>OX608074.1:118850103-120050103 GCA_951509635.1 Eupeodes luniger
CAATTTTATGTATTGGGTTTTTCAAAAAGAAGTTTTATTTTGATATTAAAAAGAAAACTTTTTAAGAAAAATCATGTATATTTATTTTATGGCATTCCTTTAACAATCGGATATGATATCAGCAACGGCTACTGTATCATATACCTATTTTACACTTCAGAATTTTCAGAAAGTAGTTAGCTTACAGCAAGCGTCACACTACGATCAGAGGCTCATCATTAGTGCATGTGTTAGTTGTTAGTAAGATAATAATACAATTAAAGCCTAACACACGCACAAAATACAAAACATAATTAACATTTAACATGAATTATTACAGAACAACAAAAAATAAAATATAGACGATTACGATAGTGGAGCACTGGTTCTAAACAATGATTTTAATCCCACCTTATTTAAATTTAAATCTATCGATGAACAGTTTAAGTTATATAAGACGCTCATTCGACATAAAGCTTCAAGTTAAATTCAGAAGTTCTTTCTCTAACCAAATTAGGAGTTCCCCAGGGTAGTCATTTAGGACCTCTACTCTTTATCTTAGCTAACAATGATGTATCCCTTTGTGTACGATATAGTAATATTTTAATCTATGTGGATGAAATAAAAATCTTCAAAAAGTCAAAACAATGGACTAAACCTTAACCCAATTAAATGTCAGGCAATGCATTTTTCTAAAAAACGTACTTCTAGTTTAAATGATTATAAAATACCGCAGCACTCTATACATCGCGTTCATAGTTTTAAAGATCTTGGAGTTCTATTTAATTCTATCCTCCTCGATCGTTAGTAAAGCCAAATGTATGTTAGGATTTGTTAAACGTTGGTCTAAACAATTTCTGGATGCTTATGTTATTCTCGCTCTATATAATACTTTGCTCCGCCTTCATACTTTTTACAAGATCCACAAGAATAGGATAGAATCTGTTCAACGCAACTTCGTACGTTTCGCCTTATAAGAGGGCTACGATATGGTTTGATCCTTACAACATCCCTCCTTATAAACATTTGATAAATCTTCTTCAAATGCAGCCTCTATAGCAAAGGGAGGTTAATAATGATATTGTAATTATTCATTAACTTTTAACATGTGTAATTAATGCACCAGATTTATTAAATTATATATATGTTTAAATTAACATTCAGTAACCAAAATACCCGTAGCTTCCAATCAATGCATGTTTCTCAACACCGCACTAATTATGACATCCATGACCCATTAACTCTCATGTCTAAACTTTTAAAAATAAACTCAAACCTATTTGATTTCAGCATGAGTAAGAATACTGAAGAATAAAGAATACAAAATATATATATTACTAGAAGACCCGGCCACGCGTTGCTGTGTCTATCGTGTTTAGACATATTACATTATTTAAGGGGATCGTTAGAAGAACATCAGACATGGGCACCAGCATGCTTTTATACATAAAAATGCCATTTGTAAAAACACATGGCGACCTTCATGACTGATTTTCTACTACCTTTACCCTTAATTACAATGAAATTATCACTTACGGAAACGTTGAAGCTTTTATAAAAATTTACTAATTTGAAATTTGAAGGGGAAGGACTTTGAACACAATTGATCAAAATTTTCGTACAATAAAAAATCAATACAAAAGAATTAAATTTAAAATGTATTTTATAACTTATATTCAAGTTTGTAACAAATGAGAATACAACAAAGTTTTTAGCAAACAAAATGTGACAGTTAAACTTATAAATGAGGTAGGTAGGCGGATAGTTTAAAATCTTTTTACAATAATATTCATTATTTTGAATTATATGTAAATACTTTTCTATTTAATTAAGCACTAATCGGTGCACAATATTTTTGGTTAACATGTCTTTTGCCAACACAAATAGGTTCGACAACATGGATTTTCCAAATCTAAACAACAAATAGACACTGTTTGGCCTTGAGGAAAAAGCTAAACGAATTAAGTAGTAGACGATATCATTGAAATACGTGGTAACAGGATCACTTTTCCTTTGAACTTTTCATTTAAAATGGTTGCTTTAAGAATATTTCCGGTTATCTTTTTGATGACCAAACGTGAACCATTGCATAATTAAGGTGGATTCAAACTATACAAGAGAGTAATAGGTGATCCAATCTTTAATCGAAGATTATGTGGCGGCATTCCAGATATTGAATTTAAAAATTGAATTGAAAAATGCACACTCTCATTTATACAACAATATCGATTGATATGACATCAGCTCGCCTGGTAAAAACAGTTGTATCTGGAAGTTAATTTCGTCAACATTTTTGGCTGCCAATATAGCCCAATGACTGAGTCAGTTATGATTCAAGTAATTACTCTGTATTCCGGAAAAAATACTCTCAATCAATTAATTTTTTTTCCTGAAGAACAGTGCAGAAATAGTCTGGCAGTTTATTGCATTGCGTATTTGGTTGGTTTATCTTCACTATAATAAAGTAACACGTGGCCGACTATGCTAACACCAAAAATTGAAAAAGTAAAATTCACTGTATTTCGTTTACTACAAAGTAAATGTAGCCTATACTTTAGCCTCAGCAGCATGTGGTGGTTATGCTATTAAATTGTAGCTTTTATGCAACGTTTGGAAGTTTGACATAGCGCCCTCTATTGAATACTTACTCAATCAAGTCAACATACGGGAACGCTGTCGTACGGGATATCCTATTTATCCTATGTCCTGTCCGTCTCCTAGTTCTAAGCTACCTACCCACCAATTTTCAGCCATATCGGTATAGCCGTTCTTGAGACATAAATAGTGTTACTAACACGACTTTCTTTTATATATATAGATTATAGTGTATTATGTTATTTTAGTTCGTTTTATTTCTAACTGCATTAAGTGATGAGTCAGATGTGCAAAATTTTTGTGTTGGCAATTCTTTGGTCGTAAGATATAGCTTGTATTAAGAGTTTCTACGCCAAGAAATGATACTGTAAAAAAATATGTATATTTTCATGAAATTTTCCATAAATAACTTCACGAATTCCGTCTTAAAGGTCTTGAGTTGGGTGTGGAACATTGACATTATCTTTCACTTTGTGTTAGAGAAAAGAAGTCTAAGGGTGTCTTACCATAACAAATCTATGCCAAATTCTAATTACCTCTTCCAGAAATTACACAATAAGAACATTTCTAAGTGGCTGTGATTTTAACAATTTCAATGCCTTTGCATACATTCCAAATTACTAATGGCGAATATTTTACTTCTCAAGTGTCAAAATAAAAGTGACACCTGTATAAATTCGGGAGCTTTTCAAAATTAAACATTACATTAAAGCAAAACAATACGTATTCTTAATGTTTTCTGAAGTTCTCTTTCTCTTATATCGTCATTACTCGTTTTAATAAAAACTTCTTAAATTAATATTTTAAATTAATTCAATTCCTCAAAAACTAAGTTGTTTCAATCGTTTATTTTATCTTGTTTTTCCAACATTAGAATGTACTAAATTATTTTAGTTCCTTAAAGTTAATAAGTTATTTTACTTTGAAATTTTTAAACTATTGAATTATTAAAATATTCCTTAGCATTGGTCTATAAAAATCATAAAAACAAGGCAGTTATGATGGTAATCTATTAACAAATAAATTGCATTCATTATTTGTTATTAATACACGCGAAAATATGTATATGAAATGATAAAGCTTAGCAAAAATGACACTAATGCAAATTTAAGACAAATTTGACACATATTTAATAGCGTCGTTAGTGGTTCATTATTATCTGCGAATTTATCTCCGATTCATTGAATTACATCACCTTATCTGATATTTATCATTTTCATATTTTTGTTTTATTTTTTTTTATACATATACATATATTTTATTGTTGTGTTCAGTTAAAAAGATATTATATGAATTAGTAGTCCTCCTTCGCATTTGCCATGCAAATTGGAGAAACCATGGTTTAAATCAAATCGAATTTAACTACATATTTCTATTATTAATAAATATTGATAAATTATAATATCTACCTAAATTTTCAAGTTTTATTATTTAAAAACAATATTTTTTTATTGTTTAGTCAAAGTGACAAATTTTTGATTAGATTATTACTTTTTGTTGCAAATATTGACATCATCTTTCATAATTTAGGGATGATGCCATGGCAAAAAATGTTTGCCTATACACATTCAAAACATCAGCGCATAGCAAATACCTCAAGGTATTTTGTTGTTTTTTTTTTCAAAATTTCACAAAGTATCATTTTACAAGGTATTCGGAACTTGGGATCAAAGCAAAATTAATGATTTCGTTTTGTTTTGCACATTATGATTATAAGTTTGTATATTGTTTATGTTTTTTTTTTTTTTGTATGTTTTTTGGATCCAAAAAGTAGGGATGACATTTGTTATTTTAGGGAAAATACCACAAATATTTGCTCTTAGTTTCGTGCCATGGCTATATGGCTAATCCAATATATCCGGCTTTGAATTATTTTCTTAATTTGTTATTAGTTTTTTTGTTTAGTTTAGTTTGCCTTTTTTTTTAATTGGGGGTATTAAATCATAATAAAACTATTTGACTTTCAAAAAATTACAACACAAAATGTAAAATGTTGTAAATGAAAAAGAGGCGGATTTTTTGCTCAATAATAATTAATAATAATCAATAATCATTGGAATCGGTTCATATTAATATAAAATCATGTAATAAGATGTTTAATATGCAAATACACTAAAGAGCCAATAAACGAGCCGTAAAAAATTTAATGCTCTTTTATGCGAACAATAGCTATTGTTTCTTTATTTAAAAAAAAAATAATTAAGAAAAAAAAATATTAGTAGAACTTAAAAACAATGATTAGATGACTGTTTTTAAGGAATTCAATAACTATAGTATTAGTTTAGCTTGAAACAAATATAAGACTTCAAAAATTCTGTTTATTAATCAAACGAAGAATATTCCAAGTAAAACAATGTTATTAAACTTTTTTAAATGAAAAATCGTAGGAATACAAATTTAAAAAATTGATAATTTCACCCTGTTCTTCTTGTCAGCAAAATCTTTCATTATAATATCGTATTTTAAACAAATACCTGAATAGAAGAATCCGATATAATGTCGTTTTTTAATTTGTAATTTTAACCCTGATGGACGAGATTTTAAATGCGAATACATACAAATAAATAAATTAAGTAGCGCAACAATCCGTTTCAGGGATGAAGGATACCTACAATTTTATGCTGAATCCGAAAAGCTAATTTTAGAAAGCACTTTTCATGACATGAGGGTATGTCAATTCCTCGCAAGAGGAAGTATACAAGTAACCTTTAGGTGACGCAGGAAGGGATTAAACTTAAGTCCCCTACGGCCTGCATGACAGTCCTACGCACTAACCATCACGCCACGGGTACTACGAAAAATACTAATACATTCGCAATTTTGGCGAATTTAAAATAAAATTACAATATCATGAAGAATTATTATCATAATATAAGATTTTCCAGTTAGAGGTTTTATTTTGATTAGCCCACTATTAAGGCAGTTGTTTGTTATCTTTTGATATTTCACAAACTTACCTACACTCCTCCTAGAAATGATACGATACACGCTTCGACAATTTTAAAACATCAACGATTGCTTTTAAGAAATACCTTCTTTCTTTGTATCACAATAAAAACTCTTATTGGAAATTTCAATACTATTCTTAACAAATTCATGGTTTAAAAATTTCAATATTTATCTATGCTAAATTTGTCGCCTATTGATTTCTTTAAAAAACACTTGTTTTTTTCTTAACGTCAAAATGAAACCTTAAACACAAAACTACATATATTTCAAATAAATTCTTAGTTGAAAAAATTTAAATTTGTTCTATTAATGAGAAGCTTTGAAAAAAGTTATTCTGTAATTTGAAATATGAGAAATTATATTTAGGTGAAAATTTAATAAGTCTATGTTTAATTTTTTTTCTTAGCGAAAAAACATGTGTTTTCAAATTTTAAATATTATATCATGGTGATTGTTTCTCAAACAATACACATTTGCGTATTAATATCTTACAACATTACTTTTATTTTTAACCATATTATTTCACTTCTTACAGATTCAAAGCGCATATCAAAAAACATAATTACTGCGACGGCCAAACATACGAGTAGAGCAAACAATTTGTTAAGTGTAGCGCCTGACGGCCTGGCGCCACTTTCATCACAATAAAATCTCAATTTACTATTATTTTTAAAATAAACTGCAAATTTGCATTCAAATTGGATTTATATTTTATTTCATCCTACTCCACAAAATGTCACATCTAAGCCCTCGTAAAAGAAAAAAATAGTTCAACATTCTTTTCGATGACACATTTCCTATTTTGCAACTCAAAGCCACCAAGATGTGTGTGTGGAAAATTTAGACATTATTTAATCACTTATTTATATTCCAATATTGAAGGTAAATTCCACTGTAACTTTCTTGTATGTGGCATTATCATACTTTAAGCAATAAAACAGTTTTATAATCAATTTAAGAAGAAAAACCTTAAAATAGGTACTTAAGATAAAATTAAAACCAATAAATCACATAAAAAGGTCATTTTATTACTCTGAACATGCTTTCCAATTTCAAATCGAATCAAAATAAATAACTAAGAAAAACTGTCAAATTAAAAACCAATTAACTTTATGCAATACCTTAAGCTAACTAACACCGGGCGGCAAATTATTTCTTTAATCAAAAGACTCAACACATTACATTGGAAATTTGTTAAAATCACCTAATAAATCTTATTCATTAAACCACTCGAAATTTATTCTAATAACAAGTTAAACAAAAACAAACAAAACTTTTTTTTATCGATCAACATCATCAAATCATAATTTTAATTGTAAAATTCCACTTAGCAAACGATGGCATAAAAACACACTATAAATGCATTTTTTCACACCGAACAACACGAACGACTTAGCTGCATTTTTTCGATACTAACAAGACTCGTTGTCTTTTGGCCGAAATTCAGAGCTAATCTGAACCTGTTTTAATATGCCTACTTTTTATTTTACGGTTGTAATGATCAAGACTCAAGACGCTGACGTCAGTTGAAGGGTTGCTGCACCAACATTTTGAAGATGTCATAGCTAACCATCATACCTAAATAGTTAACCCGACTTTGCTTAGCCGTTTGACATCAGTCAATGATCTGCGAGATTCCACTAATTAAATACTCGTAGAAGAGGTGATGTTTTTGTCAACAAAAAATTATGTAACCCGAAGAAGATGTTTTCTTTTAGCCTAAAACATGAATAACTAAATATTTCAAAACTAGCTGGCGAGCAGTGGAATAGTTTAAATGACCGTCGGGCGATTTTATTGTGGCGTCAGGTGGCGATAGCTTTGCCGCTCACGTCCCCCGCCGCATGTTATTGGTAATGGTAATGATGGTGATGGTTGTGGTATATCCCAATTCTTTTGTAACTTTAAATAATTTTTGATTTTGTCGATAGTTGTATTTCTCGTCTGGCAAGGCTAATGATGATGATCTTGATCTGCATCTCTATAAGCGGAACTCATGGGGTTGTATAAAAGCCCTTCGCATGCTAAGCCTTATCAACACTCTATTTTGTGCGTTTCTTTGGATAATTTCTCTGATCAACTTAGTAAATCATGCGTTTATTCGTGGTAGGTAGTATAACCAGATGTCTTTAATAGCAATTCATAATAAAATTTTTAATGCCTACAGATTTTGTCTTTGATTGCTGTGGCTTATGGTAGACCAGATGTGAGCTTGGGATACAGCTACCATCCTGTGAATGATGGCTCCTCTGGCGCAGCCTCCGCAAATCAACCATTCCTTGCTGCACCATTAAATAGTAACATCTTTTCGTCCGGAGGAGGTTCAAATCATATTGTAAATGCGCCAATTCAACGAGGATCATTGCAAGCACCATTGGTGACGAAACAATTTTTCTTGCACTCTGCTCCTGAAGACCACGAGATTAAACACAAGCATTTTGTTCTGGGACGTCCTCAGAAAAATTATCGCGTTGTGTTCATCAAGGCACCTACATCCACAAACGCAAACGTCCGCCTATCAGCTGAGTACGCACCAATCGAGGAGAAGACTCAGATTTACGTCCTTACTCAAAAGGAAAACGAATTGGATGTCAACAATATTGCTACCCCAGCACCAACTCAACCAAGCAAACCCGAAGTCTTCTTTGTTAAATACAGGACACCCGAAGAAGCTCTCCATGCTCAACAAAAGATTCAAGGTCAGTGTCTATTGATTAAATTTATTGATTTCAACTGACATTTTACTTTTTTTTGTGTTTAGAGCAATATGATTCATTGGGAGGATCAAGCCAAATTTCTGATGAAGGAACTGCTCCAGTAAGTTCAGTAATCGGTGCTTTGGGCAAAGACAATTCTGAATTGTCGCAATCATCATCAAATCAAGACGACGTAGCTGCTGTCAGTTCAGGATCATATTTACCACCAAGTGCCAGCTACCTTCCACCAGGAAGACACTAGTCGCATTATTGTAGAAAACAAAAAAGTTTAAACACCAAAGGAACTCTTAGATAATGAAATGTTGTTTATATTTCAAGCCATATACACTTATTAACATATTTAAATTAATTTAAAATAAATTTAAAAATGTAAGTCATGTAGTTTTTTTATAATTCTAAATGGACTAGCAATAAGAGCATTATAAAATCATTGAAATTTAATTGGATTTAAAAAAAGTACAATTTCCAATGTTTATACGCACTTTGCGTAGTACCCGTAGTGTGATGGTTAGTGCGTTGGATTGTCATGCAAGAGGTCTTGGGTTCGATCCCTTCCTGTGCCACCTAACTTTTTTCACGGGTACTGCCTCTTGCGAGGAATTGACAAATCTTCCAAGAGTAATTCTTGTCATGAAAAGTGCTTTCTCAAATTAGCCGTTCGGATTCGGCATATAAACAGTAGGTCCCCTCCATCTCTGACAACATTACTCGCACACAGGAATGGTTGAGAGTTGTAAGTTACTAGGGACTGGTTCCCTACGGACTGTTGCGCCACCTAATTTATTTATTTTATACGCACTTTGCTGACTTTACCGTTAATTGTGTGAATTCAACATTCACAAACACTGCGTAATTAAATTACAAAATATTAAGCTTCAATAACTCTATCAAAGAACTATCTCTGTGATTGTCAAAACGTCAGGTCACATTTCACAGCTTAAGGAAACTTCATTAGGGAACATGGTGTAAGCATAAGAGAATAACAGAAAAGATAATTTATGAGATTTTGTTGTGCTTTTTCATAAAAATAAATTGTGACTAAAATACACAAAAAATGTCAGCAATGTGGAGTGAAGAAACATGCCTTATATTATTGTTGAATGAATTTCTTTCCTCTGCTGAGGCTGGAATACCCCCTATACCCTGAAGACTGTACCTACATTCCTAATTACAAACATTTCTTAAGCCAAATTGGTCTTAGATACAAAAAATACAACTAATTTTTAAAAAAATCAAGCCGTTTACTTTCCGTGGACTTGTATCATTTTTGATGAATTCTCAAACTGACCGAGAAGTGTCAAATTATTTGTCAAAGGATGTCAAAATTCAGAATTTTCGGTTTCAAAAACAAAATCTTCAAATTAGATTTTATTAACAGAAAAAAAGAAAGAAAAATAAGCCCAATATCGTTTCAATAATAAAAATGTTCGTTCTTGTTGATTCTCATAGAAATCAATCCTATAAAAGGTGCACGTAAATTGGTTTGAAATAATTTAAATTCGTTCACATAATCAGTGAAATGTGTATTTTCTGATCTTTAATTTGTTATTTGACAAGGAAAACATGTCATTTTACTTATTATGTTTGAGAAACTGTATTAGAAAATTAATTTAATAACTAAAAGTCATTTTTTTTAAATCAAAACATACGAACCAAAATCTAAAAGAATCCAATATATACAAATAATATAATATATATATATATAAATACGATTTCTTGGGTTTTTTACCAAACAGCTTTCAGTTTAATCACCTTTAAGCTATTAAATTTATATTTTAAATTAATTAATTTTCTACTGCATAATACGTTTTTGTCTCACATCGACATCAAGTTACCAACAAAAAACCAACAAAAAAAAAACTAAATGCACAAACATCGCGATCGGGTGATGCGGAATGATACAATATAACCTTGACTTGTATTCAAATTTAAAACAGTTATAGGTACCATCATAACATTCCATCGGGGTGCGATAATTTCATCTGCGTGACCGTTAAATTGTGTTCATCAGCCGAAACTATAAGTATGTATATATACCTAATATTTTATGAATATTTAAAAGAAAATTCGCGATTTATATCTTTGTGGGTTTTGATCAACTCATGCATAAGTATGGACATTACTTTTTAATGGCGCCAATTTCAAACAAAAAATATTTTTGTGAATAGAAATTGATGGCTGACCCGAGAGCATAATAGTTCAGTGACACAATTTGCGCTGGAGGCTGGAGGAGGCACCAATTTGATATTTTGACAGCAATATGAATTCCTCTATTTTGTATCTTTGTTGATTCGAAGAATGTTCAACGAAGGTATTTTCACAACTTCTTGACAAGTCCTCATTCAAAATTTATAAACAAAAAGAAATTGAATACAACTATTAGAAAAAAGGTAGATATTTAAATGAGGCATCTTTATCTTGCATCAATTATCTTCAAATGCAAGCATCAGTAATAGGCTATAATGAAATCTTTTATTTCATTACGCGCAAAGCGTTCCGACTTTGCTTTGATAGTGCGACACGAGCTAAAAACATGAAGTAGCTAATGAATTAACACATAAACGCTCTAATGACTGGTTTTTATTAAACAAAAACAAAAATTTTTATGGATTTGAATAAAATGGTTTTATTTAATTTATTAATGAATTAAAAAGAAGAAAAATAAAGAGATTACATCGAACTTCTGTTTTGATGAGCAACAATGTGCATAATAATTATCTTAATATGTGGGTTGAATTAAAAGAGTAAAATTAATTAAACTAGAAAAAGAAAACTTACCAATAGATTTAATCGCCTGTCGCAGTAGCATATTAGACTGGCTTTTATCCAGAGCATCAATTTCACGACAAGATTTATATAAGCTTGTTATCATGGACTCTGCAGAATATGATTGACTAGATGTTGGCAGCATTGAAATGAATCTATTTAATTCGCTCAGTTCTGGAAAGTAATATAAACGTTTTAAGGTTCTAGTATGAATAGAGTGAATATTCGTGTAAAAGAGTGTAAAAGGTTGTTTTATTTTTATCTGCTTCAACTAAAAATTTTGTTTTCAAAAGATTTTCTAATTAATTTAACAAAAATTAATAACTGCGTCTTACCTTCATATTCATTATATGTTTGATAATCCCATTCTCCTTTTTTTATCACAAAATAATCATTTTCTTCGTATTCTTTTCGGAAATTCCCACATGCCCATTTATATGTTTCTTGGCAAGGTTTATATGAAATATTTGACCATAGCAAAATCTTAAAACAGAAAATTCAAACAATATTTCAATAAAGTTACAATATTTCAAAAAGTGAGTAATTTACCTGTTGACTTGCTAAAACGCATTCTTTATCCACACAAAGTTCTGCTTTCAGGTAGAATGGTACTTCGGGCCAAAAGGCTATCATTAAAATAATTATAACTAGAAGTAAGGCACATAAACTGGCTGTTAAAATGTAGAGTAGACGACGTCTTGGTGAAAGTTGCATTAATGCATCTAATGATAATCGACCTAAGGAAGAAAGAAATAAATATTCATTTGTTGTTAAAACCTTATTTTTTTGTTTTAAATATTAGCAATGATTGACTGTATGAGAACCAAGATTTAATAAGACATTAAAAATGGACTCCTCAAATTACGGCCAAAAATGTGGTATGAAGTCAACCGTTTTTGCCAAAATTGGACGAAGAACTTGTTGGTTACGAAAGACACACCCATCTGAGTGATTCTGTACCTTTGATTAAAGTAGATTCTACAAGAACGACTTATTTGAAAATTTCTATATAAAAATCTTAGCCTCTGATTGATTTATACAAATCTTTAAAATCTCTTAAGATATTCTAATTTCAAACAATTTAATAGCCAAATCGTCAATCTTTTTGATTTGTATGTACCTAAATATTTAAATTTATAAGCATTGTATCAAAAAAAGGTACATAATTCTGCCATTACGCCCACGTAATTTGATTAGCATTGATGACAACTTTTGTCGTATTCAGTATTTTACTCAATAATAAGTCTCAATTAAGTTTTGCTGATTAAAATCTAAATTGGTTTTTTATTTAACATAAATTCGTAAACATACAGTAAATGAAGATAGGTAGTGAATTATGTCAGCAGTATTGCGATTAATGTCTCTTTTGATTGGTTTGGTCATTAGTTTTGACATCTTTAGTTCTTTTCACATTTTTATTTTTTTTGTTAAAAAAAAAAATATGCGGGTAATTGATGGCATATTTATTTTATTTATTATTCAAGTTGACACATCACTGAACCTATGCCTTAAAGAGCTGTTTAATCGAAGAAAAATGATTAGTTGTTCACGTAAGGTGAAAACAGCGGTTAACGAGCATAATGTGCGCATGTGTTATAATGACAAAAATATTTAAATTCTTTAAAAAAACGTAAAGAGATAAACATGTAATTTTTCATAAAATGATTTATTTCCTATAAGATTTAAGTTCTTCTCAGAAAAAAAAAAACTCAACATCTTATTTAACTGCGTGAAGTTTTTTTCATCTCCCAAAAATATCAGTAGTTGCGTGGGAAGTAATGGCAGGTATAGCTGACAAAAAGATAGAGAAGAAGACAACCCGTGAACAAAGGTTACAAAGAATAATTTGATCAATTGTATTTTTATGTTAAAAGGGCTAACAAAAAGGTATTTAATTTTTAATTTTAATGATCCTACAAATTTACTTTTTTTAAAGGCCAAATGTTTAAGACTAAAAGACGTGAAAGACAAAGCTCACAGATCTCTGTAATACTTTTTAAAAAAATTTGTATCTTTGGAAGAATGAATGGGCAAAATCAGTCCATCAGCCATTATGAACAAATGAACTATTAAAACTATGACTCTTTAGGGACCCTTCAAAATATATATCTCTGACTAAAATATTTTATTTTTTCTTAGACACATCGTAAATCAGTTCTTAATCTGATTTCTACTCCGCTCAGAGTAAGAAGTTTTGATAAGAAATATTTTTCATTTTACACATTTACATTTTCACACTATTATGCGAAATGTTTATTTGTATTTCACACCTTCATCTAAATAGTATTTTATATATCATTAATTTAATACTTCATAAAAACTCAAAATTTCTATTGTTGAATAAAATTTTAGTATATATTTTACCTCTGCGAATTTTACCAGATTCCGCATCTATTGATTCAGTTTCTGCTTTTGTTTTATTTGTTGTAAGTGGCAGTGTTTCAGTATTACTATCCAATTTTTGATTATATTTTTCGTTATCACCATTTTTTACCTTATCGGTGACATCTTGTTCTGGTTTAGCTGCCATTTTTTCTTTTTTAATTTATTTGTACTTGTATTTTTGTAACGTGACTTTTGTTTTCAGAATTAAGCCTTTAAAACATTTTGGTGGGCAATATTATATCACCAAGCTTTTTGATATTGCGTATTTTTCCATTTCATTATTAAACCTGAAAGAATAGAAAATTAATTTATTAGTATTATTTTCAATTTTGTATTAAAATGAAAAAAAAAAATAAATAAGAGAGTAAGATATTTAAAATTTTATACTTAGTTAACTTAACAAATTTGTAATTCTTTTAGGATGCCTAATTTTTGCATTTTTTATTTTAATTGTTTGCATTTATGGTCCATTTATAATATTCATGCTGTTTTTCTAACTACGATGATATTTAACAAAGAAATAATCTTATCTCAAAAAAGAATACCAACACACATAATGATTCAACGAAAACAAACAGACACAGTTTTTTTTTTTAAGTTCCAGTTAATTATTATTGCCTTATGGTCAGTTCCATTTAAAATTAACCTCAAATCAGACTCATTGTAACACACGTTATCAATTAAAATTATTGATAAATATTTTGCAATATGGATTTAGAAATAAACCACTTGTCATTTTCATTATTGTGTTAAGTACCTATTATACATTTTTATTAGTTACGATATTTATGTTCTATAATGTGGGAAGTTATGGATTCATGAAAAAAAAAACGAACGAAGTTTAATAAATAAATTAGGTGGCGCAACAGTCCATGAAGAACCAGGGCCTAGTGACTTACAACTCTCAACCATTCCTGTGTGCGAGTAATTTTGTCAGAGATGGGAGGGACCTACAGTTTATATGCCGAAGGAGTAACAACAAAGGAGTACTAACAATAGTATTTGTAAGTAAATTGTCAATTGTACTTTTCTGAAAATTTAACAAGGCGCCTTTTTCAATAAACACTTTTCACTTGTCACTTTGCAACTTTGCAAAAAAGTAGTATCCTGCAAAGTGTTTAACAAGATTTGCAAAGTGAAAAGAATTGTCACTTTTTAATTTTTCAGGCTTTATTTGAAAAGTGTTTCACCAATTTCAAATACAAGTTCGCAATTAATTCGTATTTTGAAAAGTTACAAAGTAGATTTAAGATTGTTAAAATTAATCAAATATGCATCTATTTAAATGATCTGACAAAAATAATAAAAATTTAGCCGTCTTGGAGGTTATAAAAAATAAAAGGTAATTCATCAATGAAAAGAGGCTGGGATGCGACCCACACTGATAACTTCCCATCCCGTCTGTCGATTTGTCTTGCTTAAAAGTTTGTCTATATGTATCAATTTTAACCAAATTTGCACTATTTTTTGTAGATTTTATTTTATTGAATATCGAAAATAATATTTTCTGTGAAATAAAATAAGTTTGAAGCCAATATTTTTAATTTTTGAAAAGCTTTTTTTGCCAACTTTTATTAATTTTTTTTTAGGTTTTTATTTTTTGTAAAAAAAACTGTCAATTCGATTTTTCTCAAAATTTTTCCTAATGTTGAAAACAATATTTCTTATAAGTTAAAATTAGTTGGAAACCATTATCTCAAATTTTTGAAAAGATATTCGAGTCGAAAATCAATTTTTACCAACTTTTGTTAATTTTTTTTTAGGTTTTTAATTTTTTGTAAAGAAACTGTCAATTCGATTTTTTTCAAAATTTTACTGAATGTTGACAACAATATTTTTTGAAAGATAAAAGTAGTTTAAAGCCAATATCTCAAAGTTTTGAAAAGATATTTGTGTCGAAAGTGTTTTAATAAAGTTTTATTAATTTTTTAACTTCCCATAGGAAGTTATTGTAATAAGTCCGATTTGTCAAATTGAAAATTTTGACATTTCTAGACGTTTCAAGGTCCCTAGAGTCGAATTAAAAGATTTTTAGAAAGATGTCTGTGCGTGCGTGTGTACGTACGTTCGTACGTCCGTACGTCCGTATGTCCGTACGTCCGTATGTCCGTATGTCCGTACGTCCGTACGTCCGTACGTTCGCGACGTTTTTTTCGTCGTCCATAGCTCAAGAACCAGAAGAGATATCGACTTTAAATAAATTTTGTTATACAGATAATAAGGCAGAAAGATGCAGAAAGGGCTCTCAAGGAAATTGCGTGGGTGGTTTTTTTACCATTATTATTATTATTATTATAAGCTTTTATTTGCCATTATTGATATTTTTTACAATATTTATTTACATTTTTGTTTACATTTTCTGTTTCTTTTGAATTAATTACTATAATTACTATATAAAATTAACATATTTTTTTAATCAAATTAATTTTAATATGTAAGCAAAGTTTGAATAAATAAATGGATGCGTATCAAAATTCTATGATCTGGCATAAGCCTCCCCCAATGTTGCCCAAAGATCTCTATCTTTTGCGTCATTGTACCAACTTTGTCTTTCTTTAAGCAAATCGTCTGCCCATCTTTTCTTCGGTCGTCCAACTGGTCTTCTGCTTTCTGGTGGTGTCCATTTTGTAGTGATTTTTGTCCATCTTTGGTCCTGTATTCTAGATATATGTCCTGCCCAATTCCATTTAAGGAGTTTTGCTCGTTCAACCACGTCCGTTAAACCAGTTCTTCGTCTTATTTCTCTATTTCTCACTCTCTGGCTAATTCGTAGGTTAAGTAGTTTTCTTTCCATCTTGGTTTGGCATATTCTTAATTTGTCAAGTAAACTTGAAGTCAAGGATATAGTCTGTAACCCATACGTCATAACAGGTAGAATAGCAGAGTCTAGTATATATTTTCGTGTTTCGTCCCTTAGATTTGATTGTAATATTTGTTTTAGACTCCAAAATTGTTTCCAACTATTGGTAATGCGTCTAGAAACTTCTTTTTTCTCCTGGTTAATGAATGACTTAGTCTGTCCGAGATAAGTATAGTCTTCTACATATTCTATGTGTTCGTTATCCAGCATTATGTCATCTTTAATATGGTTAGTCATTATCTTAGTTTTTGACTTATTGATATGAAGTCCAACTTTCTTGCATTCATTTGTCAATTCGATGAGCATATTTTGTATTTGTCCGGAAGTTGATGAAATGAGAACTATGTCATCAGCGAATCTAAGGTTGCTCAAATATTGTCCCCAAATATTTATTCCATATCTATTGTCCCAGTTTAGTTTCTTGAATATTTCTTCCAGTACGGCAGAGAATAATGGTGGTGACATTGGATCCCCCTGTCTTACGCCTCTCTTTATTTTTATTTCTCTTCCTATTCTTTCGGTTTTTATTTTCGCCACGCTGTCTGTATATATATTTTTCAATGTCCTTATAAAGATAGGATGAATGCCTTGGTTTGTCAGCGCTGTCCATATTTCGTCATGTTCTACTGAGTCAAATGCTTTGCTGAAGTCAATATATAGAAGATACAAAGGTTTTTCAAATTCGTTAGTTTTTTCAATGAGTTGGTTCATTTTATGTAGATGGTCTGTTGTTGAAAAACCTTCTCGGAATCCTGCTTGTTCTCTTGGCTGATTTCTGTTTAATGTGTCCTTAATTTTTGTATACATTACTTTGGAGAACAGTTTATATATCATAGAAATGTTGCTTATTGGTCTGTAGTTATTTATGTCATCTTTATTTCCTTTTTTGTGGATAAGCGTAATTGTAGCTTGTTTCCATTGTTTTGGAATCTGCTGTGTTATAAGTATGTCATTAAAAATCGTGGTCAAGACTGTAGAAATTGGTTGTTTTCCATATTTGAGCATTTCTGTTACAATACCGTCATTTCCTGTACACTTATCTGTCTTTAGATCGTCAATTGCTTGTTCAATATCTGTTCTTGTAAAAAGTGTAACAGTATTTAAATTGGAGTAACTGTCCGCCATCGATATATTATCATCTTTTATTTCTTTTGTCGATTTGAAGAGTTCTTCGAAAAATTTGGTAGCAGACTCATTTATATCTCTTCTATTAATAGCGTTGCTATTTTTGTTCTTAATTGATGTTATCCACTCTTTTCCGTCGTCAAGAAATGATTTTGTCTTTTTAATAGATTTTGTGTTGCTTAATATATCTTTTATCATTGTTTCGTTATATGTTTGGATATCAGTTTTCGCATCTTCTTTTATGGTTTTCCGAAGGTATCTTAGTTCATTTTTTTCCTGGTCTGATAAGTTGTCCTTGTTTCGTAGGTTATCTCTTCTGGTTATCAGCGCTTTAGTGTCATCCGTTAATTTATCAGGTTTTGAAGTAACAGTAGTCATGATTGAAACTTTCGCCGAGTTCTTTATTATCTGTTCTAATGAATCATATGTATTTTGAAAGTTTTCGTTTATTCTATTTGTAGTTATATTAAGTCTTATTTCTTTCTTAAGTATGTCATTATATTTTTCAATATTTTCGGTTGGTATCATTCTAGGAATACTGAGTGTTTGTTTGTTTCTTTTCAACGTATTATGGTCCACTTTTATATTTGCTCTTACTAGCCTATGGTCACTATCAAATTTAAAATTATTCAATACGGAGATGTCATTAATAGTTTTCAGTTTATTTGTTAGAACTAAGTCAATTTCGTTCTTTGTTATCCCATTCGGGTGAATCCAGGTCCATTTTCGTGTTTCTCTCTTTTTAAAGAAAGAATTTGCAAATCTGAGATTCGTCTCTTCCAGCCACTTTATAAGTAGGTCTCCTCTTTCGTTTCTTCGTCCGTATCCAAATGGTCCCATTACTTCTTCATCGTTGTCAATCTGTTTCCCTAACTTGGCGTTGAAGTCTCCTATAACATACATTATCTCCGTTTTTGTTTCATTATATACTTTGTCCAATAAATTGTAGAAGTTTGAAATTTCTTCGTCAGTTGCTGTTTTGGTCGGGGCATAAACCTGAATTATCGTCATTTTTGTGTTTTGTATTTTTAAACATAGGCTACAAATCCTTTCACTAAAAAATCGCACATTTATTATTCTGTCCTTTAAATTCTTTTTGATGAGAAATCCAACTCCATGCAAGCCTTTTGTCTCACCAATGTAACAGAATATATCATTCTGGTTTTCAATAATGTTCTGTCCAAAAATTCTTAGCTCGGATAGTCCCAGTATATCCCAGTTGATAGTTGATAATGCTTGTCTTAGTTCTGATTGTTTTGCTTCTGTAGCTAATGTTCTTACATTGTATGTACAAATGTCTAGAGTGTTTTTGGATTGGTCTTGGTTTGATGGGTAGTTTGGAGGGTATTGGCCGTCATTCCCCACGATGGCTAATCGGCTTGGGGTAGAGTCATTATTATTCAAAATTTGCTTCTTTTGTTGCTAGTTGCTGTGTTGGTTACTGTTGATATTATTAATTTCTTTTTGGTTTGATTGTAGAAATCTATGAATGCTGTTGTTTCTTGTTTTGTTATGTTTGTCATTTTGGACTTTTTCATTTGTTTTTGGTCTTTTTAATTTTGTTGAACATGTTGGTTCATTTTCATTTGCATTTGGATCGTTGTCATATTGTCGATTTCTTTTAGGCATTCGTTGTTGTTTCTTGTCAATGTCGCATCCTGATGTCATTTTTTTATTATTTTGAGGTTTGGAAAATGGTTTATTTTCTTGGACTGTCGTATTGAAATCTTCTTTTATGTAGTCTTCTTTTATGTATATAATATCCTCTTTATAATGTCTCAGTTTAGTTTTGTTTTTCATTATAGTATCTTTTTTTATTTGTGTTGTCAATCCAAGTAAAATAGGTCTTATTTTGTCTCCTTTATTTCCTAGACGTCTTGCAAAATCGATTTCAAAATATTCAGTTTTTATTTCGAGAATAGTGTTCAAAAGGTGTAAAATGATGTCTACTAATTCTTCGTTGCTTTTTTCAGTTTCTTTTATATTGTAAATAACAAGATTTTTTCTCTTTATACATCTCTCTAAATATTTTATTTTCCTTTCTAGGTGTTCCTGTTTCTCTTCAATTGTGTTGTTTCTGTCTATTATTGAGTTTAATTTTTGTTCTAAGGTTTCAGTTTGTTCTTTAATTTCTTTCCTTAAGTTTGTCCCAAGGTTTTCAATAGCAGTCAAAAGTTTGTCCAATTTATTATCGACTTGACTGTCTTCCATATTGGTCTTTTTAATTAAGGACACTACTGTTATTTCAGCTGTCAGTGTGGTGTCAGAAGTTTATGTCAAAGTGAAGTGTGTTTGTTTGGATATTTGTGTTGTTTATATATTTTGTGTGCTAATTTCTAGTATTATAAATAATAGTAGTATAGCAATCTTTATTTTAATTAATTAATCTATAATAATAAAGTGCAAATGTTTGCAGTTTTATATAAAATCGAGTTATTTTTCTTTTTTGTTTTGTTTTGTTTTTTACTCACCTCGGCTGTGCTTTCAAAGACAGGAGGGAATATTTTTTGTTGTTTTAAGAGAGAGATACAAACTCTCTTAAACAGCACTTACAACGGTTGTAAACAAAACGGATAGGTTTTTGTTTAAAACTTTTTATTTATTGTGTTAACTTTTTCACTTTTTTATTTTCTTTGGTGTTATTTTGTTGTTTTGTTTTTCGTATGTAATGTTCAACTTTCCGAACCTTGAACAAAAATATTTTCACTCAGTGATTAAATTTCAGTTTGTTTCTTTATGTTTCCTTCTTATTTTGTTGTTTTCTTTAAGAGCACTTTATAGACACGACTATCACCTTCAGCGTTGCCACGACTTTTTTTACCATAGCAGTTTAAAAAAAAGGTGAAAATTTTGGTTAAACCTAAATATCTCTTGAACCAATAACGCTAGAGACTTGAATTAAATTTTATATTATATATTGTAACGTGATAAAAAACAATTATATTTTTGGAAAAAAATCCAATTAACGGTTTTTTTTTATAAATCAAAAAAACTGAAAAAAAAAATTTGTCACTTCGAAAATTTTACGACTAAAATATGATTTCATCTCCAAAACAATTTTGTGCAACGAAGAATAATGTTTTTGACATCTGATAAAATTTTGAAAAAAATCTAATAGATAGTTTTTTACAAAAAATAAAAACCTAAAAAAAAAATAATAAAAGTTTTTAAAAATTGATTTTTGACTCAAATATCTTTTCAAGGCTTTAAGATATCGGCTTTAAACTACTTTTATCTTTCAAAAAATATTGTTTTCAACATTCAGTAAAATTTTGAAAAAAATAGAACTGACAGTTTTTTACAAAAAATTAAAAACCGAAAAAAAAATTTAACAAAAGTTGGTAAAAATTGATTTTCCACTCAAATATCTTTTCAAAAATTTGAGATTATGGCTTCTAACTAATTTAAACTTATAAGACATATTGTTTTCAACATTAGGAACAAATTTGAGAAAAATCGAATTGACAGTTTTTTTTACAAAAAATAAAAACCTAAACAAAAAAATTAATAAAAGTTGGTAAAAATTGATTTTCGGCTCAAATATCTTTTCAAAACTTTGAGATATTGGCTTCAAACTAATTTTATCTTATAAATAACTAGCTGACCCGGACACGCGTTGCTGTGGAAAGTTTTTTGTTATATTGTTGTAAACTATTATAGGGAAACGATAGGAGAACATCAGACATGGGCACCACCATGCTTTTTTACATATTTGCCATTTGTAAAAAAAACATGGCGACCTTCATGACTGATTTTCAAATACAGTTACCCTTATTACAATAAAATTATTATTTACAAACGAAGATGGAAACTTTAAAGCTATAGTATAAAAATGTATTGGTTTGGGATTTGAAGGGTAAGGGCTTTGAACACTATTGATCAAAATTTTCGTACAGTTGATGTAAAGCAAAAAATCAAAAGAAAAGAATTGTATTGTATAATAAATGTTTGATTATTTGTATTGAAGTCTGTAACAAATGAGTTTATTGCAAAGTTTTTAGTTCATGTGAAAGTTAAACTAACAAATTATAGGAAGGTAGGGCGGATAGTTTAAAATCTTCCAACAATATTTATTACTTTGAATTATAAATATTTTTAATTTCAATTTAATGTAGTACTAATCGGTGCACAATATTTTTGGTTAACCTGCAACATATAGCTGCTCATAAGAAAAACATGGATTTTCCAAATCTAAACCCCAAATAGACATTGTTGAGCCTTGAGACTTATTTATAAACATGGAAAAAGCTAAACGAATTGGAAACTGTAACCTTTTGAAGATATGGTAGAATCTGACTGTATCATTGGACTACGTGGCAACAGGACCACTTTTCTTAAAACTTTCCAATTAAAATGGTTGCTTCAAGAATATTTAACGGTGATCTTTTTGATGACTAAACGTGTACCATTGCATAATTTAGGTGGATTCAAATCACTCAGGAGAATAATAGGTGAACCAATCTTTAATCGAAGATTATGTGATGGCATTCCAGGTATGTCTATTGTCTACTTTGTATATCCATTTACAACAGTATCGATTGATTTTAAAGACATCAGATCGCCTGGGTAACAATTGTTATACCTGGAAGATAATTTCGTCAACATCAACATTTTTGGCTGCCAAAATAGCCCGATGACTGAGCCAGTTATGACTCAAGTAATTACTCTGTATATCCGGAAATTTACTTTGAATCAATTAATTTTTGTTTCCTAAAGAACAGTGCAGAAATTGTCTGGCAGTTCAATGCATTGCGTATTTGTTTGCAGTTCTATTTTACCGTTCCCAATATCTAGTTATTGTTCGAGAATTCCTAACAACAAAAATTGAAAAAGTAAAATTCACTGTATTTCGTTTACTACAAAATAAATTTAACATATACTTTAGCCTCAGCGACATGTGGTGGTTATGCTATTAAATTGTAGCTTATATGAAACGTTTGGAAGTTTGACATAGCGCCATCTATTGAATACTAACTCAATCCAGTCAACAGATGGTGCCATCTGTTAGAATCGTTTGAAACTAATAAATAATTGTGACTGTCAAATAATGGACAAATAATTTGCAATACAAATATATTGTGATCATAAATTGAGATGTACGTCCATTACATTAGCTGTCAGTTGCGTTTGATATTTAGTAGTTTTTTATATAAAAATCCAACAGTCCGTTTTTTTCATAAAGAAAAATCTACAAAAAATTTTACGCAAATTTGGTAAAAATTGATGTTCGGTTCTTGATATCTCTCAAATTAATTTTATTCATCCAATTTGTAAAAATTTAAGAAATGCTACTTTAATTGGTAAAAATTTGTTTTTGACTTAAAATGTATTTAATAAAAGTAGATTCTTCATATGAAAAATATTGTTGGTAATTTAAAAATTTTTAAGAATAATTCAACTAACAACTTTTTTAACCCAACACGAAAACCTACAAACTTTTAAGCAAGACAAATCGACAGACGGGATGGGAAGTTATCAGTGTGGGTCGCATCCCAGCCTCTTTTTTTAGGTTTTTTTTTGTACAAAAACTGTGAATTCGATTTTTCTCAAAATTTTTCTGAATGTTGAAAATAATATTTCTTGTAAGATAAAATAAGTCTGAAGCCATAATCTCGAGTTTTTGAAAAGATATTTGAGTCGAAATTCATTTTTTCAAAATGGGACTGTCTTACGACACATTATGGCGTCCAGCTCACACAACAACGTCAGCCAGCTGACCATTCACAACGTCGTCGTAGATACGTTGAATGGATGCTTGAACAACAGGCGGTGGACGGCGATTTTTCAAACAAAATTTTCTTCAGCAACGAAGCACAATTCTCACTCGGTGGGTATGTTAATAAACAAAATTTACATATTTGGCGTTCTGAGAATCCTCAAGTAATTGAAGAGAGGCCATTACATCCACTAAAAGTCACTGTTTGATGCGCTCTTTAGTCCGGAGGTGTGATTGGACCCTACTTCTTCGAAGACGACGATGGAACGACTGTCACCGTCAATCCGTAGCGTTATGGTCAAATGACAACCGACTTTTTTTTGCCTGCTATTGAAGAATTCGACTTGGAGAATATGTGGTTTCAACAATACGGTGCCACACAACTCGAGCAAATATGGCTTTATTGCAAGAGACATTTCCTGGCCGCGTAATTTTTCGTCGTGGAGATATCAACTGGTCACCAAGATCATGCGATTTGTTTCACACATAATGTCAACGTTCAAAATTTATAATAAAAAGAAATATCATAAAAAAATATTTTATTTTTGTTTTATTTACGTTTACTTTTGAAACCGCAAAATGGATAACCCTGTATCAAAAAGATAAGGCAAGGTTTTCTTTTAAATGGTTTTATTATTAATTTTCAAAGATGTGAATCATATACCTTGTTGCCTAATTTAGGCCTATTTTCCCTAAAAATCAATCTCTTTTGCTTATTTTGATATTTATAATTTCAAAATATTCGTAAGAGTTTTCAAAACGTTAATTATTATTTTTCCTTTAAATCTATTATTTTTCTTTATTCTTGTATATTATTCAAATTATATAATATATTTAATAATAATATTTTTTTTATTTTTTGTCATGGAGATCAAAAGTTTTTAAAAAATTCTGACTTTGTTCAGGTTTAAGAAAATACATAAAATAAGTTTGTATAGAAAAATGAAAAACAACTTCAACCTTTACAAAACACAACATAAAATTTACGGTAATTGATAAATTAAATTTTAAGAGTAAGTATATGCAACCTAACGATGAGTATTTGATTTATCTTTTCAAACTATATCTCTCATTTAAAAAAAAAAAAAAAAAACTTTAAATGCCTGATAGTGTTTTACGAAATGTAGGTACCCTTGATTTGTACTTGTAATCTTTATAATTTATATAGGAGGCTTTCTTTATTAAGATACGAACTTATAATGTGGATAAGTACATGTACACAGTGACCACGTTTCTAAAAGACTCACATCTAGATAACAGAAACCGAAAACGTTCAAAAGAAACTGTTTTGTATAGCTTTTCTGACAGTGGTATGACATTTGTAAAAACCCCTTTTGTCCTTAATAATGCTATCTTGAGAATACAAAATTGAAAAACTTAATTTATTTGGGTTAGAAATTAGGGTTAATTCTAACTACCCATTTTCACACGTTATATTTACAATGAAGTTATGCATACAATCTTCTTTCTATAAGCTGCAGCAGGAAACTAATGTTGAATACCAAAACATGTCATTATTATTATTATAGTTTTCAATGTGATATAATCTTTTAATTGTGATATATTTTGACTTTCAAGTGATTATAAATCTTAAATCCAATAAATTATTAATCATACTAAGATTTAACACAACTAGACATACCTTTTCCTTAAATTAAAACAAAACCTTAAACTAATTAATATTCTTCACATTCATCTGCCTACAAACGAGGAAATCTACAACTTACTTATGTACATATTGATCAAAGATGGTCACCATGATTAGCATAACCACCTCTGTGTAACTTATCTACAATTGCTCTCAATTGTAAGCAATTTAAAATCGAGCTTAAATTGCTGAACCGTGATCTATGTGCATTTTATTTTCTGTATTCATATCTACTTTTGAATTTTAAAATATTTTCATGTACATATATACCTAATTCAAATGCTCAAGTCTGAAATACCTTTGGTCATGCGAATATAAATAATCTGTTCTGATGAAGTGAACAGAATAATATGTATACAGTTATTTATTATGATTTATTAAGGAGAACATTATTTTACACATAAAATATTCTAATTTATCTTGAATTTTACATTTTATTTTAATTAAAATGTGACAATGATCAAACTTAACCCATTATTAAGACAAATATGAGTTTTTATTTTATGGATAGTGTGGTGTATCTAATGTGATTAACCTCGTATTTATAAAAAAAATAAGAGGCATGAGAACCTTTGGCAGGCGATAGTTTTTATAGATTTAATATGTGCTGGTAAAGATTCAATTAGTTACAACGAAATTATAATTGAATCTTTATACCAGCACATATTAAATCTATAAAATTTTTAATTTATGTTAATTTTTGTTTTATATTATGTAAACGTGTGCTCTTTGGAGATTTGAATAATGTAAGCTTCTATATACAGCTTAAGAGATTTCGTTACCTCGTATAGGTATTTTCTATTGTGTTAGGTTTAAATAATTTAATCTTATCCGTTGGAATCAGCTAAATAGGAAATGATTGATTTGTGACACAACGAGAGATTTTGATGGGCTCTTATCTGAATATAAGATGTTTTTCTTTTTTTTTCTATGGGACCCATTAAAAACGTTAAATGGTTGCATTTACTCGAAATGTGCTTTTATTTTACAATAGCTGAAATATGTTTGGGCTGTTTGTTTAAATTGTTTAAAAATTATAACAATGATTAGAAATTAAACAGAGACTTTATAAAAAAATCATTTGGATTGATACCATTTTTGGTCTCAAAAATTTGCAAAAACTTGACATTTAAAGAACTTCAAAAAGCAATCAATAGGTAATTGAAGTTAAAGCTGCTTTCTGTCTTTTCTTCGTTCTGAATGTATTACCCACTTATTACTCACAAAAGAAAAGAAATTAATTAAATAATAAGATTTTTTAAGACTAACCAATCTTTAGCAAACTTCTAATAACAGCATATTATCTATAAATATTAATGTTAATTTTATGGTATGTACAAATCGAACTGATGTTAAGTACATACAAGAAGTTAAAGAAAACAGGGTTTTGAGGTAAAAAGCTTGCAAAGGCTTAGAATTTAACTCTTATATCGAGAACTCGATTCAAAAATCTATTTTACCATTTTTAGCTAAAGTTTATATATATGTTTTTATATTAAGTCTGATCTTCAGTTGATTTATAAACAAAATTGTTGATTTAGTTTTTTTTTTTTAAATAAATGACAGTTCTGTAAATATCCTTGCTGTGTCGATAAGACTATTGATTTGTGAGATCCAATTATCTCACAACGGTTTTTCACTTTTTTTTTTAAATTACTTTTATAAATAAAGTGCACGACTTGATCGCTTCTTTATCCAAAGACTCTGTTGACAAATAGAACTGACATTTTAAAAATTAATAACAAATTAAGTTCGTCTTCAAAACTTTAAATGTCATTTAATTAATCAAAAAAAACCTTGTTTTATATTTTTTTTCGAAAACCGTTTCAAATTTAGTCTTGAAATGTTTTCAGTATGCAGTTTTTAAAACATATTTATTTGCCTAATACGTTTTTAAGGTATCAAATTTTGAAAAAAAAACATTAATATTCTTTTAAAAACTTTTGACATTTTTGATCTTCAAATACTATTAACACAGTATAAGAGCTTGTGCAGAAAAAATATTAGTGAAATCGGTACGTTAGATCTTGAGAAAACTTAAAAACAAAATAACGGTGCTGAAGAAATACAAAAATATCTTTTTTATTGAAAGAAACCAAGTTAAAAAAATGTAGAGAAAATCTATCGATTCGTTTTTGAGAAAATTTTTATTTTTTTTAACAAACAAATTTGCATAGGGACTACTGTTATTTTTAGTCTTGAACAAAATTAAAAAACGAATAAGGCGAATCTGTTTAAAACCTTAACTTCGAATTTTGAATTTAATAGACCCAATAGTATGGACCCTAGAGACGAGGACAGACAGACAGACGAACGGAATTGGGGACCCACTTTTTTCGACTTCTCTACCATCGTAATATCGTGTTTGAATATAATCTTGAGTTCGATTTTTTTTTACGAAGGCAACACTTGCCATATAGTTCCTATATGCCACAAATAAAAAAGCACCCTTTTAATTTGTTTAAAAGTCTTTTAATGAACATTTTGATATAAAAACTGAATTTATTTAAAGTCGATACCATTTCTGGTTCCTGAGATATGGAAAATATAAAGGATAACCCGTGCAACAGACATCTCTCTAAATACTATGGACTTATATTTTAGGGACCTCGAAGCAAACAAAATTCGAAAAAAAATTTACTAATATTACCCGTGTTTTGTTGGCAAATCTATCCATAGTAAAGTAGGATTTTACACGAATAACAAAAACAATATCCATAGTATGAATAACACCGATAAAAGTTAGAGTAGAATCTCACTATGGATAGGTTTTTGACATTTATACGAGTCTCGAATGGATCTTATGTGATTTTGTTCTCAAATGTTGGTACGATTGTATTGCATTTGTTCGTTGAGTAGTTGTGCATTTGGAATCATGTGTGTTTCCATTGGGGAAAAAACCAATCTATTATATTATTTAGTTTGTTAGTGAAAATGGACTAACTGGGTTTATTTTGCAAGAGAAAACAATAGAAAAGATATTTATAATTTGCTATGTTTCCACCAAAGGTTTATCTCAGTTTCTTTTGGTGTTTCCACCGCACAAGAAGATTTAAAAATGATTAGGTTTTACAGCACTTTCTAAAATGCAAATGGTGTTTCGATGTTTCTTATGAAGTGCAAGTGAGATAGTTTGATTCGTGTTAAACAATGAAAAACTGAATAGTTCTGCACCATATAAGAATATACTACCTACTCCATGTGCATTTTTTTCTTTTTAAATTTGATTAAAACAAAACTATATTTTTTGTACACAAACATGCAAATAAACAGACCATAACGCATTATCTGTAAAACCAACTCCTCACACAGGTTTTTCTTCACAAATTTTTGACTCGACTCTGATCCCCGACCGGAATCGAGGCGAATCAAGCTCATTTCAACTCGATTCAGGTATATAAAGAATTTAGGCGAGCTTCAAGCTCGCTTCAACACAACATGTTAATGTAGTAGTCTACGAACAAACCCTCTTCTTGAAGTTTTTATTTTATGTCAAATTGTTTGGTTAAAACTTTGAAATCGACTATCACGTTACACAGACGTATTTTCTTGATTTTGATAGTCAACTATCAAAAATCAGCTTACACGATTTCACACCTGGTCTGAATTTCGCTATTTTTTTTGGAATTTTTTGATAAATTATTCTGGCAAATATTCAGTTGTATCAACTTTCAAATATAAAAACCGGACTACTGCGGATCGTTTTGTTGGCAATTTCTCACTTTACTATATATGGAATGCGAACAAAACGCACGTATTATAAATGTTAAAGTCAGTTTGTTTGTTTGTTTGTTCCTTGTTCACGTCGCAACGGAACAATACTATGACATGATTTTTGTGTGTGGAGGTAGTTAGAAAGCTGGAGAGAATTATAAGTTACATTTTACAGCTGTCAAATATCTCATTCACACTTCATTCAAGCAGATTTGCCAATAAGACACGTAATTCATATTCAATACATTCTTTTTTTAGGACACTAATTAGTAGCACATCATTAGGCGCTGCCTGCTTTTGGACCTATCATCGTTGCCTATCATTAGGCGTTTCTTATAATGACATTAATATTCGAAACTATGCTGAAACACTATTAAAAATAAGAGATGGGCAACTGATACCGATGCCAATGTAACACTAACGGAAGATTTTTGAATTTCAGTACAGAGCAATTCTAAACTTATTACAAGTGTTTACCCTGATTTACAAAATAACGTACATGACGATCAATTTCTCTGTCAAAAAACGATTCTAGCATCAAGAAACGATGTTGTATTGAATATAAATTCAAACATATTTGATGAAGTCGCAGGAGATATGGGGAGTATTTGGCAACAGACCCTGTGATTGACTCAAAACCAACAGAGCACTTCATAGTCTTCATACCCAGTACAGTTTCTTAACTCACTTGAGCTGTACGATGTGCCCTCACATAAGCTGCAATTTAAATTAGGCGTTTCAGAATGTTTATTAGAAATTTAGGTGGCCTTCGATTATGTAACGGTAAAAGACTTCGTTACACACAACTTAGGTGAAACATAATTAATGCTAATATCTTAACGCGCGGTGACTTTGGAAAAGGTGACATTGTACAATGTACATATCTATTACTCAGAATCCCAATAATTCCTACAGATTTACCATTCCAATTCAAAAGGCTTCAATCTCTCATTAAAGTTAATTTCGCTATGAAAATTAATAAGGTGAAAGGGTAAACACTAAAGGAACCTATAAAAGCCGTGCTTCATCAATTTAACTATATATAGCTTTACTTTTGGTTCCATTTTATTTCTTTTAATTGTGGAAAGCTTAGAAACCTACTTATGTTTACTTACCCCTGGAATGTCTCTATTTAACATTTTTATTTTCTTTTACCACGCGAGCAAAGCCGAGGGTCACAATAGTTCTTATATTGAATACAGAATATCATATGTTTAATTCATTCTAGATCCAAAATCATTTGTTTCTTTGAATGATATTCTGTATAATTATTGTATCAAAATCAGTTAGGTTCATAATGAGATAATTGAATAGGTCTTTTCCTTATCTTCCCTCTCAGTACTTGATGGAGGTAAATACCTAAGGTATAAGCAAATTGTTTCAAACATAGACCTTACTTGAAATGTGAGGTCCCACAGAAGTGTATTTTTAAAATTCAAATATTATTTCTGTCATTATTCTCCCGCATATTTTTGCATAAAATATCTGCATAATTTAACCAGTGTCTACCATGTATGGAATAATAAAATAATTATGTTTTAAACGCTAAACATATAATTGTTTGTATAAACACCTCTTTTTAACATAACACCATCTATTTTTAGCCTGCTTAGCATAGCATCAAACGCAACATCTCTAACCTTGCCCAAACAAGGAAGACTTTCGTAGTTGATCTACATGCATATATATGTATATTTTGAATTGAATCTGAAAACTTAAATAAATATTTTTGTATATTGTCACAAAAATGTATATCTAAAGCGATGAACTGTTTTTTTAAGGTCAAGTCAAAGCAGAATTCCCACAAAAAGCAATCGATATCTCAGACAGACTAGAAGCCGTATAGCCACATTTAAAAATTAGTATTCAATTTTATTGATTTAATTGAATATCGATATATTCGAAGATACACATGTCTTTGGATTCTTCAATCTTCAATCTTCAGCCATGGATGGTAGTTGGTAGTCAAAGAAAGTTGTTATTCTTAGGTTGGTTAGTGCGGTTGGTCTATAATCATTTAAAGTATCTTCAATCTTAAAGCCATCACAACACAACTGAATGTGAGATTGTGAGATTTTTAAGCAGGTCTTTTTTTTTCTAAATACCTAAAATGTTGAATGGGTCTTCTTTTTTAATGCCCTTCATAAAAAAATTAATGACTCTTTATGTGTTTCTACTTTTAAATGTCCTCCAATTAACTCAAATTCACACATCTAATTGAGTGGCTTGGAATTTTTTTATTTATTCGTTTTTATAAAAAAAATACACACAAAATTTTGCATATATTGTGAATTTTATAACATAATATCTATGATTAAAAATTTTAAGGTTAAAATAATTGATTTATTATGATACAATTTATGTAGTAGGAGGATAGATTTTCAATTTTTTTTTTTAATTGGGTAAAACCAGAGCTGAGTTGAAGGTTCAACTAGATAGATAGATGATAGACTGTTTTGAATTAATTTATTCTTTTAGTTGGTAGACTGTTTTTAATAAAATGGTATAGACATTATAATTTGTTTATGAGATTGACCTGGTTTTTTGAATTTTTTATTTGACCTTTTATGGGAGTTGCCTTAGTGTTGTTTAACAAAATAATTATACATGCGCCAGGTATTTAGGGGTTATGACCACCCTTAAATTAATTTGCATACGAGTGATATGAGTAGTATCCGGTTTTATTGATCTTATTTAATGCGAATAACTTTCAGAACCACATCTAGATGAAACCGAGAAACCATAGAAGCAAGATCAATAATCATCTCATCCTTATTACTTTAAAGAATTAAAGACTTTTAAGTATGTTGAATAAGCTTATAGATGAAATCCACTCTCGTTTTTAATTACACAAATTAATTTTTTAACTGGTATTTATATTAATTATAGTACCCGTTGCGTGATGGTTAGCGAGTGCGTAGAACTTACATGTCACAGGTCTTGGGTGTAATCCCTGCTTGTGCCACCTAAAGTTTTTTTTTTTCACGGGTACTACTTCTTGCGATTAATTTACAAATCTTCCAAGAGTAATTATTTTCATCAAAAGTGCTTTTTCAAATTAGTCGTTCGGATTCGGCATAAACATTGTAGGTCCCCTCCATCTCTAAAATGACTCGCACTCAGAAATGTGCGACATTTCTCTGCGTTTTAAAGTCAATTGTTTTGTTTTAAGAAGGAAGCCTACGTGAACGTTCGGGATACATTTTTATTCCTCCCTTTTTCCAAAAAACCAACCGAGGTATTAACTTGAAATAATTTTGTATACAGATCAAATTAACAGGATGTACATAAAGGACTTCCAAAAACAATCAGCGACTAAATTATTTATTATAACGATACATACATTTCAAAACTTGGCTAACCTAAGACATCTCTCGAACCAATACCGCTATCAACTTCAATTAAGTTTAATAGTACACATAATGAAGTCATACACATTTCTTACTAGAACTAGGAAATCAAGTAAAAACTGTTTATATTTTGAAAATAAGAAAAAAGTTGAAGTTTAAATATTAATAGAGTTGAACAAAAAGCAAAAAGTACAAGGTCTATAAGTACAACCTTTATAATCAAATACATATTAGTACCTATTTTAACAGACTTATTCAGACTAAGCTATTTTGTTTATTTATTGTTTCTTTGTTTATTTAAAACAAGATAAGTTTGTGTTTTTTTGGGTAGATAATTATAAAAACAAAAAACATAACTTTTGTTTAAACATGAAAAGTAAACAAATCCCAATTCTAAGGCCAACATTTCATTTTTTATCACTATCATCATTTCTTTTATGCCAAACATGATACTCTTTTAAAATAAAATTTATTAGAATATCTTATTTCAAAGTTTAAAACAAAAAAGAAGAAACACATAAATAAGGTTTAAATTGTCTGAGAACAGAATATATGTACAAGTATTGCAACCAGGGCTGGATTAAGAGGTCCTGAGGCCTCGGGGCAATAAAGGAGTGGAGGCCCCTCGCCCAAAATTATTTTCAAAATAAAGTAAACCATTTTTTTTCACTCGAGTTTTTCAATAAATAATTTATTGTGAAACCAAGTAGATTCCTTTAGTATTGAACAAACACATATAAATATAGACGGAAAAAAGAATTATCTGAAATTAAATTTTAGGGTTAACGAACGGAACCTTTCGAGCTTTTTTCGCCGAAAAATCGTTGATGATTTCGTTGAAATCCAGTTCTCGGAGTAAATCGCTTTCAATGCTCAGGAGAGAAAGCTCGATAGACGGTTTTGTCCCATCGTGGTTCGAAGCCTATTTTTTATAATTTTCATTTTTGAAAGTGAGCGCTCTCCAGTGCAATTTGTTACCATCAAAACCAAATACATTCTCAATGCAATTGGAAGTGCTATTTGAGATTTTGATATTCCACTGATTGCCTGATTGGAGTGAACAAATATAGATCAATGAGTTCTGTTATTAAAGATAAATATAATTAAATAATCATGTATATACAAAGTACTGTAGGCTGTAGGTAAAGGTAAGAGAGCAAAAAAAGAATACATATCAAAGGAAAAGATGTTTACTAGTGTTTACTAGTTGGAATTTGAAACAAAAATTTTCCGAAGTCTCTATTGTGGGGGCCCCCCGTTTGTGGAGGCCCCGGGGCTTCTGGCCCGTTGCCCTCCCCTAAATCCTGCCCTGATTGCGACGAAAAAATGAAAATGATCAGGTAATGGTGGGGTGACTATTTACAATGGATTTTATAAAATAATCTTAGTAATGAGGGTAATACGATTGACCAGGTGACGTGAAATAGTACCAAATGAAATAACACCAAATTTCAAATTTGGCCTTATTTCGTTGTTCAAAACGAAAAACGAAATTTCGATTTATAAAAAGAAATAAGGCCAAAAAAATAATGGAAATAACGCCGAATTTTTAAAGTTCACTGTCGTATAAACAACCTTATAATGTCGTATAAACAACCTTATAATTATTTGTCAGTTTAATATTTAATAAAAACTCATTCAATTATTATACATATATCAAACAATAAACATATCTTTTATTTGGTACTCGATACTACATGGTGTCAGATTAAAAATAAATAAATAGAATTGAATAAAAAATAAAAATAGAATTGAATCAAAACTAAAACCAATCTTTTAAAATAAACATGTCGCTCAAACCTCCGAAGCCCTTGATCATAAATAATGAACTAGATATGTCTCAAGAATGGAATGACTGGATAGAGTTGTACGAAAACTATTCCACAGCGATTGAACTATCCAAAAAGGACGAAGCTATTCAAGCTGCAACTTTACTATCTTCTCTTGGTCGAGACGCACTGAAACTTTTGAATAATATAAATGCAACTGCAGAAGATAAAAAGAAATCAATACAAATAAAAAAATTATTAGCCGCACAGTTTGCACCACCAAAAAATAAGACCTATGAACGATACATTTTCCATAAAACAAAACAACAATCAGGAGAATGTTTCGAAGATTTTCTTCATCGAGTGCAAACTCAAATTCAAAAATGCTCCTACGACTCGAAACAAATTGACGAATTCGTTTTGGATCAAATCGTCTTAGGCGTCTCAAACCAAGATCTTAAACAAAAACTTTGGACTGCGGAAGAATTAACACTAGAAAATGCCAAAAAAATGTGTAGATCAGCTGAAAGAGCTGCAAAAGAAATGAAAACCTTAGAGCATACGACGTCGTCCAAAATATATACTATTAAGAATGAAGACTTTGATTGCAAACGATGTGGTACATTCCATGGATTAAAAAGCTGCCCTGCTTTTAACAAAGTCTGCAGCAAATGTGGTTTCAAAGGACACTTCAAACAAATGTGTCGGTCAAAATCTAAACAAGATGAACCTACAACAAGAAAAAATAAAAATACAAAATGGAAGACTTCTGCCAAAAAAGTGAGCAGAATAAAAAATTCAAGTCAGTCTCATAATGATGAAACCACTGATGACAGCGATGAGAGTGATGATTCTGAATATACCATAAGTTCAATCAAAATGAAAGTCGATGCATTAAACGATGAGCACAAATGGTCAGAAGCAGTAAGTATTGGCAATAAGAAACTTATTCTTAAATTAGATACAGGCGCTGAATGTAATGTATTGTCAAAAAGAGCAGCAATCAAATTAAATGCCACAATCAAAAAGTCAGCCACGAAACGTTTGATAGCCTACAATAATGATTCGATCAAAGTTATTGGCGAAGCACAAATTTTATGTAAAACGAAAAATGACAAAATACAAAAAATACTTTTTAAAATCGTTGAAGAAAACCTACAACCTATTTTGGGAAGAAAAATGTGTGAAAAGTTGGGTTTCATACTAAGAGTCTATACTGTTGACAATAATGAAGATGCAAAATTAGGCTGTTGTACTGCTTTCGAATATGATATTGATTTTATTGACAATCCTAAATTCAAAATTATTCCACCGCGCCGAATACCACATACCTTAAGAGACAAAGTTAAAATTGAGCTAGAGAATATGGAAAAATTAGGCGTCATTCAAAAAGTTACAGACCCAACACCAGCAGTAAGCCCTATGATTATTGTTCAGAAAAGTGATAAAATTAGAATTTGCATGGATCCCACTGAATTAAATAAAAATATCAAGCGTAGACACTATCCACTAAAGACAGTAGAAGAAATTACAGCAAGAATAGGTAAAGCAAAATGGTTTACGAAGATGGATTGTCAAAAAGGTTTTTGGCAACTTAAGGTCAGTGAAAAAACGTCAATGTATCTAACATTTTCAACACCTTGGGGAAGATATAGATATCTGCGATTACCATTCGGAATAAGTTCAGCTCCAGAAATATTTTCAGAAGTTATGAATCGAACATTAAGTGGTATTGAAAACTGTGAAATTGCAATGGACGATATTCTCATTTACTCTGAAAGTAAAGAACAGTTACGAGATATTACAAAAAGAGTAAAAGATACTTTAAAGAAAGCTGGATTCAAACTAAATGAAAATAAGTGCGAATACGAAAAAAACCGTATGAAATTTTTGGGTCATATCTTTACATCAAATGGATATGAGGTTGATGCAGACAAGGTTGAAGCAATTCAACAGTTAAAATCTCCAACAAACATTAAAGAATTACAACGTTTTCTGGGTATGGTTAACTACCTCGGAAAATTCATTTCAAATTTGTCGAAACTAACTGAACCATTGCGTAAGTTACTTCATAAAGATGTTGAGTGGTTTTGGGATGCTGAACAAGAAGAAGCTGTTAATAAACTTAAGAAGATGATTTCAACTACTCCGGTGCTTAAGTATTACGATGTAAACAAAAGCGTGAAATTATCAGTTGACGCGTCTTCTAAAGCAATGGGTGCATGTTTACTTCAAGACGGTCAACCTGTAGCATATGCAACAAGAGCTTTTTCTAATACACAACAAAACTATCCACAAATTGAAAAAGAAGCAATGGCGATTAAATTTGCATGTAAGAAGTTTCATGAATACATTTATGGCAAACAATTGTTAGTAGAAACAGACCATAAACCCCTTGAAACAATATTCAAAAAACCAATGGAGAAAGCACCAATTCGACTTCAGAAGATTTTATGGGATGTGTTGCAATATTCACCAAATGTTAAGTACGTAAAAGGAACAGATATACCGATTGCTGATACCTTGAGCAGAGACTGTGAAACCAATGAAGTTGAAAGTGATGAACAATATCAAGTAAATATAGTATTAGCTCTAACAGATGACGCCAAGAAACGTTTTGTAGTAGCCACTAGTAAAGACAAGGAACTTTGTTTACTAAAAGCAATAATTGAAAAAGGATGGCCTAATGATCAAAAACTTTTACCAAAGTCTATGCGTAGATATGCTACTTTTAAAGAAGAATTGTCAATAGATGGTGGATTATTATTCAAAGCGCGAAAAGTTATTGTTCCCGAATCAGAAATTCATTCAACTATCAAGCAATTACATGCTGGTCATGCAGGAATTGTTAAGACTTTGACAAGAGCACGTCAATCTCTATACTGGTATGGTCAAACGACAGATATCAACAATTATGTTCAAAGATGCTCAGTTTGCCAACAAACACAAAAAAGCAATATTCGTGAACCAATCATTTTAAAGACAATTCCAGAATATCCATTCCAAATAGCATCATCAGATATATTTAAAGTATCTGGAAAGGACTATTTGTTGATTGCTGATCATTACTCGGGATTTTCGGATTTTTGCAAGCTCAAAACATCAACATCATCTGAAATTGTTTCATGTTTAAAGAAATGGTTTTCAGTGCATGGAATACCAGAAATTTTTGAAACAGATGGTGGTCCACAATACAACTCAAAAATATTTTCTGAATTTTCAAGAGACTGGAATTTTAAACATATTACTTCTTCGCCAAATTTTCCACAATCTAATGGTTTTGCCGAACGAAATGTCCAAACAATCAAAAATTTAATCAAACAATGTCAACTGGACAATAGTGATGTATATAAGGCAATGCTGATGCTTCGCAATACTGCACGCAGTGAAACGCTGAAGTCACCATGTCAGCGTTTATTTAGCCGTTCAACACGCACTATTATTCCGATCGACATCAATAGTCTGAAACCCAAAATTGTACCAAACATCCCATATGAACTAAAAAAAGCACGCTTGAAACAAAAAAAAACTGCGGACTTACATAGTAAACCAAGAGAACCTTTTAAAATTGGTGATAGAGTGAGAGTTCAAACTGGACATCGAAAATGGAGCCCTGCTAGAGTTGTTGAAAATACAGAGTATCCTCGATCTGTTATGGTCAAAACAACTAACGGTACTAAACTAAGAAGAAATAACCATCACTTGAGGAAAACAAAAGGTTTTAATCCGGATACAGATGATGAAGACTCCGATTTTCCACAATTTGAAAAAGAAACAGAAATAGTTCAAAACAAAAGTACAGAAACAACAAATTCCCAAAATATAGAGGAACATAATACTTCTTTATCATCAACATCTGAAAGGTCTACAAATTCAAATGATCAAGATGACTCTTTTCAAAGAACAAAAAGTGGTCGCATAAGCAGACCACCAGAACGATTTGATCCAGCTAAATATTAATGTAATTCTATATTACTTGTACATACTAACATGTATAACAGTTTGTTATTTTCGTTAATTGTTATTTTTCTTTAAAACTTTTTGTTTGAATTATTTATTATTTTTTTTAATATCTGTTAATATTGTCTTTCTTTATTTATTATTACCTTCTTTGGTTTAGCAAATTACCGCATATTACCAGGTATATGTATGTATTCAAAAAAAAAAAAAAAAAAAAAAAAAAAAAGAAAGATGTCGTATAAACAACCTTATAATGTCGTATAAACAACCTTATAATTATTTGTCAGTTTAATATTTAATAAAAACTCATTCAATTATTATATATCAAACAATAAACATATCTTTTATTTGGTACTCGATACTACATTCACTTTTTTATACATACAAAACACGCAAGAATGCTTGATTTATTGTATTAGAATAGCTACTTTTGCTAAAAAGTTTTTTTGAATTGATAGCACGGCGGCGTACTAACAGCTAGGTATGTAAGGGGGGCATGCTGCCCCCTGCAACCCCCCAGCTTGGAATCACTATAGGATTTGGGGTGGGTGCGAGTTTGGGTATATGCATAGAACTTTAGCATTTGAGCACTAAAATCGAAGAAATTCCCAACAAAAAAAAGCAAGTATGGTTCACAGTTATGAAAGAATCACAACGCATTCGTGTTCTTTGCATATACCCAAACTCGCACCCAACCCAAATCCTATAGTGATCCCAAGCTGTTAGTACGCGCGCCATGCTTTCAATTCAAAAACACTTGTTTTAGGCTTCAATTTCAAAAATTTCAATCGAGCAACAAGTATCCGTCATTTTTCAACTTTTTTAATTAATAACAAAAAAAAAATTGTTGCAAAATTGCACTTCCCCCGATTTTTTATTAAAGTTTACGAAAAAATACACCGATTTGGCTATTTTCCGAATTTTTTTTCTATGTTTTTAGCAAAAGTAGTTATTCTAGACAATTACCGAATTTTGTGATTTCCAAAATTGACCCCTTCGAAATGGCTTAAAATTTTTTTTCAGTCTCCATATCTGATCGTCAACATGGATTTCCTTTTAGTTTATATATGGAGATTCTTCCTTTATTCATTAGATAAATTACAATTCATTTTTTTTTCTATTGGAAATACGGACATGACAATGCTGCCGTCTGCCGGAAATGACATTTCAGTAAAATAAATAAAATTATATAAAGAGAAGATGTATCAAAAAGATTTACAAAAAATTTGAAATAATAAATTACAAAAATAAATATTATGCAAAATATTAGACAAAAGTTTGTATTAACATAAGAGGAATAAATTTATATAAAATTTTAAATTTTAAGTATTAAATATTAAATTTTTAATTTTAAAATTTTAATGAAACATTTATTGAAACATAAAGATTTGATTTAAAAGCAATAATTTGCAGCCCTTGAATTAAATAGAGACTTGTTGTAAGAACTAATTTATCAAAAAACTATTGCGATAAGTCATAGCATGATTGCAATATTTATACAAGGTGAGCCAACCACGAGCACCATTTAATATTTCGTAAAGACTATTTACGGACAGAAAACTTTCTTGGAAATGTAATCTTCGGATTTCTTGTAGAATTGGGCATACAGCAATGAAGTGGTAAATATTTTCAGACTCTCTCCTGTTACATAGATCACAAGTTTGCTGAAGATCGACTCTATGTGGCATGAAATTCAAATTTAATAATTCAACTCTGGATCTGAATATGGTGCTTATAACTTTTGACGAAAATTTTGTGCTGAAATAGCTATCAATGGTTAACATTTGGTGATTAAGGTTGCGGTAAATAAGTCTGGAAGGTGATGAAGACGCTCTAGTTAAAAACTGGTCGTATATTTTGTCATCTTCTTTAGCTATGACCCTTGCAAACATATTTTGCCATTCGCTAACGTTATTTTCCGATAAAGGTAAATCGATATCATGAGATAACGCCAGCTGTTGCCAATTTCTGAACGGATAAGCATTTGTTTGCAATAGCCTAGTTAACACTGCCCTATGTAAACTATTTTCACTTCTCTTCATTACTTTTATTAAAAAACTAGAATGAGCTTTCAGATTTTGCAAATAAATGGGTGACAAACCTGATTCCACATGAATGGCGTAGGTAGGTGTAGCGTTTGGTAGACGGAATAAACGCTTGAAAAAGTACCTCTGTACAGTTTCGAAATCTTCAAAGGGGTCTACTCCAAATGCCTGCACCCCGTAGCACATACAAGTGTTGACTGTGGCATTGAATACATTATACTTTGAGGACAGATCAATGTTTTGATTTGCGAAGAATTTAGGCCACATTATGTTAAGTGCCAGCTTTGCTTCTCTACTTTTTTCTTTTACATGATTTCGAAAGTTTAAGTTGCTAGACAACAGTACGCCAAGGTACTTGAACTCAGGAACTACTTCTATCGACTGGTTATTGAGTCGCCAAGTCTCCACCCGTCTACTCCTTCGGTTCTCGAAAACCATAACTTTTGTTTTCAAGACGTTGATATGTAGATCCCATGTCTCACAGAAACCCTGAAGTTTGTTTATTTGCAGTTGTAGAGTTGAAGGATTCTCTGCCAGCAACACCAAGTCATCAGCATAAAGGAGTACCTTTATTTGGTGACCAGCGAAGCTAACGCCACCTGGAAGAATTTCAGAAATGGAGTCAATGTATAGTGCGAAGAGTATAGGGCTTAGAATGCAACCCTGAGGAACACCTGCAGAAGTTGGGAACCATTCAGACAGCTTGGATCCATCCCACACGGTTGCACTTGAGGAAGATAATAATTTCGTATATACTAACAAGAACTTTTTGGATACTCCAAGCGATGCCAGTTTGTAGATCAGAGCTTGCCTGTTGACTGTGTCAAATGCTGCTTTGAAGTCTACAAAACAAACATATAACTTTTTATGCATTTCAATATATTTTCTGGCTATGCTAGTTAGTGCGAAAATGTGGTCAATTGTTGAAAACCCGGTACGAAACCCTGCTTGAAAAATGCTGAGACGATTAAAATTTTCTATCCACGTAGAAAGCCTAACATAAAGAGTTGTGGTAAAAATCTTTCTGAGAGAATTTAGAATAGAGATTCCCCTATAATTTTCTGCTTAGGAAGCATCGCCTTTTTTAAATATTGCAAATATTAGCGATTTGTTAAAACCAGAAGGAACGCAAGCATTATTATATATCTTGTTGCAATAATCCACAATATAATTTTTCAGTTGAACTGTTCCGTTTTTAAAGAATTCGACTGGAATGCCATCACAACCCGGGGCCTTATTGTTTTTCATAACCAGCAAAACTGAATCAAGCTCTTCACAAGAAATCGCACAGTCTAATTCAGATACAACTTCATTTTGTAACGCAAAGCTAAAAGTATGAAGATTCTCCTCCGCTGACAATAGAGTTTTAAAATGAGCAGCTAAAGTCTCAGCTTCGAGAGAAATCTTCATACTTCTACTTTGCCCACCTAACTCTCTTACATTATTCCAAAATTCTTTGGAATTTTTGGAGTGCTGCAAGTTCATTGCAAGATTTTTTAGAAAAAGCCTTTTTTTCTCGTGACATAATTGTTTGAATTCTTTGTTTGCGTGTAAGTACATATTTTTAAACGCAACCGAGTTAGTTCTTCTGAAGAGTTTTAAGTACTTGAACGAGAGCTTACGAAGTTTAACACAGTCTTTATCGAACCATTTATTTTTAAAATTGAGCGTATAGCTAATACTTGTAGATACAGCTGAAGCGTAAATTACTCTTGTAATGCTTTCCTCAATTTGTTCAACATTGCCCTCATCATGAAGAGGGAGAAGATTGCAATGCTGATTCAAGAGAGATTTGTACCGAGAAGCTTTATTTTCAAACCATCTGAGTTTTCGAGGAATATCAACGTTCGTCTGCTGTATATTCTCGTGGAAGCATATTTTGACAAATAGTGGCAAGTGAGCTGAAAAACTAGACAAGTACACCTGGAAGTCTTCAACTGAGTTACACCACTCTCCAGAAATTGCACAATAGTATAGGATATACATATATAACATAGTTTATATATGTATATCCTTTTATTGCTTTCTTCATACAATTTTTCCATATGTTAAATTGAAATCTTAGTTTATGTTTATCCTTCCGGTCCGATTTTAAACTTCGAACTACCATGCAACTCAAATTAAAGAATTCAACATTCTTTAAATTAGACATGTTGAAATATTGACACACAATGAACAAAATGTTAATTTACAAATGAAAATATTGTTGGGTTTTTGTAACCCACAGTGAAACTTTGTACAAATGTGTTTGTTTATTTTTATTTTTGTTTGAATAAAGAATTTAATTTAGCATAGAGAGAAAACAAAAGATAATTTTACTTTATGTTTTTTTCCTAATCCTGCAAAATTTTAAATCGAAACAATGCCAAATTGCTATTATTTCGTTTTCTAAAGCGAAATAAAGCGAAATTGAAAATTTGGCGTTATTTCACGTCACCGATTGACCACCGCGTTATTGCTAAAATACGGTCGTAAATGTTAGAAAAAGTGTTTGAAAATTCAACCTCTATACTATACTACGTCCGAACCAGCCGTGGCGGTCATATACCAGAAACCGTATTTAAATTTTAAGGCCAGAAGATTATCTTTCGAATAAGGTAAATTTCTGGGCACTAGCTCCTCACACGCTAGGTCACTTGTTCAAGCCCAGCTCGGGCAAAAGTTCTTCAAAAATTAAATTGAACATGAAAGCGATTGAGCACCACTAAAGGAGTCTGATGATCGGGTTGGTCCCCGTGAAATAGCTATAACTCCAGCCTATGAACTTGGTGGTAGCACACACAAGTTGTTGTTGTTTCATTCTAAATTTTCAATTGTTTGAAAATATGTTCCTCCAGGCTAGATTTAACAAGCTTTGTGAAGTCTTGGCTTTGACATTAACGTGATTTTTAAACTCTATTGTTTTATTAAAAAATCACTCACAGGTACTTGTATTCATTAGTAATCTGTAGAGGGTTTCCATTAAAGTGCCAATTGTATGCAGTGTGGTTACGTGCAGATCTCGAGAACACCATTATTTTTGATTTATCTACAATAATGACAATTCCCCATTTAGCGCAATAATCAGCTAGGCGATTTATCATTAGTTGGAGATTTTCAGGAGACTCAGAAAATAATAACGGGTCATCAGCATATAAAAGAACATTTACTTTCAAGTCAGAAATGCGGAGACCTCCAGGTAGATGAGCTTCTACATCATTAATTAAAAGTGCAAATAGAAGAGCACTTAAAAGGCATCCTTGTTTTACACCAGAGTCCGTTTCAAACCATTCCGAGTACGTTGAACCATCCCAGACAGCTGCTTTTGATTCCGAATACATTTCCTTTACAATTCGGATGAATTGCGTAGATATACCTAGCTGGGAAAGTTTGTAGAAAAGTGCATTCCGATTCACCAGGTCAAAAGCAGACTTAAATTCAACGAAAAACGCATAAACTTTCTAACGATGGAAGTCAGCACAAATATATGGTCGACGGTGGAAAATTTTTGTCTGAAACCAGCTTGGAATTGAGTCAGGATATTATTGGTTTCAACCCATGTCTCAAGCCTGTTAGCAAGTACACCACAAAACACTTTTGAAATGACGTTCATAAACGATATGCCCCTTAATTTTTCCACATTATTAATGTCTCCTTTTTTTTTTAATAGGGAATATTATTATTAGAAAACACTTTATTGAAAAATGATGTAAGTTGTGAAATAAAGGTTGGTGTGGCGTTTCGTAATAATAAGTAATAAGGCCAAATTGGTCTTATTACACTTAAAGAGAGTGAAATAAATCCAAATTTATTTTATTTCACCTTCAACGGCTGCTACCCCTAATCCTATAGTGTGTTCAAGCAGGGGGGTTTCTGGGGGGGAGGGCAGCATGCACTCTTTACATACTTCACCGTAAAAAAAAAGTTTGTCTTATTTCTCAAAATATTTTGGCTGAAAATTCGCCTTATTACACTTTTTTAATGTGCTATAAGGCCAAGTTTTGAAAATTGGTCTTATTTCACATGGCCTTATTTCACATCACCGTCACTTAGATGTAATTTAAACTTTTACCAAATTTTAAATATGTACGTTAATATAATTTCTTTTTTCCTAACTTTCTCAAAACAAGATAAATTAAATTAACTGAAAAATGGTCACCTTAAATTTTTAGATATACGAATGATAAATTTATCACCCAAAGCGAGAGTAATTGATACGCTTCATTTGTTAATGGGTTCACAATAAGTGTAGGAAGCGACAGATACATTCAATTACATCAAATAATGTTATGTTTCTCACAATAAGACATTTAAAAAAAAACATATAAAAGTACCTATGTATCTACCTAACATACATACCTTTTTATTGAGTTAAAATGGGGAAACTATGTATGTCATTTGGTCATGATTAAGTGGTACTTCATGTAAACTATTTTAAACTATAAACAAAATTAGTTTACTTGAGATAAATAAATGTTTGGTATACGAATTGACATTAATTTCTTGTGTCATATGTTTTTGTTTATAGTGAAACTTGACAGATTTGCGTTCCAAATGTAGACTTGAGGTATTTTTGTACGAGTGTAATCTCTCCATTTTTAATGGTCTATTTTAGACAAAGCTTAACTGTAACATTATTTTTTTAAAGCTTGGTCATAAAGACAACAAATTAGATACACTTATATTCAAATATAAATTGTACATTAAGAACGTAGGTATAACAGTAAATGCTGATGATGTAGGTATGCATAATATCAGTAAAAAAGCACTTAATTTAAACACAAAAGGCTAATAAAATGATGGTATATGCATTAGCATAGAATCCCATTTAGATGTCAGTTAATATAGAGGAAGAAATCTTTTTTTAAATTCAGTGAGACTATCATGTTTCGCATTTGAAGCTATAGAAACAGAATAAATATGGTTTGTTTGCATATTAAGTAATTATGAACGTTTAACGACAACCTTGAAAATCTTAAAACAAAAGTGGGAAGATAAATTGTCATAGTCTGTGTTTGGGAATAAGAGAGTTTTTCCTTATTATGGTGTTGTCCATGCGGTTCAAATAGAAAACAAATAGAAAATATGTTAATTCTTCATAATGATTAACAAAAACAGATTTCCAATAAAACTGCAATTTAGCTAGGCACATAATACCAAAAAAAAAACAGCCGTAATCAAAATGTTTTGTAAAGACCTAATTATTTTAGTTGATGAACACAAAGGGTTGACTATCCTTAAAAAAATTTAACATTGATACATTTTTGGAAAAGGGAGAAAAATGGGTGGGAGATGTACATTTTTGTCTTAAATGTCTAGATGTGGAAATGCGGGTGAAAAATTCGGTTGACCCATAATATCTCTCGACTTCAATTAAGTTGTATTTTATACAATGCGACGTGATACCAAATGGGTATAAATTAAAAAAAAAAAAAAGAGGCTGGGATGCGACCCACACCGATAACTTCCCATCCCGTCTGTCGATTTGTCTTGCTAAAAAGTTTTGTAGGTTTTCGTGTTTTGTTAAAAAAGTTATCAGTTAAATTATTCTAAAAAATTTAAAAATTACCAACAATATTTTACATATGATAAAAGAGTTTGATTTCAAAATCTATTTTGGTTAACGAGATTTGTATTCGAAAACCAATTTTTAACAATTTTAGTAGCATTTCTTAAAAGTTTTTATTTCTAAAAGAAACAAATACAAATTGGATGAATTAAATTAATTTTCTATTATTCACGAGATATCGCGAACCGAACACCAATTTTTACCAATTTTGCGTGCTATTTTTTGCAATTTTTTATGAAAAAAACTGACTGTTAGATTTGTATAAAAAATAAATTATTGAATGTTGAAAACAATATTTTTTATAAAATAAAATTAATTTGAAGCCTATGTCTTAAATTTTTGAAAAGATATTTGAGTCGAAATTCAATATTTATCAACTTTGAGTAATGTTTTTTTTTTTTGGGTTTTTATTTTTTATGAAAAAAACCGTCAATTCTATTTTTCTCAAAATTTTACCAGATGTTGAAAACGTTATTCTTCGTTGCACAAAATTGTTTTGAAGATAAAACCATTTTTTATTTGTAAAATTTCCGAGGTGACAAATATTTTTTATTTTTTTTTATTTATAAAAAAACGTTAATTGGATTCTTTTCCAAAAATATACTTCTTTAGTATCACTTTACAAAAATTTTCACCTTTTTTTTTAAACTGCTATGGTCACAAGACCACCCACGCAATTTTCTTGAGAGCCCTTTCTGCATCTTTCTGCATAATTATCTGTATAATTTGGAGTTCGATATCTCTTCTGGTTCTTGAGCTATGGACGACGAAAAAACGCCGCGAACGTACGGACGTACGAACGTACGTACACACGCACGCACAGACATTTTTCTAAAAATATTTTATTTCGACTCTAGGGACCTTGAAACGTCGAGAAATGTCAATTTTTTTATATTCGGGAAGTTTTTTTCGTACGTTCGGGAAGTTTTTTTCGTCGTCCATAGTTCAAGAACCACTAGAGACATCAACTTCAAATAAATTTTGTTATACAGATAATAATGCAGAAAGATGCAGAAAGGACTCTCAAAACAATTTCGTGGGTGGTTTTTTCACCATAGCAATTTTAAAAAAAAGGTGAAAATTTTGGTTAACCCCAAATATCTCACGAACCAATAACGCTAGAGACTTAAATTAAATTTTATATCATATATTGTAACGTGATACCTAACAAATATATTTTTTGAAAAAAAATCCCATTAACGGTTTTTTTATAAATCAAAAAAACTGAAAAACAAATATTTGTCACCTCGAAAATTTTACGAAAAAAAATGATTTTATCTCCAAAATAATATTGTGAAACGAATAATAACGTTTTTAACATTTGGTAAAATTTTGAAAAAAATCGAATTGACAGTTTTTTTTATAAAAAATAAAAAGCTAAAAAAAACATTACTCAAAGTTGGTAAAAATTGATTTTCGTCTCAAATATCTTTTGAAAAATTAAAGATATTGGCTTCAAACTAATTTTATCTTATAAGAAATATTATTTTCCACATTCGATATAATTTTGAGCAAAACCAAATTGACAGTTTTTTTTACAAAATATACAAACCTAAAAAAAATTAATAAAAGTTGGTAAAAATTGATTTGCGACTCAAATATCTTTTCAGAACTTTGAAATATTGGCTTTAAACTATTTTTATCAAACAGAAAATATTGTTTTCCACATTTAGTTAATTTCTCATAAAAATCCAACGGTCAGTTTTTTCATACAAAAATAAAATCTACAAAAAATAGTCCACAAATTTGGTAAAAATTGATGTTTGGTTCTCGATATCTCGTGAACAAAAGAAGATATTGACTTCACATTAATTTCATTCATCCAATTTGTATTTGTTTTTATACATATAAGAAATACAAAGTTTTTAGAAATGCTACTAAATTTGGAAAAAATTGGTTTTCGACTAAAAATCTCGTTAACAAATATAGATTTCGAAATCAAACTATATTTCATTATATGTAAAATATTGTTGGTAATTTTTATTTTTTCAAGAATAATTCAACTGACAACAATTTTAGCAAAACACGAAAACCTACAAACTTTTAAGCAAGACAAATCGACAGACGGGATGGGAAGTTATCAGTGTAGGTCGCATCTCAGCCTCTTTTTACCAATGTATTTGAGTAAAAAAAAAAACAATTTTTACCAATTTTAAGTCGTAGTTTATTTTTTTGCAAAGAAAGTTTCAATTGAAAAAAATTATTATTTGTTTCAGTTAGAGTTTAAATTGATATCATTTTTATATTTTTTTAATAAGTTAAAAAACTGGCTTAATATCCAAAATTAAAAACATTTGTAAGAAATATTTATTGCAAAAATTCAGTATGAAGTCATGTAATTCTTAATATAATGACTACAGGCAGTTCCATGCGAAAATAAAATTCATTAGCAGGTAAATTGCATATTAAAGTGAAGCTTAATTGGATCTAATTAGCATGGGGAACTCTTGTTGACAAATCTATTTACAAAAACATCCTCAATCTAATATGACAAGTAATTAATAAAAAAAAAAGCAAATACAAATAAATTGCTCAAGCATTTATGTTCATACATACATATAAAAAAATAAAATGCTTATAAAATCATCTGTTAATTCATCAAAATTAAGTACATGAAAATATTGAATAAACGAATTTTTCAACGATAATGATTGATTGATTAAAACTTCTTAAAAAATTAATACAAATTTAATAAAACGAATTCAATGACCTGTCAGATAAACATTCAAAAGATTGGTAATTAAGGATTATGTTTCAAAATTTAAAAAAAAAAAATTATAAATAACGACGAAGACAGATCATTTCATTATATATTTTTTAAAAAAATCTTTTGATATTATATCTACATAATTGTATGCATTTATAAAAATGTCTATAGGGACATTGACCCAAATCAAAATATGTATTATCAATTAATCCGATACTGTTATACATAATTATATTAATTTATTTTGTGTCTTGGTTATTATTATTAGTTAGGCATAATATAAATACAACAGATAGAACTAGTTTACCTTTGATTATATCATTAACACTAGTGGTGTTAGCATCTTCTCTTCTCGCTTTTAGAAATTTTAATTTTGTTTTTTTTTTTTCGATATTATAAATTTAACCATAAGACAGTAGCAGTCATTTAAATTAGAAACGATTTCTGTTTAAGAACATCCAAACTAGATTGTTGCTCCATATTTATATTCGTATTTATTTTAATTGAAATTTGTTAATACTTTCCGTTTCACAATATATAATATCTGACGCAATAATAACATTGAGACCTTATCAGAATTTTGTATGAATGTGTTAGATAGATTAAAAGATGTTATCAGAATTATATTGTACTTAAATAATTGTTTTGAATCATTTTGCACTATAACTATGTGTAGGTATTCTAATAAATTAATTTTTCTAACAAAAAGCGTGAAATCATTTAAAAATAATAAATAAAGAAAACCTGTTAAACAAGACCATCGGTTTTTTTTTATATGAATAAAATAAAAAAATTGTTAAATTTTAATATTATATAGTGCAATAATGGTTTTAAATATGTGTTGTCGCAATTTGTTTTTATATTTATTTAGCAATTCAGTTTTGAAATTAAATTTTATCTTACGACATGTGTTTTAACATAATTTTCCAGATTATTGTCAAGACGAACCGAAGTGCAAGTGCATTTTGCTAGCAAATCAATTATTATTGTTTAATGATGTTTAGAAACAAGTGTTTAATATAAATCACACAACTAGTGCTTAAATTTTTGAATAATTTTTTCAGTATTTTAATACAGTTTATCTTCTATTAAAATCATAGTTAAGGTTAGAAGCTTTAATTGTTTAAATAATAACAGTGATTAAGGGATAAGATATTATTATCATATTTTGTATCCTTCATCAATAAGTAGGCCAAGTTTTTAAGGTTATACGTTGTTAGAAAACGTTTAATTTCTAGACAGCTCATAAACCTTTTAAAAATATTCTCAATCATTTGGCATTGGGAAATTTGGTATGAAATTAAGATACTTGGTAAGACATTGCATAACAAACAAATTACAACTTTTCAAAATTCAGTAATATACATAAAGGAAAAAGTCTTAAAAATATTTACATTTGATTTAACATTTAGTTATTGAGAATTTTAACTAATAAAAACACATATGTATAATTTTTCAAGATATGTTTTTGTAGTTTGTAATGTTTTTGCCATGACTCGAGTATCAAATTGAATTATTTTCAAGAAGAAATATTTGACTGTTAACAGTCAGTCCTGAACACTTTTATGCTGGTTTATATTTTTTTTCGTGATTTTAAATCATATTTATTAAAATAAACGGTGTTCAGGAAAAAACAATTCGACTGTTAACAGTCAAATATTTCTTCTTCAAAAGCCCCATAGCAAAGCAATAAAAATAGCTACAATTATTTATCTTCTTTGACTTGTAGCAACTACATATATAATTCGCAGTTGCCCTATGTAGCTCGGATTATATGGAATCTCGATTTATTCGGGAAAATATGCGTCAAGACAAGGTGTAATGGTCATCTTCTGATGAGCCCAACCATTACATCGGGGCGAAACGCATATATGAACACTTTTATGCTGGTTTATATTTATTTTCGTGATTTTAAATTATATTTATTGAATTATTTTCCTTTTAAATTAGTAATTTTTCAGACTTTGCATACAAAACTTTGCAAAAAAGGGCAAATAAGTTTGACCGAAATGAATTTATTAAACAAATTATACAATAAATTAAATAAAATTGAAAAAATATATTCTTATTTTTCTTGCTATATGTATACAATTTTTAAACTATGTTTTAGCTTGAATATCAAATTTAATTTTGTGTTGAAATACTAAATAAAGCATAGTTTCCGAGCCTTACTTTAAACTTTTAAAATATTCTGTAAATAAAGTAACTCAAAACCTATTCATGATTTAATTAAAAACTAAGACATCTATTATGGTAAATCTGGCAACCATAAAAATAAAATGAAACCTATTAAAATTTCACACATTTCGACATAAGTATATTTATTATAGGTACCTGAATTTTAATTTCAAAATATAACGGGATGTCACACACAATAATTAAGTTATCATCACACTCACACATATGAAAAGCAGACTTAGGGACCCAGACTCTAATTGCTATAACATCTTTCGACCTGATAAGGCAATTAACGTCTAAACTCATATCAAGTTAAGTTGAAAAGTTTGCACACAGAACATTTCAGTCATATTCAATATTTTTGTTTTAAATAAAAGATACAACTGAAGAAGTTTTTCATGTGCCAGGGTTGCCAATCTTCATTTTTTATCATCATTTATCTTTTTTTGTGAATTAAATTGAATATCTTTTTAGGCATTATGAATACTGCTATCGATATTGGAAAGGTTGAAAAATGGGTTTTATGATTATTGTGTGTAAATTATAAATCAAACTAGAATAAAAATAGGTGAACTATTTTAATCAAAAATGAGTGTTTGGGTTTACTTAATAAAAAAGCGGCTGAGATGCGACTCACACTGATAACTTCCCATCCTGTCTGTCGATTTATTTTCGTGTTTTGTTAAAAAAGTTGAATTATTTTTAAAAAACTAAAAATTACCAACAATATTTTGCATATAATGAAACAGTTTGATTTCAAAATCTATTTTTGCTAACGAGATTTTTAGTCGAAAACCAATACCAATTTTAATAGCATTTCTTAAATAAATAAATACAAATTGGATGAATGAAATTAATTTGAAGTCAATATCTTCTATTGTTCACTAGATATCGAGAACCGAACAATTTTTACCAAATTTGCGTACTATTTCTTGTAGATTTTATTTTTTTATGCAAGAAACGGATTGTTATGTTCTTATAGAAAAATGTAATGAATGTCGAAAACAATATTTTCTGTGAGATAAAATTAGTTTGAAGCCAATATCTCAAAGCTAAGTGAAGATATTTAAGTCGAAATTCAATTTTTACCAACTTTTATTAATATTTTTTAGGTTTTATTTTTTGTAAGAAAACTGTCAATTCGATTTTTTTCAAAATTTTACTGAATCTTGACAACGATATTTTTTAAAAGATAAAAGTAGTTTAAAGCGAATATCTCAAAGTTTTGAAAAGAGTTTTGAGTCGAAAATCAATTTTTACCAACTTTTATTAATTCTTTTTTTTTTAGGTTTTTATTTTTTGTAAAAAAACTGTCAACTCGATTTTTCTCAAAATTTTACAGAATATTGAAAAACATTTCTTATAAAACAAAATTATTTTTAAGCCATAATCTCAAATTTTGAAAATATATTTGAGTCAAAAATAAATTTTTACCAACTTTTATTTGAAGTCGATATCTTTACTGGTTCTTGAGCTAAGGACGACGAAAAAAACGTCGCGAACGTACGTACACACGCATGCACAGATATCTCTCTAAAAATCTTTTATTTCGAATCTAGGGACCTTGAAACGTCGAGAAATATCAAAATCTTCAATTCAACAAAACGGAACGATTACAATAACTTCCTATGGGAAGTTAATAATATTTAAAATGCGTTTATTTAAAATTTAATAAATATATTATTAAAAATTTAGAATTTTACTAGTGAGACATTTTCTAAAAATCCAAAAATTTAACCTTTTGTTAAAAAGCAAAATAAAAATTCCCTCTTCATTAACATCTGAACACTTTTAAACAGTATCAACTCGAAGTAATATAAATTTAGTAAATAGTAAAAGTAAAAGTTATCATTTTATAAATTAAACTTTGAACGTTCAATATTAGAAAAATCATCATTTTTTTTTATTTCACTAAATCCTTTAAAATATTAAACCATTTGTTTTTAAAATTAAAAAGATTTTTTAAAAAGTTGTCATTTAAAAATATTTTATAAAGGGAAAACAAAAGAATAACAACACTTGGGTCTTGTTTATTCATAATGGGTTAGGTTCAAAAAACAGGTGATTCTAATGTCCATACTTAACAACTTAGTTATCTGCCACTTACATTTTCTGGGAGTTGTTCCAAGCTCCCCTCAACAGCGGGAAAATGAGTTTCTTTTCATCAGTATCTACATTTTCTAAAACAATCTTGATATACAAATTTTATATTTGTAATATTTTGTTCTCTTGTAAACATTAACTGAACGAACCTAAGACAGTTTATAAACAAACATTTTATGACATTTATAAATGTCAAAGTTTAATAATGGTGTCACTACACAAAATATAAACACTCACTGCTTGTTGTCAAAAATGTATATAAACATAAAATATTTCAATAAATTTGCTGGCAACCCTAAGATATTCTTATTCAGAAAGAAAATAATATAATAATAAAAGTACTTTAGAAACTATTAACAGTAGAGAATTGATAAATTGATCGTGATCTCTTTGACTAGACTTCTAGTCAATTTAAGAATACTGACCTTTTTTCATATATGTATTTATCCTATTTATCCAAAGAATGTGTGGAGATAGGTAGGACCTAGTAATTCCAAAGTAGGTATATTTTCGTACTTATACAAATGTAGGTACTAAAAATTGTATAATTTATGCAAAGATCCGTCTTTCGTTACCGGTTTAACAGAAATACAATTTTAAATTTTAAATAAATTTGCTTAAACACTGCAATTTAGCGGCTTTCACAAACACGTGCGCTTGAGCATTAAACGCAATTCCAATATAAGTGCCCGCAGTATCAATATCTTGTGATCGTGTGGATTTCAAAAACAATAAAAATATAATTGAGTGAATTTTTCAATTATATACAAACAGTGTCAATGCACTTAAAAATCGATTACACAACCGAAGATTAATATCTCTCGTCTCACTTAAACTTATAGAACGCACCGAATTACACTCACTTAATTTTTCAATTTATTGACAAACATATGTACAATAGAATCACAAATATGATCTTTTTCCACGAATTGCATCTCTAAGATACAATCTTAATCTTTGTACAGAACGGCAGCCGTATTGTAGGTTAGGTAGGTATAGCTTATAGAGGACCGGGGTACCTATACCTTTCTACAAGTTAATTTTTCTTCGCAAAGATCTTGTTAGGTATTCACTTCAATATCTTAAACAGGTTCTACATAGGTGAAGAGAAAAGAAATCAGGTTGTCTTAGAATCGACTGGAATATGAAAACGAGGATATCCAATTTCACTTTAAGGAACAACTCGTTATTTTTCGCAAATAAATCACTTTAAAAATATATGTATTCCCTTATTTCAATGATATTTTGTAAATTGGTTGTTTTGGGATTTAAAATTTGGCGCATAACTTGGCATTTTTAGCTTCATTTGAATTTAAATCACACTCGATAAACTGGTTATGTTCTAGACTACGTTTGAAATGGGTGCCCACTGCCCGGCCGGTTGTTTTGTTGCATTTAAGAATATTTTTAAATTTGAAACCGATCGCTTCACTCGTTCAGAAAATAGAACGCTACGCTTTAACCCAGCCGAAGTTAAATCTTGACTGTTGAGTCTAGAATCGTGCAACTTTTTCTGTTCTAAAAATCTGTGAACTGTGAACGCCAACGCACAGAGAACGTTCTCTTAAAAGTGGGTATATATTTTCAAGTACCTATAAACCTTGTTCGGTTGTAGCAGTAGTGATAATGATAATATACACTCTGGGTCATTGCAAAAGGGACTATGTTTTATGTCAACGTGTTTTAGGGGACAATTATCATCAAATCTTTTCAAAGACGAAAGATGATGAAAAGATTTATAGCTTAATCATTTAAGAATAAAAATTGGTAAAATCCATTAAATACAATAACTAAAATGTCTGAATTTAAATTCCAACATTACTTATGATCCAAATAAAGAATGGAAAATTCTCATGCAATCGAATATCATGAACTCAAAATCACGCTGATTAAAAAATCCGGAAAATAATTGCAAATGGTTTCGGTTTGGTTTTTTAAACTCTTATGATGGTAACAACTGTCAAAATTGACATTTGATTCCCTCTACAGCCCACTCATCGGAGTTCTGTAATCGGTTTGAATAATGGTGGATTTATATTGTATTTTCATCAAAATAAAGCGGGAATGATGTATGCCAAAAAACCGAATGTGTGAAAAACTAACTTCACAAACATGAACGTATTCGTCTTTATATATGTCTAATGACACTTCTTAAAATCTGCATTAATAAAAATCTATGTCATTTTAATCATTTAGTCATATTTAAATAATTTAGATAAATAAAACTGTAAATTATATACACTTTCTCAAAGTATACAAAGTTAAAAACGCTCGGCTTAATTAAATTCAAAACAGTTCTGGAAAAACTTCAAAAGAGATAACTACAAAATTTAGCTATATTTGGATGGGAATAACACGTTTCTCTTAAATTAGCACATCCTTATGATAATTACAAAAATTATCTGTCAGTTTTTATAAAACAAATATTTATTTAAGACGGTGATGTTCATATTAGACTTTTTAAAAGTTGTCTCATTTTGACGTCTTATCTTGCTGCCACTTTATAGAAAAAGAATGAAAAAGTTACATCTCACACACATTTTTTTCGATATTAATTTCGCCTCAGCAGTACCACAGCTCAGGCGAAAAATGTTTACTTTTGATTTAAAAGTTCACGTTACCAAACAGACATACAAAATTCTGGAAAAATAATAATAATGTCATGTATTTTGACAGATCATATAACAAACATGTACAATTGTTTTATTTATAAGTATATAAAATTTCAAAATTTGTCAGCTGATTGCGAAATATTCGTAGTGGTTAAAACACTGTACGGATAAAAATAGTTTTTTTTTCCATAAAGGTACGTTAAAGGCTTTTTAAGTAATAAAATAATGGAACTTCAAAATGAGTCACTTAAAGTAATTGATCACCATCTAGCAAGTTTTTAAAGTCGTTTCATTTTTCAAACTATTACTAAACTAGCTTTTTCTTTGAAATTGTTCTTTTTTTTGGTGCATGGGTGTTTGAAGGAGGCAAGTATCAAGGAGAAGGCCTGTTTATAAATAATTTTCTATATAAGTGACAGTACCCATGGCGTGATGGTTAGTGCGTTGAACTGTCATGCCAGAGGTCTTGGGTTCGATCCCTGACTGTGCCTTCTAAAGTTTCTTTCACGGGTACTACCTCTTGCGAGGAATTGACAAATCCTCCAAGAGAAATACTTGTCATAAAAAGTGTTTTCTCAAATTAGCCGTTCGGATTTGACTTAAAACTGTATGTCCCCCCATGGCCAGGAATGGTTGAGAGTTGTAAGCCACTAGGCCCCAGTTCGCAACGGACTATTGCGCCGCCTAATTTATTTTATTTATCTACCACATCTACCAATGTGTTTATTTAAAAGAACAAGTTAAGTAAGCTTCAAATTATACGTCTTTTAACTTCAGTTCTTATTGTGGTTTGATTATGTGTTGATTATTTAACTGGTAAAATGTTTAATTTAATTCCTCAAGTGAAAGACACAAAATATTTGTATTAAGAAAATACAAGGAGTATTTTCCTCGTGTTAAAGGCTTAACAAGAGTGTCTTTTCGTAAGATGATAAAACACATTTCTTAAGTACGCAAATAAAAAGAATAGAATATGCATTTTGACATTGACATTTCCACCATATAAAAATTTCAGAAAGTCATTCAAAGTCAATTCGTATGGTTTGCATGACAACGAGTGCCGTAGAGCTGTCAAATTTATAATTAAACATTTTAAAAATTCTGTGTAAACTTGACAAAGAGAAATGAAACAAATTTGAAACTTCTATGTTGTATAAGGCTAGGCGCGCACATGCAACTTTTTCGAAACCAAATAGTTTGATCGTTAGTTGCCCAAACATCGCGCACATAAGCAACTCCGAAAGTAATCAACGAAATAAACCAATACACAGGAAATATTTATTTACCTTGACTAAATTTGTCTCTCCCTTGTACTTACAGAAAATTATTCAACGATTTAGTTGAATGTCCGCGCAGTTACCTATAATTCCTTGTGACACAAACTAAGGAGTTGGTTCGAGGTGATCGTCTAGTTTGTGTCAAAACACAAACTAAAAAGTTGCTCGAATGGGCGACAGAATGGTTTCTACATGTGCGCGGACTCTCATATAAATCTATAGTGCTCAGTTTAGAAACCAAGCAGTTTCGAAACTAAAAGTAAAGTTGCGCCTAGCCTTATATAAACCTTTTGGTTTACAAAAGCTTAAGAGAATATACGATAAAGAGTAATTATAGATAAGTCATTGAAAAAACTATCCCTTACAACACTCCGAAAATCCAATATTTATGATCTAATTCGGACTAGATTTGGAAAAAATAACTAAATAGCAATCTAGAGCAATATTATTTAATATTTTACTAATTTTCTTTTGTTAATTGATATTTGTATTATTTTTTGTAATTTTAAGTCACTAAAATCTTAAAATTTCTATGTAATTCAAATTCTCTTGTTATTAAACGGCTCAAAACCTTTTCGGTGTAGTTTCCATACAAACAAACCAAATCTGAACTTCTCACAACATCCCTGCATTTTCATTTATCCGAAAAAGTAAACAAAAAACTATCTGTCAAACTAATCTGTCATCAAAATGTCATCTAATTGCAAAAACGATTTTCTGTCAAAATTTTTCTAACGAAACGAAATTAGAAGGAAATTTTTTTTGTAGTCGTTGTCATGTTTTTCCGCAGTTGGCTTTTTCTTTATTTCAATAAAAATTAAACTTAATCAAATTTAAACTACAAAAATCTTTCTCTATCCTGTGTAAATAATTTCCAAATTTCCAACAACAAAGAAATCCCATGTGAAAGCAAACTAATGTATTACCTACCTACCTAATATCTGTAAGTAGTGAAAAACTGTGATTTAAACTGATTACTACAAAATTTAATTACTTAGGAGCTTTGATATTGCACTAGAATATAATTTTCCAACAAAAAGAACAAATAAAAAATATATCGCATGAGAAAATAATCAAAATTTCAAGTAAAAACTCAGGTAAAGTAAGAAAATAAGGGTTTTCTTTATTTTTGCATGGCTAACCAAAGTCGAAGCTCCTGCTTTTATAACAACACCCACTACAAAGTCATTGCATTTATATTTTGTTCCTCAACCACAAAGTGATATGTGTTGTGTACCCCTACCTATCTATGAACCTACGTACGTACTATTTGAAGCTAATTGAGCTTGGGCGGATGTGTATACACTTCTTTTCCAATGCATGATTAAATAAACATGCCAAATTTGGGCACGGTAGCGCGTACCTACCTAGAAAAAATAAAGTTTTAATTGCCTTAACTCCATATGGAAATAATTAAACACATACATTTGATTTTAATCCAAAGTTGTTATCAAATGTCAACAACATCAATGTTCTCACTCAGAAGACGAGCCAACACAACACCATTTAAGTCATTATAATGTTGAGAATAATGTTTTCAGATTTCCCATAAAGTACTCAGTTAGTTTCTGATTTCAGTTAATTGTGTATCAATTTTAGTTAATACATTTTGTTATGGTTTTAAAATAAAACGTTTATTTTTGTTATTTCAAGAAAAGGTAGTTTTTAAAGGCATCAAATAATCTTTATTTCATTATAAAGGTAAATGTATGCCATTAACAATGTAAAGCGATTCTTTCGTACAATTTTCTATGAACAATTCGCACAGTTGTGGATGTATTGTCCTCCATAACTTCACGAATTCCGAATCTTTAAGGCCTTGAATTGATTGACCTTTACTATATCTTTCACTTGGCTCCAAAGAAAGAAGTTTAAAGACTTTGAATCACCAGATCTCGGTTGGCCAAATGAAATATTTAGTCTTAAAACACGTCTTGGAGGAATAATATTGTCAGAAAATGTTCCTTGCAAAATAACAATTGTTTAGTTGCTTGTGTAGCACGTAGTACCGTCTTGTTCAAATTCAACAGTGTCCACATCAATAACTTTTGATTCCTATTAGGTATACAAAATCATTAACCATAAATAAGTAGCGCAATACAACTTAATCGTAGCTCCTGCCTTATTTTCCACTAACACAGCACAGCTATCAATAGGCATTCTTGGATTTAGAGCCCCAAACGCAACACTTCTCCTTTTTAACGTTGGTGAAACTGGGTCTCATTCCTGAAGATGATTTTTCAATGAAAATCCATATCATTCCTTTCAAGAACCCAACAAGCAAAGATACGACGTTGCTGGTAATCGACTGGCTAGAGCTCTTGTGTTAACTTAACTTTGAAAGCATTAATAACTAAGTAATCTATACAAAAAACGGTGTGATGTCGTTTGTGTTATGCTTTATTTCAGAGATTGACGAAAAATCCACAAACCTGGATTTTTATAAACACTCCAGGATGCAGCAGTAACAATGACTGCGAAATGTTCAAGATTTAATAGTGAGCTTTATTGCATCGTTCCATTTTTAATAATGGTGAAGTTTGAACTTGTCAGAATGACAACTTCTCAAATAGCGTACTATTCAAAATAAAACCATTTATTGGAAAACTCTGAGATTAGTTACGCTTGCTGAGGTATTTTGAAGGAAATTAAAGATACACAGTTAAAAAAAAGAATGTCAGTTTTATCACGGAAGCAAAGGGAAAGAGAGCATGAGAAGCGTGCGGTCGAAGATGTTGAGAGTTTTAAAAGCAGGAATAAAGTTCGAAAGTTTTATGAACAGGTGAAACGAAATTCACAGGTACATAAACCTAGAACCGAAGGCTGCAAAGACGAAAGTGGAAACATCATAGTGGAACCGCAGTCAATGCTGAGGATTTGGAAGGACCACTTCTGCAGACTGTATAACGGCGACGATGAACCGAATTCCGCTGTCAGGCAGGATGATCCATTCAACATAGACGACGAAAGCCAACAATCCCGTCCTCCCGACTTATACGAAGTAAAGATAGCTATATCTAAGCCGCTGGAGCGGATGGCTTGAATGCCGAGCTCTTTAAAGCAGCTGGAGATAAGTTGGTTAGGATCATGCACCAACTTATCTGTAAGATATGGTCGGAAGAAAGCATGCCCGATGAATGGAACCTCAGTATTGTTTGCCCGATCCTGAAAAAAGGAGACCCTTTAAACTGCACCAATTATAGAGGAATCAGTCTACTTAACATCGCTTACAAAATCTTCTCTGCCGTAATATGTGAACGTCTAAAGCCCATCGTCAACAACCTGATAGGTCCTTATCAGTGTGGTTTTAGACCAGGTCCACAGTCGATCAAATATTCACATTACGGCAGATCCTCGAAAAAACCCAAGAACACCAAATCGACACCCACCATCTTTTCATCGATTTCAAGGCCGCATATGACAGTATCTACGGGGCCGAGCTGTATAGAGCCATGTCTAGTTTTGGCATCCCTGCCAAACTCGTCCGTCTGTGCAGGATGACCATGGAGAATTCACGCTGCTCCATAAAGGTTGGAAACAACTTAACAGAACCTTTCGATGTCAAAAAAGGTTTTAGACAAGGTGATGCGCTGTCATGTGATTTTTTAACATCGTACTTGAAAGAATAGTGCAAAGCTCCCACGTCAACACTATGGGCACTATCTTTCAAAAGTCTGTCCAATTACTAGCATATGCTGATGACATTGACATAATCGGAAGAACTCAGTGTGATGTCAATCGGGCTTTTGTGAGTATTGAGGCAGAGGCGGCAAAAATGGGTTTAAATGTTAATGTGGGCAAAACAAAGTACATGCTGTCGTCAAGATAGGACCTACAACACCGACGTCTTGGTCAAAACGTCGCCATCGACAGACGTAACTTTGAGGTAGTCAAGGACTTCGTCTACCTAGGCTCCGCTGTAAACGCAGAAAACAACACCAGCGCTGAGATCAAACGAAGAATAACTTTTGCTAACCGCTGTTTCTTTGGGCTAAGAAAGCAATTGAGTGGAAAAGTCCTCTCTCGAAGGACCAAAGTGTCGCTATATAAGACCCTTATCACCCCCGTCCTGCTATACGGTGCAGAAGCATGGACTATGACAAAAGCGGATGAAAGCACCTTGGGTCTTTTCGAGAGAAAGATTCTTCGTGTGATCTATGGTCCCGTATGCATCGAAGGGGAGTGGAGGAGAAGATGGAACGACGAGCTGTACGGGCTGTACAGCGACGTAGACTTAGCCAGAAGGGTAAAAGTCCAACGACTAAGATGGCTGGGTCACGTAGAGCGCATGGAAACCAATGCTCCGGCACGGAAAGTCTTCGAATCCATACCTACAGGACAGCGCAGTAGAGGAAGACCACGAATCAGGTGGCGCGCACAAGTGGAAGGTGACCTCACCCAACTCGGAGCGCGAAACTGGAGACATCTAGTTAGGGACCGAGCTAGATGGAGAAGTTTGTTGGGTGAGGCCCTAGTTCACACAGGACTGTAGCGCCACCTTAAGTAAGTAAGTAAGAACGTTGATTGGACGTCGAGCAAATCGGAAAAGGATATATGTAACGGAAGAAAGGGCTAGAATTTCCGTTAAAAGGGAATAGCTGCATGCTGGGGAAAGATCTTGCTTCTCCACCAGAGGTTACCTCGTCACATGCATGCCTGCTTCCCTTTCCTTATCTCGTATATCAACCCTCACTTGTTCTTTCCTATTCTGGTAGGTTTTTATACCGGTACGCATAAACCTCAACACAATGGAGAATCAAGTGACAAGCTAGCAAGATTCAAGATTCAAGATTTGTTTATTGAACTTTTATATATACAATTGGATAGTCTTAAGATTAAATAGATACATTGTCTTAGAATAAAATAGTTTGTTGGCACATAGGGGGCCTAACTTTATATATTGGCTTAAGTTTAAATTAAAATATTGTTTAATATGTATGGCGTTCTAAAAATAAAAGTCGGTTGACTTGGTTATCCTCGACAGCGACAAGCTTGCCTACCGATTCCACGTGGATACGAAAGTAAAAAACCAGATTAAGGCCTTGATAAAATAAAAATCCCTATTTTTTAGAGAACAATGATATTTATTTCTTAAAGTGGTTTTTGAATAACTCAAAAATGTAAAACCGAAAACTATAATTTTTGTTAATTGTGATTTAAAGAGTCGATTCACACCTGTAGACTTGGTCAAAACGTGACAATTTACAGGTATAACTTCGAGGTGGTAAACGAATTTGTATATCTGGGCACTGCTGTTAATTCTGCAAATGACATCAGCGCGGAGATCAAACGTAGAATTACCCTTGCTAATCGCTGGTTCTTTGGCTTAAGCAAGCAGTTGAGGAATAGGGCCCTATCGCGAAGGACCAAAGAGACACTGTACAAAACCTTAATCATCCCAGGCCTGCAGTATAGTGCAGAAGCATGGACCCTCTCGCAGGCGGATGAAGGGTCTCTTGGTATATTCGAGAGGAAAGTTCTGCGTACGATCTATGGTCCGGTTTGTGTCGACAGGCAAAGTAACATCTGGCGGAGAAGATATAATCATGAGCTATACGAGCTATACAGCTATACTTGCCACTGGTCAAAAAACTGCGTGTTCAACGCTTAAGATGGCTAGGGCATGTCGAGCGAATGAACATCGAAGCTCCAGCCCATAAGGTATTCAACGCCAAGCCTGAGGGAACAAGAAGCAGAGGCAGGCTTAATCTCCAGTAGAGTGATCAAGTTGAGGCCGACGCACGTCAACTTGGTATTCGAAACTCGAGGCAGCAAGCTAGAGATCGAGTAAGCTGGCGAAAGTTATTACTTGAGGCCCACGAGCACAATGCGCTGTAGTGCCAACTAAAGTAAAGTAAGTAAGATTTCAAGATTTTGAAATTTGGATGAAAGATCTACCGACTTGATGATTGGGTGCTGCAATCATGATCATGAACTGTACTAATCATAATCGACGTTGTGCCTTAAATTAAGCTCTTAAAGTCGGCCTACACAACCGAGTCCATCCAACAATTTGGTTTGTATTATTTCCAAATGGCTTAGCTGAGCGAATTTATGATTGAGGTCTTCCATATCAATTGGACAAAGATTCAGAAATCCAAACATCTCCAAAAAAATCTGAAAAATCTAATCACACCTCTCAAATCCGCTCGGCCAACAATTTGGGTCGGTCTTGCATTTCCAGCTTTAGACTTCGGTGATCCTAGTCACCTTAGGTTAGGTTGACTTAGGTTGAACGGGCTGATAGTTGATGTTGTTACCATACTTAGATCAATGTAGATCCATTGTGGTACCCCGAAGTGTTGTAACTTCCTGAAAAGATATAATAACCTATGAATCATGTGGTTCGTTTAACCATTTAGAGGTCTTGACAAAGTTTAGTAAACTTTTGCCTGGCAGTTCTGATAGTTCCTCTAGTTCATTAAAGAAGAAGTTGCCTAGAGTTTTCTTCCTAGCAAGACAGAGCAGAGAAAATGAGCAGTGTCTTCATGCTCGTTTTCATCACCACAGCCTCTACAAAGGTCATCAGTACTGAGCCCCATCTTCTTATGGTAGCCGAGTAGGTTGTGTCCTGTAATAATGCCGATAAGGGATCTTAGGGAGGGTTTATTAAGAGTTAAGATCCAATCGGATCTTTTCTTATCGTATCTAGGCCATAGCTTCCTGGTGTTAACACAGGTTTCTAGGAGATTCCATCTGTCATTTTTAATGATGGTTTTACTGACGTTATGTTTCAGTTCACATAACGGTATCCCTATATGATGGTCTATCAGAGAGGGTTCCAGTCTGGAGCCCTCCCTAGCAAGTTCATCAGCCTTTTCGTTGCCTGGTACATCACTGTGGCCAGGAACCCAGCAGAGTCTTACGTTATGCTGTGTGCCAAGAACCTTTAGCTCTTCGCGACAGCAAGAGACAAGCTTCGACTTGATTTGGGTGGCAGAGATAGCTTTTATTGCTGCTTGGCTATCAATGAAGAAAGTGATGTCCGCGTGTGATATCGCCATCATGGATATATGTTTAGCAGCGTTTTTCACTGCCAAGATCTCAGCTTGGAAGGCTCTGCTGTGGTCGGGGAGCCTAAATGATTTGGCAAGGTTGAGGCTTTCAGAGTAAAAGCCTGCACCTACTCTAGTATCCATTTTAGATCCATCGGTGTAGATGGTAATGGTTGAGTCGTTGGTGTAGGGCACACTATTTTCCCAATCTAGTCTATTGGGGAACCTAGTACTAAAAGATTTGTTGAAATCTAAATAAGGGGTCATATAATCTTTGCAGTCCTAGTCACCTAGTTCGCAATAATAAAGAAAATCCATCTTTGAATACCTTCTGTAACAAATTCTATTTATGTTATTATTTGTATGGATGAACTTCCCGATCCGATGATGATGAACAAAGATCTTATATAAATTTTTTTGATTTTGTTTTTCAGATGTGGAAATATACCGACGAAAATATGCGCTTTAACAAACAAGAACTTATTGATTTTGCTAGCAACTCAGATACACAATTCGACAAAGAAGGACTCTTGTATATAACCGAACAAGAAAGAACAGGCTATATATTTCGTTCAAATGGTAAGTCTCCAAAAAACTTCCAAACAAATCCTGCATAACCTCTAATGTCCTTTTTTTTGTGTGGACGTTTTAGTGAAACATCTTCGATGGTGCAAATTACGAGGAAATCTTCTTTTTTATCTCAAGGACGAAAGTAGTCTATCTAAGCCAATTGGATTGATTGTTATTGAAAACTGTAAACCTGTGATAAATACTTATGAAGAGGAACCAGAGGGTTATCCAATTTCACTAGGTAACTTTAAAATACCATCAATCAATTATAAATTTGAATAACCAATGACTTTGTTATTTTTTGTTTTTAGAATTCCCAAATAACGAAACAGTGCGAATTATAGCAACAAGCTACCAAGATCGCATTGATTGGTACAGGTTCCTGCAAAACGCTAGTTGTGTCGACCTAAATCTTCGAATTGAATTGTTAAATAATAAAATTGCCTATGCCAATATGGGTAATCGCATTACAAGGGGAACTCCAGTGGTGGCAAAACCTCAAGAAGAAACAACCGCAACAAAAGTTGAAGAAGGTGATCTTATACAATTTTAATCATTTTAAAATTCACAAATAATGTTATAAGAATTAGGTTTTAAGTAGTTAAATAATTTTTAAATTTATTTTTATGGAATGTATTCGATTTTATTTGAAACAAAAAAACGGAGAAAACAGAACAAATAATAATATAGTGCTCATTAAGAATGTAATTTTTGCCATGTGAATATTTTGTTTGTTTATTAATTTTTGTTTTGTTTCTTTAATTTAGATTTAATTTTAAATGAAAATAAAACTTTAAGCTTAATTTTTAAACATTAACCCTTGAACCTAACATGTTTTATTTTCTTTGTGGCTGTGGCAAGTAAACAAAAAAAAAAGAAAAAAACAAACTTATTGTTTAATTCCTCATACATAAGTCATAACATAACATTCATAATGAGTTATTAAAAATGTGTAATTAATTTAATATCATCAATAACATAATTGATCATTAATAACATCCAACGCAAAAGCTAAGAGGAAGGTTTCTTCTTTCCTCCAACAAACTGCATGATTAACAAATTTTAATTTAACTTTGATAAAATTTGTAAAACACTTCCAATTGTTAAACCCTTACATACCGTTTATTTCTAAGACCCAATGAATTTCAGCTTGACATAATAATTTCTTTAGGATTCCACTAAGAACCTTTTATATTACATGAACATCCCCTGTGTCCTCTACTTCCACCCGCATGTATTTAAATATGTACATTCCTTCATCCTTCAAAGAGTATGAATGTGAACACTTTTTCCGGATAATTCATTTACTGTTTTCGTTATTCACGTCGATTTTTCAAAAAAAAAAAATTAAGAGTTCTTCAGAATCTTAAGCATCTAGAAAAACCTGGAGCATTATTCCTCTTTCCAAGTTAGTCCCATTTTTGCATTTGGAATGTAGTATTTAGTGTTTTTAGATTTTTTCATCTTCTAATTTTATCGTCTCAATAAAAACTTTTTGTAAGAAATAGTGAAATAGGCAATACAGGCCTTAAAGAAGTCGCTAGAAAGTAAGTATTTGCATTTAAAGAGCTCAATATATTAATATATTTTACTAGGGAATCATTTTCAAGCTTACCGAGATCTCCGAGTCATAAACTTAAACTGGAATTTGAATGTGTTGCTTTAAAGGAGAATTTGCTTACTTGTTGAACCAAAATCAAGGCCAAAAATAAACTATTATCGCCTTTTATCTGTCTTACAAAGAATTCTGAAACTCTAGAAAAGACGTAACTTTTTGGGCAGCTACCTCTTAATTTGTTGTACAAAAAAGGTAGACAGTAAACCTTCCTTGCAAGTTTGCAAAAAACTTACCAGATATGCAATTTTGTCTCTATTTCTGTATTGGGACCTATCGGGGATCTCCAGATTAGATTCTTTCCCCCGGAACATTCGTTTCTCTCTGTTATCGTGAATTTAAACACCAGTGCAGCCAAATTACCCTGTACACTTTTTCCCGAAAATAATTAATTTCCAGATAAATTTTTAAACATCATCTACTTTTTTCAAATCTAAATTTTACTTGCTTTGCCATTATGGAACCGTGGAGTGACGTGCATAGCGCAGAAACCTGTCATGCCAGATTAATCCATTCATGGGTACTACCTCTTAGGAGGAATTGAAAAGTTCTTCAAGGGAAACTCATTTCATGAAAAATGGTTCTTTAGTTAGCCGTTGGTATTCTATATAAAAACTATATGACCTGACATTACTCGACTAAAGAAATTCCTGAGAGCTGTAAGTTGTATTTTGTGCTTATCCATACAAAATACTTCTTTTTAGCAGTTGGTCAGATTTGATTGTTAGTCGACGAAAACGTCTTCACCTCTTGTCGATGATTTATGACAGCTTTTTCTGCTTAAAGACAAAATTAAGAGGCGCTACAGTTCAGTTTACAGCCTGAATCATCAAGCTTGTGCACCTAGCTCAGTGCCGGATTTGGAAAGGGAAATTCTGTTAGCTAACTTGTTCTCTAGTTTCATTACATTCCATACAGAGTAGAGAAACAGCACCTTGAGCTAGTTTCAAAAAATAAGTTGATTGAGGTCCTTACAATGATTTTTCGTGTTGAACCATTGTTTGTCATTTATTTTACACGAACAAAGCCTTTTCCATCGTTCGAATTTCATTTTTTGAAAAGCTCTTACAGATCTTCTTAATTGAGACGCTTGAATCAAGAATGTTTAAAACGGTATGGTATCAAAAAAAGCCCGTAGAAGCATTGATTAGTAAAAGTTATTACTACTTAATTTCAGCGTTGATATATTTCACTTAAAAATAAAATATCTTAGGTGACCGTTGAGAACGAGAGCCTAGTGACTTAAAACTCTCAACCATTCCTGTGTGCGAGTACTGTTGTCAGGGATGTAGGTAACAGTTTTAAGCCGAATCCGAACGTCCAATTTGAGAAAACACTTTTCATGACAAGAATTACTCTTGGAGGATATGTAAATTCCTCGCATAAGGCAGTACCCGTGAAAAACTAGATGGCAGTCCAACGCACTAACCATCATGCCACGGGACTTGGTTGGATTAAAAGTCTAGGTATATAAAGTCCTGTCATTTACCGAATTGAAACATTTCACCGAAAAAAATGTCATTTCCTTTTGCCTCTACCTTGAGTTTAAACCTATTGTCTTTAAATTTACCTTTATAAGAAAACGTTAGAATTTTAACTCTGCGCTAGTCTAAAATGTTTGCTTAGTTTTCAGTAGACTGTTCTGAATCTCATTTCCAATTCGAAGTGAAATTTCGTTCATGTTTCGTTCATAATAATTAGCTCTAGCTTTTAAAATTCCAAGCAAAAAAAATTTTTAGAGTAGAACACATAATAGGGCTGAGTTTCATACCGAAACAAGATTAATTGACTAAAATGAAAGACTTATACAAAATTTGTCCTTAAAAAAAGATTCATTTTTATTTTGTCAACCTTTCAATAAAGTTGTTTTCTTGTTTTTAATATTCTTATTTTTAAAATTTTTCAGATCTCGTTGAAATTCCAATTTGCGAGTCAGCACTTTCTTGTGATACTTTAGCTTCGGATGAAAATGGCCGTTTCCCAAATGCCCTGATAACAGTTCAAATTCGTAATGGAATCGATTGCTGTTGGCGACAATATGCCCGCACAGAAGTTGTCGAAAGTACTGCAAATCCTCAGTTCCTGTGTACAGTATGTTTCCGAGCGAGTGATTATTTAAACTCCGAATCCTTAGTTCGGTTTACTTTGTACAATGTTATTGAGAAAGTTTCACAAACGTCGATTCCAATTGGATTTGCTGAAATCGGTCTTGGAGTCATACAGGTTTGCTTTTACTAAGATTTCAGATTGAGAACTGTTTTTATGTGTGTTTTTCTTAGGATGCAACTAGATTTCGAATTCCTCTAAAATCGGCTGCTGGTGATGTTGGCTTCATTACAATTGCATCATGGGCACCAGATCCAGACGTACGACCTCCAAGGTCACCTGCGAAAGTAACTGATCAACAATTCAAAGGTTTTATTCAAAATCTCTACAAAATAAAAGATTTTTTAATGCAATTTTTTTGTTTTCAAGGCCATAGAAGATCACAGTCACTTCCATCAAAATTGGGTGTAAAACTATTTATTCCAAATCATGAGAAACTATACGAGGTCTGCACTAATCCAAGGGTGAGTAAAAGAAAGTTTTAATCAAAACTGGACAAAAATCAACTAATAACTTGTTATGAATTTGAAGATTCATACCTATCGCTTACATTCAGGACTTGGTGGTGATATAAGCGTTCAAGAGGTTCTTATGGAAAGTCGTTATTGCTTTATCATTCCACAGCAATTATTGTGAGTGTACTTGAATTGTTGAGAAAGAATTTAAATTAAACATCTTCCTCCTCTAAGATCAATTTGGATAATGAGAGAAAAAGAACTTCTCCAAGAAATATCAGGAATGGGTGAGCTTGGCGGAGAATGGAGACTTCGTCAAATTGAATTACTAGATAAACATTTAAAACTTCTAAAGGATTATTCACAAGCGAAACAGATTTTGAAGCAAAAAACAGAAAAGGAAGATGGTAAATAAAAATCTAAAGACATAAACGTTCTGATTAATACATTTTTTGAATTTCACTTAAGGACCTTATTTTAAACAATCATCGGTGAAGACGGACGAGTCATTGGAATTTATTCCAGTTAATTTACATTTACAACGAATGTGGGCACATAATGATTCTCTAAATCGTACAGGAGTTGTAGATGTAGTAACTGTTGGTGCCTTTACCCGACATGCGGGCAAACAACGAACTGGAGGCTTAATTAAGTATGATGAAGCTTGAGATTCTCTTGAATCGATGTTTTTGAAAATCTATAAAAATGTATTTGTAGACTTCTCCAACAAATCCGAGATTCTCCTTCTAAATTCGATGATAATGAGTGTAAGGTGCAAATAGCAAATGATGCTGTTCAAGCTGTAAAGCGGTTACGTCGGGAAATTGTTGAAATCATGTCACAGCTTTTGTGTTTGGCCAAATCTAAGAATCCCAAAGGAATGATGCCATTGTGTAATGAAATGATTTCTAAAACAAAAACACTTCTCAACATCTGGGAGCCTCGACTTGTTGAGGAAGCCTTTTCATTTATCGAACAACATCGTATAATCGAAGAACCCGATAACATGATGATGGTGAGTAGTTTATTTTTTTCTTTTTATCTCCCCACAACTCTTGACTAATGACGATCATTTTTAGCCAATGTCACCATTTAAAAAGATCACTCAACAATTAAGTGCACTTGATTTAAAATCTCCAGAATTGGAAGATTTTGCAACACCAGTTGTTGCTCCACCTGATCTTTGGCCAAAATCCCAACGAAGCCTAACCACCCCTCGACACTTTGGCTATTCGAATAATATGCGAATGAAATCACCTTCTTTGACGGACATAAATGCCATATATTCCATACAAAAGTCTATGAAGATCTACAGTGATCAATTGAGTGCTAGAGAATCGAATGAAGAAGCTTCATACCAATCACTTCCGGCTTCGGTGAATTTCGAGAGTGATATGAATTTTCAAGATTCTCATTTCGATGATAGCCCAAAATCGGGACAACTTTTGGATGATATGCTAACCGACTTAGGAGCGGGGTGTTCGAACACTCAAAACTCCACTTATAATTTCGATGGGGAAAATCTATTGCCTCCAAACTGTTCTTCCGTCGTTGGTCAGAGTGTTGGGTTCTTAGATACGAAAATGATGAGTACTAGTCCTTCGGCCAACTACTATCGTCCCACTGAAGAACCTGAACCTTTAGACCTAACACAGTTGAATATCGAAGCGAGCGTCATGTGCCTAGTGAGCAAAATCAAATTTCTCTGTGGTCGGTGTGGGAGTCCTGCGATTCGTTTGAGACATCCAAAAGATGGAGCAACAAAACGAGGAAGTATTTCGACTCCAGCTCCTGATGTTGTGGCCAATCAAACTCAATTTTCTCCAGAAAGTGGCGTAATTGAAGATGCCACGAGTTCTGGGAATGATGTCGATTTGGAACTAAATGAAAATTTAAAAGCTGAGGTTGAAGTAGAGGCGCGTTTGAAGAAAGGAAATAAATTTACAGATGGTTTGAGCTTTTTTTGTCTTATCGCTTTTTAAAGATTGTTTTGATTGTTCTTTGTTTACTTTGTTCATAGGCTTAGATCTATCTATGACCACCGATTGGGTTTCAGAGCTTCGACCATCAATGCGAAAGCTTCGTCATGCTATGGATGGGTTGTTGAAAACTGCAAGACTTATGCATTCTGTTCAAAGATTGCAACAAGATATGAAACGAAATAGTGCCAATTTAGACATATTATACCGCAGAGATGTATGCTTCTCTCAATCAGTAAGTTAATAGTTTTGTTTTCTTCAAAAATTCTAGATGTTAAACATTTTGTCTACTAAAAGCTCACAGCTTTAATTAGTGCTCTTATGGCCAAACTCTGGGGAAGCGAAATAACCCAGAACTATATAAAAGTTCTCACCGACTTGGGACCTATTGCTTATTTTGAGGGTTTATTGTCTCTATACGGAGGTGAGACAGATATGTGGGGAGACATGTCGGTTGCAATCGAAGATCTCCTCACAGTTCGATTTACTCTAGTCAGGAGCAATATTCAGAGGTTTGTTCTAATTTAAAAATTTAAAGTTCATTAAGGGGATTGTGGTTTTTGCTTTTTTTTAGAGATTCTTCAACAGTGCCAATGCCACGAGTTAGTGGGGTGCGTAAAGCACTCAACGTCTCGCTTCCCGTGCCTGAATCCGTGTACTCCATTTTGCCCACACGAGAAATGGTCACATTCAAAGTGACTCCGGTTTTCTTCAATATTGGCATCAACGAAAAAGCAACTCTAGCCGAAGCACTTGGTTGTAATCGTGATCAACATCGTTCGAATTGGGACAATTTCGAACGTCTCAAACAATATCACATAAGCTATCGAAAATTGAGCCTGAATTCCCCAGATACTCCCACAAAATCAGAACCATTCTTACCCACGCAAGCAGCTACGAATTTTCTATATTTAATGGAGGAACAATTGCGTTCTAATGTTTCGAAAAATATGAAAATCCTTCATTTGGCCGAGGACATATGCCGATCAATGTCGGGCCTGAGATTCACTTCATGTAAAAGTGCCAAAGATAGAACTGGAATGGCTGTGACATTAGAACAGTGTCGGTTGTTGGTACAGGAATTTCATTTGCCAGCTAAAAGTGTGCCAAATGTTTTGAGTGCAATGCGAAGGTAAATAAAAATATTGATTTTTAAATATGAAATAAAAACTTAAAAAAAAACATAATTTCCAGTGAGGGTACCCGAATGGATAATGTTAAGAAAAATATAGGAAAACGAAAGTATGCCTTCAATTTACCACAAGTTTATTCGTTGCCTGCGATGTATCGCCCACCATTAGGCTCCTATGGAAAAGCTGAAACATAGAAGTCGAAAATCAATATCAATCCCAAGATGAATGTTTAAGATAGTTTTACTTATTCAAGTTTAAAGTTACATAAACAGCAAGAAACAGAAAAGTTACAAATGACAGCACAACTTAATAGACAGAAAATTGTTTTCCATCAAATTATCACTTTTAACTTGAAACAAAAACAAACAATTGAAACTTTGTTGCAATATTTATGAAATAAGAAAATTTAGTACTTAAAACATTTTTATTTTTATTAGTTTATAATTTTTCTGGGAATCTTAAATTTGTTTTTTTTTTTTGTTTACTTAAGTTTAAATTGAATTTTATTTGTATTTTTCATTTTAAAACTTAGTTTTAATTATGAACTGGTGCAAAAATAGGAATCCAATTGCTAATTTTACAACAATAAAAAAACGAGTGATTTGTTTAAAATAAAATTTTACAGTTCTAACAGAACAACAATCAATAATTATTAATTAATCATAAATATGTGCCAAATATTAAAACCAAAATGTTATATAAAGTTAAGTTTATTTTAAATTTTACTCTTTATCACTTTGATTCGTTTTTAATTTAAAAATTAAAATAGTCATTTAAGTTTATACACTGTTTTTTAATACACGCAACGCAATATATTGAAAAAGTACTAATTTATAAATGGCAGCGTACTTTTTCCAAAAAAATAAACAAAACAAAATTTAAACATTCAATGAATAAAAAACTAGAAATAGATAATTAAAAAAATGTAATTTAATTTGTTAAAAAAATACGATACAAATTAAAAGAGAAATTATGAAAAAAAGTTTTGGAAGTTTTAGTTTTTGACTTAAAAGTTCCGATGAGTATTGACTTGAATGCAGTTGAAATTTGGAAACGGCACATGTTTAAATTTTTTTTTGAATGCCGAAAACAATTATTGGTTAGTCTTTTCCTTCACTCTCCGTCTATGCAGAAGGGACCAAAAATCATTTGAAGAATTTTTTCTCTCAAAGCGTCTTAAGACGTTTTCATCTTGCCTTGACAAGGTTTAAGCCTCAGTGTTATACATGAGAAACAGAATAATGAGGGTGACTAGATGATCGATAGAGGACTCAATTGCCTCCTATGCCCAAAGAAGCATGATTTGTAAAAGTTATTCTCCGTTTGATTTAAGGCGCCAGTTATAGCTATCATTGAAATCAATCCGGAAACATTTTTAAATGGATATTTGACTGTGTTTCCCTTTGATTAGAAATACAAATTATATACTGATCGATCGGAAATCACACAAAGATTTTTTTTTGAGCAGAATTTTTCGCTAAAATTGTAATTTTCTATTTTCCGGACGGAAATTCATATTCCTGAACAGCTGATACTTTTATGTTTAAAAGTGAAACGAATCGTTCCACTGATTTGTATTCCAATTTCACACAATTCCAATGACAGATTTCTGTCAGTAAAAATTTTTCGGTGGCTTTTAGGCGCCAGTTATAGCTATCATTGGTTTTCATCATTGAAAACAAACATTGGATTTTTTTGGCAGGTCGTTTATAGCTTTTATTAAAAATGGGCAGGTTCAGCCGACATAAGGGACTTGAAAGTAAGGCAAGTTTCTAGCATCTGATTGGCCAGCTGTCAAAAAATTGCCTTCCAATTAAGGCAACTTTATTGGAAAGTTGACTGAAAAGTTAGTCAAGAAAAATCTCCCTAACTATCAAGTCAAGTCAACTTATGTCAAAATGACAATTGATCATGTTTTTTAATTCAACTAAAAACTGAACTTTATTACTCAATGATTTATTTATTTTCTGCACAACTTCATTTAATGTTTCTGTAAAAAGGTTCCTTGTAAATTAGGAATAAAAATAAGTAATATTTCTTTAAAATACAAAATACAAATCTTGATGGACTTGTAGCTTGCCTGAGGAGTGTTTTGTGGAAAATAATGATTTTGGTAGTGAACTTGAAGTAGAGGTTTGTGAAGTAAAGTTCTGAATTTTAAATTCATGACACTTGAAAAACTAACTAGTTGCCTTGGTCAAAATTTACGTTCAAAGAATGAAGTTGACTGCAAATGAAGTCGCTTATGTTGTCTGAACCTGCCCAATTTCTGTCATTGGGCAGGTTCAGCCGACATAAGGGACTTGAAAGAAAGGCAAATTTCTATCATCTGATTGGCCAGCTGCCAAAAAATTGCCTTCCAATTAAGGCAACTTTATTGGAAAGTTGACTGGAAAGTTAGTCAAGAAAAATTTCCCTAACTATCAAGTCAAGTCAACTTATGACAAAATGACAATTGATCATGTTTTTTAATTCAACAAGCTGAACTTTATTACTCAATGATTAATTTATTTTCTGCACAACTTCATTTAATGCTTTCTGTAAAAAGGTTCCTTGTAAATTTGGAAAAGAAATAAGTAATATTTCTTTAAAATACAAAATACAAATCGTGATTGAAAGCCACCGAAAAATGTTTACTGACAGAAATCTGTGATTGGAATTGTGTGAAATTAGAATACAAATCAGTGGATTGATTCGTTTCACTTTTGAACATAGAAGTATCAGCTGTTCAGGAAAATAAATTTCCGTCCGTAAGGCGCCAGCTATAGCTATCATTGGTTTTCATCATTGAAAACAAACATTGGAATTTTTTTGGCAGGTCGTTTATAGCTATCATTAAAAATTTCTGTCATTGAAAAAAATTTCCTGATTGAAAGCCACCGAAAAACTTTTACTGACAGAAATCTGTCATTGGAAATGTGTGAAATTGGATCACAAATCAGTGGAACGATTCGTTTCACTTTTGAACATAAAAGTATCAGCTGTTCAGGAAAATGAATTTCCGTCCGGAAAATAGAAAAATACATTTTTAGAAAAAAATAAATGTGCAACTAAACTTTTTTTTCTCAAAAAAAATTCTTTGTGTGATTTCCGATCGATCGGTATATAATTTTTATTTCTAATCAAAGGGAAACACCGTCAAATATCGATTCAAAAATTTTCCGGATCGATTTCAATGATAGCTATAACTGGCGCCTAAAATAGAAAAATACATTTTTAGAGAAAAATAAATGCGAAATTACACTTTTTTTTTCTCAAAAAAAATTCTTTGTGTGATTTTCGATCGATCAGTTCATAATTTTCATTTGTAATCAAAGGGAAGCACCGTCAAATATCGATTAAAAAATTTTTCCGGATCGATTTCAATGATAGCTATAACTGGCGCCTTAGAAGACTGTGCCTCTTGTTTCGAGTGTTAAGTTTTGCACAATTCTTTCCAGAACAATGTTGAAGAAGTCCCATGACAGTGTATCGCCTTTTTTGACATCTAAAGCAACGATATGATCTTTTCAGATAGAGTGACGTTCATTTTCCTCATTATGAGGTTCGCTGCTGATCGTTTTGAATTCGACCTTTCAAATTCGACTAGGGTCGTATTTCCTTATTTACGAATTCGCGGCGAAGCGAAAATAGTTCTTCCTATATTCCAGTGATTCGACACTTTTGGTTTGACTTTTTCTTCCTATATTCCAGTGATTTGACAGCTTTCCACAAATTTTGTTTTGTTTTGATTGAATTTGTGAAATTTGTGTTTATTTCTTTAAAATTTTATATTTTATTGTGGATTGTGGATAAATTATAAGAAAATTTAAATAAAGCTAACTCACATTTTTATATAATTACAATCAAGAAAGAATCCACGAAATCGAACAGTGAACACTTTTTCGTCTGTGAATCCGCCAAAAAAAATCTGTCGGATTTAAACTCGCCAACAAACATTATGACATTTCAAATTCGCCTTCGAATTCGTTAATTGGTCGAATTCAAAACGAAGAAGGCGAAAGCGATAGTTGAAAAATGGCAAACTCGCTATCAAAACGATTCCCCGCGAATCCCATAATCAGGCCTCAGGATCTTATAGGCGATATTCCGGACACTGATGGCTCTGTAGTTGGCGCAGTTCAGAAGGTCTCTTATCTTGAGTATTGGGTAAACTATGCTGAGATTACACTCATCGGGCATGCTTTTCGACCAGATGAATTAGTGTATACTCCTTTTCAAGCCTGCTGCTTTGAATAATTCTGCAGCCATGTCGTCAGCTTCAGTAGCAGATGGACTTTAGATTCGATGTAGCTATCTTTACTTCGTCAAGATCGTGTAGGCGGAATTGTTGTTCTGCCTAGACTAAGTTGAATGGCGTTTTTTCCCTTGCAGCGGAATTCGAATCGTCATCGCCGTTATATAGTTTGGAGAAGTGATTTTTCGATATTTCTCAGCATAGATTGCAGTTCTACCACGATGTCTTCATTTAGTTAAGAAAAAAGCTCAAATACATGAAATAAGAAAACTAAATTTTATTTTTTAAAAAGTATATAACATTAATACAAAATATTAAGTTGAAAACTACGAATCGTTTTCGGATACCGCCGACACCAAAGCGGTCCCACGCAGAATCCAAAAATCTGGGGGTTTCTTACTCTCTAATAAAATTGATAAAATGAAATTTGTTGAATGTCCAGTTGTAGACAAAACTCCTGAACGGGCTTGGGTCTTATAAAGTGGTGCCTATTAAATTCAAAATGTATTAAGTTTATTTATCTATGTTTTAACATTTTTGATCTGAAATTACATCAAAACGTTCACCAGGGTCCAATTTCAGAACTGGGATGAATTGTACCGCGGGCAAACGAGAATATAGTTCTCCTTCTCGAGCATCGCACAACCCACCTTGTTCTCGATCCCATCGAGCTGCTTCAATGAAAATTCCATGACAAATGACTCCTACTTCGGGGATCATCAAATTGCCATACAGATTTTGATCCTGAAAAAGAATCTTGAAAGCTACAAAATTAAAAAGGAAAGACAATTTTTACCTCTTCGCCTTTCTGATGTTTTTCAAAGAATTCCTGCTGCACAAGAACACTCTCAGTGACAGAGAAATCAATTTTCAAAGCATCAATTGGTAATTGATATTTTCGAGCGTGTGTTTGAAGAACTCCTGTTAGAAAAGATTGTGGAAAATATAAACCACTTAGCCAATATGAACGTGGTGAGCCATTTTCGATCCAATTTTGCATGAAATCAATTCTTCTCTGAAAATCAGCTATGTAATTCGGAAGAGCTTTGATGGAAAGAAAACTTTTAGCAGTCCACATCTTCGGAACCATATTATTAAGAAGTGACCAAAAAACTTCTTCCAATGATTCCGACATAACAACCAATCCTTTGATGGCTTTGTTAAGATTAACTAAGCTATCGTGGACGATCTTCAAGAAGATATTATACCGATCGGATTCTTGAATGAGGACTGTTGTAAGTGAGGGGATTTGACCCTTATCTTCCAACTGAAAATAAAACGTTCAAAAAGCTCAAAAAGTCTTTAAAAATTCTAACTTACTATTGAGAGCGTTGGATGTATATTTTCTCTAGAAATTCGTGTTATCAAAACATCTTTTATATTTTGAATTATTTCCAGACAAGTTTCATTGTCCGATGACTGACTATCGTCACCAGCTGCCTTCGGTTGTCCCAGCATGAGGGTGGATATAAAGAAATCTGTTTCCTTAGTTTGAAAAACAATATTGGCATTTTGGTTCATTCCGAAAAGTTCGGGATCTTCGTCGGTTGGGAAGGTCTGCACATACTCTCGATATTCTTCAAGGGTTTTTCTTCTCGGATTCCGATAAAACGGATTACTGCTATACGTGTAATTGACATCGATAATTATGGGCGAAGAAAATGTCTTTAAAATGGTCTTTAAACAACGCAGATCCCAATAGTCCGTAACTCGCCCGCCCCAAGTAATTTCCCCGTTTATATAAGCAATTGCTTCCCATGGGATATCTTCGGGTGCCATTTGTTTTCTATCGATAAAAACGTCAAGTGTCTTGATTCCACACTCACGATCGCTTTCATTGAATTCATACATAATATTCCAACCAAGTGGACCAAATTTTCTTCTCTCCAATATAACCGAGTGAAACATACAAATGCCAAAGACCAAAGCCCTCCATCTTGGCCCGAGTACATGATGTTCGAAAAAGTCTTTCTCGAGGTCTGCAAGTGCTCCTAGAACATTGGCCTTGATTCCTTTCGGTGGTTCATTTGTGAGTTTAACCGAATTCTGGAGTACACTAATCGGAAACGATCGAGTGGGCATCGATGAGAGAAATAGACGGAAATCGGTGTGGGCTTTTGTTAAGCCCAGAGTTATATTTCGAACAATATTTTCCATTTGCTGCATCCATGAAGTAGCGAGGTGGCAATTTTGTAAGAAGACCCAATGACCGGTTTTAAGACTACGATCAATGAGGCTTTCTGCAATGGGACCTTGACCTTGACCTAGGGATATGGAGTAAAATTTGTCGGTGTATTGGATTTCTTCGGCAAATTTCAAGAAGCCTGCCATAGGATCCGATCCACTCGAAAGAACGAAAACCAGGGGCGTAACATTTGATGTGTCCAGATATCTAGAACAAAGTGAAGAAAACGAAGAAATTTTGTACTGTACATGTTTCAATTTTGAGTCCGTCAGAGGCACGAAAAGAAAAGCAGAAAGCCACGGTCGGTCTGCTTTTTCTTTCTAGATGAGATTTTCTTAAGATCTAAGGGGAGCAGGCCTCCAATGCATAGTGGAGAAAATTCAGTGGGAATCCAATTCACGAGCGTTTTTATGCTAACTTACACATTTTTTAACTGACTTCCACCGGAAACACCTACAAAATAAGGCCCGATTGTTGCGCGTACATATGCAGTAACACAAGATGTAAACTTTTCCTTTCTTAAAGCTTTTACCAACATTAGTTTTTGAAAGTTTGATAATTTTTCATTCCAATTAAGGGTACTTCGATTTTTAGTTTTACCAAAATTAAAGACCTACATAAAAGTGAATCGCTGTTAAAGAAACGTGTTGTCATTTGAAGGTAAAGATTTGATCTTACTTCTTTAAATTCATCAATTGTTAATATGAACTTATTTTTAACGTCGTCACAAAAGCCTTTGAAATCATCGAATGTATGCTCCAGAAAACAGCATAAAGCCCATTCTTGAGATGACATAAAAACACTTCCTGGCTTTTGTTTCATCTCGAAAGCTCCAATAATTCCTCTGGTAAGAAAATTGAATTCGGTTGCAAGTAATCGGCCTTCCTGTAAAAATTAATGAAGACTTGACTTCTTTGATAAGAAAACTCTACAAATGTTACCTGTTTTTCAACCGCAAGTGACAAAATGAAACTGAAAATAATTTTATGATTTTCAAATAAACCCCGTGAGACATTCAAGAACATGGCTTTCAATTCTTCTTCTTTAAGCTGAGCTATACGTTCCTCGGTGTCCATTTTTGGATGTTCAACTTGAATAACATTACAGAAAACCATAGAGAAATACTTCAAACTATATTGATACATAGGATCAATTTCGGCCAAGCTTGCAATGACAAAGTACAAGATTGCTCCACGAGACGCTAAACTTCTGTATCTTTCACGTGTAGAAGTTATCATTTTTTCTGTTTCTTCAGTATCAATAAGTCTAGCAGCAATGATAAGAGATGTTTCCTGGACAAAGAAATATCATCTGACTTGTTTTGCATAAGATAAGGCTAAAGACAAAATATACCTTAGCATCATTAAGGGTTTCCACTAATTCTTCATCGTCAAGAATATTGCCTTTCGAATTGAATAGAAGTTTCAAAACTTTATCTTCTAGAGCCAAAAGTTGTTGTTTATCAGTATTAATTTTTACAATAAGATCATTTCGTTGAATTTCTAGGGCTGGCAGCTCAATTGCTACAATATCTCTAAAAAGGAAAATACATAGCTATTTATTTATTGGAGAAAACCAAACTCATAAAACCTACGCTAATAGTTGATCTTCAAGTCCAGCTTCTGTAACCAGAAAATTTACCAAAGTAACATTTATACAAATTTCTGGTAAATAATGTGGATTTGATAGTTTTGTCGTCATGTAGAGTTTAAAATTATCATCATAATCGATAACAACTTCTCCCAACTTCAAATAAACACGTCCCTCCTGAACGAATGTTTCACGCTGTAGAATTGGACGCAATGCCGGATCGACGGTTTCATCAATATCTTCCAAGAGAACGGGGAATCCTTGTCGTATCGCGTTTTCTAGGATTCGTAAAAAGTTTCCATCGCTCATTTTCAAAACATACAAATTGTTGGCTTTTTCGAGGTTTCTTATCCAACGATTAGCCTATATTATTTTCAAAACTAAACTCAGCTTGTTTATGGAAATACACTAACTTCAAAGTTAATACCTGTTCTTGAGGATCAATCATGAGTGGCCATCGAAGTGCTCTAGTAGCATAGAGTCCATTCTCAACAGAAATTGTATCCCTTGGAAGTCCAGCCATTGTCCAGGATCGCATTTCATATGCATCGCCAAGGGTTGCTAAGAGACTGAATTCAGCACTGCTTGGAATTTCATGTTTATGACATTCAGCAACCCAAATTTCTGTTAGATTTCTGCGATAATCAGCTGAAAACGCCCCCAGATAAGCAACACAAGCTGACGAAACAAGCACATCACCAGGAACAGCCCAAAGTTCATTACTCAAAACCTTTAGAAATGTTAAAAAAAAAAAATGAATTAAATATCAGTTAAACATTCATTTCCATAGTTTAAAAACTTACTTGCACTGTTTCTTTCCAACGAATTTCTTCATCGGCTAAAGCTGAAGTTAATCGAGCAGCTCTGTTAATTCTTCCATAAGTTAGATCGACACTGTCCTGGATGATCTTAAATTCACGACTTTTCACTTCGATTGAATCTTTGAGTGTTTGAATCTTTGCTTCCACGTCAGCTAGTTCTTGTTGTTTGGCCCGTAGAACTTTCATCACTTCATTAAGTTCGGCTTCAGCTGATTTTTGACGTTTGATTTTAGGCTCAACAACCTTATAGATTTTTGCAAACTTATCAATTGCAATTACCCATAAACTTACACCCTTAGCTACTCGAGAAACTTTTTCTATTTTCTAAAAAGAAAAATATAAGAAGATTAGAAAAAGAATGAAGATCATTATTAGACCCAAATATACCGCCGGAACAAAATCCTTGTGGTCAATATAAGTTTTCACTTTTTTAAGTGTAGCTTCTGGAATGTGTTCCTTATCATATTCCATTAAACGTTTTAAAAAATTGACATCAGCCATAATTGCCTTAGCAGAAGCCCAAGTCGGTCTAAAATGTTTCAAACTCAGCAAAATTCATACTTAATGCAAATCATCATTTATCACTTACTTAGCTCCGAGTAAAATGCAAACAGCTTCCATGACAAATTGTACCAATTGTGGTGGAGTAGTGAACGCCTTAATCTCATTAATATCAGCCTTACTTAAACCTTTTAAAGCATTTTCGGCTTCTTGTAAGGCAGGCATTGCTATTTCCAAATCTTTCATTGCATCATCAGCTATAGTTCGACAAAGTTCAGCTTTTTCTTTGGCTATTGTTTCATCTTTGGCAACAGATTCTTTAACAGCATCAGAATTTTTGGTATCTACTTCGAGCTTGGACAAAAGGACTTTCATTTTTGTTGATTCTTCGTCCAATTGAGGAACCATTACTTCGAGGTCTTTTTGCATTATAGCAATCTTAAAACAAAATATCGAAAATACACAAAATCTATAAAAATAAAAGGCATCTCTTACAATTCTATTGGTCTCAAGAATCTTATTAAGCCCATTTGAAATACGCTTGCGCTTAGCAACAATTATATCAGTTCGACTCTTAAGGATACTCTTATAGAGCTTCAGCAATTCCAAATAGCTGCTTGGTGTTGTATAGTAATGGCGTTTCATTTCTTTGTAAAATTGGACAGAAGCTTCTTCCACCGACTTAAAAAAATACAAACAAAAATAGCTTTTAGCAAGATCTACATATGTTATCAAGACTCTTGCTTTCTGACCTTATGCATAAAAACACTCGTCTTTGCCAAACGTTGTCGATCTTCTTGCTTTTCGGCAACATCTTGTAGCACACCAATAGCAACGGAGTAAAGTGCTTCAGCTGGCCAGCTAGAGAACCAATCAATAGTTGTACAATTAACCAATGACGGAAACATTCGACATCTTCGTCTAAAAGCATCACCAACTGGACTCATAGAAATAACAACATGGAGATTATTCCTCACACGATTTATAAAGAACTTGTAGATGTCATCTCTAGAACAACCTTGCTGCAAAAATATAAAACCAAAATGTTATCTGTTTAAATAAAAGCTTGTCGAAAAAAAAACACTTACAGCTTTATTTGACTCATTACAATCTTCCCGTGAATCCAGGATAACTTTCTCGTAATCATCACCTTCAAAAAGATTTGGCACTTCACCGGAATTCAAAATGTTATTGATATCTTCTAGGAATTCCTCTTCGACAATTTGTGTATCGACGATAAGGAAAACAAGTGGAGAGTTCTCAACCTGAAATATTTTCCAATTAAAAAATGCAGTTTTAATCCAGTTTTAAAATTGGATTACCCCAGCAATTCTATAGAGAATTCTTAGATCATCGTGAAAAGCTACAATATCGTAATTTCGTCTTAGTTCTATTTGGAAGCACTTGTATTCATTTACATGGGCTGCTAAGCGAGTTAAGGACTGTTTTCCCATTCCTGCAACTCCGACTAACAGTCCATTGCCACGATCAGCTCTTAACAAGCGCGCCAGTCTCACCGTGTGCTCCAAAGCATCCCGAAACATTATCAACTTCATATCCTTTCCAGTACTCGAATTGTAATCATCCATATAATCCATCAAAATACTCTCTAACTTCTCAATATCTTTTATTTCCTCGTAAATTCTTTCGGCACGATTCTGTCCAAAAATCATAAAGTCACCAAATAGTAAAACTTCACCTTCTGCAACGACTGATTTATCGAAGTGCTTTTGGCAAACTTCTGTCATGAGAGTCTTGAAAGTATTTTCATCATCGTTATTGATCAAACGATCGTAATAAACCCGCATATTTTCATGATAAAACAACCGTAACATTTGTAAGTCGGTGCTGTAATTTGAACTATCCGATTGAAGAATTCCCTGGACACACTTTGATAAATCTCGCAAATTGAAAATGTAATGAGATTTATCTGGCGTTGGAAGCATTTCTTCAGCTATGCGGGAATAGACTTCGACAAGGGCATTGCAAAGAGGTATTGCAAGTGGGCGGATAGCTGCACAAAAGTCATTAAGAAATCTAAACAGAGGGTATTAGGAAACTGAATAAAAATTTAAAAAAATGTGTACCCAGATAAAATTCCAGCAAATATTGTTGTAAGGATTTCATTATTTGGTTTGGGAAGATTGAGGAGTGCAAAGTGACGAACAAGTCTGGAAAATAAATTCGTTACAGGTTTTTTTTTTAAATTTAATAAGTGCAGATGTTAAAAACCTTGGAGTTAGTGGATTTCTACCACCACCTGGTGGAGCGCATCCTACACCAAGAGCAACTTCGATTACATCTTTCCAGTACAACTTCTCCCGATCGTAGAATCCTTTGCAATCCAAAAATTGTCTGAAAATCAATATGAACTATTAGAACTGAATTGATTGATGATTGAAAGCAATTATCGGAAATTTTGAATATCATAAATAGATGCAGATATGATTTTAGATCGAAATCCATCTTTTATCGAGCATCTGAACAATCCGGATAATATGAGGATTTATGAAATTAACTTCCCTCGTAAGTCACTTACCTTAAAAGTTCAATGGGGGGCTGACTGCCATAGGTATCAAGTTTAGGCATATTAACATCGTCTATAAATATTATCACACTCTTTCCAATTGGAGCACTTAGTAAAGTTCTTTTACGTTTCTCTAATTGAGCTTCAATCATTTCTTGTGTTCGAATACTGCTCGTTTGTGCTGAAAAATTTAGCAACACCGGAACGAAATTTCTTTTTGCTAATTTTTTCAGTGTTGCCATTGCAAGTACTGTTTTACCAACTCCCGTATCACCGGTAATCATAACCGGGAATTTTCTTAAAAACAATAACTGACAAATGTATCTAAAATTATTAAAATATATTGAAGTCAGACGTACAAATGGCCAACATTTTGAATTACCCAAATTTGGTTGTATCTACAGTTGGAACTTGCATATCAAAGTACTTATCTAAAGGATTAAAAACGAAAGGTTCTAGAATTGTTTGCCACTTTTCCCATTGATTTTGCTCTAAATTGACACGATATTCCCAAATTGAGTCCTCGGGAAGTCTGTTAAAATAACATTTTAAGTTTTAGAACTTTAAACAAATATTATAAAATTGATTTTACTCATTGACTATTTCTTCGTCACAAAGAATTTTTCGCATTTGCACCTCAAAAACAGCTTGTGACTCTTGTCTGAAATTCGATGCAACCGACCAAAGTGACGACCAGACAAAGAGTTTAGTCAACAGGCTTTTTGCAACGCCTAATTCCATCGATGTTATTTTCACTGTCTCTATCAGAGCAGTGAGTAACTCACAACACAGAAGAGTTTTCGAAGTGACAACTTGGTGAATTGGAAAAGTTCCATGTTTGATGCTAATTTTGATAAATTGATCAAAATATGTTTTAAGTAAATCGTGAATAAATTCCAATTGATCTGGAGTCAATAATTTCGTTATTGTTCCATTTCTCCAGGATTGTATCAGCGGCAAGCAACCGAGTTCCTCAGGGTCGACATACACCATACCACAACGCGACACAGTTGCCGGAGATGCTTGTGCCAAATCTTGTACTTCGAACACCATATGAACCCAAGGAGTTAACTTTATTCTTTCAGAATTGGCTAAACAAAGCATTTTGTTGTCATCCAGGACTGTGTTCATGTTTTCTATCCAAACTGCATCTACAGGGCCATCACAGACAATCCATTGGTGGATCTCATCTAAAATACATCAAGATGCACATAGTTTTGAAAACAAAAAATAAGAAGTCTATTACCTTCGTTATTGACAGCAGTTCGAACGGCTAATCCCAGCAATCCATCTTGCCATTCCATTGTCTTCAAATTCACATAGCCATACAACTCGTTCATTGACACTGACTTTGGGTTGAGTTTTTGTATAACAACTTGTCGGAAATGAGGTCCTTGAATCTCATTTTTGAACAAATAGGTCAAGGCGTATTCTAGTGCATGCAAAACAGTTGACTTTCCACCGCCCGTTGGACCCACCAACATTACACCCCAACGCACACACATGGTCTCATAGAGTTGAATACATTTGCGAATTGTTGATGGTACTGGCTGCAGATTTTTCTCCTCCAATCCAACCACCATTCCCTGCTGCAGTTCTGGATGTGATGAATCTGGCAGCTCAACGCCAGGAAACAAATCCGAAAGAATTCCACGAAAAAGAAAAGCATCGTCAGCCAAAAACTTGGGAATATTTGAATCTCGAAGAGCTGCTATTAGAGTAATGTCCTCCCTCTGATTCGGAGCCGATCTCTTTAGAGAACCAGCCATAACTAGAACACTTTTCACTGCACGCATTCCAAAATCATAATGGTTTTGTTGACTCAGCTGTTCACTGCACAACTTGTACATTTGAACCATTTTGTGAGCCAAAATTTTAGGATCTTCAAAGCCTTCGGAATAGAGAATGACCTCCGATATAAGGGCATAATCGGGTACCATCATTGATATTGGACGGAATAAGGCTTTCAAGTTATCTGGAAGTTCTGTTCGTCCAGCATAACCCGGATTCATTGTTATATAAACAGAGCATGACTTATTCAGCTTAATCTCTCGTCCTTCGAAAATAAACCTCTTTACTTTTGCAACTTTGGCATTTCGAATTGTTATCAATTGCTGAGCAATCACCGATAGCACTTCAATATCTATTCGATTGAATTCGTCAAAGCAACACCAAGCTCCACATTGAGCCAAGCCCGAAAAGAACCGACCCATCATCTTGTAATCCAAGCCTTCCGAACAATTAAAGACCACACACTGTTTGGCAACAGCTTTAGCAAGATCTTTTGTCGTTTCGGTCTTTCCAGTTCCAGCTGGACCAGCTGGAGCACCACCTAGATCCATTTGCAGAGCACCCATCAAACACAAGTAGCATCGATCAGTCAATGGCGTTAGCACTAATACACCCCCAGCACCAAGGTATTCATAGTAATAGGGAATTTTGGCCGAAGCCATTTGTGAAACCATAGTTTCTCTGTGATCGTCCCAGTAGAAACGAAGCATCTTGAGCCAATTGAAATCCGTTCTGTAAAATTTCAAACTGAAACACTTGTTTTCTAAAGATAACAGAAGAAACTTACGATTTCACAACACTTTTCTCCAATAAGTTGGTGACTGAATCTCTAGCATGAACATCCACGGTAATGAGGGCGCAAAGAACTTTTCTCAAAAGATTTGAAATCTCTTTGCGCGTTATTGCCGCTAAGGCTGATAAGTTGTCAAAGCATTTCTTTTCGAATTCTTTCAAAGTTTTGAGGATATTTTCGTTCGTTTGGTCAGCCTTATCATAGATTGAGTGAATTTCAGCTGCCCATTGTTGTTGAGACACCGTAAGAACTACTTGATTTGGGTGATCTTGAAAGAGGTACAAAATATTGTAGACAGGCTTTCAAATCTTAGGTTTTCTTTTATACCTTCAAACCATTTATAACGTTCTTTAGTAGGATAACAATGATATCCAAATTTCATGTAACGCTTAACTGCCAGAAACATAGCTTCTTCTACTTTACTCAGCCATTCCTCTACAGCTCCACGTGCCTTGAGACCTTTTCCAAATAGCAGCTTTTCTCCCTCAGGTGAGAGCATTGCAACAATATCATTTGTAGCAACCATTTTACCTCCATCTCCACTCTCCTTCTGTCCGAATTCAAGTTTTGAGATTGCATCGAAGCATTTTCTTAAATGCGGTTGAACAGCTTGAGGAACTCTTGTTTGAGCGAGTATTTCAAGAAGTTCGTCATTTGATAGAAAATAAAATCTTAATTCACAAATTATTATTAGATTTCAAAAAAATTAAGTGTATACATATTTTTTACCTAGGAAACACAACCCTCTTTACTTCCAAATAAGCTTCAAGACCTCTTGTAATACTATCTAACATTCGATTGTGTTCTCTAAGAATGTTATAGGTATCAACGTTTGTCATTACAGGAAGAGCTAGAGAAATCTTAAGCGAATTTCTCATAATTTCCTTGAAGCTCCGATCTACAGTGGTGAACATTTTTGCCTCGTTTGGTAACTGCCTTTGAATGTCAGGTGATGAAAATATAGCTTCTAGATACATCCACGATGTCTGACAATTACTCCATTCCTCTTAAATTGTTTAATATTTTATATATTTAATCGAACATTATTATTTTGGAAATTTCTACCCATAGTTTCGCCAAATTGTTCCATCATTGAAATCCATTCGTCAACCTTAGCCTTGATAGGACCCACATATTTTGACGCAGCAATTGTGTTGATATTAACATTTGAATCATCTAGAACCACTTGCAACTCATCAGTTCCCATCAAAATAAAAACATCCTTAGAATCTCGATGAGGAACTATCAAAAGTTCAGTCTCTTTCCAAATATTCTCAATATTCCTCAACATATTTTCCAACTGAGCTTCACCAGTTGCTTGTGATGAAATATCCATTAGCTGATTTGATATCTCTTCATCGAAAGCATGGGCTGATTCGAAGTTCGAAATGAGGATATTCTCCTCGTTGTATATTCTCATTCCCAGGATACTTTCTATTTCAGTATAATGACGCTAACAAAAAGAGAAAAATATAATTCAATAGATCAACTTGTTTCAAAGTTTTTGAGTTGTACCGCTTTAAGATTGGGATTCCTGAGATAGCCCAGAACTGGGAGTTTTTCTCGAAATAATTCAGCACTAGACTTCAAACCTGGCACCAATTCGTTGGGAGGTAAATATTTTTCAAATTGAATGCAACTTTTCAATATTTTTGCATTCAAATTGCTCATTGCCTCAACGTTCAGATTTTGGTAGCCTAGCTTCTTCCACAATTCTAAGGAGGTCTCCCATTCTTCCATGCTATTCCAGAGATTTTGACGCATACGAATTTCTTGAAATGCATGTTCCATTTCATCGTAACGTGTTACATCAATCTTAAAAACATCAATATTTTTGAAAAATGGTGGAAATGTGAAACATATAGGTATATTAATATTACTCTGAAATCTTTTTGATATGTTCGATATTCTTGTGCTTTTTCTTGGCACTCATTAAGACGTTCTAAGAGGGCACCCAGTTGGAGTTTAGTTTCATCGGCATCAGATTTTTTCTGTGACGATAAATGATATTAGAAATTTCCACTTTTTTCACTTACATTATCATATAAAATTTCAAAACTTAAAAGACTACAATATCAGGGTTTTTCGTTAATGCAATTAAGCGGGTTTTTCACTTAAACGATAAGTGAATAAAATGTCTGTTAAAAGTAGCCCGGATAATAGAAACAAATAATTTTGGGTAAAATAAAATACGACATAAAAACATTTTTCAAGTTAAGTTTAAGTTTTCCCTAAATATTTTTATATTTAAAAAAAAAACAAGTTATTTTAAAAACGCATGTTTTTCTTACATCTAAAAACTTAAATTCTTGAGCCTCTGCAGCTACATCTCGAATTTCTTCGAATATCAGTTTTATATCTTCTTGAAGAATTGCATTTAGTTGTTGAATAAATATTTCTCTTTCACCACGTTTTTCCTGCAGTGTCTCTTTGCAAGTTATAACCAGGTCCTCAGTATCTGAATTAAAAGAATAGTTTTTAGTAGGTATCTTAAAAAGATTTGCAGTTTTTATAATTTAAAAAAATGGATGTTGTGTGTTCCATTTAGAAGTAAACTAGTTTAAATTTGATCTAATGATTTAATTTTGACACTATTGAGGTGAATAGGTGAAATGTTTGACATTTTCCACAGAATTCCACATTTTCAGAAGTGATGAAAAATGGTAAAAGCGACGCTACCACCGTTAAAATATTAAGAGTTTATTTAAAACTAGCGACCCGCCCCGGCTTCGCACGGGTGCAATGCTGATATACTAAATACGCTACAGAAAAACTGTGAACGTTGTTTATAAAAAAACATAGCGGCCCGCTCCGGCTTTGCACGGGTTTAAAATATGTAACTCACTGAAAAAATGATAAAATCAATCCAGTAGATTTGATTTATTCATTTACTGGCCGTAGCCCGCACGCGTTTTTGGAGTACTTAAAACAATTCCCCTTTCCTTATCTTTGGAATATCTTTTATTCTCTGTCCCTCTGCACTGTATGCCTATCTCGATCCCGACGGCGGCGAATCTCACGCTCTGCTGAAGATTCTCTCTCTCTCTCAGCTCTATAATTATCCCGAAGCTGACTGAGTCGAGCCTCACGTTCCGTTGATTGTTATTTTCCTCGCTACAAAACTCCGATAACGCGTCCGATCGCTGCTAAATTCAATGTGCTATAAGGAAATCCGCGGCCTCCGACGCGCTATTTATAGGCACGCTGCCGCCGCGCCGCGTCGCCGTAAACGCTACGTTCCGCAATTTTTAAATCTGTACATCTTCAAAAATATTGATTTAAATCAGATGCTGTAAAAGGCCAAATAGATCTATATTAAATCAACAATGTATTTAAGGTATTTAATTGGATAAGGATTAATGCTGTATTGGTTAAAATCGCTTCGAATATTAGTCATTATTTGTCGTAAAAAGTAAATGACAAAAAAATGTTATTGTGGGATATCCATAAGAGATAGACATATACCATCGCGGAGTTTTCTGTAGACCTTTTCATTGTGTACAATACTTAGTACATTATTATTTTTATAAATCTCGTAGGATTCAGCCTGCGTTTGCAATGTAAGCGGAAAAAATGTAATTATTTGCGACATCACATTAGAAACCTCAAAAATAACAGTATTTGTCCACTATTTAATGGATGATATTATACATAAAAACCTTCCTCATGAGTTACTCTATCTATTAAAAAAAACCGCATCAAAATCCGTTGCGTAGTTTTAAAGATTTAAGCGTTCATAGGGACATACAACATGACACATGACAGAAAAAGCGACTTTGTTTTATACTATGTAGTGATAGTGATTCTTAACTAAATTCCCTTATCTTAAAATAAGACTGTTTTTTTTTCAATGCTATCTGAATTAAATCATTAGTTAGTTATAAAATGTTTTTTTTTTCAAAAACTTAAATTTATTTTACTAATGTTTCTAAAAATACTTACCCATATATTTCTCCTTCTCCTCTTGATCAATAAATATGTTGAAGTCTTTTATAAGAATAAAACAATCATGAGCGTAATCAACTTCCTTAAATAGAACCTCAAGATCAGCTTCAACGTTTGTCAAATATCTTAAATGTGCTACTAGTTCAGTAGTTGTGCTTGGAGCTGATGTTATTTTAGCAACAATTTCTTCAGCTTTTGCTTGAATTTTATCCACTTCTGAGATTGCAAGTCTACAACAAATTATTTGGTTAGTTTTTAATTTTAAACAAGACATGCGATCAATGTTCGAACTTTGGCAAATATATTCCTAGAACATTGAGAAGTCTTAGGCATTCTGGTGTAATGGTGTCCTTAAAGCTGCTTTGTGTAAGTTTTAGCAAACCAAGATTAACATGAGGAAGTATACCATCGATTGCATGCATATTTGCATGGTAACGTTCACAATATGATCGTAGGACTTCAAGATCTATAGAATAAGTTAAAATTAACAAATAAAGGATCTTCTTTACAAATTTAAAGTAAAATATTTTGTTTTACTTCTTTCATTTCTTATAATGCTGGCATCTGTCTTAACATCAGCTTCATAATTTAGACGAATTTGTTCAAATCGCTCGGCGTAGAGTGTGGCTTTCTGATATCCACTACGAATAATTGAAAATATGAGTTTTCGATTTTCTAGAAATTTTTCATCTGTTCGAAACAGAAAACCCAAATCGGGAGCCTGTTCAGCTAAGCGTTCTTCTTGTCTTCCCATTATTGATGGCCTGACAAAAAGAAAACAAAATCAAATATTGTTATTTAAAAAAAAGTTTTTAAGGTTTTCAGTTTTGTATTATACTCGGTAAAAATTATATATTTTTTGTCTTCGGTAAAGCTCTTGATCTCCATGACACAATCCATAATTAAACTCGTCAGCTGATAAAATAGTGCCTTCGTGCAATCTCTTTGAAAACAAACAAAAATTAAAATTTCATTGTTTTAAAAAGAAAATATATGCGTACTCTGAAGGTTCAATATCCACACTTTCAGGTTTAAGCAAAAGTTCCACAAGAAAGAAAGGATTCTATAAAAAACATAAGATTAGAAGAAATTGTGTCTTGAATTTAGAATTCAAAATTTTGGAACATAAAACCAACCTGTGGCTTATCACTGGGTCGTCGAGCTTCAATTTCAACACCAAATCCCAAATCAGCTTTTAAATCCTCTTCACTAGGTCCTAATTCATCGTGAATTTTTAAAACATTTATAAGAGTTTCAAAACTATTTCGAGTTATGGTATAAAGCAATAAGATAACTACTCTATCACAATAGTTTAAGAAGCTGTAATAGAATTTTAAACGAAGACATTCAAGTTTTGATCCGAAATGTTTTTTTTTTTTAAACTTACTTGCAGGTAAGCTTACAAAAATTTCTTTTCCTCGTCCGATCCATGAAACTCATTGCCTCACGCATTTTTTTTACTGATGAATAAAAATCAATTTCATCGGTAGGAAGAAATCCTTTGGCTATAATTGCTTCGTGACATGCTTCATCTTTTTAATTTAATATTTAATGTTTTATTATTAAGAAGATATAAGAATATTACGGATTTTTTTGGTTTTGTTAAAAATGCTTACAAATATAGTTTCGTGCTCTATCACGAAATTCCCTGAGACTAAGTTTTATTTCTTCATAAAGTTTCATGTGAGTTTCCATAAAGTAAAATGGTTGCCATTCCTCAATAACTAAAAATATAAATACATATGCACTTATTAAAACTCAGAATTTTAATAATAAACAATTTTAAGTCTTTTTAAAAGAATGCACAAAAGAGATTTGAAATTGAAACAGAAACATTTGAATCACTTGACACCATAAAAACATTTAAAGGGGTTTTTAAGAAGAGGTTACATTTTAAATAGGCCCCTATTTGTACAGGAAGTCACTCTAAAGCTGTCATTTTTTGGCTTTGACTAATGGAACAGTAATCAAAAGCAACCACTAATTTCGCAAGCAAATTTTCCTTTCTGGAAGAGATGAAAGTTGATCACAATTAGCCACCGAGATCTTGCTATTTAAAACTTTTAGCCTTTTTTATTTGGGGCCACATGATATGGCTGTTCAACATTGTGGCGGCTTTTGCTGATATCGTATCATATTTTTTCTATTGTGATACTTAAACCTTCTGTTGAAAACCTTATGATAAAAAAAGAATATTTAAAAATTGTAGATCAATCTTCTTTAAAAAATGAAACCTCATTTTTCAAAAAAAAAAAAAAAAAAAAAGCTTAACCATTGCCTACTTTTAGGAGACAAGATATACGAATCTAGAATATGGACATGGAGAATTTACTTAGTTAATCTTAGAACCTTGTATTTCAAAGTTAACAACGAGAAGAAGTAGATGGCTTTTCCAAAAGCTACAAAATCTAGAAATAAAAATCAATTTCAACAATAATTTTCGATTTTTTTTTTAATATTTCAGATCTGTCAGAAAATTATTGACCCACATTTTTTCGAAAGTATATTGATTGTGTAATTTTTGTGACAACGAAAAGTCATTGGGGTGGTTCAGACAACATTAGGGACTTCATTTGTAGTCAACTGCATTCTTTGAACGTGAATTTCGACTAATGTGGTTTTCCATTGAACCAAAACATTGATGTGCCGTCTACGGGCCGACAATATTTTTTTCTTAAACGTTTTCCAATGGGAAAAGTATTGATGTTTTTTCCCGACGAATTGATTCGTTTTGAATTCGTCTTTTGAGACGAATCTACACAGATTTTCACACTCATTTTAACACATACTAAAAACTTGACAGTTTTGCAAACGTCAAATGAAATTATTGTTTGTGGAAATAATAATTGAAGAGAATTCGGCTTCGTTCTGTTGTAATTATAAATAATTAATTTTCTGTGAAAACAATACAAAATTTGATTAATTTCTTGGCAATATTATTGTTGAGCTTTCAGGATCATGTAATTATAAATGTATATTGAATACTTGAGATGGTTGAAGAATAATTATTTCATTTTCAGGGCATGAACTACAGAATGCTGGATTCGCTCCTAGATTCGTCTTCGTCCGAGGACGAAGATATCCTGACAATTTTTAATTGGACGACTTCGACGATTTTTCAAGCTAATGCATTTTTATCCAGGAATGAAAGAAATTCCATTAAAAATTTTGAAAACGTTGTAGAAAGATATATGGATTTTATTATGCTTCTGACAGCTGCTACACTAATACACTTACAAAAAGATATTGCTCCGTTTTTTCTTTCCATTGGAACCAAAAAATATTGATTTTTAGTAGCGACGGGCCGTCTATTTCATGTGGTTCAATGGAAATCGACATAAGGCAACTAATTAGTTTTTCAAGTGTCATAAACTTCAAACTCGGAACTTTATTTCACTAACCTCTACCTTCAGTTGATCGTGAGAAAACTACTCAAAATAATGGAATGTCAACAAACCATTCCTCAGGCAAGCTACATATAATTCCATCTCAATCTGTGTTTTGTAATTTAAAAAAAATATTATTTAATCCTTTATCCAATTTGACAAGTAACCCTTTTCACATAAAACATCAAACAGAATTGTGCAGAAAATAAATAATAGCAATAAAGTTCAGCTTTCAGTTGAATGAAAAATTATGAATAGCTGTCATTTTGACGTTAGTGAAATTGGTTTGATAGTTAGGGAGATTTTTCTTGACTAACTTTACAGTAAACTTTCCAACTAATTTTCTTTAATTGGAAGGCCATTTTCTGGCAGCCGGCCAATCAGATGCTAGAAACTTGCCTTACTTTCAAGTCCCTTATGTCGTCTTAGCCTGCCGAACAATGACAGGATTTCAAAATAATCTGAACTTAACGTAACCACAAATTTCTCTCCCGTTTGAAATGTATGGATTGAAGGTAAGGCAAGTTTCTCATATCTGTTTAGCCAACTGTCAACAAATTAAGACAAGATTATTAAAAAGTCAATTGGAAAGTTAGGCAAGAAAAATCGCCCCCACTTGAAAAGTCTAGTGAACTTGTGTCAAAATATCAGCTGGTCACATTTTGTTATTTAACTAAAAGCTGAACTTTATAAATCAGTGTTAATTGTTGATTGTTTCTTATTATTTCACTTCAATTTTTATAAAAAAAAGATTCCTTGTCAAATTGGAAAAGGCATAAGGATTCTTTCATAATCATTAAAAATTATGGATTTGTTGCTTGCGTGAGGAGCTTTTTTGTAAATAGTAATGTGTTGGTTTTCTCTGTCCAAGCAACTGTGGGTAAAGATTATTGGAGTAAGGTTTGAAGTTTCGAATAAATGACGAACAAGTTTCCTTGATTAACATACGGTTGATTGCAAATGAAGGTCCTTATGTTGTCTGAGAACCTTCCCATTATTTAACAAGCCAAGAATGTTATCTAATTAAAATTATTACCTTGGACGTTAATGAAGTTTAAAGTCTGCAATTCATAAAAATCTGATCGCAATTGAAGAGCTGCCGATGCTAGATGTGGAATAGCATAGAATAAATTCTCACTCAAATAGGAGTAGGCTTCATAGAACTTCCTCCATTTGAGTGTCTTCTCCCAGACTTTAAATCCCTTCCACATTCTAAATTTCGCAAAACATTTAATCTTCACAATAGTCATAAACATTTGATATTCTTTTTGCCATTGATTCAATTCGGTAAAAAAGTTTTCAGCTTGACTCCAAAGTGTAACTCCATGTTTGCTCATTGTGTAGTATTGGCTTCTATTGGTTATATCCTTGAATTGTACCTCCCTTTGAAAAAATAAGATGAACATTAATCACTTTACATCTTCTTTTAGACAGAAATTCTTACGCTAAACTATATGGAGTAAAATATTCACTGTTCTTTGGAACCGTATAGGTCAGGTATATGAATTCGTCTCCTTTGAATTTCTTAATTTTGTTCTCAATGATCGAGTTCAAATCAGGCATGTACTTAAATAAATCATGAACTTCAGCTTCCTTCTTGGTCTAAATTGTTTAAAAAGAAGTGTAATTAAAAGTTTAAAAAGTTAAATTTATCTTACAATTTTTGATTTATCTTTAATCAAGGAATCTTGAAGTTTTTGTGTGGATGTGATTGATACTGAATCAGAAGACTTCCGTTTGAAACCAACAGACTTTTTTCTTGCTTCATGAAACACCATGTCTTTCATTCTATTTTTTATGCTCTCGGAACTGTATTTATTCGTACTTAATCCGCTTCCAGAACTTAAAGAGTTGGTTCTTCTCATGGCTTTTTAGTCTTTATGTTTATTGATTTTTTTTTATTTTTTTAAACTATCAGTTGTAGAACTTATGACAAATTAAAAACTTATTTCTGAAGCTAGTTTTGAATTTTTGTTTTGACAATTCTAAACATTTTTTCGATGGTAACGTAAGGTTGTTTATTAGCAACTCTTGCACTATTTATTTGTTTCTAGGACGCAAAGAAAAAGATAGGACATACCAGGTTGCTGTTGCTATCCTACTACCCCTAAATGATGATATGGTCTTTTATCGACACCGAAAGAAGAAGTGCTCATGATATTAAAATAGTAATCAATCAATATCAAATAAATAGATCTTAAAAATAATACTATCTGATGTAAAATTTACCTATATTTCCTTCCTCTACACCTGCGAAAAAAAAATTGACGGAAGTAATCATTTAAATAAAATGATTTGTTCGCGCTTTCAACCATTATTCACGCATGTTTACTATTTTCATGGATTTTAAAATATATTTAACAAGTTTGAAAAAAAAAAACATAAACACGATACACACGATCCATAATGATGTGATTCAATATTTAGCGGATTTATGGTGTGAACATTTTGGAGAAATGATTGACAGGAAGATAAATGATGATAACATTTTTACAGAGATGTGTATGTTTGTAAAAATACTGTATCTAATTTGAAACATCATTTTATATATTTTGAAAATCTAACGTGTCCTTAAAGGTTTTTTGTTCGAGGAACACTTTGAAGGTTTTAAAAGTAGTCGCTTTTACTTTCGTTTTTCCTATTTGGCCAAAACAAAGATGGGATATTAGGTAGATAAAAATGTTATTTTGACTTTTTTCTATTTATTTTATATTAAAACGAGAGAAAATTAACCAAAACCCCCAAAGTTTAAGTTTATTTTGTTGAAAGCAGAAATACCGAACTTACACAAACAAATTTTATAATATTGTACAGGGTGTCTGGCGGCAGATTTATATTTTTAAAATGAAATAAAACAAATTTATTTGATACATTGTTTTATTTGAAATATTAAACGGCAGACTAATAATACGGATTTAAATTTTTCATTTCCATCTATGTCATCCAAATGTCTTCCGTCGAGTTGCACGCACGGTGCGACATCGTGTCTGAAAAATCCGCACGATCACTGGGCAGGGCAGGTTCAGACGACATAAGGGAGTTGAAAGTTAGGCAAGTTTCTAGTATCTGATTGGCCAGCTACCAAAAAATTACCTTCCAATTAAGGCAACTTCATTGGAAAGTTGACTGGAAAGTTAGTCAAGAAAAATCTCCCTAACTATTAAGTCAAGTCTACTTCTGTCAAAATGACAGTTGACTATGTTTTTTCGTCCAACTGAAAGCTGAACTTTATTACTCTATGATTAATTTATTTTCTGGTTCCTTGTCAATTTGTAAAAGATATAAGTAATATTTCTTTACAATTCAAAATACAAATCGTGATGGACTTGTAGCTTGCCTGAGGAGTGTTTTGTAATCAATTGTAATGTCTTTGGTAGTTTTTTTTACAATGAACTTAAAGTAGAGGTTTGCGAAGTAAAGTTCTGAATTTGAAATTCATGACACTTGAAAAACTAACAAGTTGCCTTGGTCAAAATGTACGTTCAAAGAATGAAGTTGACTGCAAATGAAGTCTCTTATGTTGTCTGAACCTGCCCACTGACTCCAATGACACCACTCCCCCTGCACCATTTATTAGTTTTTGAAATAGTCATATTCAAAAACATGAATCTGCCCCAAGGCCCCCTGTATAATATGAGCTGTAGATATAGAGAAACGAAATTTTCAGAAAAAAATATGAAGGCAAACATTTTAAGAAATAAACAACGACTTTTGTTCGTAAGTTTATCCGATTTGAACTAAAAGCAAAAGCCGTTATTTGGACAACTATCACTTCTGAAATTGCTGTTTAATTACATTTGACAAGTAGAAAAAACACCATTACCAAAAAATGCACACTTTTAAAGAACGCATTGAAAATTTTAAGATTCATTTCAAAAATTTTAAAAAAATTTGCAATCACAGTTTTAATAGCTAAACCAAATAGTGAAAATGGCAATAGTGAAAATGGTAAAAGACTTGAGAAGTTGGTAATGTGAATAATCGAAACTGCTCTATCCCATAGTGCTGAAAAAAAACCTGGGTTTGTCCTTAACCTTATTTTGAGTAAAAACTTAGGTTCTAAGGCTTTTAAAAATTCATCAAAATGATAGGATTTCAATTAAAAAAAGAGGCTGGGATGCGACCCACACTGATAACTTCCCATCCTGTCTGTCGATTTGTTTTGCTTAAAAGTTTGTAGGTTTTCGTGTTTTGTTAAAAAAGTTGTCAGTTGAATTATTCTTAAAAATTTAAAAATTACCAACAATATTTTGCATAAATGAAATAGTTTGATTTGAAAATCTATTTTAGTTAACGAGATTTTAATTCGAAAACCAATTTTTACCAATTTTAGTAGCATTGCTTAAAAGTTATAATTTCTTCTATAAACAAATTGAATGAAGGAAATTAATTTCAAGTCAATATCTTCTATTGTTTGCGAGATATAGAGAACTGAACATCAATTTTTACCAAATTTTCGTACTATTTTTTGTAGATTTTATTTTTTATGAAAAAACGGACTGTTGGATTTTTATAAATTATAAACAAATTACTGAATGTCAAAAACAATATTTCCTGTGAGATAACATTAGTTTGAAGACACTATTTTTTATTTTTGAAAAGATATTTGAGTTGAAAGTCAATGTTTACCAAAATTTGGTAATGCTTTTTTTAGGTTTTTATTTTTTGTAAGAAAACTGTCTATTCGATTTTTTTCAAAATTTTGTCAAATGTTGAAAACAATATTTTTTTATAAAATAAAATTAATTTGAAGCCTATATCTAAAATCTTCTAAGAGATAGTTGAGTCGAAAATCAATTTTTAAGAACTTTTAGTAATTTTTTTTATTTTTTGTAAATAAACTGTCAATTTGATTTTTCTCAAAATTTTACTGAATGTCGAAAACAATAGTTTTTATAAGATAAAATTAGTTTGAAGCCAATGTCTCAAATTTTTGAAAAGATATTTGAGTCGAAAGTCAATTTTTTACCAACTTCTATATATTTTTTATCTTTTTTTATTTTTCGTAAAATGTAAAATGAAATAATGGTTAGTGCGTTGGACTGTCATGCCAGAAGTATTTCTTCTCATGAAAAGTGCTTTCTTAAATTGGCCGTTCGGATTCGGCTTAAAACTGTAGGCCCCCTCCATCCCTGACAACAGTACTCTCACATAGGAATGGTTGAGAGTTGTAAGTCACTAGGCCCTAGTTCTAAATGGACAGTTGCGCCACCCAATTTATTTATTTTTCGTAAAAAAACTGTCCATTCGATTTTTCTCAAAATTTTACCAGATGTCAAAAACGTTATTTCTTGTTACATAAAATCATTTTGGAGATAAAATCTTTTTTTCTTCGTAAAATATTCGAGGTGACAAATATTTTTTCTCAGTTTTTTTGATTAAGAGAAAAACCACGTTGCAATATATAATATTAATTTTAATTCAAGTCACCAGCGTATTGGTTCGTGAGATATTTAGGGTTAACCAAAATGTTCACATTTTTTTTTAATTGCTATGATAAAAAAACCACCCACTCAATTTTTTTGAGAGTTCTTTGTGCATCTTTCTGCACTTTTATCTGTATAACAAAATTTATTTGAAGTCGATATATTTATTGGTTCTTGAGCTGTGGACGACGAAAAAACCGTCACGAACGTACGGACGTACACACGTACACGCAGACATCTCTCTGAAAATCTTTTATTTCGATTCTAGGGACCTTGAAACGTCGAGAAATGTCAAAATTTCCAATTTGACAAATCGGACCAATTACAATAACTTCCTATGGGAAGTTAAAAACATTTCAGTGATGAAGCTCTTTTTTACCTCGAATTTAGTGCTTAGAAAACCTTAGAAGTCTTACCATGTTCACTGTTTGTTTTTGGGCGTATTCGGTCCTAACTTATTCCAATGGATTACGCAACAGAGCAAATTATTAAATGATATTGATATGGGCATGACAAGCAGTGAAATAATAGCAATTTCGCAAGAAAAGTTTCCTGACAGTGTTATTTCTTAAGGAGTTGATAAAATGGCTATCAAAATCTTGTGTTTCAACACCTTAAAGCGTTTTTTCTCTGGGGGGAAAATTTGTTCCAATCGAATGCTTCACGATCGATTTAAGACTTTAATGATAAAATTTGTGAAATTATCGAAGACTTACAGTCGTAAATGTGTGATTTGGTCATGAAAAATGTCTATTACTTATTGCATATTTTCGTCCTTGCAATAAAATAAACATCTTTTGATTTCTCTGAAAAAATATTCGTTATTTTTTGTCAAGTATAAAAATGAAACCTTTTGTTGGAAAATACTGTTTATTAGTTATTTTCTTCATATTTTTCACACAACATAAACCATGAATGAATTTTAAACAATTCCAAAGTTAATAGTATTATAATTTAATTATATAGAAACATTTTTAAAGGTATGATATAAATTTCATATGGATTAAATGTGACATTATTACCATAGACATTCATTAATTCCTTACAATTCTCATTTCTTATAAGTAAGTTTTCTTTGTTCCCACATTCATTGATATACTTGGTTTGGTATACTATGCAAAGAACCTACCATATGTTCTAACTTATTCTCATTTCATGCTTCGTAGACCAATAATACCATGTTGTTGCATTTGTGTTGCACGCGAACACACTTATACTTTATTACAGTAACACACCAGTTGATTTCCATATAATTTTCTTTAAAATAAAAAACCTTAACCAGCGAAGGACCTTTCATAGTATTCTAATGTGTTTAAGAACGACACATATGGTGTATAAGGATAACGAAAACAACAACGGCACTACTTGGAATGTCATGATGATGACACAAAAAGGGATGCGGCCATTTCTATTGCAACATGTTATTAGTTACAACTGTCAACAAGATCGTTTTTTATCATAAGATGGAGGAAGAGAGGGTCAACTCCCTCGTTTTTTTGGTGTGAACTCAATCACAAACACAGTTGCCTCACTTTCACCCAGATTTATACTCTCAAACAACATCAAAGATTGATTAGTTTCAGTAGCACTTCCACTTAACTTGTCAACGCACCCTTCAGCGTAGATCAAAAGAACATGATCCTGGGATGATCCTTCGAGCTACTGATTCAACTCTTTATATGACATTCCAAGAGTGCTGTCTGAAAAAAAAGAACCATCAACAAGTCTCATGAGTGCCGAGCTCAAATAACTTCCATGTCCTCCTTCTACTATATAAGTACTTTGTTCTCTGCGTGATGTGCACCCCCAACTCCTTACTCCCTCGTTCAAAGAGTTTGATACTTTACTTTACTCGTATAGAAGCTACAAAAGTGGAAAAACGCGTAAGCATTATGTAAATGCAATAACACTATCGGATCACACCATCTCACCATCAGAAAGACCACAGAGCTCGCGATGATGATGTCAAAATATTTACCACCATAAATTCAGGATTATGCTACAAGCTGCTTATTGTCCGGCCAGCAGCTCGGCGCAACGCAGAGCAGTGGACAAATAATAAACTAAACAGCAGCAACTTTAAGCGTTGTCATAGCGACGCAGCGCAACACAGCGCTCTCTTCTTAGATGAGGTTAATCCTTTGCTGGGGACGTCTTTTTGTTTGTATTATTATTTTGTTCGCCGGCCGCTTGAAGGTGATATAAGATGCGTGTGCACTAACTGCATCAATACGTGCCATAATTGAAACTATAATGGGGAATCAATGGCAAGATGAATGTCGGATATTAATTTGATGGAATTAAGGTGGACAGTAAGTAAAGTGCTGGTTTTTTTGAATGGAAGCGAACGACATACCTATACATAAAGTAGTATAGTGAAGAAAATATGTGAGAGACTATTACGCGAGAAGTCAAAAATTCGGCATATATTTTATTTGGGAACCCCAATCGTAATGGATTTTTGTATGACTTAAAAAATAAAAGTGATGGAGGACTTGTTTACAATGAAATTCATTATTATCCTCATCGATCGGCTTTTCTGGTTTGCTAATACTTTTACATGAAAGTTAAAATTAAAGCCTTGATATCGAGAAACCTTCTAAATTTGTTTTCAAAGGTTTTCCTGGACCTGAGGGATCCGATTCATGGAAGGGTTTCAGCCAGAAAGAACGTACGTCTGTATTCCAATAGGAAGGAAGAATGATAATTCAATGGTTTGAAACTTTCTTTTTTTATTTATAAAAACAAAATTATACTTGGAGTTCTTTGAGATCCTACTATTTATGGGGTCTAAGCATCTTTGTGAAATCACATTTTCATATCCACGTGTTTGGCTCAATGCGCGCGTCCCGGATACATTATATTTTCCCTTCAAAGGGAATGCTTAAATAGTTTTTGAACAAATTAAAATAGTTTTTGAACAAGTGTCTCATGTTTCCTCCGTGTTTAGGTACTTCTTCCTTATTAATGTGAATCTAAAATAACAATAAATGCCTACATCAAAAATGTCGTAACACAACACGCACAATAGAGCGTATCTTGAGACACGCAAAATCTAAGGTCCTTGTCCAATATAGTCCTTGATCCACTTCAAACTATTAAAATAATATAGGCATACGCACAATCAGACAAAAACAAAACTATGAGCGATGGCGGCGCGGTCGGCGCAAGTCTATTGAAAGTAAAAACGTTTCCTCTTCATTTGTTCTCAATTTTCCATTTTGCTTCCTCAAAATAAAGGATCTTCTCTATAGAACAAGTGTTGTTTTTTTTTTCTACGATGCTATAAGAATCTTATATTCAAGGACATAAACTCAAATGAAAGAAAAAGTATGATTCTATTCAATAATAGGAATATGTAGTTTTAATGAGATCCATTCTTTGTGATGCGGATGATGCCGAGCGCAATTGGTATAGGTCTTCGCTTTATAATATCATAAGGATCGTCTGAACTTCAAAAATGATTTTGACATTCAAACCGGAAGTGGGTGTTTTTTTTTTGTTTGTTTCTATGACTATTGTTTAGGGTATTTTATTTCCTTTTTTGTTTAAGTCTTGATTTCTGTCATTTATTTGTAGTTTTATGATAATATGAATTTTATTTAGGTAAGGTCGTCGCGTGTAAGTCGCGTGTATAGAAAATCTTTAATATGCAGATGTTTATTGTTCGCAGGTTTAGCGTTTAAGCGTTTAAGCATGTAAGCATTATGTTTAAAAGATAGAAGAAAAGTAAGATATGTAATATTTAAGATAACAAATTCAAATTTTAATTACAAGGTTAAAGAAATTCTATCAGTTTCTTAGTCCTTGGCCTATTTGCTGAGACAAAACGCTTAGTTTGACAACAATGTCTGCTTTTTAAGGCTATTGAATGAATGGAATGGAAAGTTTATATTTGTTTTGTTTCTCATAAAAATACCTAAAACTCTTTTAAATTCATCAAAGCTTTTCCTAAACATACGGTTGATTGTCTTTGGTAAATGTTTTTACCATTATAACTTGAAACAATATTTGAGAATCTAACTGAAAAGTACTTTCTTGGGAATTCAAATTTTCTATATATTTTTTTTAATTGGCAAACATCAAAGAAATTATGACTACCTTTTTAATGCATAAACACAGTATTAGCATCAGAAAAAAAATAAGGACAGATTTAATAAAACATAATGGAGCAAATTGGTTTCAATCTTTTGAATATGGAAAAATGGAGTAGGATTAGGCATTATGCACATTCTTGATGTACGTTTTAAAATATAAATTGTACTTAAGGGTAGACCATAATTTTCAAAGTCATTTTATGGATTGTGTGAGTTGTGCACAAGTTTATTTGGGGGCAGCCAAGTTTCAACACTTGATAACTCCAATGTTTTAGAGGTTACACCTGTAAAATGAAAAAAAAAAGAAGAACATTAGCCAACGTTTCGCGCTACATGCCCATTGATCAGTCTAATGAACTTCTTCAGTAAATCAACCAACCATTCGTACATCAACGCTTCGAAATTTCTTCTATAAGAACATCGGTGTTGACAGCTAGATCGTGCAGAAGGCGTTAGGTCTTTTCGCCCAAAACCATTACATCGAAATCCTTAAGTGTCATAAAGCCGAAAATTCCAAATAAATTTTAAAAAAGAAGCTGGGATGCGACCCACACTGATAACTTCCCATCCCGTCTGTCGAATTGTCTTGCTTAAAATTTTGTAGGTTTTCGTGTTGGGTTAAGAAAGTTGTCAGTTGAATTATTCTTAAAAAAATTAAAATTACCAACAATATTTTGCATATAATGAAATAGTTTGATTTCAAAATCCATTTTTCTTAACGAGATTCTACATAAGTCGCAAACCAATTTTTACTAATTTTAGATTTTTACAAATTGGATGAATGAAATTAATTTGAGAGATATCAAAAACCGATCATCAATTTTTAAAAAATTTGCTACTACTATATCTTGTAATTTTTATTTTTTTATGAAAAAACGGACTGTTGGATTTTTATAAAAAAAACTACTGAATATCGAAAACAATATTTTCTATGAAATAAAAAAAGTTTGAACACAATATTTTTAATTTTTGAAAAGCTTTTTGATTCGAAAGTAAATTTTTATCTAGTTTCAGTATTATTTTTTTTTAGGTTTTCGATTTTTCTCAAAATTTTACTAAATGTTGACAACAATATTTTTTAAAAGATAAAAGTAGTTTAAAACCAATATCTCAAAGTTTTGAAAAGATATTTGAGTCCAAAATCAATTTTTGCCAACTTTTATTAATTTTTTTTAGGTTTTTTTTTGTAAAAAAAACTGTCAATTCGATTTTTTTCAAAATGTTTCCTAAGCTATTATCTCAAATTTTTGAAAAGATATTTGAGTCGAAAATCAATTTTTACCAACTTTTATTAATTTTTTTTGGGTTTTTATTAATTGTAAAAAAACTGTAGATTCGATTTTTCTCAATATTTTTCACAATGTTGAAAAAAATATTTCTTATAAGATAAAATAAAATTGAAGCCTTAATATCAAGTTTTTGAAAAGATATTTGAGTCGAAATTCAATTTTTACCAACTTTGAGTAATGTTTTTTTTAGGTTTTTATTTTTTATAAAAAAAACTGTCTATTAGATTTTTTTCAAAATTTTATCAGATGTCAAAAACATTATTCTTCGTTGCACAATATTGTTTTGGGGATGAAATCATATTTTAGTCGTAAAATTTTCGAGGTGACAAATTTTTTTTTTCAGTTTTTTTTTTGATTTATAAAAAAACCGTTAATTGGATTTTTTTCCAAAAATATACTTGTTTTGTATCGCGTTACGATATATGATATAAAATTTAATTCAAGTCTCTGGCGTCATTGGTGCATGAGATATTTAGGTTTAACCAAAATGTTCACATTTTTTTTAAACTGCTATTGTAAAAAAAACACCCACGCAATTTTCTTGAGAGCCCTTTCTGCATCCATCTTTCTGCCTTATTATCTGTATAACAAAATTTATTCGAAGTCGATATCTCTTCTGGTTCTTGAGCTATGGACGACTTAAAAAACGTGGCGAACGTACAGACGTACGAACCTACGTACACACGCACTCACAGACATCTTTCTTAAAATCTTTTATTTCGACTCTAGGGACCTTGAAACGTCGAGAAATGTCAAAATTTTCAATTTGACAAATCGGACCCATTACAATAACTTCCTATAGGAAGTTAATAAACAAACACATCCTGGGATACGACCTGCCCTGACAACTTCCCATTCGTGCCCGTCTCCCAATATAACGAGAAATGTCAAAATTTTCAATTCGACAAATCGGACCCATTACAATAACTTCCTATGGGAAGTTAAAAATATATGTAAATATGAAAATAAACAAAACTTTTGTCAGAATGCCCAAATGTTTAAACACATTACATCTTTTGAGCGATATGTCAATTAGTAATGTGGGCGTTATGATATTTTAAAATTGATTTTGGCAATATGGCATTGATTTTAGGCTTTGTGGCATTTTCACCTGAAAAAGTTTTAAGGCAACAGATCCAATATTGCGTGACGTGATATGACATTTCTCATTTTATTTGGCAATAAGACCGAATTCTTCTTTTTATTTGAAATGTCATAAAACCCAAAAAAGCTTTAACGTCGAAGGGTTCGGTTATTTTGCCCGAATCGTACAACAACGAAGTGTTATTAAAATTGTGTTATTAAAATTTGGGTCATATGGCCTAATGCCTCGGCAAGAGAATCCAATGCAGGCGATTTGGCGTCACTCAGAAGAACTCAACTTTTTGTTGACCACTAAAAAACGAAAAATTTCAATCTTGCTTTGGTTTCGTCTCGTTCTTTCATCATTCTCGTCTAGGCTATGTTGTGTTTCGTCAATTGTGTTAAAGGATTCAATGTTTAACGTTGTAGAAAATAGATAGAACTAATGATGTCTTTTTTGAAACTATCAAATTTAAAATTAAATTTGACAGGTGTTAGGACTGGGACATTCCATATTCTGACATTTTTAAACTTTTTCGCCTAAAACGTCATCCAAAAGCTTTATTAAATTACTGAAGTGAAATTTAGAAAAAAAATTATAAATCCCAAATAAAATGACAAGACCGACGAAACCATCGATAATCTAAGGAAATGTCGGTTCATCTGAAGTAAACGATTGTAGATAACACCGATATGTGTCTGCTGAATAGCTTCTAGAGCATTTGGGAACTGACCCTAATTTTTAAAGGAAAATCATACCCAGCAATGATGGTTAAATGGATACTTTAAAACAGATTTATCGTATTCTTGACAGTACCAATCCAAATTACATTTAAAACGTCCATTCATACTGAAAAAGTCAGTGTTCGGAGTGGATTTTAGGCTGAAGGCGGCATTGATCCATATTTCTCTCAAAATGTCTCTTTATTCTCTGTTATTGTCTAGGACGTATGATCCAAGCTATTAACATACTTTGACTCTAATGTTTTAACCAATAATGACCCTAAGTTCAATTATTAATTTTCATACAACATTTTCGGGCCATATAAGTAACACATTTATATTTCTCCGTCAAGCCTAAAGTCGACCTTGTTCAAAATTTATCCGGCTTTAAACCAAAATACTAACTCGGTTCGTCTCCCCATTTGACATGAGTTTATCACAGAAAGATACATCCAAAGATTTTGCACTCAAAATAAGGCTTTTAAATAGTTATAATATTTCTTTCAGTCCTATCAACAGATCTCTGCTATATCTGATGAAAACAGAAATGTGACCAAATCACATTGCTTTTCGAGTTCAATCTTTTATAGAACAAAAATTAGTTGTAATAGATATAACAAAGTGTTCCATTATATTTGTCGGCACATATGAACATTTCAACATTCTTTAGGTGCTACATGAATAAAAGTATTTAAAAAAAAACATACTCGTAAGTACATACATATCTAAAAATGAATCTAAAAATTCATTAAAAAGTGTGAATTAAATGTTTTGACGGCAAAATCAAACAAAATATATACAAAATATAATCCATAAGAAAGACTATATTATTTTCTTTTAATTTCACCCTTCATAGGATTTTTGCAATATAATCGTAATCTTCAGTCTAGGCTTCTTTTAAACTAAAAGTCTTCTATTTTTGCATACATTTATTTTTCAAAATAACATAAAGTGCTCATCCAGCCAGAATTACAAAATCACACTTAAGTGCGTTGAATGTTGATGTTCAATTGTTATAAAGTTGATAATCTCCTGCTGGTAAACAATGATGGTGTTTCGACAGCTTTGTGTTTATTTTGCTGTTGTTATCATTGTCCATCACTGTCATGGATATCCTTTTTTTTGTTTTTGAAATATATATCTGGAACACCCAAATAGTTATACATATATGTGCAATATTATTTTTCTTTTATTTTTTTGAAGACTTCATTATCTTGTACCAATATAGTGTGAGAAGTGAGACATATATATAAGAAATACATTATCCATTCTTAAATTCATCGAAGTGTAAGGTGTTAGACGGATATTGCATAAATTCTTGTCTTGTAAGGTATCCTGGTGTGAAAGTCTATAATTCACTTTGCAAAAACATAAGAAGAAGAAAAAATACCTATGGAAAGAAAATATAAAGTAAATGTATAAGAAGTGTTGAATAAAAGAATGCAACTATTATTATGTTTTCTTAAAATATAACATTTCCGTACTGCAAGTATTGAACCTTTGAAAACGATATCTTAATATTGATTACAATGTTTTGACTTACAAAATTACTTTAGGTGTTGTTATACTCAGCTAAGGTGGCAACAAATTCAAGCTAGAGCCAAATTTTCTACGATGTCCTTGAAAGTAAATTCGAATGTTTAAACTGGTAGCTTATAGTTATAACGATCTTATTTTATTCGTCGAAATTTCTTAAAAAAGGTTTTCAATTTAAATATGGTTATCAAGTTACGAGTAAAACTAAAATTTAAAATAATTTTCGATTTATCATTTATTGACCTATTTTAAAGACATCTGTAGAGAAATACCGAAATTAATCCCAAAGACAAAATTGTAAAATATGGAAAGGTATTGCAAAACTCACAAAGAAAACAAGGGTTTTGAAGTATAACTTTCCATTCCGCCAGTCTGTTTTAATGTTTTTGCCAAAATCAAAATCCCAATTAATACTCCTTTTCATCCCCCTGCACTAACGTGCGCTTGAATATAGATTTATTGTCCTTAAAATAGGATTTCTAGAGGTGTCAGATACGATGCTCATTTTCCCATTGAAAATCAAACTCTATGCCGATACTGCATACAAAAGATGTTTCCGTCTCTTCGATGATTACGATAACTGTAACGAATATCAGAGCATAGAACTTGTATAGATGTATATTGTTGATGGAAAATCCTTTCCCCCTTTCGCTATGCTAGAATTTTAACCTTTTGTTTGATTGGAAAAGAAGAAAAAGTGAAAGAATAAACCTTTTTTTCCACAAATTTTCTGTTCGGGAATTTTTGGTAATAGGTTTTAATAAAAATGAAAGGATTGGCATGGCATATCCTTTCACCGGAAATGTATAGATTTCATAAGAATACAGCGACAAATTGACGCTGTAAGCGAAATCGAACTATAAATCCAAAGCCAGATCCAGAGCCAGAGTATTGTTAAATATGTATAGAGGTATTACAGGAATGAAATGTTTGCTTGCTGTTGTGTGAAATCATTTTTCTGTGTATTATTAAGAAACTGTCATTATAAGCTGCAGAACCGGAAGGAGATATTTTTGCCATTGGATTTATTAAAAATGCCGCGTAGCCCTATAAGGCATTTGTATGTATGGTATATGAAAGTGAATAGGGAATCCATGTGAATTGTATTAAGTTTTGAGACCTGAGACTGAGAGGCAGTAATTTGGAGGCACTCTGTATAGAAATTTGTAAAAATGTCAGGCGGATTAGTTTCAGGTTCAATGGCACACATTTGTGTGTTCCTTCTCCTTTTCCAATGCCAATTTAATTTTGAGCTCATACTGTGCTGCTACTGCGTCGTCGTCATCATCCATCGTCGTCGTCGTCCTTGTGTAATGTATTGATTCATGAGCGTATAGACTTTTTTTCACAATTAAGTATTGTTCTCGGTGCGCGTATAGCTCGAAGCGTTTTTTCTCGTTGCTTTTTTTTAAAGGACATGAAAACCTGTAGAGCGGAAAGTGAAATAATAATGGTGTTGCCTTCTTATGTACCATACGTACTTACTTTGTAAAAATGTCAAGTTGAAAACAAGTACTTGCACATATTGTTGTCTGCGCATATAATGTAAGGTAGGCACATAGGTAGGTACTTCACAAGTTAAACATGACAATATGTACAATGTTGGTAGGTATTCATTAAAATTAAAATACAGAATTTCGCACAGATAAAAGTACGAATATTCAAACAATTTGAAGAGCGAAATTCGAATATCAACATTTTTAAATGAACAATTAGTTTGAGGTCAAACTTTCCGACTCTAGAAAACCTTTTTTTAAACCACCTTATGTCAAATACTGAGCAAATTCAAGGTTATTTAAAAGCATAAAAGTATCATGATTCATGGCGAAGTAAATAAAAAAACCCATCACTTACTTTTCTTTGATTTGAATTTAATATTTTATATCAAAAGGCTTAAAACACTGGCGTTATTTGACTCTATTGATTTTTTTTTGTCGGATATAGTGTATAACCCAGAACCACTTGGATTTGAATTTCAAATCAATTGGTTGTGGAAGAGTCGAAACAAATATATATGTAAGTAACTAAATCTTTTGCTATTGATAGCATTAATAATTTTCCAACCTTTAAACTGTTTACAAAAAACAAACTCCGATGATTTTCGGCCCCAACTTAATTTCAGTACGGCCATAAAAATAAAGTCTGAAATATTTACTTAGCTAAAGTCAAGAAGCACTTTAAACATTAAAAAAAACCGGCAGAGATTGATGTGAATTAAAAAAAAATTATGATTTTGAATGAATTATTTCGGGTGTGTAATACATCCACTTTTCTTACATGTCAAATTATGAAATTGGCAAGGCTTGAATTTGAATTGCCAACAAAAAAATATATGTATATTCTTGACTTCAAATTGTTCATTCAGATAAAATAAAATCTTTTTTTTTTTAAATGAAATAAACCATTGGCATTGTGCGGAATTAATTGGGCCAGAAAATGTGGCAAAAATTGGTAAAGTGGATAAATTGTTGTGTAGTTTTTGTTACTCTCCTATAGAAGTTACCCATTGGGCGAGAAAAAACTTGGTAGCAATTGAACTTAATTAGTTACATGAAATAAGGAAACGCATTTTTGTGTTTATAAAAAGAGATCTTATTGAACTTAAGACTTTTTAATTGTAATCAATAAGCATGAGTCAAAAACAAATGATTTTAATTTCTTCAACTTTTTTTAAGTTTGCAAATGTGTTGGTGAGACACATTGTCTTGAAATGAATAATACGATCCAAGTTTCAAAAAAGTATTGTAACGAGTGTTTCTAAAACACGTTCTTAAATCATCATCAACATTAAAACAAGAGCGACATTTTTACAACTTTCTATACAGTTTTGCATTAGTTACTATATTCATAAGAAACAAATTAAGAAAAATAAATTCTTCCAGAAAACATCAACATTTTCGAACCATCAAGAAAAAGATATTACTTTTATTTATACGTCCGAGTGTACGACAACGTTATGATCGATAGTTTTTTGATAAAAATATCAAATTTACAAATTTAACAGCTATCGAAGGTAGCTTTTATGATAATACGATCATTAAAATCAAAGCATTTTTCTATTTACTTTACTTGACAACAAATTTCATATTATAAATTATAGGAAAGCACAGTCTAGCTAGCAAGTACGATGCTTCATTAATAAATTATTGCCTACAATTTTGTCAATAAGATATTATATAATTTTATTCCATTATATTATACTCATAACTCTATTGGGCCATATTCAAAGTTATTTGATAAGTTCTGATTTTATCTTTGCTAATCTAAACACCGGTTTATGTTATTCATAGACATTTTAAACCCATTTTTAAACAATAACCTGGAGTCCAAAAATAAACACGGCGGAACCTATATTTAAACTGTTTTTAACTTTATAAAATGTCAAAAATAAAAAAAGAAAACTAATTGAGAAAACTATATTGCGAGACATTTTATTTGAATATATAAAAACATAAATTGAAATGTCAATAGACTTAAGAATTAGTCAAATTCTATTTTGCTGGATGTTTGAACGGTACCCGCATCGAGCCTTTTGAAACGGATGACGACAAAAAAACTTCCAACTTTATTAATAACCTTCTAAATATTGAAGATTGCACTTCAATGAGATGTTTGCCAACATCTGCGATTTTTCATGACTTAACAGAGCTAAGATTTTTCGCTCGGAATATTACCCAAAGTGACTTAAGTATAGGTAATGTGGCTTTGGAGACTTTCATGGAATTTTCCAACCAACAGACAGTGGAATAGTTTTATTTATTTCAAAGCAAATTGGTTCTCCCGGTTGGTTAAAATGACTAAACAGAGCTGCCAAATTCTAAATGAATAGGAGCTGTGTCTTACCTGGCTGTTAAATTTAGACTCTAGTTCAATAAAACTAGGGTTTAAGATATGACTATGAATTTGCCCCATTTTGTTCCAGAAATTTTTTCCACTTAACCAACACGTTTTAACTTTACCGTTAAATAATTATATACATTTTTACATTGCTTAACTTTGAAAAGTTCATCATTTAATTCAACAATTTTATTACTGACATAATGTTTAAAAAAAATGCGAAATAGGCAGAATTTAGTATATTTTAAAATGTTATGTGAGTATTTTAAAAAGCAGAATTTTGGTAAGGATTACAAATTTAGAAACACAGAATAGATTCTCATTTCCTTACAACTTGCGTAATATCACGAACTATTCTATATTAAAAAGAAACAAAACTTTTTTGCACATTGAAATTTTGAAACCCAGTTTTACAATATTTGGAAATAATGAAATACAATTTCAAAAAATATATTAAACTTAATTTTGAAAAACAGAATTTTAAAGAAAGAATGTTAATCAATTATTTTGGATTTTATAATAGCGACTTGACAACTTTGAATTCAATTTTTGAAAGTTCCCTTTCACTAATTAGCGAATTGTCATTGTCAATTTATTCAGTAAACTCAACATTTGTTTCATGGTAAAAAATTATAAAAATGTTCTACCGAAATTCGGAGCTGATGACCGTAACTTTAAGAGCGTTAGTTCCAATTTTTGGTCATAATTCTTTCTCTAGTAGACGGACAAGCATACTTTTTACATTGTTGTTCCTTACGAAACAAAAATAGAGTTATACAATTTATCAATTTTGAGTTTCGTTCAAAAGCTTTTTATGTATAACTAACAACATAATAAGTATATATTTTGAACAAACAACAGAATGACCTACTTTCTTCCAGCTCACAGTAATTTGTATACAAATTTTAGAATGAAGAATACTACTAAAGACATTAAAAAAGTTCCAAGGTTTACCGCTGTCAGCATCTTGAAGAGCACGTGGGTCTTCTATAAAGAAGAGTCAATTACTATAAAACATCTGGACTTTAATGGAAGGTGCGTCCTATATTTTAGATATCAATGTTATGGTTCCTTTGCATTGATTCGGCAGCACCCTTTGATCAAATTTAAATCGATCCCAATGCCAATAAGAATCTCTACCGATGATATTCATAGTTTCTAAAAAAAACCTTTTAAATCAACTGTCAGAAATAACGGATTCGAATTCGATACGATTTCTTCCTCCTCAAGGCCTTAAATATGGGTGCTTTAAATTTCAAACTTCTTTTACTTTGTATAGATAACTGTGCCCTCGAAATAAGAACCGTATTAAAAGGTTAGTAAGATGAGACTTTTCATAACTTTGCAGATATGAAAATAAATCTAACTGTACAAAATTTGGAAAATATGAAATTACTATAAATGAAAAACGAAATTAGGTTTGCATATACATATGTACCTATACCTGTACATTATAAACGGGACTGTGATGATTGGAACGTAAATATAACGTTATGCAATATTATGCAACCCAAAACTGTGTCTTCTGCATTTTGATCCTTTTCATGAAGAGAAATCGATCAAATTACCTGGAATTGACAATACGAATACGTACCTATACAAATATATATCGACAACAATGCAAGTAATTTTCTCAAGATGCACAGAAGGACGACGACATCAGACATCACTCTGTAATTACGGATTCTTTCATAATTTTTCGTCCCTTCAAGTAGCAATGGAACGGTGCAATCTGCACTGGCATGCGCTTTCCAAAAATATAGCAGATGAACGGACACAATGTGCATTCGATTCAATAATAATTCAAGAACGCATCATTCTATCATCGATCCTTACATCTTGTGCATCTTCAATCTTGTCTTACGTACCTATATGGAAATAGAAATTCTCTTGAATTTCAATAAATTGAATATGCATAGGTTCGTGCATAGATTAGTCTTCCAAGGACAATGGATTTAAGCATTTTTTTCCGAAATAGGTAAAACAAGGACAATGGATTTGCATCATCATTTTGGGAAGTTAGTTTTTTCTTTAAGCAAGGAAAATATTTTTTCATCAACTTTTCTATTTTATCTAAGTAAATAGTGGCGCAGGGAAAATTTTTTGTATGTAGAAATGAAAACAGGACCTTTTTTAGATGAGATAAAAACATTGGTACCAACAAAACCCATCACCAGCATTATTTTGGTTGCGATGAAATCTGACATGACTCAAGGCCTATTTTTTTTGCAAAAGGACTCGTGTTGAAAAAGAATCATCTCAGTCCATTATTCTTTCATGCGACGGTCGAGCATTTTCCCCAAGATTCATTTTCATTTCAGTTGGGAGGTTTTTCATTTGGCTCATCTTAAGGGTATCAAGAATAGCTGTCCTAGCTCGTCCAGGTAGAGAAGATTCTTTTCAGAACAGCATAGTTCTCAGTTTTTTGAAACCATCTTAACATACAAAAGTTCATATAGAGTTCATTATCATTTTTCATATAAATTAGTTTGTGTTGTCCTGGTCCTTTCGTGGGACGTTTTTTTTTGTTGTTGATCGTGTTGATGTTGTTGTTGTTATTAAGGGTGCTTTATGCTACTACCTATATAATGCTTATATAGGACAAGAGGATGCACTTAGAATTTCCCACGATTGTCGAGATATTCTCACGTGAGGTTTTTAAAAAAACCGACAACAAAAACAAGGGAAAAATTAAAATGCATGGGGATCAGCAAAAACTGTCCTTTAAGGAAGTATACCGTTTTTCTGTGTTTGTTTCCTGGATAAATACGTATATATGCATAGGCGTACGTTGGGAATATTGTAATTTAAATTTTTCTGACGGTTATTCCAACATATATGAATTTTATGCTGATTGAAAAGAGTAACAGAAGATAAGGTATAGCTATATGGAAACTCTATATAAAAGAATTCGAGGGGACATTAACTGTTTGGTGATGTCACAGGCTTGATAGGCTACCTTCTACTATCCATTGTGCCTTATGGCTACTGAATAGAACTTATTATGCTCTGTCATGCCATTAAAAATATTTATTCTGTTTTTTCCGATGTTGTTTCTTCCTGTTCTCTTTTTCTTCTAAGTTTTGAAGTTTTGTGTGAAAAATAAACAAAAACACGCGATTTCGATTTTAATTTTGAGTGATGGGTCATTAGTTCTATTTTTATGCTTCTTCTTTTAGGTCATCACCAACAACCACCTGACATTAAGTGTTTACAGTTTGGTGATTTTTTAACGATGTAACAAAGACAATAAATGATATTGTCCCTGGGAACAAATTATAACAGACCAAAAGGACCTGTGTCATTTTTTGGGCTCAGTGCAGTGGGTAAAATTTATGTGATGAGTGCGGGTTACAGTATAAAATTTAAACCTTATAATGTTCTCATATTATTGGCGATATTTTTAAAGATAATGCGAAGTTCCGATATCATTTTCAAGAAATTTGGTTTGGTTAAAATTTTGCCGACTTTTAAATATTTTGGCTTTCATTGTTTGGTATAGCCTTGTGTGGAAACTAATGAATATTTTTGACTTTGTCACATAAGAATATACGAATACAAAATTCAAGGACAACTTCTTCTAAAATATTTCTGCATTTCCTGAATCTTTAAAATAAAACCGTTAAAACTAGAGTATGTATTATACTATTATAACTTATCCGGAAAGGGCACTGAATATTTCTTTTTAATTTTGAAATACCAAAGGGTTGGACGTTAGAAGATTATAATTTTAAATATGTCTATGCATATAAATTTATTTCTTCAGAGGAATCAAAAATTCAGGTATAGATAAAGTTCCCATCCCATTTGCATCTAATTTAAATTCCACATGAAAATTAATGTGGTTGAATGCTTATAATTAAATTCATCCTAACCGTATGGAACTTTTATATGCTTAAAGGTATGTTAAATTTTTTCGTTTTCTTGATCCTGAAGAAATATGTCTTCCATTTTTGAATTTGTTAAAGGGTGTTGGTACATTTACCTACCTTTATGATTTTGTAAAAAAAATGGGGCAACTCAAAAAAGGAAGGTAAGCATCCTAGTTTGTAAAGCAACATTTTGTGTGGCCTGAATAATAATTTTTTTTCTTCCAGGGAAAGTGATTTTTATGGGTTGACTTATGTCCGCCTGTAGACAATAAATAAACATTATATCTAGATCAGGGACCGTTTTTTACGTTATACGTGCCATAAGATTATTTGTATTGTTTCTTAAATCACGATATGGATCTTTTTCAAAATATTTCTGCAAGCTGTTTTTTCTTAAAAAATAGCTTTTGAAATAAAGTTGTTTTCGTACATAGGTTCAAACAATACATATTTTCTAAGAAAAAATGTTTTTCGTCATTTAACACTTTTTGCTTTCAGAAACCAAATATAAAAAGAGGCTGAGGTGCGACCCACACTGATAACTACCCATACCGTCTGTCGATTGTTTTGTTTTGTTAAAAAAGTTGTCAGCTGAATTATTCATAATTCCTATTACCTATATTGAAATAGTTTGATTTCAAAATCTATTTTTGTTAACTAGATTTTTAGTCGAAAACTAATTTTTATCAATTTTGGTTGTATTACTTGAAAGTTTTTATTTCTTATGTAAGCAAAAATACAAATTGGATGAATTAGAAATTGTTTGAAGACAATATCTTCTATTATTCAAGAGATATCGAGAACCGAACATCAATTTTTACCAAATTTGTGTACTATTTTTTGTAGATTTTATTTTTTTATGAAAAACGGACTGCTGGATTTTTATAAAAAATCAACTGAATATCGAAAACAATATTTTCTGTGACTTAAATAAATTTGAAGCCATTATTTTTAAATTTTGAAAAGATATTTGAGTCGAAAGTAAATTTTGACCATGTTTTAGTATGTTTTTTTTTAGGTTTTTATTTTTTGTAGAAAACTGTGCATTCGATTTTTCTCATTATTTTACCAAATGTTGAAAACAATAGTTCTTATAAGACAAAATTAGTTTGAAGCCATAATCTCAAATGTTTAAGAAGATATTTGAGTCGAAAATAAATTTTTTCTAACTTTTAGTAATGTTATTTTTTTATAAAAAAAACTGTCAATTCAATTTTTCTAAAAATTTTACCAGATGTCAAAAACGTTATTCTTCGTCGCACAAAATTTTTTTGGAGATAAAATAATTTTTTGTTCGTAAAATATTCGAGGTGACAAATATTTTTTTTTGTTTTTTTTTTATTTATAAAAAAAACCGTTTGTTGGAATTTTTTACAAAAATATACTTGTTTGGTATCACGTCAAAATAATAATATAAAATTTAATTCAAATAGCTAGCGTTATTGGTTCGTGAGAAATTTTGGGTTAACCAAAATTTTTACATTTTTTGTATATTGCTATGGTTAAAAAGCCTATAGTGTTAGTCTAACTTATAAGTTTTCGAAATTGAGGTCCGAGTATAACATGGCCAAAAAATAATTGCTTAATTATTTTGTTTTTAAGTTTTATCAAGAATTAATAAACTAATTTCAATAATTTTGTTCTGCCCAAGCTCTTATAATGTCTCAATTATTATCAAAACTGTCATTGTTTTTATTTTTGATTTTTAAAACTATATTACAAAATGTATTCGAAATTCAATATCTATCACGAAAATGGGTCATCATTTTTTACTTAATTGAAAAATAAATATTTTTAAGATAACATTTTATAAAAAAAAAAAAAATTTAAAAAAAATCGCTCTTACGATTTCCGAAAAACAAATTTAATAAATCAAGGCTTTTTTGTTTAATTAAATGGCATTTCAATTTTTGAAAAAAAAAAAATTATTTTGTGGGTACATTTTTAAATCTATAAAATACAAAAAAATAAACGAGCAACTTTTATTTTGTGTTGCATGTCGAATTTTTAAAATTTCAATGCGTTGTTGAAACGTGTATGGTTTAATTTTTAGTTGACGTACATTTTTCTTGTCCAATTATTGAAACGTCTTTAACACTATCTAAAAGGTAGGAAGGGATTGAATGGACAAAGGGGGCTCAAGTACAATTTTTAAAAAGAGGCTTGGATGCGACCCACACTGATAACTTCCCATTCCGTCTGTCGATTTGTCTTGCTTAAAAGTTTGTCTATATGAATCAATTTTTACCAAATTTGCGTACTATTTTTTGTAGGTTTTATTTTTTTATCAAAAAAAGGACCGTTGGATTTTTATAAAAAAATTACTAAATATCGAAAACAAATTTTTCTGTGAAATAAAATAAGTTTGAAGCCAATATTTTTAATTTTTGAAAAGCAATTTGAGTCGAAAATAAATGTTTACCAAGTTTTTTTATTGTTTTTTTTCGGTTTTTATTTTTTGTAAACAAAAATTGTCAATTCGATTTTTCTCAAAATTTTATCGAATGTTGAAAATAATATTTCTTATAAGATAAAATTAGTTTGAAGCCATTTTCTCAAATTTTTGAAAAGATATTTGAGTCGAAAATCAATTTTTAACAACTTTTGTTAAATTTTTTTTTCGGTTTTTAATTTTTTGTAAAAAAACAATTCGATTTTTTTCAAAAATTTACTGGATGTTAACAACAATATTTTTTGAACGATAAAAACAATTTAAAGCCAATATCTCAGATATTTAAAAAGAAAATCAATTTTTACCAACTTTTATTCATTTTTTTTGGATTTTTATTTTTTGTAAAAAAACTGTCAATTCGATTTTTCTCAAAATTTTTCAAAATGTTGAAAACAATACTTCTTATAACATAAAATAAAATTGTAGCCTTAATTTCAAGTTTTTGAAAAGATATTTGAGTCGAAATTCAATTTTTACCAACTATGAGTAATTTTTTTTTATTATTTTATTTTTTATAAAAAAAACTGTCAATTAGATTTTTCTCAAAATTTTATCAGATGTCAAAAACATTATTCCTCGTTGCACAAAATTCACAAAATTGTTTTGGAGATGAAATCATATTTTAGTCGTAAAATTTTCGAGGTGACACATTTTTTTTTCAGTTTTTTTGATTTATAAAAAAAAACCGTTGATTGGATTTTTTTCTAAAAATATATGTACTTGTTTTGTATCACGTTACAATATATAATATTAAATTTAATTCAAGTTTCTAGCGTTATTGGTTCATGAGATATTTAGGGTTGACCAAAATTTTCACTTTTTTTTAAACTGCTATGGTTAAAAAACCACCCACGCAATTTTCTTGAGATCCCTTTCTGCATCTTTCTGCCTTATTGTCTGTATAACAAAATTTATTTGAAGTCGACATCTCTTCTGGTTCTTGAGCTATGGACGACGTACGGACATACGGACGTACGGTTGTACAGACGTACGAACGTACGTACACACGCACGCACAGACATCTTTCTAAAAATCTTTTATTTCGACTCTAGGGACCTTGAAACATCGAGAAATGTCAAAATTTTCCATTTGACAAATCGGACCCATTACAATAACTTCCTATGGAAAGTTAAAAATACTCGTAGCTCGAAAACTATGTAGAAAAAAGTTGTAGGTAATTCTACACAAAACAAGTTTCAGAATGGTACCGCCCGAGAAACACCGCCATCTTGAAAAAAATATTATTTTCCACATATAATTTGAAAACAACCTGCAGGCAAAATAACTTTCTATAAAATAATATATTAGTACCCGTGACGTGATGGTTAGTGCGTTGGACTGTCATGCCAGAGGTCTTGGTCTGTCTATGCCAACTAAAGTTTTTTTCACGAGTACTGCCTCTTGCGAGGAATTGACAAATCCTCCAAGAGTAATTCTTGTCATGAAAAGTGCTTTCTCAAATTAGCATTTCGGATTCGACTTAAAACTGTAGGTCCCTTCCATCCCTGACAACATTACACGCACACAGGAATGGTTGAGAAATGTTACTCACTAGGCCCTAGTTGCGCCACCTAATTACTTTATGTTGTAATAAAAAACGACCGATTGTTCTGAGATTGCAGTGTGAACTGAAACATAGTTTATTATACTGATAATTAACAAATTGGTACATAGAATGATTGGTATAATAAACTATGTTTCAGTTCACACTGCAATCTCAGAACAATCGGTCGTTTTTTATTACAACAGGTTATGGGCCCAGTCACCCATAGGCGATCATAAAATATACATATTTTTTTTGATTGTTATTTTTTTTGTACAGTCGTATCGTACACTCGATAGCTTAGAGCCCGGCAAAAGTAGTACAGTCGTTTTGTACACTCGACAGCTTAGATTAGAGCTTGGATTAAATCGTACAGTCGATTGTACACTCGATAGTCTATAATACTCTATATTTTTTTTGAGATCATCTGCAGCATGGATAGTGAACTCGTCAAGATTGACAAACTTGTCAATAGCGAAAATTGGAGCTTATGGAAATTCCAATTGAAAGTTATGATGAAAGCGAGCAAAACATGGGATGTTGTAACTGGTGTAAAGGTGAAACCAGCAGAATCTGGAACCAGTATGGCGGAATGGGTTGATCTGGATAACAAAGCTCAAAGAATGATTGTGACGACAATCGGACAGGAACCTATGCTACACATAATGAACTACGAGTCATCTGCGGATATGTGGGCTAAGTTAGAAAGCGTCTATGAGCAGAAATCCGAGACAAGCATTCACTTGTTACAGCAGCAATTTTTCAACTACTCGAAAGAATCGGACGATTCTATTGCAGTTCATATTTCGAAGCTTCAAAAACTTGCGCAGCAGCTAAAGGATCTTGGTGAAGAAATCTCGGAGAATATGCTCATCACGAAAATCCTCATGACTCTACCTGAGAACTTTAGTCATTTTTTTACGTCTTGGGAGTCAACTGAAAAAAAGGAGCGAAATTTGAGAAATCTAACTGCTAGGCTGTGCATGGAAGAATCTAGAATTGGTGTGCAAAATGGAGTATCTGGCGCCTTTTTTGCTAAGAAGCAAAAGTCAAAAGGTGACGGTACAGGTGGTGGTTATTTGCCAGACAATAAGAAACGTGGCAAATGCTTTATTTGCAAGAAGGAAGGCCACTGGAAGAACGAGTGTCCGAGGAGAAGAAACAAGTTCAGTAGTAACAGAATTGGCGATGCCTTTGTTGGTGAGATAAATTCTTGGGCTACTGCTGAAAAAGATAGTTGGTTCTTAGATTCGGGAGCCAGTGACCATATGTGCTTTAGGAAAGATTGGTTTCAAGATCTGAAACATTTTGAGAAGCCAATGCTCATTAGAATTGGAAACGGAGATGTCATAAAAGCAGAAGGAAAGGGATTGGTTAAGATTATTGCATTTAATGGTAAATTTTGGAAAGAAAGATACTTATCTAATGTTTTGTTTGTTCCAGACATTAAGCTTAATTTGTTTTCATCAAATTCCACTTTGGACAAGGGTTTTAATCTAGTTGCAGATAACAATCGCTGTGAAATTCGCAAGGACAACAAAGTTGCAGCAGTTGCTCTTCGGGGGGAGTCACATAAACTCTTTAAGATGGTTTTTAAGGTAATTTTAGCAAAGAACGAAGGCACAGCAAATGCTGCCATAGCTATGTCTTTGGGATCATGGCATCAGAGACTTTGTCATCAAAACATTGCACATGTTAAAAATGTACTAACTGGTCAAAACATACTCTTCAAAGACGACGCAAGTTTTTTTTGTGAAGCATGCATTTTTGGTAAGCATCATCGAACTTCATTTAGTGCAAGTAGCAATAGGGCCAAAGTAGTAGGTGAACTCATCCACACGGATCTCTGTGGTCCGATGCAAGAAACATCATATGGAGGTGCCCGTTATATGTTGTTATTTCGAGATGATTTTTCCAATTTTCGAAAAGTGTATTGCATTAAATCTAAATCGGATGTCAAACATTATATTGCGCTGTTTTTGGACCAAGTTCATATAGATACAAACTTACATGTCAAAACATTGCGCTCAGATAATGGGCTGGAGTTCGTCAATGAAGAAGTGGATGCTGTGTTACGTAGATATGGAGCTCGACACCAGAGGAGCACACCTTACACCCCCGAGCACAATGGCAGAGCTGAGCGGGATATGCGAACCATCATTGAATCTGCTAGGTCAATGTTACACGCAAGATCGATGACCTATAAATATTGGGGAGAAGCAGTTACAACAGCAGTGTATACCATTAACCGGACTGGGTGTAGCCCAGAGAAAGGTAAGAGTCCTTTTGAATTATGGTTTAACAAAACTCCAGACATAACAAATCTACAAATTTTCGGTTCTGATGTATATGTACATGTGCCTAAGGAAAAAAGGCGAAAACTTCACGCAAAGGCAACTAAAGGTGTATTTATCGGCTACGAGGAAAATACGAAGGGTTATCGTATATGGTTACCTGATAGCCAAAAAGTTGTCATTTCGAGGGATGTAATTTTCAAGGAACCGATATTGCCCGTTGCAGTGGAAATCCTTAACGAGAAAGCTGGGGGTGAAGGTGGGATCGTAGCGAAAATACAAGGTTCACCAATAAGTAATGAATGTCTGCATCCAGTGGAAGAACACGTAGTTAAATCTGAAGACAATTATAAAGAGCCTCTTACAAGTGAAGCGCGTACGCAAACTGATAACGAAATAATTACCATTAAAGAAACTGAAAAGGGTCCTGTCTTGAATCAACGTAAAGTGCGTAATAGAGAAGGAATTATTTTAGCGGAAGAATCTGTCTCAGATGAACGAAAACTGCGTTCGCAAACTGTTAACGCCTGTGCTCTGAATGAAGGCTTTGCTTATTTGGCTGACTGTCAGGAACCACAATGTTTTGAGGACGTGGAAAAATCTGAATTTTGCAATCAATGGAAGATTGCTATGGACGACGAAATCGCTTCACTTAACCAGAATCACACTTGGGATCTTGTGGAACTACCTCCTGGGAAAGAAGCCATATCAAACAAGTGGGTTTACAAACTTAAACTCGGAGCAAACGGTGCAGTTGAACGGTATAAGGCAAGGTTGGTGGCAAGAGGATTTGCTCAACAGTATGGAATCGACTACGAAGAAACCTTCAGCCCTGTAGTGAAATTTACTTCAATTAGGATGATTCTGGCCTTATGTGCAACCGAAAACCTAAAACTCAAACAGTTTGATGTAAAAACTGCCTTTTTACATGGAAGATTACGTGAAGATGTTTACATGGCGCAACCAAAGGGATATGGCGACGGAACCAACAAGGTATGTAAGCTACGAAAAAGCCTCTACGGGCTCAAGCAGGCGTCTAGATGCTGGAACTTCAAATTTACCGATTTCTTGAAGAAATTTTGTTTGAAAGCAAGTGCGGCTGATCCGTGCGTTTTCGTAAGCAAAAGAAATGAGAAGAAAATTCTACTAGCTATCTATATTGACGATGGATTGGTTGCAGCAAACGATGACAGTGATATTGAGTCTCTGATAGTATATTTGAGCCAAGAATTTGAAATTAAAGTGTGAAATGTTAACTACTATCTGGGATTGGAAGTTAATGTTTTGGATAACGGAAACATACAATTGAAGCAAACATCATATGCTAAAAGAGTTCTTTCAAAATTTGGTATGACAGATACAAAATCTGTTTCAACACCGGCTGAAAACAGGAATGCATCACTTGATACAAATTTGAATGTTGATATGAAGTATCCATATCGTGAAGCTGTTGGCTGCCGTATGTATTTGGCCGTAGGTACAAGGCCGGATATAGCATACGCGGTAAGCTTGGTTAGTCGTCACTTAGATGATCCAAAGTATTGCTACGTGGTTGCGGTAAAAAGAATTTTTAAATATATTCAAGGAACTATCCACCATGGTCTCCTTTTTAAGAAAACTAACTTGAAAATTAATTGTTTCACAGATGCTGACTTTGCTGGGGACTTAGAAAACCGAACCTCAACCAGTGGTTACGCTCTTATAATGGGTGGAGCAGCGGTCTCATGGTCTTCACAACGTCAAAAGTGCATTGCTCTTTCCACCACCGAATCGGAATACGTAGCTGCCTGCGAAGGTGTAAAGGAGCTGATTTGGGTACATCGCTTATTTTCTGAACTTGTCTCGAAAGGTGCGGAGGTTCCAACTCTCAACATGGACAATCAAAGCGCTGTTAAGCTGATTAAGAACCCGGAGTTTCACAAGCGCACGAAACATATAGAGGTAAAATACCATTTTATCCGCCAAAAATTCGAAGAAGGACTTTTTACTCTCAACTACGTTCCAACAAATACACAAACTGCAGACATTTTTACGAAGCCATTGCCTAAAGATCGTTTTGAGTCACTACGAACCGCCTTAGGAGTTCTTAAACTCTAACTTATTATTATTAATTAATATTGATTTGAATTTGAATTATGTAATGAACTTAAATTGAATTATAAAAGTGGAAGTGTTGAATATTCATGTTTATCATTCAATTATTTGTCACCCTATACTTTCCACTTGTTTTCTTATACTTAATTACTTCTTTTGCTTTGTGGTTTCAATACAATATTATACCAATCATTCTATGTACCAATATGTTAATTATCAGTATAATAAACTATGTTTCAGTTCACACTGCAATCTCAGAACAATCGGTCGTTTTTTATTACAAAATTGTTTTGGAGATGAAATCATATTTTAGTCGTAAAATTTTCGAGGTGACACATTTTTTTTTCAGTTTTTTTGATTTATAAAAAAAAACCGTTGATTGGATTTTTTTCTAAAAATATATGTACTTGTTTTGTATCACGTTACAATATATAATATTAAATTTAATTCAAGTTTCTAGCGTTATTGGTTCATGAGATATTTAGGGTTGACCAAAATTTTCACTTTTTTTTAAACTGCTATGGTTAAAAAACCACCCACGCAATTTTCTTGAGATCCCTTTCTGCATCTTTCTGCCTTATTGTCTGTATAACAAAATTTATTTGAAGTCGACATCTCTTCTGGTTCTTGAGCTATGGACGACGTACGGACATACGGACGTACGGTTGTACAGACGTACGAACGTACGTACACACGCACGCACAGACATCTTTCTAAAAATCTTTTATTTCGACTCTAGGGACCTTGAAACATCGAGAAATGTCAAAATTTTCCATTTGACAAATCGGACCCATTACAATAACTTCCTATGGAAAGTTAAAAATACTCGTAGCTCGAAAACTATGTAGAAAAAAGTTGTAGGTAATTCTACACAAAACAAGTTTCAGAATGGTACCGCCCGAGAAACACCGCCATCTTGAAAAAAATATTATTTTCCACATATAATTTGAAAACAACCTGCAGGCAAAATAACTTTCTATAAAATAATATATTAGTACCCGTGACGTGATGGTTAGTGCGTTGGACTGTCATGCCAGAGGTCTTGGTCTGTCTATGCCAACTAAAGTTTTTTTCACGAGTACTGCCTCTTGCGAGGAATTGACAAATCCTCCAAGAGTAATTCTTGTCATGAAAAGTGCTTTCTCAAATTAGCATTTCGGATTCGACTTAAAACTGTAGGTCCCTTCCATCCCTGACAACATTACACGCACACAGGAATGGTTGAGAAATGTTACTCACTAGGCCCTAGTTGCGCCACCTAATTACTTTAATTATAAAATGAGACGTTCCAAGATGAGAGAAGGAAGACTTGAGCTCTTTCTGGGGCATCTACATCATCAATATGAAGGTATCCCATTTTTTGATCTTATTTTTTGCAGTACTTAGAAGCTCAAAAAATGTAAATTTTTGTAAACTAGGCATCTTTTTATCATTGGTCTCTGTATCACTGAATATTCCGAATGAAATATCTTTTTATTTCGAGCCAAGGAATCAAAAACAAGCTTTGTGCTCTTGAACTCTACAATCCAATGGTAATGACTTACTATTTAATTACTTACAACATACTTGTCGAAACAGTAGTTTATACAAAAATTTGTTTTCAAAAGCTCTTTGAATTATTTGTGAAACAATTATTTATACTTGGTGAAACCAAATGTCGTTTACACAATTGTGATTGTAATTTGTAGTTAGTTCTTTTTTTGTTAAAAAACTACCTTTTATGTCTCTTTGTAATTTGACTTTTTCAATCTATCATAAAAGTCGTGTCATTTGTTGGTTCTAGTATTATACCAAAAATCAAAGTAAACATTTTAAGATTTAAATTTTAGTAGGTACCTACGTTTAAAATGTTAAGAGATAGTGATGAGATCGTTTGCTTTAATATTGAACTTAATAGATAACACTGTTGTCCCATACCAGTACGAGTAGTTCTTGATATAATACTTATAAACGACTTCCTTCTTTCAGCTTATTTAACCTCCAATCCACACACATACAAAAAGAGCTTGACATTTTTTTAAAATAAACTTCTTTTATTTATTGGAAGAAACATGTACATAAAACTTATAATTAAGCTCATAAATAAAAGATAAAACTAAAAATATACGTTAGTTTATTTAAATTTAAAAACTTTTTGTTTTTTTTTTTTAAATCTTAATAAATAAATTGTCTTCGGTTTGTTTTGCTTATACCTATAGAAAGTTACTAAATTATTTATTTTTATATATTTACATTTAAATAATATTTTATTTCTTGGTTTTAATATAACATAATAAAATTTAATAATTTAAGCGTTTTAAATATTTCATAATAATAACGAAAAATTAACTTTTTCGATTTAATTTAATTTTAAATTCCTCAACAGTAGAATGTGTATTTTGTTCTTTGTTTGTTTGCTTTCCAAAAATAAATATTTAACTAAGATTTTAATTATCAATTACTACAAAATATGTCCAGCATCTGATTTGGGGGTATTGGCCTCCCACCAGTCAATGGCATCCATCATACTTTCATCGGAGAGTGCAGCTGTTGATGAATCCAGGACGACATCCCTGAATTCCTTCTTCAAGTAGAGCACATTATCATACAAACTCTGCTCATCGCTGTTGGTATTTTCACCTGGCGTTGATGAAATGGTAACGTAATTACCCTGACCAGGGTTCTCCAAATGATGGGGTGACAAATTTCCCAGTAAATGTTGTTGGTAAACCATATCTGAAGGTTCTATCTTGACGTGTGCCGTTGCCGTCAATTGATTATTATGTTGCTGTTGTTGTTGTTGATGATGAGGATTGTGGGGGGCATCGTGAATCGTCTGATATTGGGGAGGCATCATGCACAAGTCATTGGTGGCACGCGACATGGTTTGCTGTAGTAAAACGCCACCGGCTGCAGGTGACAACACATTCGACGATGGCGATAGGGGCGATGACGTCGTCGAAGACGTTGAGGTAGGTGCCATCATTTCGGATGGGGTCGACGCAGGTGCGATTGCAGACAACATGGAAGCCTGGATATCCTCGCTCGTTAGGTCATCATTAATGGGATAACAATTAGTCCCGATTAGGGGAACGAAGTTCTCTTCGTTGCCGAAGATATCGGGAGTAAGCAACTGATAGGTATTCGTACCTGGAATCCGAATGTACTGCAATCCATTGAGAGTGGTAATGTTGGGCAAACTGTCGGTTGCTTGTGAGAAATCCTGATCTAGTTCGTGATCTTGCTCCTGATCAGCCGATGCGCCATTACTATCGTCGTAAGTGTCGAAGTTGTCATTCATGGGAGAGTGTGGTCCGAATTCATCCTTGATCGTGGTGTAGCATCCGTCATCAGCAGACAATGGTGATACAGGAGGTATTTCATAGCCCAGAAGCTTCTCCAAACCACGAATGTATTCCACAGCCATTCGCAGTGTTTCGACTTTGCTGAGCTTCTTCGCTGCTCCTTTAGTGACTGCACCGCCAACTGGTTCGAAAACCTTAGCAATCTCCTCTGGAATGTGTTGACGAAGGGCGGCAAATCCATTGTTCACTTGCTTGACACGATTTCGTTCACGGGCGTTTCGGCGCGCCACAGCTTGTGGGGCGGGCAATCCTTTGCGTCCAGGAGTTCCCCCACTAGAATCACTTCCTCCAGTGGACAATTTTCCCGTCTTCGGTTCCACACACTTAGTAGCAATTTTCAGCTTCTTCGCTGGAGGTTGTTTTCCACTTTCCCCCTGGGAAGGCAGAGAATTCTCACTGTTGGACTCATTAAGCGGGATGAGCTTTTGTTTTTTTCTCATTATTACGGCACCACTGTTATTCACACTGCCGATCATTCCAAAATCTTTGATTTTCTTCACAATCGAATTGCTATTGATCACAAGTTTATTGCTAGAACTATCACTCAAAATCCCCGCGTTGTTGTTTGTTGTAATGGTGATTTTATTAAAGGTATTTTTAAGTTTTAAATTTGGTGGCATACCGTAGGACATAATGCCAATCGTTGCCATTGCCCTAACTTGCGTCACTTTTTTTTTGTTTTTGAAACGTTAATTTAATATCAAATTTTATAAAATAACAAAATTCAAGTTGAAGTATAAATTTTGACTAAAAATACACAACAACTTAACCGAATACCGTCCCGCTATCGATTGGGAAATTCTTTCACTATCTAATTTTATGTCCTGTCTGAAGGACAGCTGCTGGATATCTGTGTCGCGTGCCGCCCGAGCCCGATATCTTAGACTGTAATGTAATGTTTCATGGGGCGACGACGACGAGCGGTAATATGTGGAGAAAACGGAGAACAGACACAAAAAACAACAAGCAATAAACTGAAACTGATAAAGGTGCAGTTAACGTTTCAAAAAAACACATATACTCATTTACTCACACATATGCACATGACATAACGAATTACCTATGTACGATAAAGGACGAGAAGGACTATGAGCTACGAAAGACGACAGCGGCGGCGCGACGGGCATCATGACATGCATATGGAAGGAATAAAGGACTTCTACACATATATTCATCCCCTATCTCGTTTTGTGTTTACTAAGCCGAAAAGCAATGAAGTTCATGGTTGTTTGGGCTCAGCCAACCACCACCCCATTGTCAAAATGAAACGTTTTTTGTTGTGTGCCTAATGTCTATGTATTGGTTTGATATAATGATTATACTGCTCCTGTATAGCCGTTGACGTTGCTGTTGCGCCCTTGCGGTGGGAAATCTAACATCTGATCGCACACACATTCAGACAAAAGTAGGGGTTGACTGAATTCATTTATTTTTGTTTTTATTCTTGTTGGTAAAGATCAACGGCTCTTTCAGGGTAGATAGGGTATAAGATCGAATGTTTGGTATATTGTATAAACTGGAATGTTCAGATCTTTTAAAAGATTACACAAATACGGAATTAAGGACGATAATTTTTTATCGTTCTCAAATATAATAAAACACATAGGTATTATTTAAAAAGACTTATGTACGTCCTGTATTAAAATAAGGCTACGTAATTCTTATTTCCTAAAAAGTTAAATTAAAAAATACCTTAAAATAATGTGTGATATATTTTATACTAAAATACAAATTCTTTAATGATCGTACCTCCTTTAAATGCGTATGGACAAAAAGGTAATAGTGGGATTTCGGGAGAGTTTCGACTACTCAAGGTTAACCGTTACGTCGACACCAGTCACAATTTAATTATTTGGACTTACGCCCTATCTTTACCAGAATATTAATATTTCTTTTAAATAAAGGACACACAAATTGATGTCACATTGAAACGAAAAGTTTCCTGAGCGTGTTGATTTTTCGAAGATGTGATTACAATTGACCACCAAAATCTTGTGATTAAACACCTGACCTGAGACTTTTTTCTTTAAAGCCATGTGAAAAACAAGGTCTACATGCCAATGCTCCACAAGACCTTAAATATTTTTTTCATTGAACAGTTTGCTTCGAGATTTTATAGCTTAAAAGAGATTCAAATTTGAAGTTACTTTTACCAACATGTCAAAAAAGTTCCAATTATTGGTTTCAATGATGAAAACCAATGAGAGCTATAATTGACGTCTGAAGATGAAATTAGTTAAGTAGTCGCAAATGTGCTGTTTGATCACGAAAAATTTGATGAAGAGTATAAATTTTGCAACCGTAGTCGTGGCGGTTATTAGATTGATACCTTTTTCAATTGTTAGTGGAATTTCTTCTCTTTTACAATGCATACCTTCACACTAAACATCCATTGATTTCTATTAAAAACACTCGTTTTTAATATAAAAATTAAGCTTATTATTTAAAAACACCCCAAATTTATATAAAATAGAAACTTAAATCCAATTGATAAAAGATAAATAATATTGTGTGCGAAACATATAAAGCATTACCCTATATAAATACTATATGAGGCTAAAAATGTAGGAAGTATTTTTTTGTGACTTTCAAAGTCTGGATATGGAATATAATGCTCCGAGCACAATACTTATGTTTATAAGTCCGTTTTTTCCTTTATTTTTTTTAACTAGATCAAAATGTACATACCTATATAAAACATTATGTACCTAAAGGTTCAACATTTTAAATATCAGTTGTTATCTACATGGAAATGTATAAATACAGAAAAGTTCACGCATTCTAAAAGTTATAATTTTTACGTAGGTAGGTAGATAGGTATCTAAAGCACTTAAAAAATATATTCAGTAGGTGCCTGAAATAACTTTTTTGTATGCTGTATAGGTATCTACTTATGATATGAACATAAGGAACGTTTTCGTGGGTATGTAGATTTATATTTGTATGTATGTACCTAAAGGGTGTAGAAACTCGATCACTAAAAAACAGTAATGTATCTACCTACCTACCTACGTACATAAAATTAAGATTTTTAGATTCTTTGAAGAACAGAAAGTAAAATTAAGGGCCTGGGGTGGCTCTGCCTACCTACCTTCCTATATACTTATTTAGGTATATGTGTACCTACCAGTAAATAAACTGGAAAAATGGGCTAGATTTAATTAAAAATTTTAATTAGAGTTCAAACTTTATTTTTTATAAAGTAAGATCACATTGTGTAACAAAATTACACTGAAACAAAAAGTTATGTAAAATAGAGTTGGATAAGGAATTCAATATTCTGGATGTGAACAAAGAAATATATTAAGTGGCGCAACAGCTCGTAGAAAATCAGGACCTAGTAACTTTCAACTCTCCAACCATTCCTGTATGCGAGTTTTCAGGAATCGAGGGGACCATTAATTTGTTACTCGAATCCAAACGACTAATTTGAGAAAGCACTTTTCATGACAAGAATTAGTCTTGGAGAATTTGTCAATTCCTCACAAGAGGCAGTACCCGTGAAAAAACTTTAGGTGGCATCAGAAGGGATTAAACCCCAAGACATACGCACTTACCATCACGCTACAGGTACTACAGCAACAACAGCATTCTTGATGTGTGGCTGAAAAAAAAATCTGTATTCTTGATAGTACCTACAAAATTAAGCTCAAGGATAAACTGAAGGGCATGCTTAGAAGTTGAAGTATTACGGCTGAATTGTTTGAAAAGGAAGGGAATAAAGTTAAGTTATAAAAGTATCGACTGAAAAGTTTAATTTATAGTTCTATAGTCTAAAATATTTGAAAGCTCTTTTCGATTATATCCAAAAGACTCAATATTGCTACCGGTGTACCTACCTAAGTATGTGAGTTGTAATAAGTTTTGAATGAAATAGGTTTTGTAAGACCATATATTATTACAAACAAGTCTATGGAAATATTAGATTTTTGGATTTTCAAGAATTTGAGAAAATTCGCGTTCGTCTCTAAAAATTCATAGGCCTCAAATACAATATTTTATAATGAAGACTAACGCCCATGTTCCGAATTTCGATCAAAAGTGAATTGAAATCACTTTCCAATTTCACGTGAAATGAAATTGCATGTTCTTCAATTCGATCGATTTCGAAATTGCTTCGAACTGTCAGAACTGAAGGATCATCCATTTTTATTTTGTTTCTGAAGTAAAATGTTTGCATTTTGAAGATGGATGCAATGTTATTGGCAATTTTAAGTAAAAAAAGGAAGCAGAATTCAAGAGAAAAAATAAGAAGACGAATTTTGCGAGACAAATAAAATATATTGGATTTACCTAACACAATGTAAGTGTGTGAAAATAATGTAGAATTGTTCTGATAAATAAAGTAAATTCTTGATTTCCTCTTTTAAGCTTTCATTGTAATTTTAGATTAAGCAAAGACGATTTTTTATATGTTCTAAGGGAAATAGAACCTTTTATAATACCTTCATCGATTCCTTAAATTTAAAAACTTGCTGAAACCCTCCGATTCCTAGCAGAAGGAAGCTATCAAAGATCAATTCACAGAAATAAAAAATGTGATTTGAATGCGTTCAAAAAATGGAACAAACCGAAATACAGAACATCCATTTGCATGTTCGAAAATCCAATTAACGATAACGAATTGTGGAACACCCAAATTCACTTTCGCAAAGTGTATTCACAATATGTGAAATGCAGAACATGGGCATAAGTCTTTTTTCTAGAGAAAACTTTGTAGAACAAAAGATTGGGATTCGGAACTGCATACATAAAATAAATAAATTAATATTTAAGAATAAAAGTACATAAAACCAAACGTCGATCATAAATGTTATCTGAAATGTGCTTAATTTTGTTGAATGTTAGCCGTCCGTTAATTTTATGTACATACCTAAATTTTGTTTTAATGTAACATACCTCCCATGCACAGTATTTTACAGATATTAGAAAAACTCATATAAGCAAAACTGTTGAAAAAAAAACACAATCAAAAACTGCTTGTCGTTTTCTGTATATGTATTTCGAAAGTTCATTAAATTCGAAGGCAGATAAGAAACAAATTTTCTTGTATTTTTACACTTTCTTATATCTGTGCAAAAAGTTGGTAGGTATACATGTTAGAAACCCTTAATTGTATAAAAAGAGGCTGGTATGCGACCCACACTGATAATTTCTCATTCCGTATGTCGATTTGTCTTGCTTGTAGGTTTTCGTGTTTTTTTTAAAGTAGTCAGTTGAATTATTCTAAAAAATTTAAAAATTACCAACAATTTTTTGCATTTGATGAAATAGTTTGATTTCAAAATCTATTTTTGCAAACGAGATTTTTAGTCGAACACCAATTATTACCAATTTTAATAGCATTTCTTAAAAGTTTTTATTTCTTTTACAAACAAATACAAATTGGATGAATGAAATTTATTTAAAGTCAATATCTTTTATTGTTGTTGGATTTTTGTAAAAAAAATTATTGAATGTCGAAAACAATATTTTCTGTGAGATGAAATTAGTTTGAAGCTAATATTTTTAATTTTTGAAAAGATATTTGAATCGAAAGTAAATTTGTACTAAGTTTTAGTATTGTTTTTTTTAGGTTTTTATTTTTGGTAAAAAAAAACTGTCAATTCGATTTTTCTCAAAATTTTACCAGGTGTAAAAAACGTTATTCTTTATTGCACAAAATTATTTTGGATATAAAATCATTTTTTGTTCGTAAAATATTCCAGGTGACAAATATTTTTTTTTTAATTTATTTGATTTATTAAAAAACCGTTTGTTGGAATTTTTTTCCAAAAATATACTTTTTTGGTATCACGTCATATTATATAATATACAATTTAATTCAACTCGCTAGCGTTATTCTTTTAATTCGACTCAAGTGGCCTTGAAACGTCGAGAAATGTAAAAATTATCAATTTGACAAATCGGACCGATTACAATAACTTCCTATGGGAAGTTAATAAGCAAAAATAGTTCACTGTAATTAAACACTTTTCACTTGATCACGCTTAAATAGTGATATTTCTAAATCTGTGGAATTTAAAATTATTGAAAGTGGCCACTTTTTGATTCTAACATGAGTAAAATAAATTAAAATTAAATTGGTAACTTACTAGAACAATGAAGGTAAGTTGTGGTTTTGGCTCTGAATCTGCGCCTGTTTTCTAAAGAATTGAATGAAATAAAATTAAATACAATTTTAATCTGTCCCCCCTTTAAAGATTTCTGCAGGCTAATCATTTGAAATTATCCAACATCAATGAAAACTTCTCGCCTGTAAACATTTAAATAAAACAACAATAACTTGAATGTACTAGATATGGTATACCATCAATTTTCATTTCATTTTTATTAAATAAACAATCGAAAAAAAAAAACATTATCCTTTTATTGTACAGAGAAAATAAAAGATTTTGTTTAAAGTAAAATTCAAGGTTTTAAATTTCCTATTGGCATACCAACCTTTCAGAAACATCACTCTTTTCATTCTAAAACTTATTCTGGGTGGAGCGTTTCTGGCATATGTCAGCCGCAGTCACCATGATCAATAAAACAGGTTTTTGTATACTTATTCATATATAATTTAAACCCTTAAAGGCAAATATATTTGACAAATAAATAATACAAACTCAAGATTCAACCCTTTGTTATATAAATGTATGAAATTCTTTAAGTACAAAAAAACTATTTTGCATTAAATTATGGTGGAACTTTTCAAAGAAAATCTCTCCTGCTGACGAACGACTGACTATAAGTATATGTGGACGAACCTATTCAAAGGACTCATGCAAAGTGCAAATAATAACAAGTAAATGTATAGGATAAGGGTCCCCTAACTATACCTACTTTAAAACGTCATTTAATACTAGGTATACAACTTACAATATATGAATATGTACATACATTTCGAGGTATGTATATTATGTGTGTTGAAATACAAGGGTTGAATATAATGAGGCACCATAATAACTTCTGTACCTATATTTTTATAACCTTACCACCAACATACACACTTTTCGACACGACAGGAACTTGTTCGATCAATGTCACTGACGTTTTACAAGGGTGGAAATAAGGAAACTCTATTAACCTTAGAAATCAAAAATCAGCGATCGCTATTATTCTATATGCCACAATCACTTTTTTGAATGTGGGTAGATATTTTCATAACTTAGAACCTATACAATGGATATAGAGAGCGCAAGCGATCAAGTTAGATTTTTGGGGTTGCTATTGACATAAGTCCCTAAAATTCACCCATTAATTTACTGCGCATAAATTAATATCAAGGCGATAACCGAGAACCTATATAATAACAGTTCGTAGATTTATAACAGATGTACTCAATAGTCGCATTTGTTGATTTAGGATTCGAAGTACTCCCTCGAAATTTTATCAAGTGCCCTAATCTTGGCTTTCATAGAACAGATTAATTTAATGAGAGGGTGAATTTGACTTAAAAGCATAGACGTTTATTTAGAAAATTTAACAATATACCGATCCTTTATTGAAATTGTAGAAAGGCAGCTGACTTCTAATTTTTTTGTAGGAGTGCCATTGTTTGCACATAAAAGTGCTGCAATGGTGTAAAACCTATCCATGTTTATTAAGTGTAGCTTTGGTTTTTGTTCCTGTCAATCAAATTGCACTTTTCCAATGGATTGCAATGGCCTGAATTGAAATTATACTCAAAATTTACTCTTTCGTGTCAGATTTTTGTGATATTACTTTTTAAATTCTGAATAATAATATAAATAAGGCTTTATTCGTCTATCTACATTCATAAAACAGTTTTTTTCTTAAATAAAATTCATGGTTCTAGACCTTCAATCCTTGCCTTCAATATTCATTAAAATTTTTAAGGTATTATAAAATTTTCAAAAAATTACCGTTCTCAAATAAATCTTAAAGAAACGCTAAACTATTTGAAAGTCATTTTTATTTTTGCAATGAAGCTGTCCTCAAAACAAGGCTACAACATCAAGTTTTTGAAATGTATTACAATAATATAAGAATATGTTGTATTGAAAACGGCTATTTTTAAAATTCGATTGGATTTGAAATCAGCACTAAAAATTAGTTTTACAACTTTTTTTTTTTTCAAAACCACTGAAGACTTTAATTAAAGATTTTTGAAAACATCATAAAGAGTCAAATGAAGACTAGTAACTTTACATTACATTACATTATCACGCTTACAAGATGCAATTGACTGAAAAAATTAAAGCCTCTTGACCATTTCAAGCACCGTCAATTTTAAGAAAGGTATCAAGAATTGGCAACAATGGATGATCAATTTTCGAAAGAAAGAGGCTTGGATGCGACCCAAACTGATAACTTCCCATCCCGTCTGTCGATTTCTCTTGCTTAAAAGGTTTGTAGGTTTTCGTGTTTTTCGTAAAAAAAGGAGTAAGTTGAATTATTTAAAAAAAAATGTTTGAATTATCAACAATATTTTGCATATGATGAAATAGTTTGATTTCAAAATCTATTTTAGTTAACGAGATTTTTAGTCGAAACCCAATTTTTAACAATTTTAGTAGCATTTCTTAAGTTTTTATTTCTTATAATGGGTGATTTTTTTGAGGTTAGGATTTTCATGCATTAGTATTTGACAGATCACGAGGGATTTCAGACATGGTGTCAAAGAGAAAGATGCTCAGTATGCTTTGACATTTCATCATGAATAGACTTACTAACGAGCAATGCTTGCAAATCATTGAATTTTATTACCAAAATCAGTGTTCGGTTCGAAATGTGTTTCGCGCTTTTTTATCGACAAATTTTGTTCAGCGATGAGGCTCATTTCTGGTTGAATGGCTACGTAAATAAGCAAAATTGCCGCATTTGGAGTGAAGAGCAACCAGAAGCCGTTCAAGAACTGCCCATGCATCCCGAAAAATGCACTGTTTGGTGTGGTTTGTACGCTGGTGGAATCATTGGACCGTATTTTTTCAAAGATGCTGTTGGACGCAACGTTACGGTGAATTGCGATCGCTATCGTTCAATGCTAACAAACTTTTTGTTGCCAAAAATAGAAAAACTGAACTTGGTTGACATGTGGTTTCAACAAGATGGCGCTACATGCCACACAGCTCGCGATTCTATGGCCATTTTGAGGGAAAACTTCGGAGAACAATTCATCTCAAGGAATGGACCGGTAAGTTGGCCACCAAGATCATGCTATTTGACGCCTTTAGACTATTTTTTGTGGGGCTACGTCAAGTCTAAAGTCTACACACAAATAAGCCAGCAACTATTCCAGCTTTGGAAGACAACATTTCCGAAGAAATTCGGGCTATTCCGGCCGAAATGCTCGAAAAAGTTACCCAAAATTGGACTTTCCGAATGGACCACCTAAGACGCAGCCGCGGTCAACATTTAAATGAAATTATCTTCAAAAAATAAATGTCATGGACCAATCTAACGTTTCAAATAAAGAATCGAATGCAAATTTTATGCGTTTTTTTTTTTTTTAAAGTTCTCAAGCTCTTAAAAAATCACCCGATATAAACAAATACAAATTTATTGAATGATATTAATTTGAAGTTAATATCTTCTATTATTTAAGAGATATCGAGAACCGAACATCAATTTTTACCAATTTTGCGTACTATTTTTTGTAGATATTAATTTTGTATGAAAAAACTGACTGTTGGATTTTTATAAAAAAATTATTGTCGACAACAATATTTTGTGTGAGATAGAATTAGTTTGAAGCCAATTTTTTTAAATATTGAAAAGATATTTGAGTCGAAAGTAAATTTTGACCAAGTTTTAGTACTGTTTTTTTTTAGGTTTTAACTTTTTGTAAAAAAACTGTCAATACAATTTTTCTCAAAATTTTACTGAATGTTGAAAACAATATTTCTTATCAGATAAAATTAGTTGTAAGCGATAATCTCAAATGTTTGAAAAGATATTTGAGGCGAAAATCAATTTTTACCAACTTTGAGTAATATTTTTTAAAATTTTACCAGATGTCAAAAACGTTATTCTTCGTTTCATAAAATTATTTTGGAGGTTGAATCATCTTTTGTTTGTAAAATATTCGAGCTTTTCAGTTTTGTTGAATTTATAAGAAAAACCGTTAATTGGTTTTTAATTTTTTGTACAAAAACTGTCAATTCGATTTTTTTCAAAATTTTACTAAATGTTGACAACAATATTTTTTTGGAAGATAAAAGTAGTTTAAAGCCAATATCTCAAAGTTTTGAAAAGATATTTGAGTCGAAAATCAATTTTTACCACCTTTTTTAAATTTTTGTTTTGGTTTTTATTTTTTGTAAAAAAAACTGTTAATTCGATTTTTCTCAAAATTGTATAGAATGTTCAAAACAATATTTCTTATAAGTTAAAATTAGTAAGAAGCAATTATCTCAAATTTCTTGAAAAGATATTTGAGTCGAAAATCTATTTTTACCAACTTTGATTAATTTTTTTTTAGGTTTTTATTTTTTGTCAAAAAACTGTCAATTCGATTTTTCTCAAAATTTTATCAGATGTCAAAAACATTATTCTTCGTTGCAGAAAATTGTTTTGGAGATAAAATCATATTTTAGTCGTAAAATTTTCGAGGTGACAAATTTTTTTTTTCAGTTTTTTTGATTTATAAAAAAAACCGTTAATTGGAATTTTTTCCAAAAATATACTTGTTTTGTATCATGTTACAATATATAATATAAAATTTAATTCAAGTCTCTAGCGTCATTGGTTCAGGAGATATTTAGGTTTAACCATAATGTTCACCTTTTTTTAAACTGCTATGGTAAAAAAACCACCCACGCAATTTTCTTGAGAGCCCTTTCTGCATCTTTCTGCCTTATTATCTGTATAACAAAATTTATTTGAAGTCGATATCTCTTCTGGTTCTTGAGCTATGGATGACGAAAAAAACGTCGCGAACGTACGGACGTACGGACGTACGGACATACGGACGTACGGACATACGGACGTACGGACGTACGGACGTACGAACGTACGTACACACGCACGCACAGACATCTTTCTAAAAATCTTTTATTTCGACCTTAGGGACCTTGAAACGTCGAGAAATGTCAAAATTTTCAATTTGACAAATCGGACCCATTACAATAACTTCCTATGGGAAGTTAATTAAATTCAAGTCTCTAGCGTTATTGGTTCATGAGATATTTAGGGTTAACCAAAATGTTCACCTTTTTTTTAAATTGCTATGGTAAAAAAACCACCAACTAAATTTTTTTGAGAGTCCTTTCTGCATCTTTTTGCATTATTATCTGTATAACAAAATGTATTTGAAGTCGATATCTGTACTAGTTCTTGAGCTTTGGACGACGAAAAAAACTTCGCGAACGTAGACGTACGAACGTATGTACGTACACACGCACGCACAGGCATCTCTCTACAAATCTTTCATTTCGACTCTAGGGACCTCGAAACGTCGAGAAATGTCAAAATACAATAACTTACTATTTGAAGTTAAAATGAATTGACAGTAATTTTCTAAATAATTTGTGTTTTTTTCAAAACCAACATCGGCCCTTAAAATTTAACCACCTTTTTTTATAGAAAAATCTTTAGTCAACATTCAGGACAACTTAATCCTTTACAAAAGTATTGTTTTGTTGGTGTGCCAGAAAATATAAACGTAATTTTGTGTAATCAAAACATACTCGTACTAAATGTATAGAAAATTAAGATTAAAGGTCACTCTCTTGATATATGAGTATGATTTAAGTTTCCAATGAAACACATGTTACCTATTATTTGACATGGTTATGAGAATAGTTTTCTAAGCCTTTCTTTCCAAAAAAATTCTTAGACAGAAAAGTCATGCAATATTATTGTCGGTGTTATATTTAACGACACTCATTAAAATAATAATCTCAATATTCTATTACACATTTGACAGTTTTTTAGTGATTTATTAATTCCTGAACAAATTCAAAACTATGTCAAATATTCTGTTATGAGATGTGTCCTTCCTTCGTTCGTTAAGTGCATCCTGTTTTGTTTTCCATTAAAGAAGTATCAACTCGAAGAATATGGCACCTACACGAGTAGAGTGTAAGAAAAACAAACTTAGTCCATATGTGGAACACTTGCTGTGTAGTGCATGAACCTACCATGATGGTGGAAGGACTCCATCCTTCGTTACTAATCAATCGATGAAAAAATATGTCATATACCTACTCTAACATGTTGTACCTTTAGGAAAGAAAAATAACGTACCACATGTAGATATAGGCGTTCGTTCATAAATCTGAAAATCAAAACTTACATTTTTAATACGCTTAACGAAATACACGAGTGCTATAGATATATGTATAATTATTGAAAATATTTTCCGCGCCATATGCGACCATAATTCACTCAACCATGATAAAACTATAGCAAAGAAAGACCAACTGGAGTATATTATGGAACCTATTGGAATTGATAGCTACTGAGTTTATATTATTTAGAAAATCCCAAGCCAATACTTCAGAAGAAGATTGAGTTCGATTTTGAAAATTCAAGTGGATTTTTATTTTTATTATAGAAAAAGTAAACTATTAGAGTTTTGACATATGAGCACTGTTGGTCTGGAGTGGGTACTTACGATTTCAAACACTTGAAGTGTGCTACTGTTCAATTGATTCCTAAAATAAAAATTCACCCGATTACAATTCTAGCAAAGGTAGTAAAATGCTGTTACTTTTTATTTAGGAAGTAAAAAACTTACGTTTTATAGATAGGTAAGATTTAACATTAAGTTGGTCGATTAAAATTTAAGCAATAGTTCAGCTTACTGCTGCTCAATAAAGAAGTTTTGAAATTTCCGTAGATTTGTGTTACTAGTATGTCTTGGAAGAACTACTTATTTTTTTTATAAAAAGAGTACCTACGCGTTTGTTTATAGGTTCAAGTCTAAAGGACACCCGCTATGCTTTCGAATTTCTGTGAGATTATCTTAAAAATTGACTGTTTCCAAAATAATTAAATATTTCAATAATTTCATAATCGAATAATGACTAGTTTCAAGCTAGAGAATTTGTGACACGCTGTCATTTACCATTGATAGAATGTTCTAAAAAGGTCTGCCTTTTCACTAATGGCTTGATGCAAATGCAAACTAGTTGACATGCAATATCTGCTTAAAGTTTAATTGCGTACAGTTGATGATTTTTCCGTCTTCTGAATCGTTATTTTACACATCATATATTTTACTAACAATTTCTCGAGGGATTTTTCTCTTCAAGGTGGCTTAGGGGTTTGGGTTTACTACTAAGCAAATAAGTCTGTAGTACCCGTGGCATGGTGGTTAGTGCGTTGGACTATCATGCCAGAGGTCGTGGGTTCGATCCCTGCCTATGCCATCTAAAGTTTTTTTCACGGGTACTGCCTCTTGCGAGGAATTGACAAATTCTCCAAGAGTAATTCTTGTCATGAAAAGTGCTTTCTCAAATTAGCCGTTCGGATTCGGCATAAAACTGTAGGTACCCTCCATCTCTGACAACAGTACTCGCACACAGGAATGGTTGGGAGTTGTAAGTCACTAGGCCCTAGGTTAGGTTAGGTTAGGTTTAATGGGCTGACGGTTGATGTTGTTACCATCACACTTAGATCAATGTAGATCCATTGTGGTACCCCGAAGTCACTAGGCCCTAGTTCTCAACGGACTGTTGCGCCACCCAATTTATTTATTTTTATTTAAATAAGTCTGCGATCCATACGTTAAATAAATGAATTAGGTGACGCAACAGCCCGTTGAGAACTAGGGCCTACGACTTACGACTCTCAACCATTCCTGTGTGCGAGTAATGTTGTCAGAAGGATCCATACGTCAGTATTCTTAAAATGTTGGCTTAGAGGTAAGGTTTGGTTTTTAAATTGAAAGAACCTTGCCAGACTGTATTGAGTTCTATCCAATTTTTGTTTTAAATGATTTCGCCAAGCTTCAAAATGTATTTCTTCTATGTTATTATCGGCTGCTAAAACGTATGCTGTTCTTTTCACCATGTTCTGAGGTATGCGACGTTCCTACTTGTTAATTTCAAATTGGAAGTTATGGTGTAATCGGTCCGGTTTGTCCAATTGAAATTGTTTTCTTCTCTGGACGTTTCATGGTCCTTAAAATCTGAATCAAAGGTTTTGGGAAGTATACCTATTTTCATCCGCTGTATCCTAAGAACTAGCATATCACACAAATTATGCATCAAAGAATAGCCTCTTTGACATCAGGTAAATTTTTTCTAAAAAATTAAAACTTTAACAAAAAAGTACTAAAAATTGATTTTCGACTCATGCATCTTGAGAACAACAAATGATATTGAAGTCAAACTTAACTCATTCAATATATTGTTGATGTTAAAATATAAAAAAACCTTGTGAATAAAGGAAGATATTGACTTCAAACTTTTTTCATCTTATACTAAATTTTGTTAATAATATTTCTAAAGTTTAAAAATCAAATAGACAGTAAAATAGAAACCTTAAACAAGAACATACTAAAAATATCGTCATAGTAGGGATCATGATACCCCGCCCCCCCCCTGGGAAGTACTTTTATTTGTATATTTGCAGGAATTCTCTTCAAATCAAAACTAATCTTATTGAGTTAATGGATATGACCATGAATTATTTTTTTTTTATATGAAAATTTGTATTTTACTTCCTAAAACTTTGTTGCCAAAAGTACCAGTTTTAACTGAGGACTTGACCAAAACATAATATGAATCGGAAATTCATCCCTATTCCAAAAACTTAGCACAAATTCATCAAATTTTGACCAATGAACGATCCAGAGCGGGGTCATACGTGCCATAAAGCTTATACAGTTAAGTTGTATAAGTAAAGGTTTTTAAGTAATTTAATACTACATTCACCAAAAACTGGTTTGCTGTAAAAAAAAAATGTTTGTAACTTTAGTAATGCCTTAAATTATTTTCATAAAAAAATTTCGAATAAAACATTACATTACGATGGTAGAAAAGTCGAAAAAAGTAGGTCCCCGTTTCCGTCCGTCTGTCCTGGCCTCTATAGCTTAAATCATTGTGCCGATTGAAATCAAGGTTTTAGTCGATTAGCTTAAAGGGTTTTTTCATTTTGTTAATACGAAAAATAATAGCAGTCCATATACAAATTTTCAAAAATGAACCAATAGATTTTTTTAAAACTTTCTCTAATTTTTTTTCGTAATTCGGCTTCTTTTTACAAGAAAAAATGTATTTTGGTATTGCTCCAGAAGGTGAAGGGTACCCCTCATAAAACCGTTCTTTTGTTTTCAGGTTTTCTCAAGAGCTAATCAATTAATCAATAATCTTCTCTTTCAGTGCCAGCTCTTGTCGATGGTCAAATTTTGAAATTGATGATGATTTTTGATGATCGAAAATGTCATTATTTTTGTTTGGATGTTTAAAAAAATAATAATTTATTTTTTACAAAACTTGATATCTCAGATAGGGGTGAATGTGTAATTTATGACTGCCACACAAAAGTTTCTTCCCAGCATATTTGTTTACCTTAATTTGTTTTTATTTTATATTCAGAGAAATTATGTACCTACTTAAATGCACCTATTTCCTTAAATTCAGGAACCAAACATTTTTCTCTCTACAATTTTTAAGTTTTGTTAACACCTTTAAGATCAAAATATTTTCCAGCCAGCATCAGCTCCAATCTATGAGTAATCAGACTGATAGCGATAGTAATAATAGACTCCCGAAAATTGAGTCCGAAAAAACTACGTCAAAAAATCCAGAAAATTCTTGATATTAGAATCTTTCTCATTTTCTGGGTTATTGAATTTTTGTAGCGTTTTTCGTATTAATAGAAACGGCAACAAAAAGGAATATATTGGTTTGGAAAAAGCTAAGTTTCAAAACAATTTTTTACATTTCTGTGTGAAATGCACCAAAAACCGTCTAAACTATTGTGTTTTGCTCTTAAATATGGCATATTTAGAAAACTGATGGAATGCTTTCATATGTAGAAAGTCGACTAAATAGTTAGACTATACCTTCCTGGGCAACAGCGTTCTAAAATAATTTAATAACTAAAGTTGTCACTTCAGCAATTGAAATGTGTTAAGCGGTGAGTAAAAACTAGTGTATACGTTCAGCGTGTGACCCCCCCCCCCTGATTAAAAGTCTGGATCCGCCCTTGGTCACCAGGCCCTAGATCTCAAAGGACTGTTGCCCCACCTAATTTATTTATTAACTTCCCATAGGAAGTTATTGTATTGGGTCCGATTTGTCAAATTGAAAATTTTGACATTTCTCGACGTTTCAAGGCCCCTAGAGTCGAAATAAAAGATTTTTAGAAAGATGTCTGTGCGTGCGTGTGTACGTACGTTCGTACGTCCGTACGTCTGTACGTTCGCGACGTTTTTTTCGTCTTCCATAGCTCAAGAACCAGAAGAGATATCGACTTCAAATAAATTTTGTTATACAGATAATAAGGCAGAAAGATGCAGAAATGGCTCTCAAGAAAATTGCGTGGGTGGTTTTTTTTACCATAGCAGTTTAAAAAAAAGGTGAACATTTTGGTTAACCCTAAATATCTCATGAACCAATGACGCTAGAGACTTGAATTAAATTTTATATTATATATTTTAAGGTAATACAAAACAAATATATTTTTGGAAAAAAAATCAAATTAACGGTTTTTTTATAAATCAAAAAAACTGAAAAAAAAAATTTGTCACCTCGAAAATTTTACGAACAAAATATGGTTTCATCTCCAAAACAATTTTGTGCAACGAAAAATAATATTTTTGACATCTGATAAAATTTTGAGAAAAATGTAATTGACAGTTTTCTTACAAAAAATTAAAACCTAAAAAAAACATTAGTCAAAGTTGAGAAAAATTGAATTTCGACTCAAATATCTTTTCAAAAACTTGAGACTAAGGCTTTAAACTCATTTTATCTTATAAGAAATATTGTTTTCAACATTCAGTAAAATTTTGAAAAAAATCGAATTGACAGTTTTTTTACAAAAAATAAAAAACTAAAAAAAATTAATAAAAGTTGGTAAAAATTGATTTTCGACTCAAATATCTTTTCAAAACTTTGAGATATTAGCTTTAAACTACTTTAATCTTTCAAAAACTATTGTTGTCAACATTCAGTAAAATTTTGAAAAAAATCGAATTGACAGTTTTTGTACAAAAAATTAAAAACCTACATAAAAAAAAATTAACAAAAGTTGGTAAAAATTGATTTTTGACTAAAATATCTTTTCAAAAATTTGAGATAATGGCTTCTAACAAATTTTAACTTATAAGAAATATTGTTTTCAACATTCGATAAAATTTTGAGAAAAATTGATACCTACATATAGACAAACTTTAAAGCAAGACAAATCGACAGAAGGGATGGGAAGTTATCAGTGTGGGTCGCATCCCAGCCTCTTTTTATTTATGCTAGATTATCTTATTGTAGGAGTCCTTTAAAGGTATTCATTGGTACTTATTATTTAGCAATCTTTATTTAATAGCATCAACAATAAAAAGGAATTTAGAAAAACAAATAAAAGATCTTTATTTGAGAGTTCCAAAAATGTGAGAATTAAAGTGTTAAATACGACCCACCCTTAAAACTTTATTTAAGTTAATCCACAGCATAACTAGTTGACGTAGTTGGAAGTCACAAAAACTGTTTATGGACATCAGATAGATACCTAAAAACTAAAACTATAATTTACTTAAAAATCTCACAACCAAAAACACTTTCTTCTCTAAGGTATCTAAGTAAAAACATAGGTACCTACATACATAGAAAGCCTAGATATATATCTATCTATACCTACAAAACAATTCTTCTTTCATAAATTCTTCCGCTTTTCTCATTCATTTTCCACTTCCCCATTCCCCTTATATCAAGACGCGTGTGGTAAGCGTGGCATGAGCCTTCAAACAATACAATCAACGATTTGAATGCATTTGCCATCACTAATGAAAATCTCCTGTCGCCTTATCGAAAGAAAAGGCATCTGAGTTGAGCTCAGCCAGCACATTCTCAATATATAGCAGTGCAGCCTTTTCTGACACCAAAATATACTCGTATCTACTTATATTCAGAGGTACCTAAGGTAAAGGTAGGCGAACTAAACTGGCACACATGAAGGTGAGATCGAACGAAAACTACAAAAGACTCGTCAATTTATCCCCTACTCATATCTCAAATGTACCTTAGTATAAAAGAAAAAAGTAGTTCTCTCTACATTCAATTCACCCTCCTATATCTACATACATAAAAATTCTACCTTTCTTACCTCCGACAACTTGAATAATTTCAATCCAGAACCAGCCAACCTACCAAAAACAACAACAACAACCAGCAACGAAATGAAAAACAAAAAATTTAAGATGAAAAAGGACTTCACATGAATTAATCCTCCAAGAGACGCACTTAACAAAACGAATTGAGTTAAGGTCCTAAAGTGGTCCTCTTGCGCCCGAAACACGTACCAAAAACCAACCAACATCGTCGTTGTTGTCGTCGTCGTCGAGCGCACCAAAATCAAAAAATTTCGATAATAGAGAATTGAATAAATGGAAAACGCGCGCGAATCGAGTTGCCCTTTAAAATTTCAAAATAAAAAGTGTCCTGGGGTTGTGTTCCGAAAAACATCTGCTCCTGCCACCATCTATATATCCTATACCATACCATCACATCAATTCCCTCCTGTTTCTGGTCGGTCTTCGACTCGGCTATAATTCCTTCACACACACTTTCATTTGAACGGAATGACGACGGATTTATTTTTCCAAAAATTCTGAATGGTCCTTTCTATTATTGTTTTGTATTAAATCTACTACACAAGGGACGGATATATTTTTATTTTTATTTTTATTTATTTTTTACTTTAGGGTATACCCTTCTAGCTGCAATTGGGTACATATATGTAGGTAAATGTATAAAAATGTTAAGTCATATTTTTTACTTAGGCCCGTTTCACCCTCTGGTTTTTAATTTCTTAACTGATTAAATCATCCTTTTTGGGTTGTGTTCATGTCCCTGTTGAATCTGATCTGTTTTTTTGAACTGAACGTTACAAATTCCGTTCCCAACTTTGATAACCCCGTCGAATTGGCGATGCGGTGTTAGTTCTGAAATAACAAATAAAATTTGTCCTAGGGGAATCAAAAATCTCATCCTACTGTTAATTCGTATATAGTACCAAGGATATGCATGTACATATATGTATAGCTATGTATGCCTATACTGCTACTCGCATTATAATATTATGTCCTTGAAATTTATTGCAAAAACAAAGTGCAAATAAGGGAAATGCAGAACTACACTTATTTATTGTATGAAACAAAAAAATGGAAAACCTAGTCGAAATAGGTAGGTAGCTAGTTATTGAAATAACAAAAAGAAAATAATTGTATTGAAGGACTTTTAAATCACAATTGTGATTGTGAACGTGCCGTGCGGACACAGAACACTGCAACTGGTTGCATTTTATATAAAATACCTAAATTGCGATATACCTAAATTAAGAAGAGGGGTAAGTAGGTATTTGTTGAATGCTCAGTTTTTAGAAATAACTCTTCAATTCTAAAATAAAACACCCTGAACCAGTTTTAAGAACAAAAATAATTGAAACAAAACACGTGCAGGGTGGAAGGGTGGTTGGCGTTTTTGTCATAATAAATTATGGACATATGAAAATCAAACTAGGTATACATATCAGGCCTTCAGAGCAGAGCTTGAGCAACCCTTAATTTAAAATTAAATTTGTTTAAAAGATTACAAAGGAAAAACAAAAAGAGTTGATTCCTTTTTGAAAAAATTAAAAGGCATCATAGTTGTACGTATTTTATTAACTTCCCATAAGAAGTTATTTTAACTGGCCAGATTAGTTGAATTGAGCATTTTTACATTTGTCAACGTTTCAAGATCTCTAGAATCTAAGTCAAATTTTTTTAAAAAGAGATGTGTTGTGGCGTTTATAAGTATGTTCATACGTTCGGAATACAATTTTCGTCGTCCATATCTGAAGCATTTAAAAAAAGTGAAAATTTTGGTTGACCTCAAATATATCACGAACCAATACCACATACCACAATTTAAAAAAAAATCAATTAACGGTTTTTTTTTAAATAAATTTCAATAAATCAAAGAAAATATTTGTTAACTCGAATATTTTATGAACCAAACACGATATTGCCTTCGGAATTATTTTATGCGACGAAATATATATGCGACATTTCTTACATTTTTGAGAAAAAACGAACTAGCCTAAAAAAACATACTAAGAGTTGGTCAAAATTGAATAATTCGCTCGAATATCTTTTCAAAAATTAAAGATATTGCTTTAAAAAAAAAATCGAATGTTTACTGTTTTATATAAGAAAGAAAAACTTTCAAAAAATGCTGCTAAAATTGATAAAAATAGTTTGCCGACTCAAAATATCGGGAAAAAAAAACAGATCTTGAAATCAAACTTAATTTATCTTATGGAAAATATTGTTTCTAACTTTTAGTAAATGTTTCAGAAAAATTGCATTGACAAGTTTTTTTTACAAAAACCAAAAACCTACAAAAACAACAAAAAACTAATAACAAATAGTTTCGACTCAAGTATTATGACTATGAGAACAAGGAAAGATATTGATTTAAAATTTTATATTTTTGTATTTAAATTTTAAACCTTTCTCTTCGTTTTGCTAACTAGTAAGCTGTTAAATCCCATATCTTAAAAAAACGTTTATCCGAATTTGTCTCAACTGTGAAAGTTTGTAAAAATAAACAAAGCAAACAGACTTAAACGAACCTATTTAATTTTAATACCCAACTGTAGACTGGGGCATTTCATCCACTGCTCTTATAATATTAATTGTACATAAGTGCAAGCTCGTTTTCTATTAGGAAGTTTACATACCAATACCATCATAAAAGCTTATTTCTCCAAAAACACAAAATACAGTTATGGAAGTAGGTACTTCTAATTCCGGTAAGAACTAAGCCTTAGATTTGTAATTTGGTCTTAGGTGTTTAGGTTTTCAACCAAGAGCCTTGTCTTGTTACCTTGTCAAACCTAAACCTAGTTTAAAATTTTCCATCTCTTCCAGGCTTTGGAAGAGATTTGCTCGGGAATTAAGACATCGCACTTTTCTGCACATGCCGATTTTTCAAATATTTCCTCGTCTTCCGGAAGCATTTTCTTAATTTTAAACAAAACAATTTTAGATCCCGAATTTTTGTCTAGGATAATGACAGTTGTCATGTAAATATAGCAAATTGTTAAAAGTTAAAGTAGCCATTCCGTAATTTTAACTTTATAGCAGAATATTAACTAAATGGTCTTTTAAGCTTAGTCAATTCCTAAATATTGTATTTAAAAATTTTTCTAAATCGTAATATTTTGCACCAATAGTTCAAGTTATAAAAATGAAACATAACTGAAATTAATTTTTTTATTCCAATGAATTACTTTATTAAAATATTTTCCTTTCTTTTAAATTTGGTATTGTACCTTGACAGCAATGATAAATTGTTAAACTATGTTTAACCCATTGGGCTTCGCCAATAATTTTTGATTAATTTCAGATTCGAAAAAGATCTTTCAACTTTTTTTTGTAGTAACATCTGAATATCATTATTTTGCATTATTAAAAAATATTGAAGATTGTTTACCTAATATTTTTCATGAACATTTTATCTTTGAAATATGTTTAACTGATACGAAGCAACTGGGTACAATCGAATGAATTTTTCGCAAAATTTTTAGGTATAAGAAAATATTTTCTACTCCAATATCACGGGGGACTTGGACACACTTACTTCAAAAGGGAGGGATATATCGGTAAATTGATTTTAGTTTTTAGTTGGTTTTTCCTCCAGTTGTTAAGGGGATTGAAATAAAAGAGAATGTACATTTTTATTAACAAAAGATAAATTCACAAAGTTATAACATATTGAAAGAACACTTCACAAAAAGATCTTCATAAGAGTCGCATTTATCAGGGGACCCAGGGGCATCTTCCTGGTTGAACACGTCGACCGCTACATCCCTGATTTTCAAATTTATTTAAGTTCAAAAATGTTTTCAATATTTTAATATGTAAACATAATTTAAAATAAAAAATTACTATAAGTTTTCAGGTATTGGATTTAAGATTTTCTTAATATACTTAATTATGTGCTTGGAATAAACAAATAAAAAGTTTATCTTTGTTTTGACTTATGGCTGAAACACAAACACGCTTCAGCTTCGGCTTCGTCTTCGTTACGATGAGCCTGCTTCGATATTGCTTTGAATGACATTTCTATAACAACCAATGGGAATCCCTCCAAAAGCAAATGTATTTTGTTTGCTGTTTTTTTTTTTTTACAGCTGTGGAGCTGTCAGACAAAGCAAATGTTCAGCAAATTTGAACTAGAGCTTCCGTTTGGGGTCACATTACGTAGCATTACGTTCTTTTCCTTACAATTGTCAAACCAAACGTGAGGTCAAAGCTTCATTTTGATAGCATGCATTGAATTCCTAAGGCTGAACTCGTAAACGTCAGGCAAAGCCGAAGCTGAAGCCTGTTTGTGTTTCAGCCATTACATTCAAATATGAACATTTGAATTTATATTTGTAATTCAATACAAAATTTAATTTTCTTCTCCCAAGATTTGTTTTCCACTGAAAAACTGATAAGCTGAAAACTCAACCAACAAAAACATTTTTATTAAAAAACATAAATACTTCATGTCTTATTCTTAATTTCTTAAAGTAGGTATTTTGTTGTCCTTGTTTATTAAATAGTTGGCTTTCACATCTCCAAAAATGTTGTTAACATTTTTCTAAAAAATTATCACTGACGTAAGAAAAAATTTGATTTTAGAACCAAACACATTTAGAAAAAAAAGTTAAATGAATGTTTGCATAATTAAGCTAAGCTATACTGCTATACGAAAATTAAGTTATTTTTTTTCACATCAGTTTTTAAAAAACAATGTTGAAAATAGTAGTTTTAAAGAATTTGGAGGGCTAACACATTTTGAAAATAGGCTTTTCGATTGGTTATCGATAAGTTAGAACGCTTTTGGTTGAATTTAAAAAAAATCTATTCTTAAGAAAAACAAAACAATACCAATTTAGAATTCCAAATCCAATCGAAGAAGTTGTAAACATAACTGTAAATTACAAATGATGTTATCACCTAAAAGTATGCATGGTTTTTTCAGGTACATCCTTTTACCGATCCAGTATAATAAAATTGTGTATTTACGAATTGATTCATGAAGAGATGGAATAACAGTAATACAGAAGAAAGCTGGGAATTATAGATCTATAGATCAGCGCCACTTCAAAAGCTTCCCTGCGAAAAATATTGAAAGTCAGTTTTTGTAAAAGAAAAACACTCTTGCTATTAAACAAACAAAAGTTAATCATGTTTCTCTGAAATAAATTGGTAATGGAAAACGTGTAGCTTTCCTCAATACTTATTCAGTATTATATACAAAATTATGCATTGCACCACCAACATTTTTGAAACATCATGATTTCAAGTATTAAAAAAAAAATATATGATTTTCAAATTTAAAAGAGCAATTTAAGAAAAAATAGTTTAAATGGTACCTATACAAAGTTAAAGCTTTATTACACGTCGAAACTTATAAATAAAACTTATATTATCAAGACCACTTTTCGAAACAAGTGAAATTAAATTGTGTAAAAAAATTTTAATGTTGATATACATACATTAAAATAAAACACAAACGAGTCGATTAAGTGCTATGTTAAATGGGTTTTAAGTATAATACTAGGTTAAGCATATTAAAACTAGTTTAAGATCGTTAAGGCCTATTTGCTGATACTGTTCTTAAATATGTGTTGCAACTAAGTACATCCTAGATTTTAAGTGCAACATAATTTATGTTTGGTTGTCAGAAAATATTTAAGATACACTTAACATATAGATTGAAACGCATCCAACTTCGTTTCATTACAAAATGCCAAACAGACGTCAATGTATACCTACATAAAATTTCAAAACGGGAAATTGAATGTGAAGTTTTGATTTGTGGAAAAAATACAAAATAGTTTTCAAATATTAATTAACGATATGGCTGACAAAAAAAAGAGGAAGTAACCCAAATCTTACATCAAATGAAAAATGGACGCTTTTAGAATGCGCAGACTGGTTGCTTCAACGTTGCCTAGCTCTAAAATTACGGATCAATTTTTGCAGCTTCAATACAAGACCCAAAAAGATGAAGCTTTTTAAAAACAATATTCAAACTCTATGATTTCTGTTACAAGAATATTGCATCAAACCTGTTACATGGCCGTTCCAGCTTGTTATCGATTTGTCATATTTTTGGTTAGACAAAATCTTTTGTAAAAGTCTAGTTGATCGAAGCCAAGAAAAATGTTCATTCCTATCGTAAATTTAACGAGAAGCTTAAACTTCAATGAATTCGAGAACCTCAACATCTATCAACTCCAGATTCATATTTTTTAGTTTTACTTTAAATTTTTTTTTTACTTTAATCATAAATAAGTTTTGTGAAACAAATTTATTGAAATGTCATCAAAGGACATAACCTTATAGTGCAACTTAAGTACTTTACGCTCTCCTATTTCTTCCCCATAAAATGAGTTCCACTTAGTGTCATTTATGACGAATTTTAAGTTTCGTGTCGTAGGACATAGTTACTTATGTAGAACTTAAATAGTTATGACTAGTATCAGCAAACGGGCCTTAATCTTCTAAGCATATTTATATTATTATCATGCTCGTATAAGCATCATATAACACATTTATATTGTTATCAAATAAAGTTAATTTTTGACTCAATGGATGTTTATTAAAAACTTAAAAATTAAGATGATGTAACTCATAACATTTAGCTGTTTAAAATATGGCAAAATGATTGAAACAAGGTTTTGAACAACATCGCCAAAAGATTTTCGACCCAAATCAAAACTCTTAATTTTTGAACACGATGAAAATGCAAAGTCTTGTCCAATTTGCGATCTTTGTTGTAGAAATAGAATTTGGAATAGATGTGAGTCTTTTTAATAAATACCTAAGCCATAGAAGTTTGCCGTCAGCTCTAAACTTCTTTAAGCATTTATTTTATTTTAAAAGAAGTCCTTTACACATTCAACGAGGAAAACATATATCTAATGATATAAACAGAGAATTTTTATTAAAATAAATTTAAAAAAAGTCTTGGAAATCGAATTTCAAAATCTTAAAACAAGATTTTTCTGAAAATACATCTAAGCAATAAATTTACTTGTATTATTGTCAAAAAACTAGTCTAAACATTGTAAACAGAGGACAATCAAAGCAAACAACAATCTGATCATTGTCTAGTTTTTGATGAGCAGTAGCCCATTTATGAATTTGTGAAATATCGAATTCATTTATTCAATGAAAGGCGTGTAATTCAATAAGATTGTCCAGTTTTTTGTTGTCCTTGTTTGTTTATACCAAACATTGTGTTTGTATCTGAGTAAACAGGAATTTTCTTTTTATTATAGAAGAACGTAATATTTTCTCACTCCTCTTTTTCTAAAGGCATTTTTATGTTCTAAGGAATATTTTAAATTCGATTTTCTTTGAGTAAAAAAGAAAATATCCTTTGCCCCCTATATGTTTACACTTGTAGGAGATAGACTCCATTGTTCGAACCATCGATCATTGTGTTGTATTTTTATTTTATTTTTTTTTTTCAACTGGCTAACCAGGTTAAAAAATTAAATTAAGTGTATTTTCATCCTGCGCTTCCAGAATTAAATTTATAAAACCCACATGCAGTGCTATTGTCTGCATGTTGCAAGGATAATATTAGCACAACGATCCATTGGGATCTTGTCAGAGAAAATCAACTGATATTGTTATCAGAATTATTTATGTTTACTTTTCCCTGAGCAGAGCACAGATATTCAATGCATCGAATACCCTTAGGAAGGAACTCATGTGTATTGAACGTTCGAATCTTTATTCCTATTCAAAAAAGGATGTTTGATTTCTTGAAATCTTTAAAGAATGGATTTCTTTTCTCGTACGTACGTTAAGATAAAATTGAATTGCGCAAATAAATTGATTCTTGATCGTTTTTTCGTCCTTTTCGCCATTGTTCAATCAGCCCAATGTTTACTCTGACCACAAGAACATGCAACCAGAAGAATGGCAAGTAACTCAAACAACACCTTTTTACACAATGTCTTGGAAAAACTCTACAAAAAAAAAGAAATGAAAGTAAAGTTAACAAGAATTTTGCAAAACACACAAAAATGAAGAAGTTTCAAGATAAGCGTCCGTGCAATATTTCAAATTTAAGAAGATTAAGGATTCTTTTTTTACGTGATTATGATTTACTGGAATTTTTCTACCTATCTAAAGATCCAAGATAGGTTTTTAAAAAATAGAATATTGCTAACGAGGATTACAAAATATAGGAAATAAAAAATGTCCGCTGAACTTCTAGCACGTAGAGCCTAGAGGTATATGGTTTACGGAAAAGGTTGATTTTATTCCATCATAGGTACAATGGAATTTATAAATTTTGTACGAACCCTTTTCTACTGTATAAAGAGTAGTTGATGACTGATCATCTCGATATGGACATAGGTATGTATGAAGTAGGGGTGATACCTATTACGTGAACTGATTCAATCCTCCAATCGGGGATTAGGAGGGATTGCCTTTTAAAAACATCGCAAGGATTGCAAATATTTTTTATTCCATTGAGGCATTCAAAAACATGTTTTTTTTTTTTAATTTTACAGAGAACATAACTCAATGGAAGGTATCCTGTTTTTCCTGATTGAATCTCTTAGACGTGATCACCCATTAGATAAAAAAGGGGTGTCCTTTTTATGATGAGTTTGCCTGCCTGTCATGGTTTTTTTTTCCAACATGTCTTGTGGGTTTGTAATCCTTTCGAAGACAAACATTTTTCTTTCATTTAAAAAAAAGGTAAAGCAATATTCATCCTTCCATGCATGGTTTGGGTATAGTTTTATATATTTTCTTGGATCTCTTGAATCCTTTACATTTTTCTGAAAAAAATGGAACTGTAATGTCTGAAAATTCTGATGCTGGGAAAAAATTCAATTGATTTGCTAGCAGTGCCATCTATAATTGGGGCATGATGCTTTTGTTAGCTCAAGTGATCTTGAATTGAATGGTGGTTTTTTGAGAATAAGCGGTGGGCTTTGTGCAATTTTTGTATTTAATATAAATTATTTGCCAATTTTGGTCTCCTGTGAATTTAGAAATTCTAAAGATTTTTCACGGATGACCTAATCACTGATTGCTTTCTACTTTTTGCAAAACAAAAAAAACTGTGGTAAAAAAGGTTTTAATATCATTGTAAGCATTTTTTAATACTCGCACATTTTTTTAACTTTTTTTTTTTGAGATCATTGAATAGATTTTTAAGCAGAGTTTTGAATAAAGTAAATAAATTCAATTGGATAGAAATTAATTGAAGGTTGATTTATAATACGGTTTAAGGATTTTGTGCTTATGTCCTTAATTCCATTTCATTAGGTTAATACCTTAATTTCGAAGAAGGTTCTGTAAAACGAATTGAACTTGAGAAATATTTTAAAATGCTCATTCTATTATGAATTAATGCCTTATATAAATTCACCTATATTTTGTTTGTGGGTGGCATACAAAAATAATTTACTATCCTTTATTCTGTGCCATTGAGTTTATACAGAAATATTTATTACGTCTATATAAATAATTGAGATAACTATCACTTTTTTAAAATTTTGTACGAAAGTATACATTGTTTTATAAACAAATATTTGATAAGATTCCAAAATAATTATGCGAACAATAATATTGTCTTTTATCTCATTATGAGATCGTAGAATTTATCAACAAATGTAGATACAATGAAGACTTTGGAAAGTTATGAAAATCAAAACAAATAGTAATTTCAGTAAATTAAACAATTAACAATTTTGTTTTAATATTCCTCAGAAATTGTTAATAAATACAAACTTACAGCCCTATTATGGTTATCAAACATCAACACGATATTTGATAATAGTTGATAATTATCAACAAAATTAATGAATCGGTATTATGGTGATCAATTATCAATATTTTTGATAAATAGTGAATTAAAAGATCTATTGTGAATAGCTTTATTGATAAACTCGGTATTACGGCTATCAAACATATTGATACCCATCAAATATAAAATGTATCAAATATTCGTAAATGATAAATAATTGTAATTTAAATAGGAATTATAAAAGTTTTTTTGTAGTTTTTATTGAATATACAAATTGAAGAATGAAATGCCTTCAATAGAATTGTTGTTTGAAGGCGATTGTACTGAGGAACGAAGGTTTATCGTGCAAGCTAAAATAAACAGTATTACGAGATGCTTCAAACCCACTGGACAAATTATAAATTCATGAATTAAAATAAGCAAATTAAACTTGGTATTACAGCTGTCAAAAATTATGATATCCATCAAATTTTCTATCAGCCACAAATTCTTCGTTGATAAATAGGCATGTACCATCAACTGAGCGCTCAGAGATTTATGCACAAATGCCTTTTGCAACCTCAGGATTTTCTTCCATTAGTTCCACAAGCCCTTCTATTTGTTTTCTGTTGCTAACTATTCTACTCCTAAATAAACAAAATATTATTAAGAAAAAAGAGAAATTTATTTAATGAAAACAACTTACATTATTCCGCCGAAATTATTTATAGAACAAAACACAAGAACTCAACACAAATGACAAACTTCAAACACCAAACAAAACCTATTCACAATCGTATATTGATTAGTATTCACAATGGGTGAAAAATTATCATTTGATACTCATAATACCAAATTATCAATAAATTGATAGAAGTTATCAGTTATCAAATAATTATTGATAGTTGATAGCCATAAGAGGGCTGTTAATGTGAAGAGAAAACTCAAGAAAGTATTTTTGGTTAAAAATTCTTTTAATTTTGACTTTTCTGTCTTATTAAAGTTTTCAATATGAACCTTGAAAAGACTCCCAAAATTTGTCAATGATTGAACAAATTCGCATATCAATTGTACAATTTTTCAAAATAAAAATATTGATATTCCTCGACGTTTCAAGGTTTCTAAAATCTAAATCCGTGTTTTTTTGCACGTCCAGATCGAGGATTCCTTGTTTTTTGTCGGGTTTATTTCAAGAACGGACAGAGATATCGACTTGAAATTATAAAGGATTGAGGAAAAATGCAGGAGGTGTCTTTTTTTTTTTGTTTTTAAATAAAAACTAAATTTCTTATTAACCAATCGCCTCATAAAAGCGTCTTACATTATCAAAATCAAAAAAACGTTTTTTTATAAATCAAGTGAATTAAAGCAAAATTATTTTTTTACGAAAAAATGTATTTAACTAGGAATAATTTTTTGCTAGTGACATTTCGTAGCTTCCTTGGAAAAATCTAATCAACATTTTCGTATTAAAAAATAAAATTATAAATAATAAATAAATAATTATTAATTAAAACATTCGAACTCGTAAAGATATTGATTTAAAATGTATTTTATTTAATACAAAGTACATATTAAGTGCGTTTTGTTCGCATTCGATATATATAGTAAAGTGAGAAATTGCCAACAAAACGATCCGCAGTAGCCCGGTTTTTATATTTGAAAGTTGATACAACTGAATATTTGCCAGAATAATTTATCAAAAAATTCCAAACAAAAATAGTGAAATTCAGACCAGGGGTGAAATCGTGTAAGCTGATTTTTGATAGTTGACTATCAAAATCAAGAAAATACGTCTGTGTAATGTAATATTCGATTTCAAAGTTTTAACCAAACAATTTGACATAAAATAAAAACTTCAAGAAGGGGGTTTGTTCGTAGACTACTACATTAACATGTGGTGTTGAAGCGAGCTTGAAGCTCGCCTAAATTCTTTATATACCTGAATCGAGTTGAAATGAGCTTGATTCACCTCGATTCCGGTCGGGGATCGGAGTGGAGTCAAAATTTGTGAAGAAAAACCTGTGTGGGAGTTGGTTTTACAGATAATGCGTTATGGTCTGTTTATTTGCATGTTTGTGTACAAAAAATATAGTTTTGTTTTAATCAACTTTAAAAAGAAAAAAATGCACATGGAGTAGGTAGCATATTCTTATATGGTGCTGAACTATTCAGTTTTTCATTGTTTAACACGAATCAAACTATCTCACTTGCACTTCATAAGAAACATCGAAACACCATTTGCATTTTAGAAAGTGCTGTCAAACTTAATCATTTTTAAATCTTCTTGTGCGGTGGAAACACCAAAAAGATTTATCTAGTCTAAACTGAGATAAACCTTTGGTGGTAACATAGCAAAACTTAATTATCTTTTCTATTGTTTTCTCTTGCAAAATAAGCCCAGTTAGTCCATTTTCACTAACAAAACTAAATAATATGAACAGTAATAGCTAGATTGGTTTTTTCCGCAATGGAAAACACACATGATTCCAAATGCACAACTACTCAACGAACACAGCCATCGAGATACAAATGCAATATCAATCGTACCAACATTTGAGAACGAAATCACATAAGATCCATTCGAGGCTCGTATAAATGTCAAAAACCTATCCATAGTGAGATTCTACTCTAACTTTTATCGGTGTTATTCATACTATGGATATTGTTTTTGTTATTCGTGTAAAATACTTCTTTACTATGGATAGATTTGCCAACAAAACACGGGTATTGTTGTTATCAACTGCAGTCTAGTTAAATCTGGTAGTTTTGATGTTTTATTTGGCCCAATTAATAAGCCATGTTTCCGACCTCTAGCGTACAACGCAATATAGCTCAAACTCAGAAAAACTACGAAATTTGAGTGCTTTTTACTTGCGAAATACATATAGAAACTATATATACATAAGTATTGTATTCTTAAAAAATTTCGAACTCAAGATTTTAATGAAACATGAAATTACAATGGTGAAGAAGTAAAAAAAAGTGGGACCCACGATTACGTCCGTTTGTCTGTCTGTCCTCGCCCCTATAGTCAATTGAGTTCAAATTTGAAAATAAAGGTTTTAAGCCGATTCACGTAAGGTGTTTCTTTTTTTCATTTTCTTAAGACTAAAAATAACAGTAGTCCCTATACAACTTTGTTGATCAAAAATCGAAAATTCTAATTTTCTCAAAAACGATCTGATAATTTTTTTTTAATTTTCTCTAAAATTTGACGTCCTAATTTCAACAAAAATAAATATTTTCCAGAAGGGTACCCTCCAAACAACCGTTATTTTGTTTTTAAGTTTTCTCAAGGACGAAAAAACCGATTTCAATTATGTTTTGTCTGCATACTGTCTTAATAATATTTGATGATCAAAAATATCATTGGTTTGGTTTTATTTTACATTTTTGAAAACAAAAAGTTTTATTTCGAAATTCGATACCTCGAAAAGGTTTCATCATTTTCTTTACGAAATCGAAATGTAAAACGTATATTAATAAGTTCTAAATAACACACACCAAAAACATTTTTAAATTCAAATTAAATATGTGCACATATAAAAAATGAATTTAAAAAAACGGCTGTAACTATATGTTCAAATAATTTTTTTAAAATTAATTTTGAGAAATCAAATTTCATTTAAATTTTTGAAAACAAACTTTTTCGGCAGGTACATTTTTAAATCTTAAAATATTTTTAAACAAACGCTTTGGATACATGAGCAAGTTCGTGCCACCAAGTCGTGCATTTTATTTCACTTATTGTTGTTTTTTATCCTGAAGGAGATTTTTTTTGAATACAGTAATGTTCTACAATTTTAAGACAAATTAGTATGATGGGTTAGATTCTTCACCATAAATACACTCTTTGATTTCAAGCTAACTGAATTTTCATAATTTGGAGGCGAATCCTGTCTTCTTATACTTAATACTTTCCCAAATACGTCTATACGAAAATTATGTCCAAAAATTATTTTCAGAGTTATGTTAAGACTTATGAAAAATAATCTATTTTTGTTATTTTAGATGAATTCTTCGACTAAAAAAAAAAGTTATTGCAACTTCTTTTTGAACAGCAGAATCTGAAAATCTTTAATTATGCCATCATAAACAAGACAGTAACCAAAAAATTAGAACTACCGAATTTAGCACATGGCCTCATGCATAAATTTACTGGACCACTTCTAATTTTTTTGTGGGTAATTCATTTCACGTTTTTTTAACTTTATATATATGAAGTTATTGTAATCGGTCCGATTTGTCGAATTGAAAATTTTGACATTTCTCAATGTTTCAAGGTCCCTACAATCTAAATAAAAGATTTTTAGAGAGATGCCTGTGAGTGCGTGCGTACGTGTATGCACATATGTACGACGTTGGTACGTCCGCATGTTTCGTCGTCCATAGCTCAAGAACCAGTAGATATATCGACTTCAAATACATTTTGTTTTACTGATAATAATGCTTAGTTTTAAAAAAAAGTAAACTAATAATGCAGAAAGTTATGCAGAAAGGACTCTCAAAAAAATTGAGTGGGTGGTATTTTTACCATAGCAATTTAAAAAGGTGAATATTTTGGTAAATCCAAAATATCTCACGAACCAATAACGCCAGCGACTTAAATTAAATTTTATATTATATATTCTAACGTGATACCAACCAAGTATATTTTTGGAAACAATAAATCAAAAACCAAAAAATCAAAAAACTGAAAAAATAAAAAATAATTGTCATCTCGAATATTTTATAATCGAAGAATGATTTTATTTCCAAAACAATTGTATTCAACGAAAAAAATCGTTTTTCACATCTGGTTAAGTTTTGACAAAAATCGAATAGACATATTCTTAACAAAAAATTTAAACCTAAAAAAAAATTATTAAAATTTGGTAAAAAATTGATTTTCCACTTAAATATCTTTTCAAAAATGTAAGACATTGGCTTCAAATTAATATTTTTTAAATATTATTTTCAACATTCGGTAAAATTTTGAAAAAAAAATGGAATTGACAGTTTTCTTACAAAAAATAAAAACCTAAAAAAAAAACACTACTAAAAGTTGGTTAAAATTGATTTTCGACTCAAATATCTTTTAAAAAATTTGAGGTTATGACTTTATTCTATTTTTTTCCTATAAGAAATACTGTTTATAACATTCGGTTAAATTTTGAGAACAATCGAATTGACAGTTTTTTTTTTTACAATAAAACTAAAAACCTAAAAAAAAAACAATACTCAAACTTAGTAACCATTTACTTTCGACTCAAATATATTTTCAAAAATTAAAAATAATGGGTGATTTTTTTGAGGTTAGGATTTTCATGCATTAGTATTTGACAGATCACGCGGGATTTCAGACATGGTGTCAAAGAGAAAGATGCTCAGTATGCTTTGACATTTCATCATGAATAGACTTACTAACAAACAACGCTTGCAAATCATTGAATTTTATTACCAAAATCAGTGTTCGGTTCGAAATGTGTTTCGCCCTTTACGTCCGATTTATGGTCTACATAATCGACCAAGTGAGCAAACAATTAATGCGATTGTGACCAAGTTTCGCACTCAGTTTACTTTATTGGACATTAAACCAACCACACGAATGCGTACAGTGCGTACAGAAGAGAATATTGCGTCTGTTTCTGAGAGTGTTGCTGAAGACCGTGAAATGTCGATTCGTCGCCGTTCGCAGCAATTGGGTTTGTGTTATTCGACCACATGGAAGATTTTACGCAAAGATCTTGGTGTAAAACCGTATAAAATACAGCTCGTGCAAGAACTGAAGCCAAACGATCTGCCACAACGTCGAATTTTCAGTGAATGGGCCCTAGAAAAGTTGGCAGAAAATCCGCTTTTTTATCGACAAATTTTGTTCAGCGATGAGGCTCATTTCTGGTTGAATGGCTACGTAAATAAGCAAAATTGCCGCATTTGGAGTGAAGAGCAACCAGAAGCCGTTCAAGAACTGCCCATGCATCCCGAAAAATGCACTGTTTGGTGTGGTTTGTACGCTGGTGGAATCATTGGACCGTATTTTTTCAAAGATGCTGTTGAACGCAACGTTACGGTGAATGGCGATCGCTATCGTTCAATGCTAACAAACTTTTTGTTGCCAAAAATGGAAGAACTGAACTTGGTTGACATGTGGTTTCAACAAGATGGCGCTACATGCCACACAGCTCGCGATTCTATGGCCATTTTGAGGGAAAACTTCGGAGAACAATTCATCTCAAGGAATGGACCGGTAAGTTGGCCACCAAGATCATGCGATTTGACGCCTTTAGACTATTTTTTGTGGGGCTACGTCAAGTCTAAAGTCTACACAAATAAGCCAGCAACTATTCCAGCTTTGGAAGACAACATTTCCGAAGAAATTCGGGCTATTCCGGCCGAAATGCTCGAAAAAGTTACCCAAAATTGGACTTTCCGAATGGATCACCTAAGACGCAGCCGCGGTCAACATTTAAATGAAATTATCTTCAAAAAGTAAATGTCATGGACCAATCTAACGTTTAAAATAAAGAATCGATGAGATTTTGTAAATTTTATGCATTTTTTAAAAAAAAAAAAAGTTCTCAAGCTCTTAAAAAATCACCCGTTATAAGCTTCAAACTCATTTTATCTCACAGAAAATATTGTTTTCGACATTCTGAACATTCAGTACATTCAGTCCGTTTTTTAATAAAAGAAATCTACAAAAAATAGTACGCAAATTTGGTAAAAATTGATGTTCGGTTCTCTATATCTCTTAAATAATAGAAGACATTAACTTCAAATTAATTTCATTCATCCAATTTGTATTTGTTTGTATAAGAAATAAAAACTTTTAAGAAATGCTTCTAAAATTGGTAAAAATTGGTTTTCGACTAAAAATCTCGTTAGCAAAAATAGAAATGAAATCAAACTTTTTCATCATATACAAAATATTGTTGGTAATTTTTAAATTTTTTAGAATAATGCAACTGACAACTTTTTCAGGAAAACACGAAGGCTTACAAACCTTTTAATCAAGACAAATCGACAGACTTGATGGGAAGTTATCAGTGTGGGTCGCATTCCAACCTCTTTTTAATTTTAGTTTTATGTGGCACATTTAATGTTTTCTGGCTTTTTAAAAGTGCGTTATTTTCAAAAATTTATCAAAGATTAACTTTAAAAATCTAAATAAATTTGATTTTAAAGTGAATTTTCTTTGAAAGCGTTATAACTGTCATCATTTTTTATAATTAAAACCTTTCTGAAGCTAAGAATCCTACTCGTAGTTTTAGCTCTTATTTCAAACGTTACCTTCTTTCTAAAAGAAAGGAATACTCTTTTCGTATTCGGAATCATAAAGAACTATAGCTAGCTAAAATATATTATTTCATACTCTTTAATAGTTTCAAAATATTGGTAAACGTTTTTTGAAATAAATATTGTTTGTTATTGTTGACAAATAACATTTCTTATCTCGATGGAAGCCATGCACTTGTTTAGTCAACGGGATATTTTTCATTAAAGAGTACCGATGATGGGACAGCGGATATTTTTCTTCTTTTTTTCTATTCGAAAAGCGGTAAAACACAAAAAGGACGAAATACAATCCAAACAATACAATATTAGAATTTGCCTTCAAACACTTAAACGAGTCTTTTGTTTTAAAGTGTTGGGTAGGTTAGGTAGGTAGGTAAGTATGTATGTTCACAGTTAAAGGCAAAAGCAAAAATCAGAAAATAAAAGGAAGTAGTTTCGTGCATTGTATTTGAGTACAAGGTATAGGTATAAGCAAGGCATGAATTTACCTTCCAATAAGGAAGTTCCCATAAAATATTCTAAAATATGGACATATGATGCAGAAAGATTTCGCTTAATCGATTTAAAGAGAGGATATACCTACCTATTATATATATTTGTCAATCTGTTAATAGGTATAAGGGATTTCCGCTAAATTTCCCAGGACTTTTTTTTGCTATTCCTTTTTATCGTTATATCGTAAAAAGAACTTAATGACACTTTGAAGCTGCTATTTAGCAATCAAAAAAGGTAATCAAATCCTTGGTGGATGGGAAAAAAAGAACATCTGAACACCACATGGCACCTGCTAAGGCTTCTTTATTACATGTCTCGTGTATTCCAAGAAGTTTTTATTTTGTCTGGCGCCAGTAGCACCCGAAAATAAGCAAATTTTCATATATATTCATAGGTACCTAAGTACCATGCGACAATTTTGAAAGAAAACATGTTGCAATGTTGCATATACAACAAGTGCGGTTGATAAGGAATTTAGTTAAGGATTGTACTCCGTACATACCGAGATAGATAAGAAGATCCTTGACTCCTTAATATTAGTTATGCTTTGCTTGCACAGCATGGACGTGGACGATGACTGAACAAACTGCTTAATGTTTATATGATTCAATTATAACAGTGGCACTTACCAAGGATCTACCTATTCTAAATGCAGTTTCAAAGAGAAAACAACCTGTTGTCGGTGTGTCTTTTGTTGTTGATAAATTGAACTCAAGAGACATAAGTGACAAATTGATAAGAATATTTGATTTACTGCAACAACTTGTAAAAATGTAATGAACAGTTGCATATCATCGATATGCTATTGAGAATTTTCTAGAAATTTACCAAATTCTTGGTAAAAAATATATGTATCTAATCGATTTTCTTATAAGTAAACCGCTCAAACCGCTTAAGGACAAGTGTTGCTTTACATAAATACATATATGCCTTGAAATTTGAAAGTATGAAAGGTCAGGATAGATGCTTATAAATACAGTACAATACAATGATACAAATTATGGCAATTCTTTTAATCATCAATCCGCACATTTCGGACGAATTCCATCTTTTAAGCCTTTAATTATTCGCAGCATTTCAGCATTGACATAGACCTTATCATGTACGTAGTCTCAAAGAGAAAAGTCTAAGAATGTTTAATTAAAAGATAAAAAAAGAGGCTGGGATGCGACCCACACTGATAACTTCCCATCCCGTCTGTCGATTTGTCTTGCTTAAAAGTTTGTATATACATATGTATCAATTTTTACCAAATTTGCGTACTATTTTTTCTAGATTTTATTTTTTTATGAAAAAACGGACTGTGATCGCATTTAAGATGACCGCCGTATAATTAAAGCGCGCGCTTATTTGAAATCGTCATTTCGGGAACGGTCATTTCGGGAACGTTCCCGGACATGATTTTTACGTATTTTGCTTGTAGAAGATTTTGTATGTATTGTTTTCATTATTGCTTATTTAATATAGATACATAATATACCCATGTTTATTAAACAAAGCTTAAATTATGTACTTTGTTTTGTTTTTGTTGATTTTATCAAACTTAGAAAAACGTTCCCGAATTGATGGTTTTTGTATGAAATTTAGTACTAAACAATAATACTAAGAAAGTATAGAACTCTGTGCGCTGCCCTGTCAAAGTTTATTAATATACAATTTTTGCAACAGTATAAACTAAAATTCATCATTATAGCTTGCAATTTTTTTTGTCATAAAAAATTTTTGAAATTTGCAACCTTGGTGATTTTGAGCCACCTATGTTAGCATTTTTTTTTCAATAAAGGCTCATGCTTTGGGAAAAAAAACTGCGTAAGCAAAGTTGAACACCTTGTAAATATGCACCATTTACAAACGTTGTTTAGAAGTAAGTTTATATCTATACTAATATTATAAAGAGGAAAGATTTGTATTTGTGTATTTAACGAATAAACTCAAAAAGTACTGGACCGATTTTAATAATTCTTTTTTCATTAGAAAGCTACATTATCTATATCAATTTTTGTCTACCAGTGCAAAGCCGGGACGGGCCGCTAGTCAACAATATTTTGTTTAAGATCAAATAAGATCGAACTTCTTAATTGATTGTTATAAGATGTCAAAAACCTCTTTTTTGGGTAATATACAATTATTTTGAAGGTATCTAACATAATTTTTGTTCTTAAAAGTTTCAAGGTAGAAAGTAATTTTTTACAACGTTATAATGTCTTTAGTGACATTTAAGTTAAACCGAAAGCATCATTTATTCGTGAGATATAATTGTTTGCCCTTTTTGTTGCTATTATGCTTAATCCATCCATTTAATGTTTTTGAAATTCCTTTCATCTTAATCCATCTTAATTTAATCATCCTTAAAATAAACTTTAAAATTATTTGAAGTCAACATCTGCACCCCTTTTTAAAATATGGCTAACTAAAAAAGGTGTCCACAATATACGGATCGGACGTACTGACATTTATGATTGAAAAACATACTTCTGTATGTATTTTAATCCGAAAAATGAAGACTTTTCAGAACCTAGTGTCGACGTTTTAATGAGACCACACAGTAAAAGTTTTACGATAAAGAAATACAAAATTTTGAATTTAAATCCCACACAAAGTCAGTTTTATATTCTGTTTTTATCTTTTATGAAGAAGAATCCTCATTAAGTATGTTGCTCCGATTAGTTCGAAGCGCATTGAACACTTATTTTTTGAATTATGTAAAAAGTAAAAATAACTGCTCTAAAACGCAAATTATCCGGATATTATGAATTTTCATAACATAATAACATCCAATCCATTCGTATTTAAATTATTGACTCCGCACCAAAACAAGTACATATTAAGATGGTACTTCCTTTTCTGTTGGTTTGCATATGAATTTGAAAAATTTTACTGGACCTTTATATGTACCAAATTGAACACTAAAATTTGAAATAGTCCATTCTTAGAATTAAGTCATAAACTTTACCATAATTAACTCCCCGGAATGCTCTACTTTCAAAATGAGAAGAGTCCTCTTGAAAATGAAATTAATTTTATAGCACCAAGTCAAATCCGCAACCACGCTACAAATTGAGCATTCGCAATGAAATACCAATCGCTATATATGCGTATATACATATATACATGCAATTAGGTCCGTTCAACTAAAATTGAGCATTATCGCAACATTGTATGGAATTTAATGAATTTATTGCTCTTAAAACTAACGATGCCAATAAAAGAACGCATCGTGGAAATAATCCTCCTTATTTGGCAAAACGGCAGCATTTTTACTACTCTATATAGTAGGTATACCTGGTGTATACGCGCGCCCTCAAGGAAGCATGAATGGCGGTATTTAGGTACTCTGACACACAGGCGGCGGCGGTATACCTATCTACCTATACTGCATCAGAACACAGAAGAAGAGCCCTGCATCACTAAGATTATTTAAATTGTGGCTCACCTAATTTGTTTTGTGGCAGGAGTTTATGTATGTTGCAGCAACTCGGTTCCAGCATCACTGCTGGTAAGTTCTTATCAAATAACCTGACTGACTGACGGACGTATATAATATTGAAACCCTTATAGCCAATGCAGTAGATTGATGGCCTGTGGCGTCGAGCCGCCAATGTCCTAAGATGCGTTGTGACAATTACGACCACCCATCTTGTGTTCTCTTATGAAGTTATTCATTTATATAGCCTACTATCTGGGGTATGGCCCCATTATACGACGACTTACATCGATTGGGGCACACAAACTGAATGGACCTCTGAGAACATTGGGGCACACAAACTGAATGGACCTCTGAGAACATTTATACAAATAAAATGAAGATTAAGCACTTAAAGAGCAGTCGATCAAAATATTTTGTGTCATTTTAGGTATCTTAGTTATTTGGTGTTATTTTTTTTTAAAGATCTTAACAGTAAGCTTTTTGTGATCAGCACGATTAAGGAGTTTAAGGAGTCTCTAGCGTCAAAATTAAATTGCATATCTACATCTATAAGACCTTTTGATATCTTAAGACCTTTTGATAATTGAAAGATTTGTTTTTTTTTTGTATGTAACGAATAAACTCAAAAAGTACTAGACCGATTTTAATAATTCTTTTTTCATTAGAAAGCTACATTATCACTGAGTAACATAGGCTATATTTCTTACTAGATTACTATGGAAATCTTAAGAAATTCCTAATAAAACCAACCGAAGGTGTACAAAAAATTAGCCATAAAATGTCTTTCATCGCATACACTGCGAAGAGTATTAATGATTGGACAAAAAAATGTTTTCTGATTTAGTGATTCATGGTCGTTTTAATTAGCATGCTTATAACTTAAATATCTGTAGGTACCTATTTATGTCTACCCGTGCGAAGCCGGGACGGGCCACTAGTCTTAAATATAATGAGTAATGACACTTGTTTTATATTATTACTCTCAAGACAAATAAAAAATTATAAAATTGTTGTTTCGTTTAGTGGTATATAACTTTAAGCTGGTAACACTATTTTCACTCGGCGCCATTTTGTCAGCTGTCAAATGATTTAATATTAATTTGGTCTGGAATTTCAATCAGGACTTCTACACTTCTACAGTCAATGGTGACCCTATAATAGATCCCAGGTTACTGACATTTTCCATAATTTGCAGGAGCTGTGGTTGTAATATGACGGCGGCATGTCGAAAGTGATAAATAAATAAATAAATACATGAAATACATAAGTTTAATATAAATTTACAAAAATATTGGTTTGTTCATGAAAAAAGTGACTTAAAATTTTAAATCTATCAATTTTTTTGGGAAAACACAAAATTCACGTTAATTCAAACAAATATTACTACAGTCTCTTAAACTCTTAAAATGAACGTAAGGTCTTTTCGACCAAGTTAAAAATGTTATAGCGCCCAATACAATTTTATTAACATTTGTTTGTTGTACGAATTGGGCAATATTGCCGAACCTTTCTACGTTAAGACTTTTTTGAGTTTTATGAAATTCCAAATAACAAAAAAAGCGTTCGGTCTTATTGCCCAATAAATTAAGGCCAAAATATTAAAAATCAATTTTAAAGTATCATAACTCCAAAATTACCGATTGACATATTGGTCAAAAGATGTCATGTGTTTCAACATTTGGGCATGCTGGCAAAATTTTTGTTTATTTTGGGCACTACGACATTTAAAATTTTAAATTTTATCGTCCAAACGCAAACATTAAGCGAAAAAAAATGTGACATCCCCTGACATAGGGGGACCCCTATTTATTAACTTCTCATAGGAAGTTATTGTAATCGGTCCGATTTGTCGAATTGAAAATTTTGACATTTCTCGACGTTTCAAGGTACCTAGAGTCGAAATAAAAGATATTTAGAGAGATGACTGTGAGTGCGTGTGTGCGTACGTTCGTTCGTACGTCCGTACGTCTGTTATACAGATAATAATGCAGAAAGATGCAGAAAAGGCTCTCAAGAAAATTGAGTAGGTGGTTTTTTCACCATAGCAATTTAAAAAAAACGTGAAAATTTTGGTTAACTCTAAATATCTCACGAACCAATAAAACTAGAGACTTGAATTAAATTCTATATTATATATTGTTACGCGATTCCAAACAAATATATTTTTGGAAAAAATTCCAGTTAACGGTTTTTTTATAAATAAAAAAAACTTAAAAAAATATTTGTCACCTCGAAAATTTTACGAACAAAAATGATTTTATCTCCAAAAAATTGTATGCAACGAAGAATAACGTTTTTGACACCTAGTAAAATTTTGAGAAAAATCGAATGGACAGTTTTTTCACAAAAAAATAAAAGCCTAAATAAATTAAAAAAAGTTGGTAAAAATTGATTTCCGACTCAAATATCTTTTCAAAAATTTGAGATTTTGGCTTCGAACTACAAATTTTAACTAATTGAAAATATTGTTTTCAACATTCGCAAAAATTTTGAGAAAAATCGAAATGACAGTTTTTTATACAAAAAATAAAAACCTAAAAAAAAAAATACTAAAATTTGGTAAAAATTCTTTCAACTCAAATAGCTTTTCAAAAATTTTATCTCACAGAAAATACTGTTTTCGATATTCAATAATTTGTTTATAAGAATTCAACATTCCGTTTCATAAAAAAAAAAATAAAATCTACAAAAAACAGTACGCAAATTTGGTAAAAATTAATATTCGGTTCTCGATATCTCGTGAACAATAGAAGATATTGAATTCAAATTAATTTTATTCATCCAATTTGTATTTGTTTATGTAAGAAATAAAAACTTTTAAGAAATGCTACTAAAATTGGTAAAAATTGGTTTTCGACTAAAAATCTCGTTAACAAAAAATAGATTTTAAAATCAAACTATTATATAATATGCAAAACCTTGTTGGTAATTTTGAAATTTTTAAGAATAATTCAACTGACAACTTTTTCGATAAATCGACAGACGGGATTTGAAGTTATCAGTGTGGGTCGCGTCCCAGCCTTTTTTTTAAATTTATGTTTTTTGGCGATTTCTCTTTTAACGTTATTAGCTTTGTGACCGATTTTGTTTATTATCTATGACATTTTAGGATTTCGGCGTTATGGTTTTGGATGAAAAGACCTAACGCAATTAAAAAGTATTGGAACAAAATTACTACAACAATTGTTGTGATACATTTTTTTTTTTTTTAAGTCTACTTCAAAATTTTGTGATTCTGCAAAAGAGAAAAAAACGTGTGTAAAGCATTTTAAAACATAGAATTTCGAAATACAAATTCTTATCCTACAGGATTTTGACTACACAGAATTTTGTCCATATATAATGTTGTAATGCAGCATTTTAAATACATTACTAGCACGAAACGATAGACCAATTGAAGGACAACCAGTCACCACATTATTGCCGATATACGGCCACAAATGTCGGACAAAAGGCATAAAAAATTGGACCTTTAAAATAGACTACGTCCGAACTGACTTAATAAATAACAACCAATTTAAAAAATGTATCTTATGCAATATGGCCACTATCAAATTTTAAAGTTCAGAAGTCTCTTATCGAATAACCTTTTATAAGTCCTGCTTTTGCTAAGAGTTGCATTAGAATTGAAAGTATTCTTTTTGTATAAATAAATATAATATATGTATGTACATAATTTTGAAATTCGTTGGCCGTATTGGGTTTTGAAATGCCGGTTACTGTACAAGTGCACAATTTCTGAAAAATAAAAATTCTGACAACTTAACATTAGTGCCCTTAAAAACGAGCTTCTGATATATCTTAAGTCAAATTGTCTTTTAAGGAATTTAGAGAAAAGTATAAAATCAAAATTTGGAGATCACTTAAATATTCGAAGAGTTTTAGTAATTTAATATTTCCAAGGTCATTCAAAATGTGGTTTTAGGTTGGTAGCACTGGAATTTGACACCTGTAAGACTAAGCCGTTTTTTTTAATAACCATAACATAAGTTGAATGTTTGCCATTCACAATACTGGTTTGCTTATTAAACAAACAGCCCGTTAAAATTATTAAAACTAACTACAAAAGTTGTGATTCAAAAGTAGCCACTTTCTGCTATGGTTTTTATTTTTGAAAACAAAATCTGCCACTTGATTTCTTTTTATAATTTTAGAAGACATTTAAAAATCATTCTTCGTAGTGTTAAATTATTCTGAAGTTAATGATAATTCTATTTCCTAAAATTTTCTATGTATATGAATATTTTAATGTTTTTCTTCTTCTTTTTTCATAACAATTAAAACTACAGACAATTTGAATTTAATTCGAGTCAACATCATGTTTCATGAGATATTGGAAACCGCAACCCAAATATTTGTTTGTAAAATATTTTTTCGTTATTAGAAATAACACCCTCTAAAGAATCTTTTCTGTAGATCTTGATGTAATTATCTGTAAAGCTAAATTTAATTGGAGTCGAAAGATATCTCTGCTCGTACTAAGTCACTTCCATACGCACAAATATGTAAATAATATATCGTTAAATGTTGGACTTATTTTTAAGGGACGTTGAGCTTCGAGAAATAGACAAATTGGACCAATGACAATAATTCAATTGTGAAATTAATACCATTTAAATGAGAAGTAACATTTTTAACTTAAACCTAAAAGAGTCACGCCTAGGATCATATATTTGGGTGTATTTTTGTCGTTTTTCTGAATTGTTGTTCTGAATTTTGAACTTCGTTGAAATAAGTTGATTCCTTTTATTTATCATACTGAGATTTAGATCTACTACCTATTTATTGTTTCATACAAATATAAACATATTTATGTTCAGTAATTATTAAGGTGTACGAACAAAAATACAAGAACAAAGAGAATTTATCAACAAATCGCATTGCAATAAAAATGTCCTTTAGTGAGAAATTTAACTAGAGCCGTAAAAAAATCTCTTATTGTTTGCTGTAAACACTTCCAAACATTTCGATTTCCTTATAATTTATTGCATATAACGACCAAAACCAGCCTACTTTTTATAACTTGATTTATTTCCTCAGAGAGTTGGTCTTCAAAGAAACTAGGTCATCATAAGATCACAACAAATATTAAACTATATTGATTGTCTTAACATAAACACAAAAATCAATCTCAAATTAAGTCACATTCTGCTGACATTTACAAATCAAAGAGGCGTAGCATACAAAAAAGGAACCTTATCACTTAGTGTCATCAAACGACGATGACATTAATTTACCATCTTTGATATAAAACAAAAATGATAGAAAAAGACCCCCACTGCGGTAGGTGGTGCATACAGAAGTGTTGTCAACTCATTTCATTTCAGTATAAATGTTAAAATTTATGATCAATGGATCACAATTTTCTATACCAAAAAATTCCTTTAAATAAATTTTAACATGAAAAAGGATAAAAAAAAAGGATTTCATACATATATGTTTTATATACGAGCCCTTTTCAATGTAATAAATAATCAACATGGCTATAAATGTCTTTTAATTGAAAAAAAATTCCATGTTTCAATTTGTTTCTTTGGTACCTGCCGAAAACATAGTCCTTCAAAAAATATAAAAAATAAGAAAATAAAAGAAAGAAGAAAACATGACCGAAATTAGTAGCCAAGGCTTCCACTGGCTAATTAAGCATCAGATTCTGTTGTAAATAACCAATGCAACCACCACGGGAGATCCTTTTTATAGCTATACCTTTCTCTTATTTAATCAAAAATAAAAAATGATAAAAATTCGTTGCTCACATCATTTTTTATTAAATTTTTTCGTACATACATTCCATTATTACATTACACAATGTTTGATAACCTTTTTTCCCTTCTTATCCTCGAGCTACCGAGAGATGGACCGATGAAAGTTAAAGATGACTAATAATATAATGGAAAAGGTTTACGACCGCCGCTGACGCGATGATGGTGAGTATATTTTGCTATGTCATCCTTTTAGGCCTTCTGTATTTCTAACAGGGAGCACCTAAGTTATCGGTGCTCCCTGTTAGATAATTTCACTGATAGAATGTGTAGGATGAAGGTTGTAGGTAATGCTAAAGAGTCTAAAAATAAGTGATAGTAGTTGTTAAGAAATTAGTTTCATCCGAGAGGAAGTGAAATTTTTGCTGATAGTTGAGAGACAAATCAATTAGTTAGGTTTTCCTTGTTAGGAAGATGAGAAATGAGTATCCGCTTAGGTTGTTGTCTTTTTAGAGACCGCGCCATTAGAACAAAAGTGGGATACCGCATATTTTTTTATATTCCAGCATCACTTTAAAAACACGCGCCGACACCGACTAATGGCTTCATTATTATCGAATGACTTATCACTTTCTGTGTGGTATTTTTTTAGAGGAAATTAGAAAAAATACTTATTTCGGATAATTAGGAAATATTTAATTTAATACTACCAGGTTTTTCTAGGGAGACATGAGGACTTTGAAATTTTTCATTAACAAAGGGTGGGCCAAAAACAAGTTTATATGCAATACGATGAAGCTCAACTTGGTTCAAGTGGATGCCTGGCTCACTGCAAATTTTTAAAGACGGGTGTTTGATATTATGGCCTTAAGAGCTTGAATTGGTTCCGAGTTGTTTAAAAATATACGGTCCTTCTGTCCAAGGATTCAAATCAAATGATATGATATGGCGTCCATGACAATCTCTATGTGGATGAAGAAAATACGTCTCTATATGGATGGTGGCGCGTCTTAATGACTTAAAAATAATTGTTCAATAACTCACAACTTTTTCTAACCTAAGACGACACATTTTATTTCGCGAATGAGTGATACAGCTGTCAGTGTCAAAATAACCTATAATTTTAAAATAAAGCATTACATGGTGTACCAGTAAATTTTAAGTAATTGAAAAAATGAAAACCCTGCTAAATGTTAAAAAAATTACGTTTATCGAAAGGTTGAAAACGTTTAATTCAAAAGACCCACATTTTGGTTACTATAGAGTACCCGTTCTAAGTAAAGTTAAGCAATATTAATCGTGTGTTTTAAGCTTTCTGTAGATAAGCTAAGTATTTATTGCGTTGCAAATCTTGATTAATAACTGTCGAAACGGGTCGTCTTTTAAAAATTTAGGAGAATATTTTTCGTAGAAATTTTCCTCGTTTTGAGTTCTTTTAAAATTTTAAGACCTCCCTCAAATTTTCAAGACCTTTCTTGATCTTTCAAAACCTCCCTTAATATCTTCAAACCTCCTTTGACATTTCAAAAACCTCCGTTGATATTTCAAGACATCCCTTGATATTTAAAAACCTACCTTGATATTTCAAGACCTTCCATGATATTGCAGTAATTTCATTGATATTTTAAGACCTCCTTTAAAACTTAAAGACCTTTTTTGATGTTTCAAAACCTCCCTTCAATTTTCAGAGTCCCTTAAATTTTCAAGACCTCCCTTGAAATTTTAAGACCTCCCTTGAAATGTCCAGACTTCCCTTGATATTTTAAAACCTCCCTTAATATTCCAAGACCTCCCTTGCTATTTTACAATCTCCCTTGTTATTTCTTGATCTGACTACAAATTTTAAAGACCTTCCTTGGAATCTCCAGAACACCCTTGATTTATCCAGAACTCCCTTGATATTTCAAAATTTAAATACCTCTCTTAAATTTTCAAGACCTCCCTTAATATTTCCAGACCTCCCTAGAATTTGTAATACTTTCCCCGATATTCCACGATCTCCCTTTAAATTTCGCGACCTCGCTTTATATTTCAAGACCTCCCTTGAAATTTTAAGACCTTCTTTGGAATCTCCAGAACTCCGTTGATGTATTCAGAATTCGCTTGATATTTCAAAATTTTCAGACCTCTCTTGAATTTTCAAGACCTCCCTTAATATTTCCAGACCTCCCTAAAATTTGTAGACCTCCCTTGATATTTGAATACATCCCTTGATAATTCAAGACCTCCCTTAAATTTTCAATATCCCCTTAAAATTCCACTGCAACTCCTTTCTAAGCGGTCGAACAGTGATTCTTTAATATTCTACTATTTGAAAAGCATTAGAGATACAGCCTTGAAATTTTCATAGATTATTTTTTAAAGAGGAATAATATTTTGATATTGTCTTAAGCGAACCGAAAAAAAACTCAAATAAAGCTGAAAATTTTTGAAAGGTTAAAAATAAAAAGTTAAAATAAAAATTAAATAAATAAAAAAAGTAGATACATCAAAACAACACAAAAAAATGCGAAAGGAAAGTACTCATACCAACTCTTGATATGAATACTATCAAAAAATATTACTATAAGAGAAGCAAAGAGACATGCATTTTTATCACCAGCTCATTAACTTAGGTGCTTATAAAAATCCATGCATTCAAAACCTTACAATTAAAAAACTAAGTTCAACATTCATTTTTAAAGAAAGGTCAATGCAATAACCCATTTACTACAGAAGATTAACAACTTCCGCTCAAGAATGGCTTCGAAAAAAAAACACAACTCGTCAGACACCTTGAAAATAAAAATCAGAAAAATATATCCTTTTTCCGGTGTGCACTTGTTCTACTTTATTTCAAGATTCAAAATGAATGTATCGTTTGTAGTTGAGATACGATTTTACACTCCATGTCCAAGAACATACATAAAGTCTTCTTTTTTATGTATTACAATCAATGAAGGTCTCCATTCACTTCCCGTTAACATCAATCTCTTTCGTTTTGCCAGAAAAAGTTAAACAAAAAAAAAAACAATAACAATGATGTTTTTCACTTATCCTGGAGTAACCTCAGACTAAGAGAGCCTCAGTCGATTTTGAGATCGCAGCAAACAAAAATTATGATAAACTGCAATCCAAACATTATGGCCCGCAGGACAATTATGATATTTCATTCTAAAGTAATATGGGATCTGGAGTATTACTTATACATATGTATATAAATACATATGTGTTTTTCTTCCCAAAAATATTTTTTTTATATCTCAAAACATGTATTGGTTGGGGTCAGTGGAACAATTCAAAAATCTAGAAAACTTATAGAGATCATCACAACTTTCTGATGGGTCAGACTTCAGAGTGTAAACGAAGCCCTCAAGGCTCTCTAGCGATGCACTTTTCTCAAAGAAGAGATAATTTATTGTGTATGATTCTGTGTGTTCGGGGTTCCGAAGTTCAGTGCAAGACTGAAATTGTTTCACACACATCATGTGTGGATCACATGAGTATCGAGTTTCTACCTCAGCTCTTTTGTTTTCCTGTTTGTTTTGGTGAATTGAGTTATAGTTAGGCTATGGTGCCTTATGCGCTTCTGACTTTGATTTTTTTTCGATATGGGTGTGTAAGTTTTTTTTTTGTAAGCAAATATCCTTAACATTTTTATTTGTTGGTTAAATAATAAATTTAATTGATTTAAGAGCATCATGGGAAGTTATGCAAAGGTGACGATTGTTTTTGCTAGACCGACCGGAAAGATCGGTCATAAATAGTAAAATTTTCAATTTTTGAAACCATCGTGAAAATTAAAAATTAAGAATTGTTAATTGTTAATAGAGAGTCAATGTCAAAATTGAGACATTTTCTTAATTTCCAGATTCGCATTGATTTCGAGCCGACTTGAAAATTTTAATTAGCTGTTAACTCAGCATTATACTGTGACTGATATTGAAATTAAGAAAATAAATTTATTATTATATCACATATTAAAATTAAGAAAATAAATTTATTTGTTGCTGTTTTACTGTTTGTCTATACTTAACGTTTAATCGTTTTAAAGATCACAAGAATGCACCAACATTTCAATCGAATCGAGTCTTCAAAAAGACAGTTGTGCAGTTTTTACAATGCCATAATATAACATAATCTACACTTATATTATAAAAAGGAAAGATTTGTATTTTTTTATGTAACGAATAAACTCAAAAAGTACTGGACCGATTTTAATAATTCTTTTTTCATTAGAAAGCTACATTATCACTGAGTAACATAGGCTATATTTAGTACTAGACTACTGTAGAAATCTTTAAAATATCCTATTAAAACCAACCGAAGGTGTAAAAAAATTAGCCATGAAATGTCTTTCATCGCATACGCTGCGAAGAGTATTAATGATAGGACAAAATAATGTTTTCTAATTTGGTGATTCATGGTCGTTTTAATTAGAATGCCTATAACTTAAATATCTGTACCTATTTATGTCTACCCGTGCGAAGTCGGGACGGGCCGCTAGTTATAAATAAATTGATTTTTAATTAAACTTGACGTTCTAAAACAAATTATTGCATACTTCCAGAAAACATCAAAAACATAAATTCAATGTAAAATGTGTAATTATTTACAAAATAAAGATTGTTACAATTTTTGAAGCAATTAATAGATTTGAAAAATACACAATTACGAAATGTTCTATTCTTTGGTTTTGCACATTTTTGTTGGGATAATGTTTTGTCAAACATTTCTTATTAAAAATCAAGAAGGTACTGGAGCACATCGGTCTTGAAGTTTTGAATATCGAAATAAGATTTTAAAAAAAGAATTTTGTAAAGCATTCCTCATTTATGATATTTATCATATGTTATATGAATAAAAATAGTTTAATGGATTAGAAATGGCAGACGAGAGATCGGTTATGAATATAAGGAAGAGAGTCGGGCACCAAACGAAGCCCTGAGGAACACCAGCATTTATTTTATGAATTTCAGACTTGATACCGTCCAATACATCTTGTATTGAATGGTTAAAAAGCTTGTTTCTAGTCCAACGAAGAAGAGATTAATCAATACCAAAGCAACTTATTTTTGATAAGAGATCTTGGTGTCAAACTCTACAAATCTAAAATGCTTTTGAAAAACAAAAAAGTACAGCCCAGTCCCTGAACTTTTTCGTTATTCAATAATAAGCGAGTTCAAAGTAAGCAATACTTATATATTTATGGAGTTTTATCATAACAGCATAAGTACATGACAATTGTATCACTGTTATGGCCAAACTCAGTCAGTCAACACTCCCAGGAAAGTGTATCAAGATTTTTGTTGAGTTAAGCCACCTGTCTCAGTTAGTTGACGAGCCAACTCGGATTCCTGACGTTGCTAGAATTTTTTCTTACCTCTGATCCTAATAAATACACGGTCAGTTTATTATCGCCTCAAGGCACATCAGACTATTCTGTTATATCTGTAAATTTTTCATGAAAAAGCCAACTGGGACTGTCTCAATGACTTCTTCAGAAACTTCAACTGGTCATTATGCTCGATAGTGACGTGAATTCCAGCGCAGATATGATTACAAACTTAAGTCTTTGTGAAATGAGAAATTTTATCCCGACTAAGGTAAAATCCATACAGCCAAAAGAAAAGTCATGGTTTGATTCGAGCTGCATAGAGGTAAATAGGATCAAAAATGTAAGTTTCCGGAATTACAAAGCCAACCCCACTGAGGAAAACCAGGATAAGTTCAAACAAGCTAGAAATACCTGTAAAAGACATATTCGACGCATTCAATTTTTGCATGACCAAAAATTACGGCAAAAAATACTACAATGTCCCAGCACATATTTGAAGTCGCCAAAAACGCTGCTAAGTGTTTAGGTTTTCTGCGACGATGGAAGAAGTTTCTTACCCCTTCTGATTTGGTTATAATTTATAAAACATATATTCATCCTAAACAGTGTTGCCGATTCAAAAAAAATGTATCATGATAACATTTAGTGATTTTTAGAAAAAAAAAGAATCCACATCTATGAAAACACTATTGATGTTGAATCTGTAATATATTTGCTTAGTACCTCCAACTAAGAAGGACAAACAACGGCATTGAAAGCCTTGAACAATTTGTTTGTCAATCGAACAATTTTCCAATAAAAACGCTACTTTTACGCCGTAATATATATAATTTTGGGCTTTTTGGATTGCATGCATTTGTTTAGTTTAGTAAAAAAAGGTAGCACAAAACTAAGAAAACATAAATACATATAATGAACAGTGTCATTGAGCATATTTAAAATAGTTTTACTTGACAGTAAGTTGTCACTTTTTGTTACGTCGTTAAAATATGCTTTTAAGGCATCATATTGCACAAGAAATAAATTTACTACTTCTAACCTCGAAAACCACCGTGTCCGTGAATAATGTAAAATTTTATTTGGCTTTATCTCCAAAATAGCTTGAAAAGTTTTAAATGCTGCAATTCTCTTAGGACTGTTCTGAATATAATTATAAACATTTCGACATAAGTGTTCAATACTTGAGGGCAAATTGGAACATGCATATGAAGCGCAGAGATGAAAGGAGTGACAAATACACTTCATTATAAATAAGTTTGGGACATTAGCTTGTAAATAATTGCGAACTGATGAGTTCACTCACGTCATCACTTCAGCGGCACCAAAACCTATTAAATTGGATTTATAATCAATTTCGTTTTTATTGAAACTAGTTACTAAAATATCATAAATTGTTTTAGCATCAGATTCATCCAGTGTAAATAGACTATAAAAGAAATCTTGAATCTAAAAATTGTTAGACATTCTAACAACAACACATTAACATTTTGTGCAACTTATATCCGTAGAGGCTAGATGGGTCATTTTCTAAATCTTTTGAAATTATAACAAGAAAGTTGCATGTGCTGATTATAATGGCCGAATAGGAATGTTTTCTTATTCTTTTTTGAAGGAAGATTTGAAAAATCATGAGATTTTCCAAAAATTCATGAGATCATGAGATGGGGGTGAAAAATCATGAGAATCATGATAAATCATGAGATTCGGCAACACTGATCCTAAACTTGAGTACAACTCCCATATCTGAGCAGGTCCTCTAAGGCACCTACGGTAAAAAATACTACTTTTTGGACGGAATTGAAAAGAGAACTTTAAAAATTATAAGTGACCGTTGTATAACTGAAACTTTTGTATCTCTTGAACACCGTGTCGCAAGGTTTCTTGTCTATCATTATTTTGTCGCTATTTTCACAATCAAAGCTCTAGTAAAATAGCCAGTTGTATTCCTTACCTCAAACAATTCAACTGTAATACCCGTACTAATAGGATTGCCTATCAATTTACCCTCGAGCCCAATTTCGGACATACTGTTAAGTACAGGGACTCTTTTTTTAGCTGCACTTCTTAAATGTGTAATGCTTTACCGGGCTCAATATTTCCCACTCATTACAATGTGCAGACATTCAAAATCAATGTGCATCGGTATCCCCTTTCCAATCCTATCCCACTATCCTAATTGGTCGTAGTGTGTTAAATCATTATAAGGGTATTCATATCCCCTTGAGTTCGCGCACAATATAAAAAACAAAAAGCTCTCCAAGAAATCTCACTTTTGTGGAAACTTTAAGGAAGTAAAATTTTCCTTAACTAGTTTTTACATTTATGAATTTTAAACAATTTTTGTTCTTAGCTTCAAAATCACTATTTCAAAAAAATACTTTAACAATGAATGTTCAAAAATTTTTTATTGCTAGACTTCTATTTTGGAGAAGACATTTTGATACAAAACTGTTTATCAAATTCATCCCATCGGTATTAAGTCTGCATCTGCAGCTGCCTGTTGCCTTTTCAAAAAACAAAAAAAATAAACAGAAACAACACATTCATCTATAAGGACAAAATACAGCCGAAGGCCCGGTGTTTCCTTTTTTTCTTACCAAAAAAAAAACAAAACACTTGTTCTACCTATATGGATATACCGTCGCTTTGAATTATTTGACCAAAGGGGATGCACATTATTATAAACACAGGACCCCAAAATAATATAACAAAAAAAAAAAAACAAAGATACGCGTGCCACAACACCAGGTACATGCGGCACAAGGTAACTTAATTATGAAGACAGTTTCTTCCTAGGATGATGATTGTGATTATAGAAAAGATATGAATTAAAACAAAAATAATATCTTTTTGAATGAAATGAGACGAAATAAATTAGAGATGTGCTATGTGCAATATAATAGATGATCGTGTTGTCATTAAGTTTCATTTATATAAATTATTCAAACCAACTTATATTACGACATTTATTTACCAACAAACCAACAATGACGACGACTTGGGCTTCGATGGTCTCAAGGAAAATCCGATTAAAACACTCAAACTGGATATACATACTTAGTTTGTTTTTATTTCTGGCGCAATGCCAACATCATTTCTTAAGCGATTAGATCACGATTGCCTATGTTATATAGTCTAAGATGGAAATTAATAGCATACGGATGTTCTTTTGTTTGTCCATTATTGTGTGTCCACACAATCTTTGTATATGTTGGCTGCAGATTCATCTCAACATCATACATTTCAAGACATTGCTTATTTGCTTGCAATCAGGTTCAAACGGATGGCAATAAATTGGTATTTGCTCATTCTCAATTGTTCGTCGATTGGGAATGGGTTTGGAAAATTTACAATATCAAAGCCAAATTGATGTGTTTCTACTTGTAAGCAAATTTGTGGGCCTCGGATATTATTGCTGTTTTAAATGTGTGCATTTTTGTTATCCGATTAACAAATTGCGTTCAATGTCAAAAATAAGAGCTTAGATGCAAGGGCTAACAACTAAATCAATTCACATGATAGAATTGGTTAATTTTAACAATATTCTGGCTAAAATTTACTTATATTTATCTAAGGTCTAAGAAATTTACTCTGTAACGGATAGAATATAAACATATGGCACATGGCCTTAGAGTTATTTTTAACTCGTTGTCCAATTTAATAAAAATAAAAAATGATACTAAATTCAAAATCAATTCTGTTTTTAAATTTGAGAGGGGCCTGTCTGATGTTAATTGAATTAGAGTAAATAGGGATCTTTTCTAGAAAAAATGGTGAGTCTATGGTCCCTGCTAAAAGCTGGTGGAGGAAGAGAATAGTAGTACCCTTGGCGTGAAAGTTAGTGCGTTTGACTGAGTACTGGGACCGCAAGATCCAGTCAGTTAATTCCAGTGACCCTAGTATCACAGATAATAGAGTTACACTATAGTATCTGTGCTAGTATGTTCCCTAAAATCAACAAGATATTCAGGAAAAAGAACGATTATGACCTTCGGTGTCTGAAACTCCGAAGAACTGAAGAGAACAGAGACGTACTTATGACAGCCAAATAGATCCAGAAGAAGCCATCTTTGACGATGACTTTTACATAATTGAAGATTCGAAGGAAAAGGTGGAGGCGGTGGGAGCTGCTTTCCAGCAAGTGTACAAGGTGAATGCTTGCATTCGCCCCAACCACGACCTGGAAAACAGAGCCCTACTTAATCACTTTTACCTTCGAAATGATTTGACACAATGGCGATCTGAGAACCGCGGTTTCATGCGGTTCAATGACGATTCCTTGGCAAATGCCATAATCGCCGAGCAAATGGGACCAAGTCCCTTGTTAGTGACGAAGATCGAGCTTCAGCTCATCTTCAACTCAATAAAAAACAAAAAGTCAGCAGGTGTCGATGGTATATCCAACGTTGTACTAAGACATTTACCGATGGAGGCAATTGACATTTACACCACACTCTTCAATAATGCACTGAATAATGCATATTATCCAGGGCATTGGAAGACCGCTGTGGTTCATCCTCTCCCGAAAAAGGGAAAGGACAACTCCAACCCGTCAAATCTTCGGTCGATAAGTCTTCTTCCGAGCATCAGCAAAGTTGTCGAAAAGATCATCAATAGGGCTCTGACTAAGTGGGCTGCGGACAGCAAAATAATTCCGGATAAACAGTTCGGGTTCAAGGCGGGTCATGACACAATTCATGCTGCGTCTAAACTCGTTTCTGATATCCAATGGAACAAATCAAAACAACAATGCACATGTGCTGTTCTGGTTGATTTGGAAAAGGCCTTTGACACCGTATGGTTAGAGGGTCTTTACCTAAAACTGAGCAGGGTTGGCATAAGCAACCATTGGTGTAAATATATACTTTATAATATGCTTAACGGTAGAAAGTTTGTTGTCAGAAGTGGCAATGTAACTTCTACCACAACATTCTTAATTAAAAATGGTCTTCAACAGGGAGCGGTGAATTCGCCGATTCTCTTCAGCATTTACACCAGCGATCTGATAGGTAGTCTTACAAAGGCAATTGCGTACGCCGACGATCTTATTGCGTACAGAACGGCCCGAAAGGTTGAGGTTATTAGAATTCTCTTGTAGCGTGATTTCGACAAAATTTAGCGATATTGCGACGACTGGAAACTGAAAATAAATGTCCAGAAGTCGGAGACAATTCTTCTCCGGACTCCATTGGCTAGGGCCACGAGGGATACGTGCAAGAATTGGCGCAAGATGGTCATCGTTGATCTTCACGGGCAGCGATTAGCGAGCAAAAGTGTAGTGAAGTACCTGGGTATCTGGTTAGATCAGTATTTATATTTGGACAGACATATAAATGCTGCGCTGACCAGGGCCAGAAGAGCCTTCGCTCTGACGAAACGGCCGTTTTACAGCAGTTGGCTTGACACCAGAGTGAAGGTAATTTGCTACATGGTTCTCATACGGCCAATTATCGTTTATGGTTGTCCTGTGTGGTTTAACGTTGCCCCTTCCCAGATGGAGAAGTTTCAGGTGTTCGAGCAACAGTGTTTACGGTGCTGTACCGGCTTACATTGAACAGCCGAATCTTCTTACGTGCATTACTATTCCAACGAGGTCCTATACAACGGGGCTCGAATCAACAGAATTTAATTTCGTGATAAAACTCGTTCGAAGTCTGTCTTCGACCAACAATTTAATTTTCGGGGCGTTCTATCCGAACGAAGAGTATTTTGAGAGTGCACGCTTGAGTGGCTTCATTCCACCAGAGGCATTCCCCTTTTTAGATAGATGCGGTCTGATAAGGAGAGATTGGCAGTTCCGCTAAGCATTACGTCAGACGAAGAACCTAGAGTAGGCGATTCCTCTACAATCGGGACGTCATGACACAAGGCGGAGCAGAGCTCCTTCGGTTCAGCAGGTTCAAACCCTGTCTGTGCCATCTAAAGTTTTTTTTTTTCACGGTTAGTGCCTCTTGCGAGGAATTGACAAATCCTTCAAGAGTCATTCTTGTCATGAAAAGTGCTTTCTCAAATAAAACTGTAGGTCCCCTCCATCCTTGACAACAATACTCGCATACATGAATGGTTGAGAGTTGTAAGTCACTAGGCCCCAGTTCTCAACGGACTGTTGCGCCGCCTAAATTATTAACACTTAGAAAGAGGGGCATTGGGGGTCAACCAAATTTTGCATTTGTTTAAAATTGTTGTAGTAAAAAAATCAACCACTCAAGTTTTTTGAAAGTCTTTTCTGCATCTTTGCATAGATAATTTCGGTGGTTCTTTAGACAGGGTCTACAAAAAAGGTATCCCGAACTTACGGACGTATATGGACTTACAAACATATGTACACACGCATACTCAGGCATCGCTTTAAAAGGCTTTAATTTAGATCTTAGGGATCTTGAAACGTTGAGAAAGGTCAAAATTGTCTATTCGACAAATGGGACCGATTACAATAACTTCCATAAAAACTTAAAAAATCCCCTGGTTTATGACCTACACTGATAAATTCCCATTTTAATTCTGAAAATGATTTTTTCCGCTTAAAGAACAAGAAGTAAATAAATTGGGTGGCACAACAATCCGTTGAGAACTAAGGCCTAGTGACTTACAACTCTCAACCATTCCTGTGTGCGAGTACTATTGTCAGGGACAGGGACCTACAGTTTAAAGTCGAATCCGAACGGATAATTTGAGAAAGCACTTTTCATGACAAGAATTACTCTTGGAGAATTTGTCAATTCCTCGCAAGAGGCAGTACCCGTGAAAAAACTTTAGATGAGAAGTATGCAATCAATTAATGGAATTTCATGTTGCCTAACGAAATATATTCGACACATCTAAATAATTTAGTATTATTTCCTGTAGGTTTATGTTCTTGCCTTGTTTCTTTTTAAAAACTTTGGCTTAAAATTTTATGGACTTTGAAACGTGGAAAATTTTGAACATTTGCAATTTTGAAAAATTCGATCAAATACAAGTGTAAGTGGTTTATAAACCAATTTTATAACACTTATAACTAATTTCTCTATTGTCAAGTTAAATCTGACCTGACCTTTAATTGATCTAAAACAGTTGTTATTATCAAAAATTATAATTCAATATAACTTGCAAAAGTTACTTGTGAAATGCAGACTTCTTTAGCAAATCAGAGCCTATTCCCATTAAAATCTACCAAAGCTCATACTCAATGATGCTAACTGCCTTCTGACGTTAAAATTGTATTATTTTCTTTTTGTTTGAAATATGAACTCAGAGGCAAAAAGTTATTCCTCTCGCTTCTTATTCTTCTAGATATAAGATGTTTCGCATCTTAAATAGATTATGCCCATTGATTTAACTCACATCATAAATTCCCTCTCCAATAAGCTTACCTAATCCGGTGTAGTGCGTGGCAGATTATTCCCAAATGAAATCAACACAAACCCATTCGAATCCTATCTGGCCAATAAGATATGAATTATTTTTTGGTTTTGTTTTTGGAATTGCAGCAAAATTACCGGAGGCACTTATCATATATATGAAGTACGCGCGCGAGCGGTCAGATCCTTTGAAAGTGATACGAGTATCACCACGAACACTGTGCAGGATGACCGCCACCGCTGCGCCACTTTGAAAAAGTGATATCCACCAGCAAGATATCGAATGATTTGAATATACTCAAGTTACCTCCTCATCCTCATCCTCATCCTCATTCTCCATCAACAACCCTTCTCCGACCAACGCATCAGTAGTCTCTCCTCTATTTTGAATATGCGGGACGGGAGTTAAGAAGATCAATCCGCGTGGCAATACGGCATAAGGTTCTGGATTCTGATGGTGGAGCTCCGTTGAAGGCGGTGCTGAGTTCTGAGCGCGCGTTCTGATAATCAGCTAAAGTGCCTGAAATCGCAATAAATGTAATTGTTAAATGATCTATGGTGTTTGCCAGGGAGTTGCGTGTTGCTTGGCGATATGGTCAAATGCGGCACCTCTCATTTTCATATATGAAGGTATGTATATCGACGAACAGTGATCCTTCAAAAATGATAATTCGATGGGTTGTGGTTGAGGTTGAGTTTGAGGTTCTTTTGAGCGCATATCGATTGAGCTCTGGCTTTTTATTTTGTTGTTGTTGTTGTTTTTTTTATGAATACAGCCTTGCGGGGCAATGCGATAATGTATTTAAGTTTTGAAAACAACAAAAAATGAGAATTATTATCTCATTTTGCCTAATGGCACTCAAAAATAAATTCAAATGATATTTGAAACCAGTCAGGTGAATTGAAAAACTGCAATTTCACACGAAATGTAATGCGGAATTGCTAAAGGTACCTATACTTTATTTTATTGTTTGTTGCAAGTGTGTTTGCAGACGCATATCTCAATCTCATACTTAAGAAAAAGATGAGGGCGTTTATAATCAATAATCATATTATGCAAATAAGTTATGCGAAGGTATTGTGTTTACGAAGAACTCTGCAGAGAAGATCAACTTTTTAGGAGCCTTTGTCTTGTTTTTATATCAATCTTTTTTGAAGTTCAAGAAGAGAAGAGGATAAAGCTTATTGAGCTCTTCATGTTCCCAGACGAGAGATACGTGTGTAATAATTACATATCTTTGCCATAAACTTAAAGAAAAATGGGAACAAATTGTATGCCCTCCGACTTATCTAAACCTTTTCATTTTAACTTCATTTTGTATATAAGTTAGTTTGAACTTAAACTAGCAATCAAAATTATATTCTACACACATTCATATGACGAATCTTAAAATATATATTGTCCGGATACAAGATATAAATCTCAGCTTATATACGAGTATAAATTGTTATAGCGATAAACTGTAATTAAAAAATAATAACTATGCCAAGTCTTTAATTACCGCCTTTTGGTTGATTTTCGATTTATATTGCGCGACTTGTGACTTGATTAACGTCAATTCGCTTGAGGGTTAGCGCCTGGTATAATTGCACCTATGTTCATATATATCATCAGCTACTGAAATTGAGTTCGGAGTGCCCTCTGTTGTTGACAGTATACTTTTTTGTAGTGTGAGTATTTATTTATTTGTCCATGTCCTCTGAGTATGGATTGGATAGTAAATGATAAGAAAGTTAGAAGATGATAACTTGGTGTCTAAAGTAATATTAAAAAAATTGTCTGAGGGTTAGAGATTTAAAGATTTTTTGTAGGGCATAGGTTAAGGGGTAGTACCCGTAGCGTGATGGTTAGTGCGTTGGACTGTCATGCAAGGGGTCTTGGGTTCAAACCTTGCCTGTGCCACCTAACTTTTTTCACGGGTACTGCCTCTTGCGAGGAATTGACAAATCCTCCAAGAGTAATTCTTGTCATGAAAAGTACTTTCTCAAATTAGCCGTTCGGATTCGGCATATAAACTGTAGGTCCCTTCCATCTCTGACAACATTACTCGCACACAGGGATGGTTGAGAGTTGTAAGTCACTAGGCCCTGGTTCTTCATGGACTGTTGCGCCACCTAATTTATTTTATTTTTTTAATAGGTTAAGGGGAGTGGTTTTTGGAAAGTAACGTTCGTATGTTTGTACTAAAAAATACCCATATTCATATATTTATTTGCACTGATTTATAACATAAGATACAATATCTTCAAGGCGAAACAATTAATAGACTAAGATGTATACTTCGGCGATTGTTACCGAGAACAAAGCCTATTTGGGTGATGATTTGCGTTGGAACTAGACTCAGTTAAAAAGTTTTGAGTTTTAACAGTGTGAGCGAGCGCATCATGACAATCCGCATCTATGTATGCTAAATTTGCCAATAAAAGCCTCATATGCGATAAAGATACCAAAAACATATTCTTCTAGCTCTTGGACGTATTGTATGAGCAGTGCCTTGGATATGACGCTAAAATTATGTTAGGAGATTTAAACTTCCAGCTAGGAAGAAAAGTCAGCTCCAGCAGCTTTGTTGGACTTCAGAATCGATATGGCTATCACCATTTCGTCCATTCGTCAACAAGCTGATAGGTCCATCTCAGTGTGGCTTCAGACTAGGAAAGTCCACAATTGACCAAATATTCACATTACGACATATCTTGGAAAGAAACCAGGAACCGCAAATCGACACCCATCATCTCTTGTCCGTTTGTGCAGAATGAGAAGCATTTGATTTACAAAAAGGTTTTAAACAAGTCTATGCACTGTCATGTGACTGTTTCACCATCGATCGAGAAAGTATTGTGCAAAACTCAACCATGAACACTAAAGGCAGAATCTTCCAAAGGTCCAGCCAATTACTTAGATACGCAGATGATATTGACATAATTGGAAGATAAAAGAGTGATGTCAGTCGTGCGTTTTTGAGCATTGCTACGGAAGTGGAGAAGATGGTTTTAGTGGTCAATTAGGAAAAGACCAAGGAACGGGTCATCCATTTTGCGGTTTCAAAAGTATAGGGCTGGAATTCGACTTCTGTCGAACTAAGTTGTTAAACTTATTTTTTTTTTCAGTTGAAAGTCTGACATTTACGAAAACGGATCGCTTAACTATCGCACAACGCATACAAATTGTTAAAACCTACAACACAAAAATGGTGATTCTGCCACAGCCACATATCGTGCATTTTCGTAGAAACTCCCTTGAATTAAAAACTATCGTCTTGCGATAATGGATATGACTCCCATTGTATTTCTAATAATTTATTTTTTATATATGAAAACAAAATGTTTGTTTTCCTTCCTTAAACTTTGTTTGCTAAAAGGACCTACTACTTTAACTTAGGACTGGACCAAGAACATAATATGAATCGGAAATTCGGACCTTTTCCAATAACGCAGCACAAATTCATCAACTTTTGACCAATTGGCGATCCAGGGGGGGTGGTTCATATGTGCAATAAAGCGTATATGCAGTTAAGTTTTATAATTAAAGATTTCATCTAAAGATTTGTTAGTAATTTAACGAAATTTTCCAAAAAGTTTTTTGCTGTCAAAAACAACTAAAATTTTTGTTTCCACAATTAAATATTTGGAAAAACTTTAGTAATGCCTTAAATTATTTTCATAAAATTGGTTTCTAAGAAAAAGAGCTGATATTTAGGTTCTTAAAAAGAAACCTTGAATAAGAGATCGTCAAAGTGATATTAAGCTGCCTTTAAATTCCTGAAACTCGCCTTGAATTACGTCTAAAAAATTCGTAATAAGTAAAAATTTCAAACTCGAGCTTTTAATCAAACATGAAATTACGATGGTAGAAAAGTCAAAAAAAGTGGGTCCTCCGATTCCGTCAGTTTGTCTGTCCAGGCCCCTACATCTCAACGCCTTATGTGGATTGAGTTCAAACTGGGAAATTAAAGTTTTAAGCCGATTAGCGTAAGGCGTTTTTTTCTTTCATTTTTTTTAATACGAAGAATAACAGCAGCTCCTATACAATTTTGTTTGGTTAAAAATCGAAAGTTCGAATTTTTTCATAAACTAACCACTACATTTTTGTAAAACTTTCTAATTTTTTTTTCTTAATTTGTCTTCTATCTACAAAAAAAAAACATTTCGGTATTGATACAGAAGAGTAGCCTTCATAAAACCGTTATTATTTTATGTTTTTTTCAACAATGTTATACATTTTTTTTTTTTTTTTTAAATATATTTATTTTTGTAAACAAAACTAGATATCTCAGAAAGAGGTCACCATGTTAAATTTAAATACTCAACAACTGCATACCAAAAATATTTTTAAGACAAAATTTGAATGATTTTCTAAAAAAAAAAATTAAGTTAATCTAGGCTTTTTTGAAAACTAAAATTGCATTTAAATTTTTGGGAAAAACTTATTTTGCAGATACATTTTTAAATCTTAAAAAATATAATAAATATTTTAAAAAGACGTTTTGGAAGACAAGTTCTAGCGACCCAGTCGTGCACTTTATTTCTTTCAAAATTGATTTTCTGTTGAATACAAAAACTTTTAAGATCTTAAAAAATTCAATAAATCTACTTTTTGAAGTTATAGGGCTTTTCTTGATTTTCTTATAGGGGTTTTCTTGATCAAAATAAGAAACAAAACGTATTAACTTGAACAAAACTTCTTTATTACTGATGAAAAATATTATTTTGATTACATAGAAACAGTGAAAAATAAATAAGCTTTAATTTGATTATTCTGAACAAAGTAATTATTAAGTACAGTGATATTTCATATCGTAAGAGATGAAGCCTCTTACAAAGTGAATTTACTTTGGATGCTCTAAAACTTAGATTTAAACACGAATTTCAATAATACAAATGTCCCAAAAACAGCAAAAGTGACACTTTTGTTAAACTAACCAAACATTTTTCTCTCTACAATTTTTAAGTTTTGTTGACTCCTTTAAGATCAAAATATTTTCTAACATCTACGACTAAGCAGACTGATAGCGATAGTAATATTAGATCCTCTCTCATTTTCTGGGTTTTGGATTTTTTCTAGCGTTCTTCGCATTAATAGAAATGGAAACAAGAAAAGGATGTATTATTTTGGAAAAAATCTACGTTTCAAAACAATTTCTTACATATCTGCGTGAAATGCACCAAAATTTCTTTCATATTTCCGAAAATTCTCAAGTAATTGAAGAGAGGCTATTACATCCACAAAACATAACTGGTTGGTGCGCTCTTTGGTCCGGAGCTGTGATTGGACCTTATTTCTTCGAAGACGACGATGGCACGACTGTGACTGTGAATTCGGAGAGTTATGGATATATTTTAACGGAATTTTTTGTCTGCTGTTGAAGAATACGACTTGGAGAATATGTCGTTTCAACAAGACGTTGTCACACAACGTGGCGAATATGGCAAGAGATATTTCCCGGCGGCGGCGGCGTAATGTCTCATCGTGACAATATCATAATTGGCCACCAAGATCATGTGATTTGACACCGCTGGACTTATTTTTGTGGGGCTACGCGAAAGACCGTGCTTGTGGCTGAGATACCGCATACCGCCCAATAGGTGTCAAAAATGGCGGAAAATTAGCTCAAAAAAATCGATGCTTACAACAATTCGCATTTTGGTCATTTAAATGATGTAGTGTTTCACATATAATATCAACGTGCAAACTTTTTAATTAAAAAGAAATATCATGAAAAATAATATCTTATATGTGTTTTATTTAAGTTTACTTTTGAACCCGCAAAATGAATAACCCTGTATCTTTATGTTTTTAAATAACTCGTATTAGAGTTAATTTTTAGTGCTGATTTCAAATCCAAACTCTGATGTTAACAAAAAATGTGCTTTTATATCGTTTTGTGTTTCTAAATCAAGAACCGTTTTTACATAAAAATGATTCTTCGTTCTTTTAAGTTTAATGTTTAACAGGTGAAGAATTAAACTTATGATAACCTAAAGTAAGCAAGATACTATACAATATTAAAGTAAGGGGTTGTAGATTTGGAAAATCATCACGAATATAATTATATTAAAAAAATACATCATGAATGTACATAGTCCCAAAAAGCCCAATATAAAGTTTTTTTTTCGAATTATAAAAAGTTGTATTTTAAAAAACCTGACGTGATAGATTCATTTGGAAGTAGAGCCATCAAAAACATTAGAGAAAGTATAATTTGACATTACCTTTTCGGCCAGTTTTATTATTGAATGCAATCATTGGCATCTTTAACAAAAATCAAAAGGTTTTTCTTCACCAATTGTAAAATTTTGAAACCATATTATATTTATCTTTTAAATGTCTCACCAAACTTAATGATTCCAGCCATCACTCTGAGCATCTCAGAAATTTTATAAAATAAATACTGTTTTGCTGTCTCCGTACAGCAGCCTAAGATTAGTGTTTTTTTTAATAAAAGTACTAGGAATAAATGTAAAAACCAAAAGTGGTAACATTGAAACAAATTTAGTTTCCACCTTCACCTTTTTACCAAATTTTAAAAAATTGTGATTGTCATTTTCTAAATTCTTGTTTTTAATATATTGTTATAGTAAATACTCATCTCAGAATCAACAAAAAGAAAGCTGCTGTAAGGAGACTTTTTGGATTATGTATATATAAATTTGTATGTATGATAAATAATATCATTTGAAGGCTTCATTTTTATGTTATATAGACTCAACATGAAATTCTACTCAACAACGACGCCGATCAGTAGCGGCGGCGGCGGTGGCGGTGGCGGGCGTCTGGTGTAAGACATAAATTATTTTTGGTACACATTCCTTAAAAGAAACTAATAACATGCACTTTTTTGAGTAAAGTTATGTATATGCATATAGGCACGTCAACATACATACAGCAACTATACTCAAATTTCTTTGATCTTAATAAGACCTTAAGGACATGACCATTCCCATGAATCACGTTGTATCTCTATTGAATATCTTTATGATGATATTTTCGGCATGCGTCAAAAAAGCAAGTGCCGTTTTTTCTTTCACAAAAAAACCAAGAACAGAAAAACAAAAACTCAATTGGCTCTTAATAGTGTGGTTAAATAACATGGTGTCGCCAGCTAACTAACAAGACGCGCCCTTCGTACTCGTCTCAAGTGGGCCTCAGTACATATATCTTCAAAGTCTTTAGTTGTTGTTGTTGTTGCTGTCGGTTTCGATTGTTGATTGTTGACTGTCGACGACAGACGAGGACGTCTCTCGGTATCTTTTTATCTCACACGCGTCCATGCACCTCTTCTTATATTTGCTGCCCAAGGGGTCGTAAGTTGTTATACTTGCAACAACTTCGCAAATCGTCCCTTAGCCGCGAATAGAACCACTTAAGACAAAACAATTACCACAGGAGGCTTCTCCTCTTCAAATCGCTTGTTTACACATGTTCCTTACATGATGTTCACTGACTCATTTCTGGAATTTCTCAGATCTTTTTGCAATCACAATGTCAAGTACCTTACCTTACCCTTACCTACCTACAACCAACTATACTTGTCCTTATATTATGTGCTGTGGACTGTGCGGATGGGTATAACCCGCATTTTGGGATACAATTCAAAGTCGAGATACCGCAAATCGAAATGAGATGTCTGCTCTGATGATGGCCCGCGCCCGATGTCGCTGCGTCGTCGTCGCGTCGTCATCGCGTCCAATGCGAATGAGATGCGATGTGCGCGATGGCGATGTTTTGAAATTAATCTCATATGAACAAATTTTATGCAGGCCTATGGCCATCAGAAGGCCATTGCCTGGTAATGGCATTGTGCCCACAAGCTCATGGACCATTTTAAGATAATGAAACCTTTATTGGAGCTCGAACCTATTCACAATATATGTATATATTCGAATGGAATATAAGGCAGTTTTTGAGATGAAACTGCCTACAACGCAACGCATCACTTACACCGACACCGCGCAGAGCAGCGCAGATATATAGGGTACACGCGAACAACGCTGAGCAGCAGCGGCTGGTTAATTCATTATGGATGAGGCCTATTATTAGCGATGTTCAGGTACAAATTACGATTCGAGATGATAATACGCGGCATTGCGCATCATTATCAGGTTCACTGGTGATGTGGGTCGGCAGTCCCAATACAAGAGTTTCGTTGTTACAAAAATAAGATACAAAATGGATTTTTTGTATTGTTTTCGACGTTTTGAAATATATTTTTGTTGGGAAGAAAATTTTGCTGCACTTGAAAGGGTTTTCTTTTTATTGTTAGGTTATTGCGATATTGTTCCAAAAACAACCCTTCTGCGTATTTCTTTATTACTTTTTGTTCATTATTGGCTACATAAAATAAAATGTAATAGAAATGTAACTACATGGTTCAAATACATGATGACGAGCACTTGTTAGAAGAATATTCCCCCAATCATAGTAGTAGTTCTTTTTGGGCTACAGAAATCAGGCCTGTATTTAAGAAAATGTTTAGGGGGTTGGCTCTGGTAATAACTAGATTATCAGTTGGACCAAGTTACCCCTATTGTACTTTTACTCGGAATTTTATTATTTGGGGTTGAGGCTGCTCTTAGTCTTATGGGACCGAGACGAAATGAGACAATATGACGCTATTCTTTGAAGGTAAGATATGAAAATATTTTGAGACAAAACTGTATTACAACCAGAAGACCAAAATTAGCTGAGTGTTCTAATTTTCTTAAGTCTCGATAGGTTTTATTGGTTCAGCAGAAAACTATTGACGATGGCTGTATGGTCTCAAAGCATTGAAAAACTTCCAAAAATTAAGAACTTTTTTATTTTGAAGAAATCAAGATTTAATTTGTTGCCGCAGAATGGATTTGTTGTGCATTTGTTTAATTAAAAACTGTAAATTTCAATTACATACTAAATTAATGTTCCCTAGAAATTCAAAACGTGCAAAGTGAAAAATGATGTTGAGTCCAAAAGAACAAAATTGAATATTTCAAAAGGATTTGCCAAGAGCACAGTAGTTTTTAGATTTTGACAGGTGGATGTTGTTAAAGCTATGTACATTGTACATCTGTCAAAATGACAGATTGAAAATGATTTAAAACCTGTCCAAGGCACAAGCAAAGTATCGCTATTTTTTCGTGGGGTTTTGAAATACTTAGCATTGTCGTATTTCAGAAGACCGAGTATATTTTTCAACAAAATTTACTGAAACTCATCGATCTGGTCATCAGTCTTTTCGGTTTTTATATAAATAGTCAAAGAACACAAAATGTATTGTATCTTAAGTTTATCATTAAATATTGCAATTTTGATTACTTTTCGGAATATTAAAAAAAATGGATTTTGAAATTCCATTAATTAATTGCAACCTTTTTGATGAAAACAACAATATTTTTACTATTTAGGTTTTTTTTCACCGGAAGGTGATATAGACGCAGCTCCAGGATGACATTTCCAACAATAAATGTACCTGCAAGGAAAGTTTGTTTTAACAAATTTAAAGACTATTTGAATTCTCAAAACCCTTAGTTTTTAAATTGTTTTATTTGAAAATCGTTATTATGATTTTGTGTATATAAACTTTTTTTAATTTGAGTTTAAAATTATGGATAGTATGATGCAGTTGCTTAAAAATTATTAATATTCGTTTTGCTTTTTGATTTCGTTAATAAATGATGACCCATTTTCGAGATATCGAATTACGAAAAAAAATAGTTTAATATTTTTTTAAAAATCAAAAATGAAATCAATGTCATTTTTGATCATCAAATATTATGAGACAGTAAAAAAATTATTGAAATCGGTTGATTATTTTTTGAGAAAAGTTGAGAACAAAATAACGGTTTTTTGGGGGTACCCTTCTGGAGCAATACAAAAATATTTTTGTTTGTATTCAAATAAAATAATCTACTATGTATTTAGTTTTTGAGAAAATTTGAATTTTCGATTTTTGACCCAAAAATTTGTATGGGGTCTACTTTATTTTTAATCTTAAAAATAATAAAAAAAACGCCTAACGCAAATCAGCTTAAAAACTTAATTTTCGAGTTTGAACTCATCGACCCAAATGGCTTGGGCTGGAATCGGAGGACCCAATTTTTTTCGACTTCTCTACCATTATAATGTCATGTTTGATTAATATTTCGAGTATGACATTTTTTACGAATACAAAAGTTGCCATATAGCTCCTGTGTGTCGCAAATAAAAACACGGATTTTTAAATTTCACTGATGCAACCTTTTTGAAAAATATAACAACATTTTGATATAAAAGAAACGTTTTGATGAAAAAAATTTTTTATTGAAAGTCTTAATTAACTACTCAAATTTTTCCACCTGTTTCAATGTTGCCGACTAAGAAGGTGCTTCAAAGAAGATCCAGAACTGTTTCAGTTTTGCAAGCTGCGACTAAAATATTTTTGTGGTGAATTTTGAAAATTTAAGTGCTTCGACTATTTAAGTAATGACAAAGTTGTCAAAATGTGACACCTGCCAAAATGGCGGATAAATTAAAAATAAAACCTTTTATTGGAAAACCTTTAATGTAGCTATAGAAAACCGAAGGACATCAAATATATTTCTCCTCCATATTTATGAAATTAAACTTGAATCTTAAACGAAACTAAGACTTGTTGAGACGAGAATTCAAATAATTATAGATACAAGCCAAGAGATCGAGACAACAACACTCTTATAGTGAGAGAGACTTATATTTTATCGATTTTGACGATTTTAACTAAATTCTCGTTGTGGTCTCTTAACACTTATTTGATTTAAGTAGATCTTCTCTTTGTCCAACTTTTTGCACATATGGAACTAATATTTACCCCCTTAAGTCTTACACACTAACATCTACGGTCCTGCTCAAAACAAATCCTCGAGAAAATATAAGGCAATTGTTTATATTTTTTGCGTGGACTTATTTTGGATGTTGAGGACTCTTTAATTTTTAAATCAGAATCTCAAAGGTACTTGTACATATCTTGGTATATTGTTTCGAGTGACGCAATAAAATTTAGATCGTGGGTTCAAACAAATATCCTTTCTTTGAGTAGGTGCTTCTCAGTTTTTTGCGTATTCCGTTGTAAGTTGTAAATTTGAACACGTGCAAAGAAAACTAAATTCTCATAGAAAATGTTATTCTCAGAAATGTAACAAATCAAAATCATAGACAAATTTGTACGTTCGATACAAAATATCGTCAAAATCAAAATTTCGCGTTTTCGGAATAAAAAAAATGATTTTCTTTTTCAATTAAGAAAAGTTAGAGAATGAAATTTTATTTTTTCCTCAGGTAACTTCAATCTTTGCCTTAAAATAATTCTCATATCTGATTTTTTATTTTGACAAAAAGAAATACTTAAACCATAACAAAAGATGCCGTTGGCGATTCATTAAGAAAAGAAAAATGTCAAATCTCCAAAAGAATGACATTTTTCTTGCTTCACTGGACAATAAAACATTGATTTCTTTTTTGGGATGGATCCGCTCAATCAATTAAACATGGTTCAATGATTTTGACACCTATTGTTGTGCTTTGTTGTTGTTGTTAAATATTTCTTTTTTTGTCAACATTTTCTTCTTATATTTTTGTTGTTGTTTTATCGTGTCATTTGGTATGTGCGGTACTTGCAAGTGTCCTTTCTGTCGTCAACGTTATACCGTCATCGTCATGATGAAAATCAATTTTCTTAACGTTCATAAATTCTTGATCTTGTCCTTTCGGCATGCGCTATTGTCATGATGTATTTTATTTTTCTTCACTGTATAAAAGAAAGGCGTCGCTCATAGAGTCATTAAAATCACTGAAATGAAAAAGAAACACAACAAATTTAGTTACCTACATCGTAGCTTCGGTATAAGATACATAAATTTCCAATAATTCACAGGATCTCATTAAAGGATTTTTCACAGTTTTTATTCTTTGGAGAAATCGTGATTTTCCACGGCTACTTGTTGTGCTGATGGGATACATGATCACTGCCTTTTCACTGATTTTACTTTGGTTTAGTGAATAGATTTGGCCGAGGGTTTTGTTTTGCGAAAATACGAGTATTTGATGCTTTGCAAAATGCATCCTAACTTTGTGAGAAAGTATAAAACGAATTAAGGTCTTTGAACACAAGTTCTTATCTTTTCTCTCGCTAAAGTTTCTCAAAAAGTACAACATTTTTATTCACTTAAATACTTTTAAATTTGTTCAAAATACAAGGAAAAAGATTTGAAAAAAATGCAGAAAATCAACCAAAGAATTTAAATTACAATTGACTTAACTAACTTGAAAGAAATGCATAAAATTAGATGCGTTCAATCCGATTTTTCATATAAATGATATTTATACATATTTATTTTTAAGTTTTTGTCAAAGTTTTTGATCAAAAGGATGAAATAATTTATTTTCAGGTTATGTTAAGTTGAGGTGGCTGTTGACGGGAAAAGCCAAAATACTTGGACCAAGAGTTGGTCCGTTGTGATACACATGGATCTCTTAGGCGCCAGTTATAGCTATCATTAGTTTTCAACATTGAAAACAAACATTGGAATTTTTGACAGGTCGTTTATAGCTTTCATTAAAAATTTCTGTCATTGAAAAAAATTTCCTGATTGAAATCCACCGAAAAATGTTTCCTGACAGAAATCTGTCATTGGAATTGTGTGAAATTGGAGCACAAATCAGTGGAACGATTCGTTTCACTTTTGAACGTAAAAGTATCAGCTGTTCAGGAAAATGAATTTCAGCCCGGAAAATAGAAAAATACATTCTTAGAGAAAAATAAATGTGTAATTACACTTTTTTTTCTCAAACAAAATTTTTTGTGTGATTTCCGATCGATCAGTATATAATTTTCATTTCTAAGCAAAGGGAAACACCTTCAAATATTTAGTCAAACATTTTTGCGGATCGATTTCAATGATAGCTATAACTGGCCCCTTAAGATCACTCCTACTTGCTGAACCAGTTAGAGCTAGTTATGAAGCGTTTAAGACAATATACATATCCCGGAATTTCTTAGATCACGAGGATTATTGTAGTACAAGTCTCCAATGCAGTGTCTTCGTCTTTGTGACAGGGCAGGACATGAACATAGAAAGTGTAGTCTTAAAACATAGAAACATAGATTTGACTTTTGCAAAATGGAATGTCTTAAAATATCAGTTAGGCCCCAAAATTTCAAAGCAGGCCTATAAATATCAAGGAAACTCTTGAAGTTTCAAAACATGTTTCAAAAATTTTAAGGAAATCTAGAGATTAAAAGGAAGGTCTTAGGTAAATCTTCAAAAAAAATTAGGGGAGATCTCTAAATCTCTAGGGAAGTCTTTGGATTTAATAACAGGTCTGGAGATTCCAATATAGGTCTTGAAACTTTAAGGGAGGCCTTGAAATATCATAAAATACCAAGGAAGCTTAAAATATCAAGAGAGGTCTTTATTTCACTTTGGAAAAATGCAATAACCCTAACTGTTAAAAACGGACGTATTTTAATTTTCTAAGGTGCAATTAAGAACATTTTGAGATTCTGAATTTTTTGGTTTACATTTTTTCATAGCACCTGATTCCACCACCCCTATAATCTCAAAAATGGAGTTGACTCCGCTTATTTGCATAAAATATATAAAATTATAGGCTTCAGATACATGAGGTTCTGTGTGCAATACTACATTTTCCATTCTTTCATTTTTCTAAGAACAAAAGTATGAAACACTTAATTTAAAAACAATGAAACAGGGATTTGATTTTACAATATTCTCCACAAATAAAAGGGTGATATATTCGTTTTCTTTCAAAATAAATTTCAAGGTCAGATTAGAAATCTAACATAAAAACTTAAAATCTATTTAAAGAGGTCAAAGACTTACAAATAAACGAAGGTTTTTGAAAAGTTGAAACTAAACATTTTTGTAATGTTTGTTAGTACTTAACTTAATTTCAATATAATAGCAGTAAGGTAACTTTCGTACCGTAGTAGTAGTAGTACCTGTGGCGTGATGGTTAGTGCGTTGGACTGTCTGGCTTATATCGAACAGCCGAATCTTCTTACGTGCATTACTATTCCAACGAGGTCCTATACAACGGGGCTCGAATCAACAGAATTGACAATTTCGTGATAAAACTCGTTCGAGGTCACATTGCAAGAGCTATGTGTTCGACCAACAATTTAATTTTAGTGGAGTTGTATCCGAACGACAAGTATTTTGAAAGTGCACGCTTGAGCGGCTTCATTCCACCAGAGGCATTCCTCTTTTTAGATAGATGCGGTCTGATACAGTATAAATTGGCAGTTCCGCTAATCTACCACGTCAGATGACGAACCGTGAATAGGCGACTCCTGTACAATCGGGACGTCATGGTACAAGGCGGAGCAGAGCTCCTTCGGTTCAGTAGGGATTTGTCTGAACGGGACCGAACTGATAGGGTGAAGCAGGAGAACCAGTTTTGGTGCTTTCAATCGGCACTTGATAGTGGGTAGTCGGGATGGGGTTTTTAAGCCGTAGCCGACTTACATACTTGTTTTATAGTTTTAGGGTGTAGTTTTTAGTAGAATAGGCATGGTGGCACATAAAAAAATAATTTAAAAAAAAATAATAAAATAAAAAAAAAACAAAAAAAAAAATAATTAAAAAAACATGGACTAAGAAAAAAAAAAAACAAGGAAAATGAAAAATGAAAAACAACAAATGTTAGGTAGTTAGATTTGCTGCTGTGGTTGTTCTAGTTTTAAGTAGTTTATAGGTAGAATACGTAGTTAAAGTTAGTTTTAAGTTTTATTTAAGGACCTAATTTTAAGTAGTTTTTAAGTAAAAATAAAAAAGGATATTGATATTAGTTTTTTTTTGAAATTTTCTAATGAATACAAAATAAATAAAATTGAATTGAAGTTAAATAGATCTTAGGGCCGAAAGGCATTAGAATTAAGTATTTTTGATTAACTTAGAGTGTCCGTATGGGACCAGTAAGTTAGTTGTAAGTTATGGATAATTAGGCTAGTTTTATGAATTTTTGTCTAGCTTTAAGATAGTTTTAAGAAATAATGAATAAAAATGAATTTAAAAAAAAAAAATAAAAAAAAAGTGCGTTGTACTGTCATGCCAGAGGTCTTGGGTTCAAACCCTGCCTGCGTCATCTAAAGTTTTTTTTGCACCGGTACTGCCTTTTGTTAGGAATTGACAAATTCTCCAAGAATCCAAGAGTAATTCTTATCATAAAAAGTGCTTTCTCAAATTAACCGTTCGGATTCGGCTTTAAACTGTAGGTTATCTCCATCCCTGACATTATTACTAGCAGACATAAATGGTTGAGTTGTAAGGCACTAGGCCCTAGTTCTCAACGGACTATTGCGCCACCTAATTTTTAGGGTAACTTTTGTACTTACGGACTGTTTTATAGGTTAGGTAATTTTGAAGTCGCTGTCTGCGATGAAGTAGGACAAACTTAGGCCAGTTGTTAACTTATTGTGATACCAATTGAATCTTGAGACATTCTTCTGAGCTCAACTAAACCAATTGGAGTTCTTTATGAAACGTGAAAGACTGATTATATAAGTGTGTTTGAGATCATTATAGAAGAATTCTCCTAGACAGGTCTTTCGTTATTGAGCTAGAGCAGGGCATGTACAGAGGAAATCAAGAACTGTTTCTTTCTCTTCCTTGTCCAAACAGATTCTGAAAAAATCATTTGAGAATACACCTAGCTAAGTGGCGTGCTTTCCTATTAGGCATTGTCCGAATACGACTCCGATTACCAAGCTTATATGCAATCTGCTTAGAGATATCAAGCAACTTGACCGCTTTAAAAATAGAATAGGCCAGATATTTTCGTAACAGATGTAATGTTACATCACCGGAACTCAGCAAAGGTTAATGTTAAACCTGCTATGCCAACTCAATTTAAGATGGTCGACAGTTATGGACTATTATGTATTCTGTAAAGATGAGTCCAAAGATTTTATGGTAGTAGCTTGACCATCTGTATAGAATGTGTATTCGAGGAATGTTCTATCCTCCTAGAAAGATCTGGAAGGTATAGAAGTCTGGAAGTTTCTATCGAACTGGGATGGTTCAGTCTTTGTACTTTGGAATTGATTCTAAATAATTAAGCATAAGGGAGTGGCCAATGCTTTTAATAGTTCAATTCTGAGGCGAATAGCAGAGCTTGAAGCTATATTTGTTTGCTAAGTATATCTAAAGGTGTCAGATAGAGTAGGAGGTCAAGTTCCGCAGATGAGGCCGTTCGAAGCGATCCGCTTATATATACATACATAAATGCATGCAGAAGTGGACTTTACTAAGTTTATCGCGGTTTGCACCTTTGTCTAATACTGGCGACTCTACTTTCACACCGTACAATATAATCAGTCTGATTACCGATATGTATAGCCAATGCGTGATTCGGGGTTTCAAGCCCCATTTATTACCAATAGCTTTCTTGACTCTTTTTTGTATATTAAGTTTCCAATTTAGTTTTTTGTTTAAAATGAGATCCAGATAGCTTCATCTGAAAACTTTTATAAAAGATTGGAATTTTATATTTTCTAGAGAATATAACTTATTCAGTTTTGTGTGGGTTGACAGCTAATCCACACCGATCAGCCCATTGTATAAGCTTGTTAAGAGCGTTTTATTAGAGTTCCTTTAGGGTATTAAGATGCTTCCATGAAACTGATATAGCAACATCATCCGCACGAGCAATCATTCTAAGACCCTCCACATCCAGAATACTCTGAATTTCATTTACTACCAGGTTCCACAGAAGAGGAGAGAGCACATCGCTTTGAGTCGTACCTCTGTTTGATGACAACTCTCCTTGAAGAAGAGTTCCCTAGGTTTAAGTCAATTATTCTACTGGTCAGTATGAACACACTCTATTACTTTTTTCATGTAAATAAAGGATTCTTCTGGAAATTATAAATCTTAGATTGAAAGTTAATTTACTTATTCTTTTCTGAACGTTCAAAATGTTGTCTTTTTTGAAATTGAAAAATCTAGCTTTGATCCTAATTTGGAGCTTAAATTATGACAGATATTACTAAATCTTTAAAAAAGGATTTCCAAAAATATTCAAATGCAGTTTAAAATTATTTTACTTACAAATGGACCACCCGCGGGCTTTAAAAAAAATACTTACTTCAATTCCAATGTTAATATCTTTTTTCCATCAAATTTTTAATGCAAATATGTATGTAAATATATATTTCGGTGGAAGTCAAATAAAAGTCACTTACCAATCAATCAATAGCCAATCAATAAATTCAACAGCAATCAAAAATCAATTCATAAAAATCTCCTTGTTTTCAAATAATCAAATAATTTATGTTTCTTTTCAGATGGAAGCTAAAAGTACCTACCTTTATGTGTATAACAACCAACCTTCCCGACCATCACTGTCTTTTAAGCTTCCTTCAAAAGACCATTCAAATTCGAGTCCAATTTGAATAGCAACAATATCATCTCATTGACTTGTATGCAAAATAAAACTTTAACGGATCGATTTACCTTATGCATGGAATCAGCGGCAGTTTACTTCAGAATTAGCATAAATTGGAATCGAATGTAGAGCAGATAGTATAGTAGTAGGTTCGAGAATCTGGTAAAGAAAATGCTTGAGAATTGAAAAATCTTCCCCGAATCGAGAACAAAAATAAGAAACAAGAAAAATAAAACAACGGCAGTCGTGGTGGTCTTGAATATTTTGACATTTCTTCATCTTGTGGTATCAATATATTTGATCTGTAATCCATCTCAGAATGATCCATCAACTTCTATCAGTTCATCTTTCGTGTATCTGTCAAAAACCTCATACTCGTAGATCTCTCCGAATAGCAACACAATGCTGAGTGTGTCCATATTTATTTTTCAGCCATTCGCTTGGGTCTCGCACAAAGGCTTTAAAAATGTCTTATCTGTTGGTGAATCAATCGTTAAGCCGCTGTATCCTTACGCCCCTGTTAAGTCAGGATTAAAGACAAACGCGACATGTGATGGAACCTCCTCTCTCAACGTCGTCGTCTTCGCTGGTCACCGCCGCCGCCGCCGTACACGTATGATTATAAAAAAAAAGTATCGCGCGAACGAAAAACATTACCAGAGCATTATCTTCTTTCCAATGTTGATTGGCTAATAAACGAAACTGGAATCGAAGAAAAGCTGTTGTTTTTCGCCGCACTTAACAATATCCTCCTCTGGATCTGGATCTCTACGCTCGACCGCATAACCAACCGACCACCTCTCCCAAAGATACAAACCAATTTAGCGCTCTTCTGTGAAACCTGATGATTATTTAAGCGGAGCCTCTTCAGTGGCTCGCCAAATTAATAATGAAGTGGTCATTTCCAGTCCAACTACTTGGTATATTATAAAGGAAGCTAAAGGATAAAGATAGGCCGTGTCTCGTCGCGCCCGCCATATATGGAGTGTATGGAGTGTACCCATTCCGAAAAAGAAAAAAAAATCCAATTGCAATATTATTTTATCGCGGTAAAGATTACATTCGCACTGAAGAAGAATTTGTTCAAGGCGAGGAAAACGTTGAAGCCATCGATCCTGATGTTACAGCGAATATAATTTTGTTTTTGTTTTTGTTTTTAAATATACACCACTTGGACGGGATAAGCCGTACCTTGCCACAGATTAACCACTTCTGATTAATGAAACCGTTGATTGAGAATACTTCATATTAACGGTCGTACCTACCTACCTATCCTATACACTATACCGTCCAGTATTCCATTATGATGGCAGTAGTAAGCGGTATAAATTTTGATTGTAGGCACTTTTGAGTGGTGCTTTCAATACCGCAATACCGGTAGTTAAGTGTTGTAAGAAAGAATTGAATACTCAAATTTGTGGCAAAATTAAGATGCAATAGGAGCTTTTTATAAACATCATGGCATTATGGCTTCGCTGAAATATTATGATGTTCTTATGTGCGTTAGGTACGTTTACTGTTATTTTACTCGGAAACAATTATTTGAATGTGTTGTTATACAAAAATTTTAAAAAATTCTTTTGCTGATGACGAAGAAACGACGAGGCTACGATCAAGAACTCAAGAGGTATCATATAAATTAAAATTTATGTGGATCTGATGGGGAGCTCATTTGGAAGGGTCATCAATAGTTAATGGGTTTAAGAAAACAAAATGAACAAGAACTCAACTGAAACATTTTTGAAAGGATTAAAATTACAAGGATTAACAAAAAATCAGAAATTTTCTGGTTTTTTGTTGTTATGTTATTAAAAATGTTTGTTAAATTTCTTGTAAAAACATAATCCGATTAAAAGTTGATGATTGTGTATAATCTTCCCTTAATTTTAGTCTTGAATTCGTTATTACAATCATTGCATCACGATTTCTAGGCATTTGTTGCTGCTTTGTTAACTTGTTGATAACAGTCCCTAGAAAATGAGTGGACAAAATTAATTGCAACATATTGATAATATCCAAAATTAAAGTTCATTGAAAATTGTTTTCGGTATGTGTAGTGTAGCACCAATTTCTTCTTGTGGGACAGTCGTATAAGCAATGTCTCCAAAATATTTTACAAGATTTTGTCTCCTCCTCTGATCTGGGTATTATCTATAAAACTTATATAGGTCCAAAGCTTGGGCTGATGTTCTACGAGATTAATTAAGTCTCTTGGGCATTATTTAAAGAAGAGCTTTAAAATTATTAGTTAACACCATCGTGAAGTATCATGCAACATTTTAATACCATTGTTTAAATAGATTATGTTCTAGTGAAAGCAACTTTAATTGCTCGTTTCATACAATTCAACCGTAATTCTCATCAGTACTACTGCTTAAGAATACAGACACATTACATCGTTTATTCTTAAGACATTAGAGTGAATTCTAGATATTAAAAAGTACTACACTGCGTGGTGAGAAATAAAGAAAAAATACCTCATGATAAGTTGTATACGTTGGTCTTGTATTTAGACATCCAAGGGGCCTTCAGCAACGTACAAAACAGTGCAGTTGAAAAAGCTCTCATGGGTCTAGAAATGGAGCAGTCTGTTATAAACCGTATCATGGGTATGTTAAAACATATACAGATTAATAGCAAACTAGGTAGTATAGAGATTAAAGTACCAATATCCAAAAGAACGCCTCAAGGAAGTGTATACTCTTACTCTTTGCTCTGGATTCTGGTGAGCAAAATCCTTACCAAACTCGAATACAGTGGTTGGTGTCAAAGCCTACGCCGATGACGTATAGCTCTACTGGCAACAGGGAAATTCCTTACCACTATAAGTAAACAATAGTATTTATACATGGCTTGTCGATTAACCTCCTTACAACAGACCTAGTACTCTTTACTCTTTCCTAGATAGATGGAACCCCATTTAAATTATCAAATCAAGCATAAGGGCCCCCGCAGACTGCATACTTTTTATCGGCCGATATAGTTTGGTCAGCTTCTTAATCAGTATGGAGAGGAATGCATATGCGCACACTACAGCGATTCAGTATCGGCCGATAAAAAAGTTTGATGGGCTACCCGATTACATTCAAACTATGTAATCTGTTGGCGAACTGTATGTCGGTAGACTGTTTAATCAGTATTGGTGCATTCACGCCTGCGCATACATGACGATTGTTTATTCGGCCGATAGTTCAGTTCGCTCTGTGATTTGGCGTCGTGTGCGTGTATTTTCATTTTCATTGTGCGACCGCTTCAACAGTCAGTTACAAACTAGTTCGAGAAAAGTCAGCCGGCTGTTGGATAGTCTGCGCCCTGTTCACCAACCAAACTGTTTAGTTGGCTCGGTGTGCGCACTTTCAGCCCAACCCGACTAAACTATCGGCCGATAAAAAGTCTGCAGTCTGCGGGGCCCTAATATTTAACAGTAATCCTAGATAAAAGTTGAACTGGGGTCATTGAAGAGATCCAAAAAAACTCAGATCTCATTCTACCCGTGCAATACGATCTTCAGTAGAAACTGTTAATGTACACTTCAATCGTCAGACCAGTACCAGTGAGTTAGAGAAAGGTTAAAATATAAAAACCCTCACAAGGATACAGAGAATACATGAGTAGGCTTAACAGGAACGGTGAGGACAACTCCCACTGCAGGAATGGAAGCAATACTAAATATTTTACGTCTGGAACTTCATGTAAACGAAACTGCTGCAAACAGCGCCTTACGGGTAAGCCAGAAAACCAGCCCCATCGGGCACGCGCAGATTCTACATGAATTCATAGGGAGCAATGTAAGCACAGGCTACATGACTCCCTGTCTGAACTTCAATAAACCTTTTAGTACTATCTTCCCTGATAGGAATGAATAGGTGAACAATGTGCAACAATTCGAGTCGTCAATATCCATATACGAGTATACTCCAAAACATATGCTGGATAAGGTGCAGGTTTCTTTTCTGAAATATTTAATCTTGCCATAACTTTTTCATACTCCCCGATCAAAGCAGTGTCTTCCAAGCCATAGTATTGGCAGTGACAAACGTTACAAACCAAGCCTCAATTATGGCGTTATCAAGAGCTGTTATCACCATTTTCATTTATAGCCAAGCAGCAATACAATCGATTTCTGCCGCATCAATCAAGTCGAAGCTTGTAAATTATTTTCGCTAAGAAGTAACGATTCTAAGCTCATTGCACAACATTACACTCTGTTGGGTACCAAGTCACAGTGATGAGCCTGGGATCAAAAGAGCTGATGAGATACAACTCCGGACCAATATCATAAATATTCACTTATAAACACCCCATTCTGTAACTAAAACAGGTCATTGGTAATAAGAAACTTCAAGAAACCAGTAAAAGATGGAAAAGCCTCGAAAACTGTGCTTAAGCCAGGAAATTATGGCCCAAATTCGACAAAACTGGATCAGGTTCAATTGTGCACCTAGGCAGAGTACGATTGCTTGTGAGCATAATAAAAGGTCAGATATTAGTTCTATTGCCGCACTAAGCGAATGTGGAATGCTTTACCACACTCTGTCTTTTCCTTTCATCTTCTGTAATGCTTTTAATATATCATTGGCATAAAAATAGTACTAAAAACCTCTTTAGTGTGCGCCTATTTTAAAATACAGATCCGTTTGACCCTTTGAAGAAGGTTTAAAGAGATTTTAGAGACTATTATTCTAAAATTTCGTATTAAAAATCTTTTACCACTTTTAAACTTCGATTCACACTATAAATAATTCTTTTCTTTCAAATTATGAGGAAGAATCCGAATCATTGTGGTGGAATAAATAAAATAATAATTCATTAAACTAGTATGGTGTCGGCGGGGCGGTGGAACCTTTCCAACCTTTTAAACCTCACATTTAAGAAAAATAGTTAAAATAAGAATTTTTTTCTCATGTTTCTTATAGTTTTCAAAAAACAAGAGTCTACATATAGAGCTCAACATCCTTTGATTTTTATTTGTTTGCATTTAAGAATTGTTTGCATATCTTTCCTGAATAAAATGAGCATGAAAAAAACATTATACAATTTCTTATCCAACAGAAGTATCTTTCTTTTTTTCTTCAATATTACATCATACCAAAGAAAAACGAACAAGAAACAAACAGCAGAATCTTGGAAACTGCTCGTGTGTCGGTCGTTTTGAATTTGTTATCCAATCCAAGCCCCAAATTCAAATTAATAAAACACAATCACCGCCAAAACAATGTATTTCCTCTTAATTCTGGTTGAAAGTTTCCCAATTTCATTGTCCACGCGTAATTTCTTCAAGACAAGACATAAAGTAAGTATGATTGTGGCTCGTCTTCTACATCTCTTTACCGTGTTGGCCTCCACGTTCGCGTCGTTGTCGTGGTCGACTTGGTCAGTTGATCTGCGATCGCTGCCTATGGTCGTCCCAAAGATCGTGTGTGGGAATTCTGTAATTAGGCCTCCCAGGGATCGAACAAAAACAATCACAAATTGTCGTCCCAGGTTAAATCACTCAGAGATTGGACCTTAAATTGAGGTCTGCCTACACTAAACCTGTACTACTCCGTAGTTCGAATTCGATGGTGGCGGTGGCGGCGGCGTTTCATTCATTGGCATCCTTGATCTGTGAAACCCACCAAATTAAGAACTCTCTTCATTCTCTCTTTGGACGGTGATGGGAACTGGGAACATACCTACATACCACCAACAGCCAATTGGCTAATAACGCTCGTATAACTCAATCAAGAGCATCAATTCAGTTCAGAAGATTTCTTCATTTCCGTGCCTTAGCCTTAAAGTTTTCAACAATCACTGTTTTTTTTTTTGTCTTCTTTTTATTTAACTTCAAGCCATTTGTAGACTTCTTTGGTCACAAAAACTAAATACCTCCTGTTTACTCCTGCGCCCTTCTTATCTTCTGACTTTATATACGATTCATGACTTTATTTGCAGTCCCTTATGTGAATGTGGCATGCAGCATCAAAGAAGCAACAACAAAAAGAATCAGAAGAACAAGATGATCTAAAGAGATCGTTGAACGATATGGAAGCTGAATAAATTTATTACATTGAATCGTTGGGTTAATTGAGAGTGCAGTTTTTTTGGGTCTTATTGAAAGTTGAAAGGACCTACTCTGATTTTTGGTGTCCCTTATATCCAACAGCTACTATACTGGCGAGAGTGCGGGTTCATTAATTTTAGAGCTTTGTTTTTTGACGAGACCACCCTATAAGGATGTTGATGAATATATATGCAGATAGAAAGCATTACACTAACTTTTTTTAATGTTGAAATTTTTGTATACAAGGAGCGATTTATGTAAACTTTAAAAAATGAAGTCAATATTTTAGTTCGCTTAATGAGATGACTCATTTCCTTTATGTTTACAAAGTCGAATCGGATGACCTATATTATAAGTGTTACATGCAGAGCTTTATTTTTTTCACTTTCGGTGTAGGAAGAAGCTATCATTGCATAATATCTACTTCTGGTAGGAAGAACTAGGCAGATAGAACATTTTGTAATAGTAAAAAGAACTAAGATTGATTTAAATTCTCCAACCAATATTTTACTTAAAATTCAAAAGTTCAAAATTTTTAATATTAAGGTTAATAGTTTTAAATTGAAAATTAGTTTAAAATTAAAATTAACTTAAAATAAAATAAAATAATTAATTTTTAATTAATATATATAAATATTGGCTACTGGCATAAGCAAATTTAATATAATAAAAGGAGATAGACAAGGAGATCCGCCTTCACTACTTCTATTTAGTTCAGTCCTCGTAGACATTTCCAATAAAATAACTTGAGGACAATATATAGGATAAATTCTTACCAATTTAAGATTTGGAGACGATAATATCGTCGTTCTATGAAAACTCCCTAAGTCCATTTTCCGCAAAAATGAAATAAATACACCAAGTTCTTGCAAATGACAAAATTTATATTTTCTCAAAACTTCCTAAGCTCTACGATGTACAATTTTTCAATTATGAAGAATTAAAACTGCCAAAATCTATTAATTTTCATATTGATTTCAAACTTCAAATGCAAATATCTCAAAACACAAAAAATTGACTTAGGGAGTTTTCATAGAACGACGACGATATAGTCCTTATTTCTACAAAAGCTAAACATATTTAAGACATGTTGACGGAACTAACTACCTAACTAAAGCCATGACAAATCACACAAAAGATGATATAACGTAAACATGTTACAATTGGAGTAAAGTGCAGACACAATGAAATATTATATCTTCGACTCTGCTATTCTGCCGATCCTAACTTACGGACTACAAACACTGAGCTTGACTGCAAAATTACTTGACCAGCTAAGGATATGCCAGACCAAAATGGGAAACAAAATTTTGAACAAGTCAAAGGTTACGAAATGTAGATATTCGCACTAGAACTGTATTTATAGACGTCATGAATTGAACAAGAAGGCTGAGAAGACTTCAGGACCAATAATGGACAAAAATGACTACAAAATGGAGATTAGAGAACAAGAGAACAGCAGGACGACCCAATAAAAGATGGAGTGACGATCTATCACAAATAAGTACAAATTCGTACAACGAAGCCAAAAATAGAGGCATACGGGGAGCCTTGTGGAGGGTTATATCAGTCGAAAAGGTATTAAACACTCATAATTCTTCCAGTAAATTTATTGTTCTGAATTTTGACATCTTTCCAAGTCTTTGCAGTTGAATTAAGAGTTGGGGTTTATTACAAAAAAAAAAAAATAATAAAAAAAAATAAGAAATAAAAAAGAAATGAAAAACAAAAAATGCTAGATAGTTAGATTTGCTACAGCGGTTGTTCTAGTTTTAAGTAGTTTATAGGTAGAATAGGTAGAGTTAGTTTTAAGTTTTATTTAAGGACCTAATTTTAAGTAGTTTTTAATTAAAAATAAAAAAAGGATATTGATATTATTTTTTTTTTAATTTTCTAATGAATACAAAATAAATAAAATTGAATTGAATTGAAATTAAATAGATCTTAGGGCCGAAAGGCATTAGAATTAAGTATTATTGCTTAACTTAGAGTGCCCGTATGGGACCAGTAAGTTAGTTGTAAGTTATGGTTAATTAGGTTTGTTTTATGAATTTTTGTCTAGCTTTAAGATAGGTTTAAGAATTAATAAATACAAATTAATTTAAAAAAAAAGGGTCGGGGTTTAAATATTTAAGATTCATAATATTTCGAAAAACCGTATCATAAAATTCAGTTATAAAAGTCAAAACATTATGCAAATACAAATATTTATGGTTTTTCAAAATTCTGTAAAAACTTGGTGGACTCCAAATATCTTGCGAATCAATAAAGCTACTAAGATTTTTTTGTATTAAACAAAAAATTGAAACAAAATGTTTCTAATCTCGAATAATTGTATGCATCAAAAAATTTGGTGTTTGATATCTGGTATATTTTTTAGAAAAATCGAAATGTCCAACTAAAAGTTTGAAAAAAACTGAAAATGTACAAAAAATTACTGCACGAAATTGGCGAAAATTGAAGTTCTACTAGAAAAGTACTGACTTTTAAATTATTTTATTCGATTTATAATTTCCTTGAAACAATCTAATCGATATGTTTTTACAAGAAAAAAAAACTTTACAAAAATGCTACTAAAAATGTTGTTCTCGGGAACAAAAGCGGACATACGTCCGTATGTCTGTACGTCGGTACGTCCGTACGTGGGTGTTTTTTTTTACCATAGCAGTTTAAAAAAAATGTGAAAATTTTGGTTAACCCTAAATATCTTACGAACCAAAAACGCTAGAGACTTGAATTAAATTTTATATAATATATTGTAACGTGATACCAAATAAGTATATTTTTGAAAAACATCCATTTAACGGTTTTTTTTATAAAAAAAAAATTTGTCACCTCGAAAATTTTACAAAATGGTTTTATCACCAAAACAATTTTTTGCAAAGAAAAATAACGTTTTGAACATCTGGTAAAATTTTGAGAAAAATCGAATTGACACTTTTTTTATAAAAAATAGAAACCTAAAAAAAAACATTACTCAAAGTTGGTAAAAATTGAATTTCTAGTCAAATATCTTTTCAAAAACTAGAGATTAAGCCTTCTTACTAATTTTAACTTATAAGAAATATTGTTTTCAACATTAATAAAATTTTTGAGAAAAATCAAATTTACAGTTTTTTTTACAAAAAATAAAAACCTAAAAAAAAATTAATAAAAGTTGGTAAAAAATGATTTTCGACTCAAATATGTTTTTAAGACTTTGAGATATTGGCTTTAAACTACTTTTATCTTTTAAAAAATATTGTTGTCAACATTCAGTAAAATTTTGAGAAAAATCGAACTGAAATTTTTTTTACAAAAAATTTAAAATTAAAAGAAAATTTAACAAAAGTTGGTAAAAATTGATTTTCGACTCAAATATCTTTTCAAAAATTTGAGATTATAGCTTCCAACTAATTTTAACTTATAAGAAATATTGTTTTCAACATTCGGACAAATTTTGAGAAAAATCGAATTGACAATTTTCTTACAAAAAATGAAAACCTTAAAAAAAAATTAATAAAAGTTGGTAAAAACTGATTTTCGGCTCAAATATCTTTTCAAAACTTTGAGATATTGACTTTAAACTACTTTTATCTTTTAAAAAATATTATTGTCAACATTCAGTGAAATTTTGAGAAAAATCTAATTGACAGGTTTCTTACAAAAAATAAAAACCTAACAAAAAATCAATACTAAAACTTGGTAAAAATTTACTTACGACTCAAATTATTACTTTACAAAAAATATTGTTTTCGATATTTAGCAGTTTTTTTTATAAAAATCGAACAGTCCGTTTTTTCATAAAAAATTAAATCTACAAAAAATAGTAGGCAAATTTGGTAAAAATTGATGTTCAGTTCTTGATATCTCTCAAATTAATTTCATTCATCCAATTTGTGAAAATTTAAAATGCTACTTAAATTGGTAAAAATTTGTATTCTACTAAAAATCTATTTAATAAAACTAGATTTCCAATATAACTATTTATTTATATAAAAAATATTTTTGGTAATTTTAACATTTTTAAGAATAATTCAACTAACAACTTTTTTAACCCAACACTAAAACCTACAAAGTTTTAAGCAAGACAATTCGACAGACGGGATGGGAAGTTATCAGTTTGGGTCGCATCTCAGCCTCTTTTTTTTATTTATTTAATCAAAGTGCACTATTCTCGACAAATCATCATAAGTTGTTAGATTTCACCTGTCTTATACAAATCTTAAAGAATCTCTAAACTTAAACGGTTCTAAACAGAAAAGGTCAAAAATAGGTCTTGTAAACAAGTCTGTAACATCAAGTTTTTGAAATATAATATATCAAAATATGTATTTAAAAATAATGTTGAAACGGGTATTTTTCAACATTTGAGCAGATAGTTAAAGCATTAAATTCAAGGTTTGCTTAAAACTTCGTATAATATCAAATAAAGACTCGTACTCATGTGAATTTTCACAAAATAAGTAAAATATTAAAATTATCTAAACTTTATCTAGAAGGCAAAGATTTTTACTTTGGAAAATCATCGTACAATATATTGTTAAGGGATATTTTTAGTATTTGTAAAATTCCATATTTTAAAAAACTGTTGTAATAGAAAAAGATTCGAATTCAGGAAAAACTATATTTTTTAAAAAAGGTATTGACTTTTTTGTGCTACAGACAAACATTTAATTTTGTCGACCAATCTTATTTCGACTGGTTGTAAATTATGTAAATAAACTTATTAGCTCTGTAATATTTCTTTGTTGCCTTTACTTACAGATTTTTAAAACACATGTTTTGTTATTGCATATTTTATCAGAACCCGAAAAAATAGATTGGACAAAATGTAGAAAACTGTTTGTTAGCATCTATTAATTTGAAATAATTTAGTTTTTTTTATACAGAAGAAGTCTAGCAAACTTCAGAACCTACAATTCAACATTTAATTAAATGAAAAATAAATCAATTAAATGATGAGTCTTTTATGAGTGCAACTTTTTCCCTGAGTACAACTTTCCTTTAAAAACAATATGGAAACAAAAATTTACCATGCACAGAAACAACACTTAGATTGTTGCTAAAAAGATAGTGCCAATAATATCCAGTTAAGAACTGAATGTCTCTTCTATGTTCTTAACAAACAATTTACAAAAACCATCTACAAATAGGCATTTAAAGCATTTTGATTTGTATATTCCGACTTTACGAAACGAAAACAATAAATCTCCCCAAGATATGAAATCTGTTTCCACACAAAATGTTTGATGCAATATCTTTGTGCATGGGCTCGCAACATTATTGTAAATTAAAAAACGCACTGCCTAATGATCACTTATATGGCGGCAGGTTAGTATAGACGGTTTTTGAAAGTCCCTTTTTGTGTTGTTTTGGTTTTTGTGTATTAAAGCCCCCACGTACATTCATATCTACTGATTTGAAAGAGCAATGTTCCTGCATCACTTAGCAACATCAGAAAACAAAAGCAAAGCACAAGGTTTATCTGTATCTTTGGCCAGCTTCGTACAGAGTGCTGTCGTATCGCAATCGCAACAAGATTTTAAATATGTAAATTAAATGTAAATAAGGATCCAAGTATGCGGATCGTGATAAAGCGATTTGATTTGGCCGCCCTTCCGCTGGTCCTTCAACAACTTTTTCGTGAATTTTAACAGTTTACGATAAGATGCGAATCCGTAAAATTTGTTGTTTTTTTTCGGCTATATACGAACGATATAAACACACTTGTTGCACATGTTTTCGTACATAATGCGAATACGAATAGGTACGCTATAATCCCCCAGATGACGAAGATGATGGCGGGGACTGAGACTGCGAGGGACCTTTATGTATCTCATGTTGGAGACGTCTGCCGGAGTATCTGTATATGGCTACACTTTGTGCTGACATGCTCTGGATTGATGGAAAGAAATATCCTGCCCTTTTTTTGAGAAAGATCTTCTCTGAGGATCTTCGCCCCCAATCGATAAATGACGATCAAGCGTCGACGGCGACGACGACGTCGATGATGACGACAGGGGCCATACGACGACGACTGCGACGACGACGTCAACGAGTAACGACGACGACGGACGTTTTGTAAAAATAATTTATGCAGACCTGATTTGCGCTGGATTATAGAGATTAACTTGTGATCTAGGTCCATTGAAGACATCACAGTCTGGAAGGGCTCTGGAAGCTGGAACTACATGTGATATTTAGGTTTTGTGTTTTTAAAAAAAATATAGAAATTCCCAATGTTGTAATAGTCTTTGGGTTCTTATAGACTTAGACCCATGCTGGGATACAGTTTAAATGTTTGGATATGAACAAAAAAATTATTTGATACTTTTCTTAAATGGCGTGTTCATTTCTCATTCATCATGTGACAACTGACAGGTGACTATCCGCACCTCAAGTAATGTCTCTACATCCAGCCAGTGCCAGTCATCAGCAATGGACACACGTCACACGAAGATGGACTGGCAGACCGCCTTGAGACTTTTTAACTAATTGGTATATGATGTCTAAATGAAGAGGTCACTTTTTGGTTGTCAGAGGAGTTGCTGATTCCGAGATAGTGATAAGAAATGTTTGTTTTTTGTTTTGTTTTAATTTTAATCAAGTTGCACTGATGGAGGTATATTGCCAACAATTGTTAAAGGAATAATGAATGTGTGGGAAATAAATGAAAAATTACTTTATCATCACTAAAAATATCAAAATACATTTTACTATGTACATACAAATAAATTTGTTGGATAAAACTTGCCTGTGAAATTTTGCTTTTTCAAGTTAAAAACTATGCAATGTCATTTTTAGTTTCATCTTCTTTGGCATTGCAATTAAACTGCCTTAATAAGTTAAGTTTGGTTTGCATGTGCTTTGGCAGGATAACAACTCGATTTTTTTCGATATAAGAAAGGTGCACCAACAAAATTTGAAACAAATATCGAAATAAATTATTTACACGTTTTCTTTTTTTAGCTTGAAACTGAAAAATGTTATAATTACTATTAGGATCAATACGTAGTATTTAAAAAGAAGCTATTTATCAGTATAAAGTCATAATTATTGTTTTACATTTTGTCAATGTTGGCCGAACAAAAATATTATCTGGGTCGCAATTTTTTAAAGTTTGGTTTTAAATATTCATTAAGGCCAAAGCCAACTTTCCAATAACAATGAATTTTTTTTTAAATTTCAATAAAAAGACATTTAGGAATTTCGAAACGTACCTCAGAAGATCTTCGAACACTCATACATTTTTTTACTTTAATTTTATTTCTATATGATTAATAATCAGGGAACGAAATTCAATTTTCTATTAATTTTGTATGTTTGTATGACCACTTACCTTTTACGGATTTTTTTTTCTGGAAATAATTCATAAATTTGCCATATGGGGTCCATTTGTACCCTACTATAGAATATCTTACAAAAAGAAACGTATTTTTCCAACAATTTTTGATTTCAATAAAAAGAGCAAGGAAGTCTCTCTAGAACTGTTCTCAAGACCTCTCCTCATAGTGCGAAGAGTATCCAATGTAGTTTTCCCTTTTTTGTTTTGCCCTGCTCGGTCATTTATTTTCCACTCCATCAGCTCGATAAGCTTTTCGTTTCTTAACAATTTTTTGTTTTTTATTGATGGGTTTAAATGACAACAAATTATGACAGTCGCTACAGCTGCTACGTCTAGTAAGTTGTAAAATACAACCATCAGCCAGCGTTGTGTTTGAAGGGTGCTGGAATATATACAAAACATACGATAGAAATAATCGACTCCATCTTTGGTTTTGCTGTAGTCCAGTATCATCACAGGCTTATTTAGAGAACCCGAAGTGGCTTTTTCACATTTATGTTGCGTCCGTATCTTCCTACTTTCTTTTATTGACTTTTACGGAATCGTTTTGGTCATCAAGAATTTGCTTTCGTAAAAAGGGTTTTGGTCCGTTTCTTTTTTTTTCTGATTTTTCCAAAATAGTGCGATTTATAAACGAGCAACTTCAATGCCAAGTCGACGTGTGTGAAAAAGTTATCGATTCTAAGGTTACGCCCGGTGTTGAAATACCAAGTCCCGTACTTCGATCAGAGCTTTACTATTACTAATCACTAGTTTCACCAAATGTAAAAAAGTAATAAAATCTTAGCTCTGGAGTTCACTTTTTACACTTTTTCTTTATTTTAGTATTTCTAATAAATTTTTTTTTCATATACCGCCAAAACAAGATGTTACATTTTCAGCCAAAATTGCCAAAATTCATTAGAAATGATGGACCTTTTTATATACGCATAAATGTACCAGTGAAAGGCTGGAAATTTGTTTACTGGTTTCTAACTAAGGCAAACCGGGTATACTATACCTATCAAAGCAAAATCTGCGAGAAATTTTGAACTTATGACATTTCATGGCTATTTTGAAGTCAAACAAATTTAAGAATGTATTTTCGAATGACCTGAAAGATTAATTTTCTATTGAAATTTCAAAAAGATTAATTTTCTATTCAAATTTAAAGTAATATCTGATAAATATTTGAAAATCATTAGTAAATAAGTTAAAAAACTAAAAACCGAATAATATTACATATACAATGAAAAAAAATGCATCGAAAATATTCTGGTGTACAAATTTTTGCCCTGGTGTAAAGGAGGGTTAATATAAATTTTCAAAATTCGGGTTTTGAATGAAAATAAAAAGAACATAAAACAGAGGCTGGGATGCGACCCACACTGATAACTTCCCATCCCGTCTGTCGATTTGTCTTGCTTAAAAGATTTGTAGGTTTTCGTGTTTTGTTAAAAAAGTTTTCAGTCAAAAACCATTTCTTATCATTTTTAGTAACATTTGCATACTATTTTTTGTAGATTTAAATTTTGTCTGAAAAAATTGGTTGTTGGATTTTCATAAAAAATTTACTGAATGTTGAAAACAATATTTCTGATAAAATAAAATTATTTTGAAGCCAATATCTCAACTTTAAGTAATGTTTTTTTAGGTTTTTAATTTTTATAAAAAAAACTGTCAATTCGATTTTTCTCAAAACTTTACCAGATCTCAAAAATGTTATTTTTCGTTGCATAAAATTATTTTGGAGATAAAATCATTTTTTATTCGTAAAAATATTCGAGGTGACAATTATTTTTGTTCAATTTTCTTGATTTATTAAAAACCGTTAGTTGGATTTTTTCCAAAAATATACTAGTTTGGTATCACGTTAAAATATATAATATAAAATTTAATTCAAGTCGCTAGCATTATTGTTTCGTGAGATATTTGGGTAAACCGAAATACAGTAGACGCTCTATATAGTGAAGTAATAAAAACCAGCCATGGTCACTATTTCGAGATTGTTCACTATTTCGAGCGGGAGCCTAGAAACGCTTTCCAAAGTTAAATTTGATCAAAAATACACATTTTGTTCAGTGTGAAGATAATTATATTTATTTAATGAATAAACTAACATTTAAGCAAGTTAAAACAGTTAAAAACAAAAACAAAAACAAATCATGATACATACTTATTATTACAATTACAATGCTGTACAAAAGTAAGAACACAGCAAGAACTTGTGTTCTACTAAATCAAGTGACTACTTTCTTTTGTGATTCAGTGTGAGATAAGCATGAATTAACGTTAAAATTTGTTTAAAGGCAGTCGACATGCTGTAGACGTATTGCCACTGTAATATTCTTGTTTAAACATGAGAAAAAATATATGTTCACTATATCGAAATTTGAATTGTTCACTATTTAGAGTAGTACATGTAACATTTTGGGTGTTCACTATACTGGATAGTTCACTATTCCGAGGTTCACTTTATCGAGCGTCTACTGTATTCACCTTTTTTTTTAAATTTCTATGGCGAAAAAACCACTCACTCAATTTTTTCTGCATTATTATCTTATTTATACAAAATTATTTGAAGTCGATATCTCTACTGGTTCTTGAGCTATGGACGACGAAAAAACTTAACGAAGACACGTACAAATTTTCAATTCGACAAATCGGACCGATTACAATAACTTCCTATGGGAAGATACAAATTTTATAATTTAAACTTTAAACTATTAAAATTATGTATAGCAATAGCAATCATTTTTGAAGCTAATTCTTTAACAAACCGTAAATGAGAGAAAACGAATCAGATTTTTTCGAAAGAGAAAACTGTTTTTATGACACCATGTTTTTTATAAAAATTAAAAAATCTGTAAAAAACACGGCATTGGTAAAACTCATGTTGGATTCAAAAATCTCGAGAATAAATTAAGTTATTGACTTCAAAACTATTTCATTCCAAGCTAAATTTCAATATTAACGTAAAATGATGTTCGTAGAAAAATCTAATCGGTATTTTTGTACAAAAAATACAAATTTTCAAAAAATCCTACTAAAATTAATAAAAATTGGTTTAAATTAGAATCAAGTGTATGTCATCAAAATATTGTTGGTAGTTTTTAGTGAAATTAAAAAAAAATTAAATTTACATTTGGTTTTTTAAATACGAAAACCTACAAAAAGAATGAAAAACTGATAAGAAATTTTTCCACTTAAAACTTTTTTTCTTACACAAAATATATTGTTACTTTTAGAAAACGAATTTGAAGTTATCAGTGTGAGTCGCATTCCAGCGTCTTTTTTAAAGTTCTTTTAAATATATAATGTTTTGATGACTAAGTGTTGAATTTTTAGAAAAATTGCATTTCTTAAGTAAAATGGGGTTAAAGCAAATATGTGATATATTTTCATTTCTGAAATTATTTTCCGATATATGTATATACTACTTAGAAAACGGCAAGAAAATAAGCATTGTTTTAAAAAGGAATATTAAATAGTCGGGTTTTCTCAGTGCAAGTTTTAAAAACCAAGACACTTGTTCCCTTATTTGTAATTTTCCCAATTGTTTCCTGAATTCTATCACAATCTACACGAAGAAAATAAAAAAAATTATAAAAGTTAGCTAAGGACCATACACAAAAATTAAGTTACTTTTGAAAATTGTATTTAAATTGATCTCACCACTTACTAACATACATATATAAAAAAGCAAAGCCTTAGCAGACGAGAAATTAACAAATATTTATACTTCATTAAGTTAAACAATTTTATACAAAAAAGTTACATTTTATTTTTAGAAAATTCCTACAGTCTGCACTTTACTTGGCTTTTATTAAATAATTATAATTTTTTGTATTATTTTCAACACCATAGCAATAGAGTTCCTTTTAAAAGAATCAAGAATGTGAAATGGATTCCATAGTCCTCAATTTAAAACAAGTTAAATTCTCTATAAACATACTCATATAGAAGTCCATATTTATATGACAGCAAAACTCATGAGGACAATATGCGAAAAAGGTTGACTGATTGACTGATCGATTGTTAAAATGTGAAGAACTTCGTGACATACTCAATTTACGTGATTAAACTGTAAAGTTGGACCAGTATACATCAGTGATGATTCGAAACTTGGGCATCATTCATGGTCCATCTCTGTCATCCATCGATCAATTCGATCAATACGGGAGGAGAAGTAAGTTTATTTTGTTTTCTTTAATCGAATGATCTTGTAATGACGCATTACAAATCTACAACGAAAACACTAACAAATTACATGCGTTCGGTCACTACACCGAGCATTGAGTTCACACTCAATTCAACTGGGCCAAAATATGGCGACATTAATGGGCAAAGCTGATTTTGTCATTCGCAAAAATATAATTCACACTAGGTTGTTACCAAAAGGTTGCCTAGTAGAACCGAACGAGATCCAGATAAGAAGAAAACCAAGGAGTGAACAAAGTAGAAAGACGAGAAAGTTCAACGTTAAGCGAGGATTCGAGGTAAGTAGTTGGGATATTCACAGAGGCTTCCCCCCACCAGAGGTAAGGGGCTTTTGTGAAATATTCAAGATTAATTAATTTACCAGTTCAACGATAAACAAGGATTAGTGGTAAGTAGTTTTGAATATAAACAGAGGCTTCCCCCCACCAGAGGTAAGGGGCTTCTTGTGTAATATTCAAGGTTAAGTAAGTTACCAGCTTCGGCTGTGTGTTACCGGCTTAGGCCGTGTGTTACCGGTTTCGGCCGTGTGTTACCAGCTTCGGCTGTGTGTTACCAGCTTCGGCTGTGTGTTACCGGTTTCGGCCGTGTGTTACCAGCTTCGGCTGTGTGTTACCAGCTTCGGCTGTGTGTTACCGGTTTCGGCCGTGTGTTACCGGTTTCGGCCGTGTGTTACCAGCTTCGGCTGTGTGTTACCAGCTTCGGCTGTGTGTTACCGGCTTCGGCCGTGTGTTACCGGCTTCGGCCGTGTGTTACCGGTTTCGGCCGTGTGTTACCAGCTTCGGCTGTGTGTTACCGGTTTCGGCCGTGTGTTACCAGCTTCGGCTGTGTGTTACCAGCTTCGGCTGTGTGTTACCGGTTTCGGCCGTGTGTTACCAGCTTCGGCTGTGTGTTACCAGCTTCGGCTGTGTGTTACCAGCTTCGGCAGGGACGTGAGGGTGTTTTAGATTTCCCAGCTGGGGTATGCTCACGGTGTCCAGGGTTTAGTTAAATAAAACACCCTCACATTTTGGCGCCCGAGCAGGGACCATAAGGTCCACCACCGACGAACTGAATAAAAAAAAAAAAAAAAAAAAAACCACAGTAAAAGGAGACAGAAACAACGTTATCAAATTACCTCACCGCACTTTACCGTTTACCGCACCGCACTTTACCGTTTACCGCACCGCACTTTACCGTTCACCGCACCGCACTTTACCGTTTACCGCACCGCACTTTACCGTTTACCGCACTTTACCGCACCGTACTGCACTTTACTGTTCACCGCACCGCACTCCGATAGCCAGACACGCTATAGTCCCACCGGATACCGTAATTGTATTTTTTTTTTGTGCCGATTGATAACGTTTTCCTCTTTTGGGAAAAGCTAAGATAAAATGATGTCAGATGACGAACCTGAATTCGACGTATTTGCTTTTATAGGAGCAATTTACCTATTGAAAAAGCAAGAGATTGTGGAGCGAATGGCCCAATTGAACCTGGATACGGAGGGAACCCTGCCAACCCTCAGAGCCCGTTTTATCGCCTACATTAAAGAGGCGAGACTGCGGAAGTCGACGCAAAACCTCCTAGTAGAGGTAGGAAAACTAGCCTTAGACAGAGAATTTCCAGACGACGACTCTAGCCAAGCAGTGGAGCAGTCCAACGACGGGGAGGAATCGGACCAAACCACTCACAATACTACGCGGAAAGAAGGGGTCAAGGATTACTTTTTTTGTGTGCCATCCTGCGATAAACTACGCGCAGCTATGATTCAAAACAAAGCACAAGCTGGCATGCACGAGACCGAGGTGGATACATTGCCACCGGCAAGCGCACACAGTGCCCAGCACATGCCCGACCAACCGATACAACAACTAATACCAACTAGACAATATGAACCTACTACGGAAGGCCGCATGATTCTGAGCCGTGAAGCCGAAGTGATGAATATCGTCCGAAAATGGGGAGTAAGGTTCGACGGCACTGGCAACGTTTCAGAATTGATCAAGCGACTGGAAGAAAAGATCAAATGTTATAGGATCTCACCACAAGAGATGGTTCGTACCTTACCCGAAATACTAAGAGGGACGGCGTTGGAGTGGTATCGTATAAAACGAGTGCAATTCTTGACATGGGCCGATTTTCACAAGGCTTTCTTAGAACATTTCTTACCAATCCGATATATCAATAAGTTGGAAGATGAAATTGCGCGAAAACGACAAGGCCCAAAAGAAAAGGCCAAAGATTTTATCCGATCTATGCAGTACCCGATCCATCAACACCCTACCATGAAGGTAGAAGGAAACACCCACGTACGGCGGACAACAAAAAACCGTAAGGTTATAAGAAGAAAAAAAAAAAAAAAAAAAAGGGAGTTGTGTTAATTCTTTTTTTCTCTTTTGAATTAGAATTATTTTTGAATTAGAATTATGAATAATCTTTTTGTATTCAAGCTTGAAGCTAATTTTTTTTTTAGGCTTATAGATAAAAAAAAAAAATTAAAAACAAAAAAAAAGAAACAAAAAAATATAATAAATAATCCAGAGAAAAAAAGGGGTTTCCCTACAAAGGAAACAAAAAAAAAAAAGGACAAGACGAGGAAGTCCTCGTTTTCCAAAGAAGGGGGGAATTGTAATGACGCATTACAAATCTACAACGAAAACACTAACAAATTACATGCGTTCGGTCACTACACCGAGCATTGAGTTCACACTCAATTCAACTGGGCCAAAATATGGCGACATTAATGGGCAAAGCTGATTTTGTCATTCGCAAAAATATAATTCACACTAGGTTGTTACCAAAAGGTTGCCTAGTAGAACCGAACGAGATCCAGATAAGAAGAAAACCAAGGAGTGAACAAAGTAGAAAGACGAGAAAGTTCAACGTTAAGCGAGGATTCGAGGTAAGTAGTTGGGATATTCACAGAGGCTTCCCCCCACCAGAGGTAAGGGGCTTTTGTGAAATATTCAAGATTAATTAATTTACCAGTTCAACGATAAACAAGGATTAGTGGTAAGTAGTTTTGAATATAAACAGAGGCTTCCCCCCACCAGAGGTAAGGGGCTTCTTGTGTAATATTCAAGGTTAAGTAAGTTACCAGCTTCGGCTGTGTGTTACCGGCTTAGGCCGTGTGTTACCGGTTTCGGCCGTGTGTTACCAGCTTCGGCTGTGTGTTACCAGCTTCGGCTGTGTGTTACCGGTTTCGGCCGTGTGTTACCAGCTTCGGCTGTGTGTTACCAGCTTCGGCTGTGTGTTACCGGTTTCGGCCGTGTGTTACCAGCTTCGGCTGTGTGTTACCAGCTTCGGCTGTGTGTTACCGGTTTCGGCCGTGTGTTACCAGCTTCGGCTGTGTGTTACCAGCTTCGGCTGTGTGTTACCGGCTTAGGCCGTGTGTTACCGGTTTCGGCCGTGTGTTACCAGCTTCGGCTGTGTGTTACCAGCTTCGGCTGTGTGTTACCGGTTTCGGCCGTGTGTTACCAGCTTCGGCTGTGTGTTACCAGCTTCGGCTGTGTGTTACCGGTTTCGGCCGTGTGTTACCAGCTTCGGCTGTGTGTTACCAGCTTCGGCTGTGTGTTACCGGTTTCGGCCGTGTGTTACCAGCTTCGGCTGTGTGTTACCAGCTTCGGCTGTGTGTTACCGGTTTCGGCCGTGTGTTACCAGCTTCGGCTGTGTGTTACCAGCTTCGGCTGTGTGTTACCGGCTTCGGCCGTGTGTTACCGGTTTCGGCCGTGTGTTACCAGCTTCGGCTGTGTGTTACCAGCTTCGGCTGTGTGTTACCGGCTTCGGCCGTGTGTTACCGGTTTCGGCCGTGTGTTACCAGCTTCGGCTGTGTGTTACCAGCTTCGGCTGTGTGTTACCGGTTTCGGCCGTGTGTTACCAGCTTCGGCTGTGTGTTACCAGCTTCGGCTGTGTGTTACCGGTTTCGGCCGTGTGTTACCAGCTTCGGCTGTGTGTTACCAGCTTCGGCTGTGTGTTACCGGCTTAGGCCGTGTGTTACCGGTTTCGGCCGTGTGTTACCAGCTTCGGCTGTGTGTTACCAGCTTCGGCTGTGTGTTACCGGTTTCGGCCGTGTGTTACCAGCTTCGGCTGTGTGTTACCAGCTTCGGCTGTGTGTTACCAGCTTCGGCTGTGTGTTACCGGTTTCGGCCGTGTGTTACCAGCTTCGGCTGTGTGTTACCAGCTTCGGCTGTGTGTTACCGGCTTAGGCCGTGTGTTACCGGTTTCGGCCGTGTGTTACCAGCTTCGGCTGTGTGTTACCAGCTTCGGCTGTGTGTTACCGGTTTCGGCCGTGTGTTACCAGCTTCGGCTGTGTGTTACCAGCTTCGGCTGTGTGTTACCGGTTTCGGCCGTGTGTTACCAGCTTCGGCTGTGTGTTACCAGCTTCGGCTGTGTGTTACCAGCTTCGGCTGTGTGTTACCAGCTTCGGCTGTGTGTTACCGGCTTAGGCCGTGTGTTACCGGTTTCGGCCGTGTGTTACCAGCTTCGGCTGTGTGTTATCAGCTTCTGCTGTGAGTTACCGTTTTGGCGTAACGGCGAATACCCCAGACCTGATCGAAGTGACGGAAGAAACGAAACCCGCGCCGCCTGCTGACCGTCACCTACCGTGTAGACTACTTCAGACCAGTGGAACAAGCCAAGATCCAGACGAGAAGAAGTATTATTACCAGAAATTAGATTTAGAACAAAAAGAATGTTAACCGATTATAAGAAATAACTTTCAAACAATATAAAGAATAATAAAAACTAAAGACAAAGACCTATTGAAGTTAAATTTTGGTGTTTTATTTAACTAAACCCTGGACACCGTGAGCATACCCCAGCTGGGAAATCTAAAACACCCTCACAATCTTGTCAGTTTGTCTCGTCCAATTAAACGCGAATTGTGTGTTGAGTATAGTAGATCACCTACATAAAGGCTATAATTTGCACAAAGTTATGTATCGTATAATATTTTGTGCACTCGGAATTATGAATGAGGTTTATTAATCAAAAATAATTGGTTTATTATTGATCGTAGTTTTTGTTAATATTTCATTGTGGTCATCTTAGTATGGAACTCGTCCATCAAAATTCCATGACAAACGATTATGATTTTGCTATTGGATTTTTTCCATCACGGTACATCTGGGTTTTAGTCGTACCTTATATATATGTAATGTATATATATTTATGAACACAAAAAGTTAATGTTTTTTTATGATTTTTATAAAACTGCAATTCTGACTCAATTCAAAGTCTTGAAGATACCTAAATAGAAGACTTTGTAATACAAAATTTGTCAGTGATTTACTATGTTTCTGAGTCAGAGTTCTTTAAAAATCGTCTTTAAAATTCGTCGTTTTAAGTTCATAGAGCTGTCATTTGACACTTCTCACACTGAACAGTCATTTGAAATGCCATAATATTTGTTGAACGTTTCTCATTTACGATTATTGCTTACCTATCAATCGAACGACACGGTAAAATTATTAAAACTTTTTATGCAAAAGTGGTTATTCAAACTAAGCCACTTTTCGTACATTACGCAAAAGACTATAAGGTCGTCATAAACTACGGACTAAGTAAGCGATCGTTAAAATTGTGCAGAAATTTGAAGAGAGTGAACGCGTAACCGATGGTGTAAGGTTTATTCATAATCATAATTTTGATTTAAGATCATTGCATAGACGATATGTGGTTTTAACAAGACGAGGCAAAAAGTCACACAACATGTCACTTAAATGCGTAAGAAGTTGTCTGGTCGTGTAACTCTAGGTTTTGTAGACGTAAATTGGCCACCAGAGTCCTCTTATTTGATACGTTAGGTTTTTTCTATGTTCAAACGAATATGGCCGGGATACCAGAGCCAAACATTTTGGCTTATATTTATTCTAAAAAAGAGGCTGGGATGCGACCCACACTGATAACTTTCCATCCCGTCTGTCGATTTGTCTTGCTTAAAAGTTTGTCTATATGTATCAAATTTGCGTAATATTTTTTGTAGATTTTATTTTTTTATGAAAAAACGGACTGTTGCATTTTTATAAAAAAAATTACTGAATATCGAAAACAATATTTTCTGTGAAATAAAATAAGTTTGAAGCCAATATTTTTAATTTTTGAAAATCTATTTTTACCAAGTTTTAGTATTGTTTTTTTTTAGGTTTTTATTTTTTGTAAAAAAAAAACTGTAAATTCAATTTTTCTCAAAATTTTATCGAATCTTGAAAACAATATTTCTTATAAAATAAAATTAGTTAGAAGCCATTATCTCAAATTTTTGAAAAGATATTTAAATCGAAAATCAATTTTTTTAATTTTTTCTTTCGGTTTTTAATTTTTTGTAAAAAAACTGTTTGTTCCATTTTTTTTCAAAATTTGACTGAATGTTGACAACAATATTTTTTGAAAGATAAAAGAAGTTTAAATCTAATATCTCAAAGTTTTGAAAAGATATTTGAGTCGAAATTCAATTTTTACCAACTTTGAGTAATATTTTTTTTAGGTTTTTATTTTTTATAAAAAAAAACTGTCAATTGGATTTTTCTCAAAATTGAATCAGATATCAAAAACATTATTTTTCGTTGTACAAAATTGTTTTGGAGATGAAATCATATTTTAGTCGTAAAATTTTCGAGGTGACAATTTTTTTTTCAGTTTTTTGATTTATAAAAAAACCGTTAATTGGATTTTGTTCCAAAAATATAATTTTCTTATATCACGTTACAATATATAATATAAAATTTAATTCAACTTTAGCGTCATTGGTTCATGATATATTTAAGTTTAACCAAAATGTTCACCTTTTTTTTAAACTGCTATGGTAAAAAAATCACTCACGCAATTTTCTTGAGAGCCCTTTCTGCATCTTTCTGCCTTATTATCTGCATAACAAAATTTGTTTGAAGTCGATATCACTTCTGGTTCTTGAGCTATGGACGACGAAAAAAAAGTCGCGAACGTACAGACGTACGGACGTACGAATGTACGTACACACGCACGCACATACATCTTTCTAAAAATCTTTTATTTCGACTCTAGGGACCTTGAAACGTTGAGAAATGTCAAAATTTTCAATTTGACAAATCGGAACCATTTCAATATAACTTCCTATGTGAAGTTAATAAAATGTAAAAAACAATTAGCTTTGAAGAAACTCAATATCATTTGCGCTATGGAATTATAATTCAAATTCTAAGAACATAAAAGTCAGTTATAAAACATACAATAATTGTAAAAATAAATTATTCATAACATTTTTTAATAGCTTGTTCATCCAGCCTAGTTCTTTTTTGTCAAATAACTTGCCACAAAGTTTTGTGCAAATAAACACAAAATTTCATTTTTAAAAAAATTATATCTCTCGATATAAATGTACTATCGAATTCCAAATCGCACACAAAATGTTCAAATACTGATCTAACTGTCATTATTTGATCGCCTCTTCTAACGATCGATTTGCTATAATCGTCGTCGTTATCTATAAACTGAAGACACGAATACCTGATAGATAACATGACCGCACTTTTGGCGTGCGATGTTTGCACAAAAATTCCGTCCTCAAACGAAACGGTGAGGGTTTGAGTTTATGTAGGTATATTATGATCAAAATATCAATGAATATTTTTTTGCGGTTTTTCTTCGTAATTTTTTATTATTATTATTTTATTGACACTATTCTAACTTGTGTCTGATAATAATGTAGATATTTGCATTTATTATTTGATAACAACTATAAATATTTGTTTAGATAGTGCCAAAGTAAGCATCCGTGGGTGGATGGATTTGATCATATATGGATAAGTGCTTAGAACGATTTAGATTGATATTATTTTTGTATGATCAAAAATTTGTATATTGAATTATGTTTAATGTCTTATGTGTGTGGTGCAGTTAGAGTGAGGCTATTTCAATATTTACTAATGCTTTTGAAAAATTCTCATGTATCACAAATATTTGATTTGATTTGTAACGACAATTTTACTCAATGTTTTCGATTGGTTATTTTAAATTCAGTTGAATTCACTTGAATTGATAACAAACTATGCATGTTTTTTTTAATTGAAAGTAATTCTTTAGCTCCTCCTCTTTGAATGGCCCGAGTGACAAAAGGTTTAAAGTAACTATAGTTATAAGTTCTAGAAAATTTATTAATTTTAAGATCAAATAGGAAATATCCAACCGGAATTAGTTTAATTTAAATTTTTATATTGATTTCAATAATAACTTTATGTCTAATTTGAACTGAATGTTACAATTTTTGAAAGAAAATGTCGAATTACAAACAAGTTCATTTCTACCTGTTTGTATTGAGAATCAAATTCTAATAAATTATTTTTAAATATCCGAAAATTCTGTTTGTCTACAAAATTTTGAGAAGATCCATTTTAATTATAAAGAGAATGGTATGCGACGCACACTGATAACTTCCCTTTTCACTTCACTTATTTTGGTCAAGATAATCTGCAAGTTTAACGAATTAAGGTGCTGGTATTTATTTTTTGTAAAAAAAAAATACAATATTTTAACAAAAACTTTACCAAATATTGATAACAACATTTTTTATTAAATAAAATAAGTTTGATTTTAATATATTTCTTTTGTTTTCAAGATATTTGGGTATTCAATCAATTATTTTCAGTTCTTATTATTTTCTGCTTAAAGCCAATTTCTTGACAAAGTTCTTGAATAAATATAAAACTCGATCAAATAACTCTGGGTTAATCTTCAAATTAGGTTTAAAAATATTTAGAACTCGAGAATTTCTCGACTCTCTTAATTTTCTTAGAACTCAGTGTAAATTTATTATTGAGTTTTAAGGACTAAGAACTCGGTTTAATAAAACAAAGTTCCAACGAATAATAAACTTCTTTCATAGCACCCGGTAGGATTATTGTGTAAAAATATTGGATTTTTGTAATTTTTGATTTAGTGGTAAACAATTTTGCCATTGATTTCAGTTTATTGAATAAAATTAATTTTCACGATCTCAAGGTTATAGAAATTTAAACAGGGTCAATGGACCTTATGCCTTCCTTGGAACGTTAATAGAATTGAAGTTTCCGTGGCGATGGTAAAGGGATCGCGTCCGTTGTTGGGAAAATATTAAGAGAGTAACACGGATTTTATTCTGCAATATAATTTTCATTGAAACGTGTTTATGATTTTTCAAAGCAAAGTACAACTGAGTGAACATTATGGCTTGCTCAAAAGGACATAATGTCCATACTGACGAAATGACTTCTTTAAATAAACAAAATGTCTACCTGTGGTTATATTGCACATTCGAGATTTAAATTTATTGATATCATAGACCCTCAAATTTAAGGGTCTAATAAATCGAATTTTTATCTTAGGAGCCAGTTAAAGCTATCATTGAAATGGATCCGGAAAAATTTTTGTATCGATATTTGACTGTGTTTCCCTTTGACTAGAAATGAAAATTATATACTGATCGATCGGAAATCACGCAAAGAATTTTTTTTGAGAAAAAAAAGTGTACCTACGCATTCATTTTTCTCTAAAAATGTATTTTTCTATTTTCCGGACGGAAATTCATTTTCCTGAACAGCTGATACTTTTATGTTAAAAAGTGAAGCGAATCGTTTCACTGATTTGTGTTCTAATTTCACACAATTCCAATGACAGATTTCTGTCAGTAAACATTTTCGGTGGATTTCAATCAGGAAATTTTTTTCAATGACAGAAATTTTAATGAAAGCTATAAACGACCTGTCAAAAAAATTCCAATGTTTGTTTTCAATGATGAAAACCAATGATAGCTATAACTGGCGCCTTAGGCTTAGATCTAGACCAGAGTTCTATTGCTTGAGAACTTGATGAAGAAATGAGTCAGCACTCAACTGAGTTCCAATTTTTCAATAAACCGAGTTTTAAAGACCAGAAATTTGTCAAAAATTTGGCCGTTAATGTTTTTATTTTTTTGTAAACAAATATGTTGATTTGATTTTTATAAAAATTATTCCACATTTGAAAAACGTAATTATTCACCTTAAAACGTAACACATGTATGTCAAAACTTTGAATTCAAACCTGGCGGATTAAAATAACTTTTTATGGGAAGTACACAAATTTCTATAGATAAGATAGGTACCAAAGAATTTAATTACAAAATATTGATTTCATATTGAAAGTAACTGTAATCGGTGCTATTTTTTCTTATTGAAAATAATGACATTTCTCCAAGTTTCAAGGTATCTAAAATCTGAATTCATCGCTTTTAGAGGAATATAATGTTTGAAATAAATTGGTTTCAATTATCTCACGAAACATTAATAAATGACTTGAGTTTTGTTCATTAAAATTTGTCTTGTATTTGAAAATTTTACAGTCATTAGCCATAACAGTCAATACTGCTTTTCAAAAATGAATCTGTTTGTAAAATTAAGTGAACATAAAATTGTTATTTTTTCGGGTTTCCCTTATTAAAAAAAATCTTCTGTATTGTTCTTATAATTTTTTTCAAAACTAAAGAAAAAAAAAAGAGGCTGGAATGCCATTCACACTGATAACTTCCCACCCCGTCTGCCGATTTGCCTTGCTGAAAAGGTTTGTAGGTTTCGTGTTTTGTTAAAAAATTTTCAGTTGAATTATTCGTAAAAATTTAAAAACTACCAATAATATTTTGCATATAATGAAATAGTTTGATTTCAAAATCTATTTTTGTTAACGAGATTTTTAGTCGAAAACCAATTTTTACCAATTTTAGTAGCATTTCTTAAAAGTTTTTACTTCTTATCCAAACAAATACAAATTGAATGAATTAAATTAATTTGAAGTCAATATCTTCTATTGTTAACGAGATATCGAAAACCGAACATCAATTTTTACCAATTTTGCGTACTATTTTTGTATATTTTAATTTTTTATGAAAAAACTGACAGTTGGATTTTTATAAAAAATGTACTAAACGTCAAAAACAATATTGTCTGTGAGATAAAATAATATTGAAGCCAATATTTTTAATTTTTGAAAAAAAAATTGAGTCGAAATTAAATTTTTACTAAGTTTTAGTCTTGTTTTTTTTTTTAAGCGGTCCCTGGAATATCAATAATATTTGATATTGCACAATATTAATGAGAGTCTAGGGCTCATATTGAAGGGTTGTGCAATATATTGTACAAAAATCAAAATCCTTTTGATATTTATTGTGCAACCAAATTTGTTGTATAGTCTGTGGATGTGTTTGCACAATATTTTGTCATTTGTTTTGAATGTTCATAGTGATAACATCTCCCGGAAATTTCTAAAATCATTGGGTTCGCTCAAAGCCAGCTCATTTAAAAAATTTTGATGAGTAAACACGTTTCGTTTCGTTTCGTTTCGTTTTTTTTTTTTTTTTTAATGAAATAGCAAGAGCAATTGCCACACAACAATAATCCATATCATCGAGCATGATGTTGCAGCACAAATAAAGAACTGTCAAATTATTTATTGTGCGAAATATTGTTTAGTGTGGGGTACCAGTCAATAATATTGTGCAATTATTGTTCAATAATATTGATAGTCTAGGGACCGCTTTAGATTTTTATTTTTGTAAAAAAACTGTCAATGAGATTTTTCTCAAAATTTTACCGAATATTGAAAACAATATTGCTTATAACAAAAAATTATTTTAAAGCCAATATCTTAAAGTCTTGAAAAGATATTGGAGTCGAAAATCAATTTTTACCAACTTTTATTAATTTTTGTTTAATTTTTATTTTTTTGTAAGAAAACTGTCAATTTGATTTTTTTCAAAATTTTACTGAATGTTGACAACGATATTTTTTAAAAGATAAAATTAGTTTTAAGCATATATCTTAAAGTCTTGAAGAGATATTTGAGTTGAAAGTCAATTTTTACCAACTTTTAGTAATATTTTTTTAGGTTTTTATTTTTTGTAAAAAAACTGTCAATTCGATTTTTCTCAAAACTTTATTGAATATTGACAACAATATTTTTTGAAATATAAAATTAGTATAAGGTAAATATCTCAAAGTTTAGAAAAGATATTTGAGTCAAAAATAAATTTTTACCAACTTTAATTAATATTTTTTTTTAGGTTTTTATTTTTTGTAAAAAAAACTATCAATTTTTCTGAAAATTTTACCACATATCAAAAATATAGGGTGATTTTTTTGAGGTTAGGATTTTCATGCATTAGTATTTGACAGATCACGCGGGATTTCAGACATGGTGTCAAAGAGAAAGATGCTCAGTATGCTTTGACATTTCATCATGAATAGACTTACTAACGAGCAACGCTTGCAAATCATTGAATTTTATTACAAAAATCAGTGTTCGGTTCAAAATGTGTTTATCGACAAATTTTGTTCAGTGATGAGGCTCATTTCTGGTTGAATGGCTACGTAAATAAGCAAAATTGCCGCATTTGGAGTGAAGAGCAACCAGAAGCCGTTCAAGAACTGCCCATGCATCCCAAAAAATGCACTGTTTGGTGTGGTTTGTACGCTGGTGGAATCATTGGACCGTATTTTTTCAAAGATGCTGTTGGACGCAACGTTACGGTGAATGGCGATCGCTATCGTTCAATGCTAACAAACTTTTTGTTGCCAAAAATGGAAGAACTGAACTTGGTTAACATGTGGTTTCAACAAGATGGCGCTACATGCCACACAGCTCGCGATTCTATGGCCATTTTGAGGGAAAACTTCGGAGAACAATTCATCTCAAGGAATGGACCGGTAAGTTGGCCACCAAGATCATGCAATTTGACGCCTTTAGACTATTTTTTGTGGGGCTACGTCAAGTCTAAAGTCTACACAAATAAGCCAGCAACTATTCCAGCTTTGGAAGACAACATTTCCGAAGAAATTCGGGCTATTCCGGCCAAAATGCTCGAAAAAGTTACCCAAAATTGGACTTTCCGAATGGACCACCTAAGACGCAGCCGCGGTCAACATTTAAATGAAATTATCTTCAAAAAGTAAATGTCATGAACCAATCTAACGTTTCAAATAAAGAATCGATGAGATTTTGCAAATTGTATGCATTTTTTTTTTTAAAAAAGTTCTCAAGCTCTTAAAAAATCACCCGATACTATTGTTCGTTCCATAAAATTATTTTTGAGAGTGAATCATCTTTTGTTCGTAAAATATTCGAGGTGACAATTTTTTTTCAGTTTTCTTGATTTAAAAAAAAAAACCGTTAGTTGGATTTTTTTGCAACAATATGCTTGTTTGGTATCACGTTACAATATATAATACAACATTTAATTTAAGTCCCTAGCGTTACTAGTTCGTGAGATATTTTGGGTTAACCAAAATTTTCACTTAATTTCTAAATTGCTTTGGTAAAAGTTCTTGCGTACAAAAAATCTACAACTGATTACCAAACATAACAAATTTGAATTTTAAATCTCGAAACACTAGCACCTAACAATGTAAATATGAGAGGAAAATATTTGAGGTTTATTAAGGCGTACTAACATTTTTGTAGGGAATGCGGACAATATACTTACATAGCTCGGTTGTATTTTTGTCACAAATTTTTTAGCATTCCATTTCATACATGAAAAAATTACTTCAACGTGTTAAATTTTAAAGTTATTTCAATTCTCAAGAACTGTCTTCTAAAACTAGAACAAAAACCTGCAAAACGAACTGAATCACATCGATTCGATTCGTATGACTATTATAAAACAAAAACGATCAAATTGTTTTCGAATACCTTTCAAATAGCCTCTTAATGGTCATCATCGATTTTCTGCGAAACCCTTATAACAGTCCTCCATATCCATAGCATACCTAAGCTATAACGCGCGTGTCGCCAAAGGGACAAAAATAGGACATCTGTGAATTCTAGCTAAATTTTTCAATTTTAGAAAATACAAAATATATATCGAATCAAAGTCCATATACGAGTAGGTATAGACTTCTAGACGACCATCATCAGATCACCTTCGCTTCAATTTTATTTAAACTTCTTTTTCACATATAGTGATGTCCAAGCAAGACAATTAATTTCATACTCTACTGTATATTGTATATAGAATGGGTATTCTTTTCTCGTATTTATACCAAGGACACAATAGGTATTGTTAATTGAACAAAAGTATCATAATTTTTATCGCAATTCCAGACAATACCCGAATAATGGAACGTTTATTGTTAGTGCAAAGGTTTTTTTTTTTCTTTCAGAGCGAGAGAAAAATTTTACTTCTTTGTGCTGGTTTTCAATTTTTCGGTAAATCACTTGGACATACGAATCAAGGATTGAAGAAGGACTTAAAAATGAGCATTCAATGTCAAAGGAAACAAAAAATACGTCCTATTCTCCAAGCAAAACCCCAGTCCGGACATCCGTATTGGGAATTGTGAGATTTTTGTGTTCCTTTCAAGAACTCAAAGGTTTATTCTATTAATAGAATTTAAGTGTGTTCCAGTTTTTTTTTTTGGCAAAAGACCATTAATTTAAGACTCATACCTACCTATACAACATAAATTTGAATTTGTGTGGTAAGGTACTAATTTGATGGTTTCCAAAAGTTGTTGTATAGCAACTCGCTTAAATTCAGTGATTTTTGTTTGTCTGACAGGAAATGCAATTTGAATAAAGAACATTCTCAGTCGGTGCGATGACCAGGAGGACCACATGTGGGATTAAAGTTGCAGACTTATGGCAAAAATCCAAATGCTGAGAATGTGAATTAAAGTGAAAATTCACATGATTAACAAGTACTTACTTTTGTGAATTTGAATTTAGTCCCACGAAGTTCATTCTACCCCATTTAAACCTTCAAATGTCATTTGAAATCTTAAGGACTTTCCTTCCTTTGAAAGAATTCTTTTTGGAAACCAAAGGCGTATATCCGAAGTTTCAAAGAGATGCAACATTAAATTGCAGATAGCGCAATATTGATTTTTGAAGCTGATCTAGAGTTCCATCGTTTAAAATTGACAAGAAGAAAATCATAGGTATCTTCAGTCAATATTTATTATGATGCAGAATGGACACTATGGGCAGTATGGACCATCATCAGGGAGTATAGACCATAGAGATGCTTAAAGCCATTTCTCTTTGTTTTTAAAATGCATCATTTTCCACTCGACAAATCGTGATATATGCTCAACAATCATTATGCGTAGTGCATCTGCAAATATCCCCAAGCACGATCGGTGATCGGCGCGGCGGCTTAGCACAGCGAACAAAATTTATACGCGTTAAGAGATTTCCCAGAAATGATTAATCATTTGCGGCAAAGTATTTTCACGCACATCCAGAAGTAATGATTTTGATGGTCTTAGCTTACTGTCGCACCTACTGTCTGCTTGTTTTAGGGCTTCCATAGAAGCTCCCCATATTATGGCACAGAGACCGTGAATTATTATACCTCGACCCCATATGGGTTCATTATGACTCCATCAAATCGTGCAGATAGCGCCCTCAGTTAAAGACAAGACAAGCCATCATCCATACACAATTCCAGAGACTGCGAGACACATGACTTGTTGCTGATGTTGCGCTTACATGGTCCAACTCATATAAGCAATCATAAGGTAAGGAGGCTCTGGTTATAACATATCTATATACAGCTTATAGTCTTTTCGATCCCAATCCAAAGCCTTCACTATGATAATAATCATAATGATGATGATGACGGTGATTATGGTTGCTTGCAACTGGTTTCTGTGATGGCATGCGATGATGTCGAACTTCTTTGATGTATCTTTAAGAGACTTTCGTTCAATCCCGGGACGGGACGGGGATGAGTCGCCAGACCGCGCCAGGATTAGTGAGTGATGCTGTCCTGATGTATTTTAGAAGGTGTATACGCCTCGCACACCCCTGGGGAGCTCTCGCATAAGTGTCGTCTTGTGGTCATTTTCTAAAAATACCAATTTCTTCCCGTTTCCCGCTCTGATGTCTGCATCGCATAGCAATAGAGTTGCTATACAATATGACGACGAGCGACGGTTCTTTCTTGGCAAAACGGAGCAAACACTAGAATTAAGTAATCTTTGCTAATATTTCAAAGACTGGACACTTTGTTGTTGGGTAATTGTGTTGTAAGATTGATTAAATCTTTGCTACACACAATGTCCAATGTCGGCCTCGGTCGGTCTCCATCAGCGATGTCTTGATGATGGCAAAAAGTAGATAGGTACTGGACTGGTATACATTTAATATACCGACAATTATATTTTGAAAAAATCACTTACAAGGGAATTATATATATATTTTTTTTGTGCAATAAACAAGTTTTCCTTTTTATCATTTTCTTATAATAGAGCCGGAAATTGGAGCATTGTTAAATAATGTTAAGCGTACCTATACATATAGGAATATAATCATTTTTCTGGGATGAGTTTGAATTACATTTTTCCTTGGTTACTGAACTGATGGAGGAGTTATGATTGGAATTCATGTAGAATATTAAGTAAATTATTAATTTTTAATGTTAAGTTACATCGATGAAAAATCAAAGAAAAAATCCTAGATGAAAATCAAATTCGAATACTTTTAACTACTCTCGGTTCATACCACCTAATAATGGGAATATACGTAGAACAGTATATCTTGTAAAAGGTCAATAATGGGTTCAAAAAGTTAAATTTATCATACAGATCTAAATTTCAACATTAGTTTTTCAAGATCATCAAGAATTCAAAAATATATGAAGGTAGTTTCCTTTATTGACTACAAATGTCAAAATTTTACAATAAAAACACGAAATTTAAGTATTCAAAAAACCCGTATTTTATTTATAAAATTTAAAAATCGAATGCATTTCGAACTGACATGCATTGACATTTGTAGTCAATAAAGGAAACTACCTTCATATATTTTTGAAAATTTCGACTACAACATCGGTTCGCTACTTTTAAATATTAAATTTTGAAAGTTTCAACATCATCAAGAATGTTTGACAAATAATTTGGGGGAAATTTAAAGGTTAAAATATGAAAAGTTTTAGTAGTTTCTCGGAAACAAATTAATTTCAAATTTTTATCAAAAGTGGTTAAAATTGTATGCAACAAACATTACAACTAAGGGATAAAATAAATGAATTAGGTGGCGCAACAGTCCGTAGAGAACCAGGGCCTAGTGACTTACAACTCTCAACCATTCCTGTGTGCGAGTAATTGAAGGGATGGAGGGGACAGTTTATATGCCGAATCCGAACGGCTAATTTGAGAAAACACTTTTTCATGACAAGAATTACTCTTGGAGAATTTATAAATTCCTCGCAAGAGGCAGTACCCGTGAAAAAAACTTTAGGTGGCATAGACAGGGATCGAACCCAAGACCTCTCGCATGACAGTCCAACGCACTAACCATCATGCCACGGGTACTACTACTGTGGGATACTCAAAAGAAATATTCAATTAATTACAAAAAATAATGTTCATAGAAAGTCAAAAAAATGTCAGTAAATGCTAAAGTTTACTAAGAAATTCTATAGATTTTTGGCTATTATTTTTCATAGTTTCCTGTGTTCTTTGTGTTCTTAAAAGAAAGTTTCTTTTGTAAATAATATATTCATTTGTTTAATAGAAGCAAAAAAAGTGTAAGAATACTTTTTAAATGAAAGTTTTTGAACAACCCTTCCCTTCATATTCTTGAGTTTCCACTTATACATTTATTTTAAAATTGTTTAATATTTTGAGTTCCCTATTTAAAAGGGATATTCAAAAGAACAGCCAAGCTAGTGTAAATTTCAATGGACATTATTTTACCTTCTTGTTGACCATTTAGGAAATTATTTCAAAATTTATATATAAGGATTTTCGGTGCCTTATTTGTGGGGCATTCGAGAAAAAATAGAACAAAAAAAAATATACACAACTTTTGGCCAAACAAGTATTTCATATTTGTTGGCATTTCATTAAAGTAAGTTTCATAAGGCTTCCTGGTACCTTAACTAATGAAAAAAGTTTTACTTCTTTCTTAGATAAAAATTGTTTTTTTAGCGAAAATCAATTTGGATTTCGGTCTGGAAAGTCAGTAAGATGCAATTTTTTGACTTCGCAGCTTGAATCATAATAAACTAGACTAAAGCCTAAGACATGGCTGATCATAATTTTCTGCTAAGTAAATTATATACTGTAGGATTTAGATGAGTTATTTTTAATGGCTGAAGTCATATTTAAAACAAAGAGTTCAAAAAGTAGTAGTAAATGGTGCAATGAATGAAGTTCCATATCTAAAATCTGGAGTACCTCAAAGCTCCGTAATCGGTCCCTTGTTTTTTCTAGTTTATATGAATTCTCTCTCTTTAGGTTGCAGTTTAATGGGCAAGAGTACGATAACTCAGGCGACAAGATATTATAACGGATTTCCTAAGAACAGTTAAAAACAAGCAATTTTTACTTTGGGAGGGGGGGGGGTATATCTCCCCCCGTTTAGGCGGGAGGGGCAATTTAAAAAAAATAGTATTTAAAATGGAAAAAAATAATTAAAAAAAAACAGTAATACTTGCAATTAAGCATTATACATTTTTTAATGCCAACATTCTGTTCTATTAGCCAGTCTTTAAATGAAGTCAAAACTATGAGTAGTTTTCGAAAAATTTAATTTTAAACTCAAAATTTGAGAAAAAGAAGTTAAAAAAAGGTTTAAAGTGTAATTTTTCAATACTTCGAGTTTATTTTCCATTATTTTTATTTTAGAATTTATTGCTCTTATTTGGTTTTGATCAAAAACTGAAAACTAGATGATTTTATATCTTTTAGTTTTTGAGAAAATTGAAAATAACCACAACTATTTTTTTAATTTAATTATTTTTTTTTTGCTTGAGTGGTCTTATTTTGATAGTAATAATGGTAGGTGCCATTTTGGGTGTATGCTACAGTGGAATGTGTATGGGGGCATGCTGCCCCCTTCAACCCCCCTGCTTGGGAACACTATAGGATTTGGGGTGGGTGCAAGGTGGAGTTGGTGCAAGGTGCGGTGGGTGCAAGATGGGGTGTATGCAAAGTTTCTTTTGCATTTAAACAAGCTGGATTTAAGAAAAATTAATTTACTCTAGGTATATCTTAATCCATATTCTATTATTACCATCAAAATAAGACTACGTTCATACTCAAGCAAGGAAAAAGTAATTTAATTAAAATATTTTTTTTTGGTAGTTTCCAATTTTCTCAAGAACTAGAAGACATAAAATCATCTAGTTTTCAGTAGCAATGAATTATAAAAAAAACAGTAGATAATCTGAAAGTTTTGAAAAATTAAACTTTAAACCTTTTTTTTTTTACTTTTTTTTGCACAAATTTTGAGTTTAAAAATTTTTTTTTCAAAAACTTTGCATAGTTTTGACTTGATTTAAAAACAAGCTGATAGACAAAAGTGTTGGCTTTAAAAAAATGTATAAAACTTAGTTGTAAGTATTACCAATATTTTTTAATTTTTTTTCCATTAAACGTACATATTTTTTTAAATTGCCCCTACTGCCTAAATGGGGGAGATAGACCCCCTCCTCCTATAGTAAAAAATGCTTGTTTTTCAGTGTTCTATACAAATCCGTCATTAAATGTCGCCTAAATTATCGTACTCTCCCCGTTTAATGACCTTCCTAAGGCTTTTTACCTACCAGTCAAATTCAAAACATAATTATTGTAACATTCAAATTGAAAAAGATCTCGAGATTCTAAAAACTTGGTTCTCTGTTCATTATTTAATTGTTAGTGGGAAAAATCTAAACTAATGTCCTTCAAAACTTCTAGTCATCATCTTTGCAATTACAATTAACTTTATATTTCTTGGGTCGAATTACAGTAATTCACCTTTTCTTTACATGGTTGTGGTAGACTTAATTTTCAAGATGTTGGCTATTGTTCCGATTCTTGTTTCAAAATTGATTCAGTGTACAATTTTAAATACGAGATACGTATCTAGGAGTTATAATTGATTTTAACCTTAACTCATATTTGCAATATAAAAAATTATTTGATTCTCATTACTAGAAAAATGTGAAAAAAAAGAGTTTGAACTTCAACTTACGGGCTTGGTGCCTTAACTACCCATTTAGTGGGATATTAGGGACTTTATAATTCTCTTTCAGGCCATATTTGGAGCAGAACTTAAAAGCTATGTAATTCGTTAAAGAAGTTTTTCTTTATACATCTTATTTATGAGATATTCAAAAAGAACAGAATCTGTAGAATTAATAAAACAAAAAGTTTTGACTATCTAATTATTTAATATTTTTATCTGCTCTTTTCATGAGTCTTTTAAGACTGAATATTTGTTTACATATAGGTCATAAATATTTATTATCCATTAGACTTTTGTGTTGTATATTTTAAATATCCCATATTAAAAGGGTTTTAATTTTACAACATCTCCCAAATTTTGATTAAATAATTCAACAATAGTAATAGTTTACCAATTTCTTTGACTATTTGAACTTTTATTACCATCAAGTTCTCCTCCAACGAATATTCCATAAATAAGATATTAAAAACCTGATGACACTGAACAGCTATAATGTTCATTAAAATTTGTCTACAGTCATTATTAAGAAATTCAAACCAGTCGCATTTCTTGACTATCTATTGATATTTTAGTAAATATAATTCTTGTTAGAATACCCCACTAGTTAGGTTTTCGGTTCCTTAAAGAAATATATTATATTAAAGGCGAACATAAAGAACACAAAATTTTGCTATTTCAATATAATTCGGTCAATTTGGTGTTACGTCTTTTCGCCCAAAAGTATAACCCCCAAATCCTAAAATGTCATAAAAGCCTAAGAAGTTAAAAAAAATTCCAAAAATCCCACAGCGGATGTCGTAACGCCCAAATGAATTTTAAAACAGAACGGCCAAAATGTTAATTGTCATTTTGCCTTAAAGAATTTTGAATTTTTGTTTTATGTAATAGGGGTTGGGCTTTGTGACATTTATTTTGGGGATTACAACAATTATGGTTTCTTTCGTTTGTTATGTCTTGTCACGCAACGACATACTATAGCCCAAATAAAAAAATGACAAAAAGCCCAAAAAGAGAAAAGTCGTACAAAATATCACTAAGAAAAACGTCAAAGCCCAAATACAATTTAATTTCATCCAAACCAACTTTCAATGTTAGAAATGTCATAACGCTCAAAAATGTGTATTTAGCAAATATTTTGGGTTGTTGGGCTTTGATAAGCGTATAAACAGTGTAAACGAAACTTTGCACACACACAACCTCACACCTAAGCCCCAAATCCTATAGTGAGTCCAAGCAGGGGGGTTGCAGAGGGCAGCATGCCTCCACGATACATATTTCACCATTTATAAGCACTGTGTGTAAGCAAACCATTTCGAATTCACTTTGAAAATTGGCCTTATTTCATATTTGTGACGCTTTCTTGACGTTCCGAGTTTTCGGACGATCTTACATTTTTTGTTTAATGTTTGCATTTGGGGGATAAGATTTAAAACTCAAACTGTTGTAGTGCCCAAAACAAACAAAAAAATTTTCAAAATGCCCAAATGTTGAAACACATGACACCTTTTGGGCGATATGTCAATTATTAAAATTAGTAATTTGGGCGTTATGATATTTTAAAACTGATTTGGGCAAAATGATATCGATTTTGGGCTTTGTGGAATTTTCTTCAGAAAAAGTTTTTGGACGATAGCGCCATTTTTGGGCGAATTGAAATTTTTAACATTTTGCTGTTGTTTTATTGGGCAACAAGACCAAACGCTTCTTTTTATGTGGAATGTCAAACAACCCAAAAAAGTTTTAATCCTAAGGTTCATTAATATTGTACAAATCGTACAGCAACAAAATGTTAGTAAAATTTGTTTGGCCGCCATGACATTTTTAATTTGGGCGTTAGGGTTTTTGTAAAAAAAGATCTAACGCCGTAAATTTTGGCGTTTGACGATAAAATGTTTGGAAATTCAGATAAAATTTAGAGTTAAACAATAAGAATTCATATATTTCCTCTCCTGTTTTTCTCTCATGACTGAACTGTCATTCTTGAAACAAAAAATAAGCAAGGCGTTGGTAAGTAAAGATATAGGAGCAATCCTTCTAAAAATAATAATTCTTATGAAAACTTAATATTGTCTTGGTACTACATATCTTTATGAATATTTTCAATCTTTTTGGACTGAATGTTTACATATATTTTTCTTGGAACATGATGCCCTTTAGCTCTTTCAAAAATGCACTCATAAAGTCTTTGGTAAAGATTCTTTATCAATTGGTTTTCAGGAACCCAATGATGGGAAAAAATAAGCACGTACTTTATCTGAGAATTCTCGAATAACTGGACTAATCCACTTAAGATGGACACCTCCTTCACAAATATGAGTATAACCCTTGCAAACGCGCACATGTTGGTCTGGTACATTCAAATGATAATATTTTTATATTATTTCATAAGAAATCCTAAACGACTACGCCCGATGCACGGAATGGAATGAAAAATGAAAAGATAAATCTAAAAAAAAAAGGACAATACAAGTAGCTGTCAAAATAATTCATTTGAAATAATAGCTATAGTCTCTTTTTTTTTGTTTTGGTGTATAAAAAAGGATATTTCTATAAAATAAAAGGAAGACGGAAGGAACTAACCAAAGCCATGCCATTTACCCGTTCATAAATATTTTCTTTTTGTTGAACTTATACTAATCCTTTCGTTTCAAAGGAGGTTTTCACAACACACAGAAAGGCTAACAGAAAAAGGATACGAGTGTTTTGTTTACAGTGTAGCAGATTAATCGTTTTGGTTTTTGATCACTTGCCTGCTGCCATTTTTCTATGAAAAAATAAGAAAAAAATGATTGTGTCCTTTGAGTCGAAAAAGAATACATTTTATCAAAACATATTTACCTGGCAAAAAAATAAATCAGAGGATAAAAAATCTATTAAATTTGAACACGCGTACCTTTCTTTTCATCTCGGCTACAAATTTTTATTCCTTAAGGGTATATCTAGCTTAAGAAAATTTGCAAAAAAAACTCTGTTCTAGAAGCACACGTCGATTTTATCCAACCGTAAAAAAGAGCAAAATTCTTTTCAAATTATTTCATTTCTTAAACTAATGTATTATAGTGTCTTAGGTAATGTTTCTTAAGGTGTTGGAAGATCCTTAATAGAGTTGCAGAAAATTCCTAAGATTCCATTGCATAATGGACAATGGACATGCCAATGCCACACAGGCAGTTTCTTTTTTTTCCAATCTCTATAAATACCCATATGAAATAAAATCATTCAATTGAAAATGTTTCTCGGTTTCTTTGCAATATTTGTTTTCTTTTCTATAATTTGGATGAAGTCATAAGCAGGATTACCAACTATTTAATGAAGTCCTTTTTTCGTTTTTCTTCTTTAATATCAATAATTGACACATCATCCGTATAGCGTTATACACTTGAGGATTGCTGTTTTGAGAAATTGCAAACACTGAGTAGGAGAAGTTTTCAATTGCAAGAATTTGTCACACTTCCGTATAAATAAAATAGATTGGAAAATTCGGACATAACATACAATTGCTCGTCTCTACCACCACCTACGATGACAAAACGATAAATTAATGTGACATTAATGAGCATTTAGAGCAGATGTGCAATTTAATTTGGTGATATCGAAAAATTGCACATCACAAGTGATCATCGTAATGAGTGTTGTTAGTTATAAAGTGCGGTTTGGGATATCCCATCTGTCAGTGTCATCCTGATTCGATACTGAAGTTGAAGGTTAATAACATTTCAGATAGAAGAAATGTTTTTAGGCAATTGAAAAAGGTGTTCAGTCATTTTGACTACTTATCGAATTTATTTTTACTGAATTTCTGCACACAATAATATTTATCTCTTCCCGATGCCACGTGTCAAAATTAGTAAAGTATTCTTTTTCTAATACTGGTTCCTTGAAAAATAACGATATATGTTAAAATGCATATTTAGGAATGAAAAAGATCTTTCGTTGGGAGATTTTGTTGCTTTATTCTTTTTGGAAATAGTGGTTTCGAAAGCTCACGTATGTTTCGTGTTTTGTTTCACTGTCAAGCATCTTCAATATCACTTTTGTCTAAAATGTACACAGAACGAAAAAATTCATCCTATTATCTATTTTGGTAGTCAAATTGCCTATACAATAGTCACCCGATTACCACAGTAGTCAATAGGACAATTTTCGGTTCTCAATTTTGGGATTCGAAATTTTTGTACGGCTTGGCAGTCAATACGACAACTTTGGTAGGAAGTTGTATTTAAAACTATGATTATCATATTGACCAATATCAACAATAGTCAACACGACATCTGCGGTATTCAATATGACAAGTGCGTTAGTCAATATGAAAACTGTGGTAGTCATATTGAAAAACTGCGGTAGTCATATTGAAAAACTGCGGTAGTCAATATGACAACAGCTGTAGTCAATATGACAACAGCTGTAGTCAATAGGACAACTGCGGTAGGCAATATGACTATTTTTTTTTGAAAACCGTCATCTAGGTTGACTATCGGTTAGTCAATATAACAATTCTCAATAGTCAATTTTGGCAGTCAATATGACAACCAAATTATAATATTTTGACTAGTAAAGTTGTTCTATCGACTACTTTTGTTGTCATATTGACAACCCGAAATTAATAATCGAAAATTGTTCTATCGACTATCCAGTAGTCAATTTTTTAAAACAAGGTTGTCATATTGCCTATTTTAGTAGTCAATGCGATAATTTGGCCAAATTTCAAGTTTGATTGTTAACGTGACAACTTTTTTTCTGTGTAATATGTATCGTCTGACAATCGAATGACGCTTGCAAATTACTAAATTTTATTATCACAATTCGTTCTCGGTTAAGAAAGTTCCATATTATGTCCAGTTTAATCGACCAGAGTGATTTTGTGACTAAATTTTACATTGTTGGTCATTAAACCACCATTACGCTTACGTAAAGTCCCAACTGAGTAAAATATAGCAGATGTTTCGACCAGTGTTATGGATGGCTATGACTTATCGATTCTGCACCATTCGCAACATCTGGATCTGTTACTCGACTACGTGGAAAATTTTCCGGTAGGATTAAGGTAAGCTGTTTTTCAAAGATGGTTACATCAATATGAAGGGAATCATTTCTTTATAACATTTCTAAAATTTCAGTCCTCTAGGTAGTCACGCAATATTCGAGTTCAAAGCTCGTGGAAGAATTGAAACTAAACGACCTACTAAAACGCTTCATTTTTCTTGAATGGAAATTCACTTTTGTATTGTAAAAATGGTTAAGTGATCAATCAAAACTGCAGTACCAATACATTTAAAGGGTGGTCAAATTTTAAGGGCCGATGTTGATTTTGAATAAAACACACCTCCATCTGATGGTCCGAATTTTGGATGACGCTGAGTGATAATTGAGGTTCTACAGCGTTAATATACTAAATTATCTCATTCTTTAGCCCTTGAATTGTTACTGACTTATTGACGTAAACCTTTTTTTCAAATAACTTCAGAAAAAGAAGTCCAACAGTGTTAAACCACATGATCTTGGTGGCCAACTGATATCGCCACCACATGAGATAACACGTTCATTGAATTTGTTGAGCAAAAGAGTCATTGTTTTGTTAGCTGTGTGGCAAGTGGCTACGTCCTGTTGAAGCTACATACTGTGCACATCAATATCTTTTAAATCGGGCCAAACAAATTTCGTGCCTGCCGATGATACCAAACCAAAAAGTCATTCTTTTGTGGGTGCATTGGTTTTTCGACAGTCAGTCTGGAATCATCATTTGCCAAATGCGGCAATTCTGCTTATTGACGTATCCACTGAGGTGATTTTCTTCGAAAGTCGATCATCCACTGTTACCATTTCTTGCCACCATTCTAACCATTGACGACTCTTGAAATGGTCAAAAGGCTTTAGTGCTAGAGCCAATTGAACCTTGTTAGCGTTGACATGCAAGTCTGTATGCATATAATGTTCATCAACGTCGAGTGTGAGAGGTGCAATTGTTGGGAACGACGACGTGTAGAGGTGGACGGCTCTTCAGCCACACTATAACGCGAACAGCAGCAGTATTTTCTCCATCATGAGCTGTACGAGCATGCAGTGCATTTTTAAGATCTCCTACTCAAATGCTCAAATTTTTGCACTATTTTTTTGATTGTACGCACATTTGGCCGATTAAATTGACCGATATGCATTTTGATTTCAAAGCCCATTTTCATAATCAGTCTGAATAACTTTAACGCGTTGCTCGATTGTGTATCTTTTCATGGTTTCAAATTGAATTATTTTGAAATTGATAAATGTTAAATGAAATGCAGAAACAAATTAGACGTTTAGGTGTGGTTTCCATGTAACATCGGCCCTTAAAATTTAACCACCCTTTAGAAAAAGGCACTGTTTGGTGTGGATTATGGGATGGCGGAATCATTGGGTCATATTTTGTATACGATAATGCGAATCGCTACGTTACTGTGAATAGTGAGCTCTACCGCTCAACGATGGTGGCACATGCCACACAGCACATTTATTTCACGTTCGGGCCGGTAAACTGGCAACCTAGATCGTACGATCTAATGCCTTTAGATTTCTTTTTGTGGGACTATGTTGAGACTCAATAGCGACATGACTACTTTTATTAATGCAATGCAAGGCAACTTTGACGCATTTATTCGTGAGATACCGGCCAAAATGTTAGAAAGAGTATGCTAAAATTATACTAAGTGGATGGACGGCTTACAATCTTCATACAATAAATTATATCGAACGCATTATCGAATGAAATGAAGCTTTCATGAATTTTTCTGAATTGTATGTGATTTTTTCCATAGCTCTAAAGAAGTCACTCGTTATTTAACTTAATATCATAAAATATTAATTTATTTAATTACTTTAATTTATTACAATATTTGAAATTTTATGTGCTCTCCATTATTACCAACCATGCACTTTAAAAAGTTGTTAAAATGTGTTGGCCTGAGTAGATTTTTGTGTCTTATAACGACGAACTTCCAAAGAAAAAACTATACAAATGTTTTTTTACGTAACAAAACCTCCGTTGAATGTGCTTATTAAAAACAAAACATCAGGTAGTTCCCATCAGCTCTAAGATAATTCAATGTTTACACTTTTTCATTCAAACACTAAATTTGACTCAATTTACCCCTTGCTAACCCTATCTGGCTTAATCTTTTTAACTTCCTCAGAAGTTCTCGTCAAACGTTCAAAAATTACTAACCACAATAACTCCAACAAATAAAAAGAAGCGCGATCTTGAGTTTCTTCTGTCCTTTTTAATTATGTGTTTGCAACCAAAAGAGTCCAAAAAAGCGTCATCCTCATCATATCCGGAATCTAAAACCCTGAACAGAAAAAAAAATTATAAAAATATAGAGATTAATCGCCAGAGAAATATAAGACACAAAATATAGGTACAACATACAACTTTAGGTTTAATACGAGCTTATTGCTTTTTATGGACCTTACGTAAATTAAATACACAACAAAATATTCACAGGGAAGTAGAGTAGAATGTTTGTTGATTACTTTCCTCGCTGCATCAGCAGCGATTCCAGGTCGTTCTCTGATGATTTGCCTTGGCTAACGTAAATATTCGCGCACGCTGGACACCTCCTGCCGCCACCGTCATCGAAAAAGTCCACTGACCATCTGACGTTCGATGACCGACTAGCGACCAGCGACCCTATAAGCACGACGACCGAACGACGACGCGAGACTCGGATTTCATACATCTTTTGACAGCATATTGAGACTTGCTGTTCTTGGTTTGATGTTTGCGTGTTAAGCGCTGATTTAATTCTATTTAATTTATCAAGGATCGCGAGCCGTGTGTCCGGCTCCCCGGATCAACGTCATATATTTAAGATTGAATTTTTATTTCTGGAATTTACGTTGTAAGAAAAAACAAAACCTGATAAAGTTGAAGGGAGAAACTTTAAGCCGAGGTCATTTGGTGTAATGTTTTTATTTAAAAAAGTTGGAAGCTGTCATCGATCAAGTACAATGATGGTAAGATCGTGATCGAAGGATGTAAGTAAAATTATAATCAACGTAATAATATGCGATGTAACTTGAGTTTAACACTCGAATTAAGTTGAAGTGTGAAAAGAGTGTTGAATTTCAGAAAGTATTGAAATATTGTACTTTTAGTCTTTTAAGTCCATTTACAGCTGATAATCTTTTTGGTTAACAATAATTTGGCTTTAGTACAAAACCAACATTCTGTGACTCTCAAACTTTTGAAATGATGATTAGACAGTTTTTGAAACATTTCCGTATTTTTTCCGACAGGAATGTACATGTACAATAACCTTAACTGTCAAGTAAAAGTCTTTTGAAAAGACTAAAACAAAAGATACATAACTTCATTTAAGTTATTTTTTCCATCCAAATTTTCGTCCATCAACGCCCTGGCATTGAGATTTGTGTTTTCTTGCATCATTTCCCATCACATCACATTTCGACATCACCCAAAACCGTCAATCCACTCCTTCATAATCCAGATCAAGCACTAAAGATACCACTGTTGATCCCTGTGATCCCGCTGCTAATAATCATTTTGCTGTTGGGTGGAAGCTTCTTACTTGAATACTTGCTCCACTGATTGCAACTTGTTTTTTTTCTTTAACTTCTTCTGTTTTTGTTTCAAACGGGAAGCTTGATGCCAAAACGCACGCGTACGTCAAGTATACACCGCCGCACTGAATGAGAAGGACGACGATGACCACGGCCGGCGTACGACGAGCGACGACGACGTTCCAAGGTATCATTAAAATCATTTGGGGTTATCAAAGAAAAAGAAAGCCAAAATAATTTCTGTCGTCGTCGTCTTCATCGTGGTAATCCGCCAACCAACGGACTGAATGACGGACGCGTTGAACTGTGGGACGGTCGGGTAGGCACATCGGTTGATTGGTTTGTTTTTTTTTTTTTTTCAAAACCGGTGCTGGACAATCTTTAGAACATCGCGATCATTGCAGAATTTTGTATTCTCGTACATATATTGAATGCGCACGCTTATAGCAACCTCTATATTTGGATTACCTTTCCCACTCAAGACATCCGAAGAACATTAATTTGCACCCCATCCGATGAAACATGATTTGGCCACTGAATTTTAATTGTAACAATTCTAATACGTGGAATCATTATGCGGCAGAGCCAAAGAAGCGACTCCTTTAACGACAGGATAGATCAATGCAACATGATGGATGAAACCTTGCCACGCAATGACTGGCTCCATTCCTAAAAACCTAATGCTCTACACGTTCAAGTTCAAAGCGCGTTGATTGCATGCGTATCGTATAGCATCATCGCATCGCAAGCAAAACAAGAAGAAGGAATCCCTACTCTATGGGTAGAGGCTATGTAAAGTTATAAGGTATAATGCAGTTCATTTTGTTGCTCCTGGAAAGTTGCACATAATTAATTGACAATCATCTGAGTTGGGTTATTTGGTTTTATATGCGTTCAAAGCGCGTGAAAAGTGTCTTAAAGTGCGAAAAGTTGGTGTCCTGATGAAGTTCGTGCTTGAATTCAATTAAATTGAATCGATGAATGGCTGAGAGGTGTCAACAAAGCAGTTTATGTTTTTAGCATCGCACCATTCCGATTCCGAAGCACGATGGAGGCTTGCCAAACCTTATAAAGAAGCTTCATTCCACAGGGAAAGAGTAGGTAGATATAATATGAAGATGCAGGATCAAAATAGTTTATTATTTGTTGGGATGACTTTGGCGGAATCTTAAGGCTTGGTGCATGCTGCATGGTATGTATTCAACTGGTACTATGGATGCATGATGTTGAATGAAAGAATTAGTCGAAAGGTTACATTAAAATGCTATCAGAATGTGTTGATCGATTTTATTTCTTATTTATGGTTCAGTGACATGCTTCATAGATTGGTCAATTGATATAGGCAAACTGTTAATTATTGCCTTAGGAATTATTTATTCGAGACAAATTGATTATTTACACTCAGTTCGAAGATGTTTTTTGAAAGGTCTCTCTGTGTCCAGGCTTAGGGCAATTCGGAATTTCTTATTTCTTGTAATATATTTCAAGAACGGTAATAAAACTAGCTGTACCCGGCGCGCGTTGTTTTACCTACAACTAAAATAAATTTAAGAAAAATCATTTTAAAGAAAAATCAGTGCATATATATATACAATTCATTCTAAGCCATTTTATTGAATTTGTTTATTTCGAAAAAATTGTGACATTAAAAAGTTAAATTGAAGTGCTGTGGGATACACAATATATCTTTTTTTTCATATGGTGAATAGACAAATAAATCAGAAGGTTTTCCCACACGTCAGCAAGCCACATTGAGCTATCTATGTGAGAAGCAAGGATTCTCAACACACTTGTAACGATTTTCCTTGCGCTTTGTTAATAGTCATTGCGAAAGTGAGCCGCACCGGGAACTGTAAACGTTTGAATTCGAGTGGCATATCTGTTGGGATCATTGGGATGGGATACGTGTCAATGTCAACAGTACGTCTTCACCTTTGAACTTGCCAGCCAAAATTGTTGCCTCGGTAACATTGTTTATCATTTTCTTGAGTGAGAGTCTAGTTCCGTTGCAAAGTCGTAGTAAATTTATGTTTAGATGAAGAATAATGGGTACGCCAATTTTCAGTGTTAAAACGTGTGGAGGCATGCCTGGCAAACCTAACGAATTCAGTTGGATAGTTATAGTTGACAATCTCGTCTTGATTCTCCACAGTATCAATGGACTTATATGTTGTCGTTTTACTGGGTATTCCATGCTGAACGGTGAAGTTGATGGTATTGACATCGATATTTTTGGCTGCTTATATAGCACGCGTTTTGAGTCACTAATGGTTTTTGTAGTTTTGTGCAATGTTTGGAAAAACTTTTTGCCCTAATTCGTCGATGTTTTCTGTGATCTTACAGAAGTTTGCTTGCAGGGTGATACATTTTGTAGATTCATCAATTTCCATTCGCTTTTTCCAATATCCATTAATTGTTTTCCAATTCGATGGTGAATCTTTCCATGTATCTACAACATAAAAACCAGTCAGTATTAACTGAGTTATAAACACTTTTTTCGGTGTGAGAGTAGAGAAGAGTTCAGAATCAGCAAATATAATACGTAAGAATGAGTAATGTAAATTATTCTTTAGCTATATTCTATGTAAGTTCAAAAATAAATACCTTAGATGTCGGATTAAATCCTCGATCTTCTATAATATCTGGCCCAAATGACGTCATTTGGAAACAACCATTGTATTTTTGAGTGTTTGCAAGAAAGTGGCGTGATTCATTTGTTTCGCCACAAAGCAATGATACAATGGCTCAGGTGGCGGAGTCAACAATAGCAATATCACTTTACCACTAAGGCAGCATAATCCGGGCATTTCTCCGTAAAACTTTAATGCACCACAATATTGGCAAACATTTGCCCAATGTAAACGCTAGGATGCAAGCTGTAATCATTGCTGCAATCGTATCAAAACGCTGCTCGATTCAAATCAGCACTTGATAATTCTCTTTTTCTGGGTTGCAAATTATCTATTTGTTAACCTCTGTTGTTTGATCGACGATTTTGCATTGCCAATCGAGCCGTTTCACGGGCTGCCTCACTTTCCTCTTGTGATTGAGAAGCACGAAGTCGAGCCATATCTACTAACGCGGCGATGTTCACGTGTGATTTCTTGTTCTCCTTCAGTGCTTTCATTTGCAGTGTTTCGTATGCTTCTTGCATTACGGCTTTGTCGGAATAGATTCGATCGTCTTGGTCGCGGCATTGTTAATTAAACTTCACTTCAATTCACCTAAAAATGTATTTCCCAACTCAAATTTTAAGCTATTCATTCATAGACAAAATTACTTAGCTGTTCGAGATGCGCGTTTTGTTATTCCAAGTCTGATGCGTTTTTGGTTTACCACCTTTTATAGTTCACTCACTTTTTATTTAAATGGACAATGGCCCCATCATTACATTATGATCGCTAATTATTTATTTAATTTAATAGAAATAGATTTAAGGAGGTATTCTAGTGTAGAATTTTGAAAAAATCAAAATTTTTTTTTTCATATTTCCAAAGTTTAGACATTCAAGAATATGCGTTTCAAAGGATTTTTTAATATTCCTATTATTTCACAAGTTAATTGAAGGTCATATAAACTGGTTTTAAAGGTCATAGAAACTGTTTTGTCCTTTAAGTTTCATTTTAAGTTACTTTTGTGGACACCTTTATACTGAGTGGAAGTGCCAGCTCTGACAACGTGTTTATTTTTGAAGTGATAATTATATGTACGTATTCTGTATCATTTCATGAGTAAAATTGTCGAAAACTTGTCTCAAAACTCTGAACGCGTTTTTCTCGTTTTTTTTGGTCTTTGCCCAAAAATATAACTTCTCATTTAGTATTTTAAAAAAATTCGGAATTGTTGAAAAATATGCAACAAGAACATTTTTTTTTTCAAACTGCTGCCATTTTGTTAAAAAGTTTTTTTTTTTTAACTTATCCAAGAGTGAAAAAATAGTGACATCTATAATAATTAAGAATCCGTCTGGTTTTTGTTTTTCAGATCACCAGGAGGGTTGGTAGGATGCACGCCAGGACACCCTATTTTATTTAGACCCCCCACTTTGACTGCTTGTAACTTTGTTAATTTTAATTTTTTTATTAATTTTTGTATGTATGAACAACAAATCAATAAACAAATGATAAAAAAATTCATAGTAAAAATATTTGTTGTTTCCTTTATACAACGATTCAAAAACCGGGCGAAATTCATGTCTCTACACTAGAATACCCCCTTAATATTGATTTCTTACAAAAATCAAATTGTCACCCATACGTCCATTACATAGCTGTCATTAGCGTTTTGTTATTCTGAGTCTGATTCTTTTTTTGTATACCATGTTTTAAAGTGACTGACGTTTTATGTCAAATCACACGGGAACGCTGTCGATCGGGATAAACAGTATCCTATGTGCGTCTCCTGGCTCTAAGCTACCCATACCCACCAATTTTCAGATATATCGGTACAGCCGTTCTTGAGTTATAAATATCGTAACTAATACGACTTTCTTTTATATATGTATATAGAATTGCTTGATCCTAAATATCATTAAATAATGATATCTACTTGAATTCCATTTTCTATAACGTGTATTAAGTGCACCCAACAACTGTTTAATGAATAATATAATTATCTAAAAACGTGAACAAAAACTTTTGTCAGTTTGAAATTTTACATAGAAGATTTGATGTTATCCTTCGAAAAAATCAATCTCGAGATCAAATTTTCGATGCATTTTTACAAGATTTGCGGCCATAAATTGACAATATGAAGCCTAATGTTGTCCTCCAAATATGTAATCGTTTTGGGCTTATCTTACTTAGACTATCCCTGCCAATTCACGTGTCCGTATTTCCTTTAACAAATCAATTGTGGCATGATCTATGTGACGCACCTGCACATCATGATTGTTCAATTGATAAACGAAAAATTCAGTAATCATGAGCGGTCACCATTGACTGTAACGTTCTGGCCAGCATCGTTTAAAAAAAGTATAGACCAATCAATCCATAAAGCATACAAAACAATTAATTTATGATGATTTAACAATATATCATAATAAACTTGTTGATAACAATACTCCAAATGTGACAGTTTTGATTATTGAAGTATTCATAAAACCAAATATAAGCTTCACCATGAAAATTTTACACGGAGCCTTGACGTCCGAAAAAATGTACACGGTTTGGAAGTATTGTTTAAGCCTTAGTCATGTTGAAATGCCAAACCAAACTAAATACCACGTGAAAGCTGATAAGTTTTCTCATGAATGCAGAACTAGCCTCAATAAAGTCACAATATCCAAATTGCTCAGGATAGCGAATTTAAGACTTGAAAATGTGTTTACCCCATAATATATACTCTGTATGCGACGAAAATTTTTGACATAGGCGAGTTCTGCACTCATGCGACAAAGTTTTGCCAACTTAAAGTTACATAACCCTTAAACACCCATCATCTAGTAATTTTGTTTAGAAAAATTCATCTGAATTTCATCTAAGTCACTTTCCGTTTCCACTTTAATATCCTGAGATCTAAGATAGCTGCTAATTTCAAACTTATTTCAGCTTACACCAAATATTGTCGTTGATATTTTGTTATACTAAAATGGTTTAAAGTCTAAAATATATCGAAAAAATGAATAAAATCCATTTTTTAATTTAATACTTTTTGAAGTTCTTTAAATGACAATATTGGTATATAAGAAACAAGAATCTAATGGACATTTTTTAAGGTCACCAAGTTATGAGTGTTTAAAGCATTCCAGAATCTATGTCTGTTTTTGAAATTAGAATAAGTTTAAAATTTAGAACAAGGGCATTTTCATGTATGTCTTAACTATTGGGTCAATTTTCTTCATATTTAAATTTGAGGTATCAAATATGAGGATAACGATCATTTTAATATTTGGAAAACGGTTTATAGCGTAACTTATAAAACAAATACTTTGCCTGTTTGATTTTTAAACCAAGTACTTATTCAAATTTTCCTTCTCTTAGAGGTATGTATACAATTCACTTCCTTGGGATACGAGTTCAAGCCCTTTAACTTATATGAAAGATATGATTTATAAAAATGATAAAAATGGGTGTGATTTTGAGCTCAATATTGGTATATACAATAATTTGCAATCACTCCGCCCACACATAAAATAAAATCAATGAATTGAACTTTTAAGTACAAATCAATATTGTATCCATTCTTGTATTTACTTTAAAAAAAAATATTACAATCGTATTTTTTTTCTTCGATATGTTTAACACCCTCATTCGTCATTTATGTTGGAATAATTTATTTAAACAACCGGAAATAATGAATACAACGTATTGACAATCTTTAAAATTTTAAAATCTCTGATAATAATAATTTTATTGTATCCATCCACCCACATAATATATATTCAACGATGTGATTAACAATGAGTAAACTGTTTCATATACGCGGATATTATATGATTTTGATAAATCTGCATGTTAACAGTTTCTGATGTTTATCCAAGTCCAAGCAAATAAACAAACTTGACTACATAATGTAATTCAATGTTTAACATTGTATAGAAAATTATGTGTGGGAGGAAGATTTCTAATAAGGAGCACAAGCAAATATTATGTTATTTCTTGGAGCATTTTTTTCGTAACTATAGAAAGATACGAATAAAATTTCCTATTATTATAAAGTATATATCAGATAATTTCTAATTAAGGTTTGTTTTTTTTTCTATAAAGCATATGAGATAATATTTGTAAAAGATTTCAGAAATTGATGATATTTTTGTATATCAATTTAGGATATTTGTAAAAGTTGCTTAAGTTTTGGATAAATAGAATCATCCTGAAAAATATACTTGAATAATCTTCCGGAGACCGTCGCGTCATATTCAGCGATAAAGAATGCATTACAGCCTATTTTCTGTATCGAATTTAGAGATAAGCTAAATAGGACGAATCTAGAGAAAAACAATGTTGATAAGATTTGGGCAACATTCTAATTTGTTGTTGATTTTATCAGCTCAACGCTAATTTTAACCATCAGTTAAAATATCACTAAGTTATTAATTATTTTCATACAAAACTAAAATTTGTCTCCTTTTTACTACACTGCTGATATTTTTATTAATGATGATTAAAAATTGGGCCGAAATAAAATTATTATTGCAATATAAGTTTTCCAATAAGCGGTTTTATTTTTGTATTTGATAAAATGAGTATTTTTAAAACAAAAATTCATAGATGTATATTTTGTTGTAAAGAAAAAGGTTTTGTAACTAAAAACTAACTAACACTTTTACCAAGGTCTTTCATGGCCTTCAAACAATAAATTATATGGACCGTACTACCAATTCAAATAAAGATTTCATGAACTTTTTTGAATTGTATGTGTTTTTTTTTTGAAAAACTTTCCTATAGCTTTTAAAAAAATCACCCTTAAGCAAGTTAAGGTACGTTTTAGAAGGATCAAAACCTTCTTTAATTCAAATCACACAATTTCAGAAATTATTTATTTGAACATGGAATTGTAACTAGGTGATATGAAATACACTGACACTTAAGGATACATGTTTTTCTGCTTATGATTCTCATTGAGGCACACGGTGAAACAAACAGAAAACATCTTCCCACTTCTCATTTCGTGTAATTAAAATTTTGCTTGCCTTTAAGTATTTAAATTCTATGGTAGGCTGCAATGTTGGACCTTATTTTCCAAAAAAATCGGAATACATTATTCTGAAAAAAAGAATAAACGTTTAACATTTTTGAGAACAAAGCTATGAAAAATTAATATATGTATGTATGTACATATACATTCTTAAATGAGTATTAATCTAAAAAATGTTTTTAGTTGTTGAGTTAAAATATCACAAAAATCTACCGATCAGATTCGAAAAAAAAGTTTTTTTTAAATAACGTATACGCCATAGTTCACCATTTGCTGAACATTCAATACATTTGCATAACAATGTTATGTAATGTTTTACTAACAATGTTCGTCCTTCTAAAATAGAAATATGTTGGATTAGTTCCCCATTTTTCTGTTTTTTTTTTGAGCCTTAACTTATAGATTACCTTTTTTTAAACACTCCAGCATTTTGCTATATACCTTACGCTTGAACATTCCCCGTTTATGGACAAGTATCTTAAATCTACTTGATAAATCATGTACTGCGTTGGAAAAACTGTATTTATATAAATCAATCAATAAATTTTATATAAATCAATTTAAGAACAATGACAAAAATAAAAATATATGTATAGCTGCCTCTCAAAGTGCGCCAAAACGACCCTCAAGACTGCAGCCAGCAGAAAATCCATAAATAAATTATATCTAAAATTTGCACTGAGCAATTGCTTTCGTATTGGGTGTCCTTCCCACACCTTATTGTCTTCTTCAAAAATGATACCTTAATTTTTAGGAATTCCTCTAACTTCTTGGAATATTTTTCATCTAACATCACAAGTCACAAGAACAAAAACCTTAATTGATATTATGTTCCTATATGTATTTAATTTTTTTGAGTTTCTTTAAGAAAATTGTCATTTTTGTCACACTATACTTTTTATAACCTTGATTTCAGGGAGTGATACTGCTAAAGCAAGATATCATAAAACTCAATAATAGCACAAGACCCATATTGTTCTTGAGTTCGAATATAGTTTCATGTTTGTTCATTTCCAGTGTTTTGTTCTTATAGGTATAACTATTTTTTTTTGTCATTGTCAACAGAATGTATATTTTGGTTATATTGTGGTCAAAACATAGAAAAAGTAAACAAAGGACATTTTATTGGTAAATGCCTGCAGAAAAACGAAATAGAAGAAGACCTCACGTGAGAAATGTGCGTTTTGTTTTGCAAACACAGGGGACATCTCTATAGAAGTAGCTCAAATATCGAACCATGTTCAGGTAAACAACAAATACCTATATGTGTACCTTACTTCTCCTGAACAGCACATATAGTTTAAGTCCTTTGCAAATGACAATCGAATATGTCCTTCGATGCATTTATTGAATGGCGCACGCCATGTCCCTATGTATACACAGCATCAGGAACCAACAAAGCGAATGTTTACAGTCATTCCAAAGTCTATATGAATAAATTTCTCTTAAAACTCGGACACAACATCGAAGTCCTTAGAAATACCTTCTTAAATATTTCCGAAATGCATCAAAGAAATATCCTTTTTCTTATAAAAGTATAAGTCATTCAAAGTTCATTAGGCAAAAATTGCCTTTTGTTGACATTCATATTGACTATTCAATTAGGGTAATTCAGTGTGGTGAATGGAAATACCATATTCTGACAGCGACAGGACACAATATTTTTGGTCTTGATGTCTTCTTCTTATTTTGTTGTCAGTGCTGATGGGCAAGGGCAAACAAATCAAAGAGAGGTCGTGTGGCCAAAAGATATTAAAAAGTTCCACATCTGTTCTCGTTATATGTCGTTGACAATTGCTCTCAAATGAAATGAAATGAATATTATTTTTGCTCTTTCAGATAAATGCAGATATGTAAGTCTCTATTTATCTCAAATACCACCTGGATCATCATTTCAATCGATTATAAGGGTACCCTCAAAACAACTGGGTACAATTATAGTTGATGTAGATGTACAATCAAGTTGTATGCGAAGTGCGTTCTGCGGTTGTTTTCGCTTATAGCAATGAAAAATGTTTGTAAACATTTTGTGTGGTGCACGAAAAATTGATGCTGGTTTGAGGTGCAATGCGTATGCACAGCATAGTTTAAAGCAGAGATACTGGTTCCAGGTGAATGAGAGGAGTTATTAAAAAAGTAAAGCATTTCTTATATAAACTCACCAATAACTGGTAAAGGTTTGTAATGGAATCTTAAATTTAATGGAAAATTCAAATCTGTTTTCCAAAAGAACAGCGAATTGGTATTAAGACATTTAGTGACTATTAAGGCACGTTTCTTCTTTGCCTCTCAACATCTGTTAGAAAAAGTATAAAGAAGAGTACATTTTTCGGCGTTAAGTCTTTTCGTCCAAAACCATATCGCACACATTAAAAACGTCATGGCTCGTAAAACAATTCTATTAGATTTTGTTGTTGTGCGGTTTGGGCACACAGTGCTATCACCCAGAAATATGGCGTATAAACAGTAAAAAAAAAACAGTAAAACAGATAGAAATCATAATATTGATCATCATGAAACCCAAATTCAAAATAAAGAATTCCTTTGAGTAAAATGACAATTAACATTGTAAAAAATAAATTAGATGGCGCAACAGTCCGTTGTCACGGAAGGAGGGGACCTACATTTTTAAGCCGAATTCGAACGGATAATTTGAGAAAGCACTTTTCATGACATGAATTACTCTTCGAGGATTTGTCAATTCCTCGCAAGAGGCGTATTCGTGAAAAGTATTTTAGATAGCACAGGCAGAAATTGAACCCAAGACATCTTGAAGAACAGACCTACGAACTAACCATCACCCCACGGGTACTATTACAACTAACTTTGGCGTTCTTTGATTTAAAATTTATTTGGGGGTTATGACATTCGCTTTGAGTGTTTTGGCGATTACTTTTTAACTTAACAAAACAGTGTCCAAGTTTGGGCTTTGTGACATTTTAGGAATTGACCGTTAGGTATAGTTTTGGGTGAAAAGACCTTACACCAAATGGTTCTTCCAATCTAGTTTTACTATTCAAATTGTTATAAGTTCAGTGCTCAAAAATCAAAAGCTTTTAAGTTGACTTAAGTGATTTAAACTATATTTTTCAAATCTCATATCTATAAAACCTATCTATTTTTCTCTTACGATCTTTAATAAATCATGAAAAAAAATGTATTAGAACCATTTGTAGAACAGCTTGATTTTATTTCATAGTTAAAAATTCACTTTCTTAGAAAATATAAATCTAGAGTTGAGATCTTTTGCATTTTGAGCACTTTTGATAATAAACAATTTATTTAAATGCATTAAATTAATAGAATTTAGTCAAAATCTCATGACGATAAGTTCAGCCAAGTTCTTTTCCCAGTTATTCAAAGTTACCTGAAATATTAAGGACTAATTGATATAATTTATACTTTACTTTAGTTAAATATGTTTTCCAATAAGACGTTTCATTTTGAACAACTTGCTTTTTGGACAGTTATCATTTTTGGTCTTTTCAAATTTATCAAAGAATTCATCTAAGTTCTTGTGATTTAACACCTTTGGACTCAAAAATTCCCTACAAAAAACCTTATAGACTGTATTTGTGCAGTTATCGAGGATATGCCACTGCAAACTAAACAGAACATTTCAGGAAAATAATATGATGATGCAATTGTTACCATTGCAGTTAGTTTTCCGAAATTCTCATTATTTTGAGATAACTTAAAAATCTTCATTTGAAGTTTTAAATAATCTTGAATGTTATAATTTCATGACTTTGACGTTTTGATAGTACTGATTCCGAATCTAAACTGCAATTTTGCTCAAATTTAAAAATAGTAATCGTTTTCATCATTGTTTCTATATATTTTTTTTATATATATCTTAAAAAGTCGATGTGATAATCTTGTTTATATGACGAATTCCTCATAAGAACTAAAAATTACTTTTATACTGCTATAGTTGTTTATATTAAAAACCGTTTCAACATAAATGCTTTAACGTTCTCTTGAGGTTAATGTAAAGGGTGATTTTTTTAAAAGCCAAAGGAATGAATGAATGAATTGGGTGGTGCAACAGTCCGTTGAGAACTAGTTCCTAGTGACTTACAACTCTCAACCATTCCTGTGTGCGAGTACTGTTGTCAGGAACGGAGGGGACCTACAGTTTTAAGCCGAATCCGAACGGCCAATTTGAGAAAGCACTTTTCATGATAAGAATTACTCTTGGAGAATTTGTCAATTCCTCGCAAGAGGCACTAGCCGCGAAACAAACTTTAGATGGCATAGGCAGGGATCGAACCCAAGACCTCTGGCATGACAGTCCAACGCACTAGCCATCATGCCACGGGTACGCGCAAAAAAAGCCAAAGGAAAGTTTTTCAAAAAAAAAAACACATACAATTTAAAAAAATGAATTAAATCTTTATTTGAATCGGTAGTACGGTCCATATAATTTAATGTTTGAAGATTATTTCATGCAATTGTTGACCTTGACTGCGCCTCAAATGGTCCATCCGCTTAGTCCAATTTTGGCATACTCTTTCCAATATTTCGGCCGGTATCTCACGAATAAATGCTTCAATGTTGTCTTCCAATGCGTCAATTGAAGCGGGCTTGACTGTATAGACATGAGCTTTAACATAGCCCCACAAAAAATAGTCTAAGGCCGTTAAATCGCGCAATCTAGGCGGCCAATTGACCGGTCCCGAACGTGAAATAAACTGTTCACTGAACTCGCTTCTCAATACGTCCATTGTTGCGCGTTCTGTGTGGCATGTGGCACCGTCTTGTTGAAACCACATGTCATGCAAGTCAAGCTCTTGCATTTTGGGCAAAACAAAGTTGGATATCATCTCACGGTAGCGCTTACCATTCACATTTACGTTACGATTCGCATCATCTTTGAAAAAGTACGGTCCAATGATGCCAGCAGCCCATAAAGCGCACCAAACTGTGACTTTTTCTGGATGCATTGATATTCGCTCCAAAATCGACAATTCTGCTTATTTACGTACACATTGAGACAAAAATGAGCTTCGTCGCTGAACACAATTTGAACGCGATGAACTTTCTTTACAGAACACGCATTTTGATAACAAAATTCAATAATTTGCAAGCGTTGTTCGTTTGTAAGACGATTCATGGTCAAATTATAGACCAAACTGAAGATTTTTGACCTTGAAACAAAACACGAAACGTGCGTCAGCTGTTTAAACCAGTGTTGCCAAAAAGATAATAGCTAAAAATCACTCTTTAGAAGAATTTTTCATAAACAGTACAGTATTTTGAAGTTTTAGATTTTCATTTGTACATAAGGAGCGGGTCGAAATAATATTTTTCAGAATACTGTTTGGTCATATGTATATGTATGTCTTAAATTCTGTATTTCAAAGCACTGAAAACATTGAATATTGATTTCTTATTAGAAAATATTTTTAAATGTGTTTTTGATGGTTCTGTTTTCAAAATATCTGTATAGAAAAAAAGTTGACAGTTGATTTAATTTATTTTTTATTTTGAAAATCAACACAAATGTTGGATCAGAATTTAAATAAAGGGTATGTTAAAGATGATAAGTAAATACATTCAGGCTTTTAATCTACACTAATATTATAAAAAGGAAAGATTTGTATCTTTGTATGTAACGAATAAACTCAAAAAGTACTGGACCGATTTTAATAATTTTTTTTTCATTAAAAAGCTACATTTTCTGTACCTATTTATGTCTACCCGTGCGAAGCCGATGCGGGCCTCTAGTATCATATAAATTTACAAACATACTTAAAAAAAAAAACGAAAAATCAAAATATTAATATGTTCATAAAAAAAGTAAATTCAAACTTAAACATATTTGACACATGATAGGGTCCTAAAATGTGTTGAAAAGTAGAATTAATACAAACTTCTTATTGTTAAAAATATTTTCTCTCTCTTTCGGAAAATTTTTAATACTCTTTAAAAAGTTTTATAACTTATAAAAAATATAAAATTTTTTTCGGTTGCTTTTATTGGCTACATGGTGTCAGATTTTTTCAAAGTTTTTTTTAACTTATAATTTCTAGTGTTATTTTATTTTACTAAGTCTATTTTCAAAATATATTTGGACATTCTGTTCTTACCTGTCTGACATACTTTCCAACATTATTTGTAATTTATTTTCCAAAAACATGTTTCTTTTTTAATTTGAAACATAAAACAACATTCTTGTGATTTTATACTTTCTGGAATATTTTTGACAACACTTGTTTACTAAATAGTAATATACCTTTGATTTATTTTAAAAATACACAACTTATTTGGATTTAAAAAATAACAATCAATCAATTGTAAATTTTGAAATGATTTTTTGAGGTGACTATGACAAAAAAAAACAACTTTTAACTTAGTTGAGTTATTCTGAAAATAACCCATTACAGCTAATTTCTTTCCCCAAATTATTATAAGACTTTTTCATGAGTGATGAGAAAATCAAAATTAATTTTTTTTTAAAGTTTACAAAAAAAAAGCTTTCCTTGATTAAGAAATTTACTGATAAACTACCAAAATTCTTTAGAAGTCGATTTGTCAAACTAAAGATATTATATTTGGTTTCTAATAAAATTGAAAGTTACCTTGGTGAAGTTTTTTCGTGATTTTAAGTGACTTAGGACTTAGTTTAGAAATAAAACCGTTTATTATTTAAATTACCTTTATCTCACAATAAAAATAAGATTTACAATACTGACTGTCAAAAATAATTACATTATTTATAATCATAAACATTCACATTTCCTCAAATAGCTGCACTTATCGCTAACTTAATAAAATACCAGTGAATCTCAATAGTCTTTCCCTCTTTATCTTTCATGTTTTTGCATAACATTTATGGATATTGTCTATATAAAACTAATTTAAAATCGTTAGTAGATGTCCTGATGAAATGACCAACTTTTAATTATAATTTGTGATTATATTTAAATTTCAAATATTGGTAACGTTTGGCTTCTTACAAATATTTCCAAATTTACCAAGAGCAAGCAATTTTCTATTTCTTAGAAAGTGTTAAAATCAATGTTTTTTTCTTAATCTTGAAAAATGATCTTCAAGAAGTGTTTTCAAATATAAGTACATACATATACATTTAGAAGCTAGATCTAAGGATAAAGTAAAGACCAAAAGTATCTTATCTGTTTACGCACCCTCATATTACACGAAACTACAGGACATCTTTAAAACTATAATCAAGACCAATATGGGTTCAAGCATACTGATGGCAGGCAACCTAATTAGGTACCTTACTTCTAAATATATGTACAAGTACATAATGTTTAACTATTTAGGTATTATTTAGGGAAAGATCCCTGCAGGTTGTAATCTCTGTACATCTTTATAACACGAGTTTATGTGTTTTGCAAAGCATTTTGTCAACGAACTACACATACAGTCTATTTACGTTTATACACATAAATCTTGGAATGTGATCAAACCTTTGCGCACCTGAAGTCGGATATTCCATTTCCACTGAAATTCAAGCAAGTGAATTTATTGCTCTTCGGTTTCATTCTCATATATCGACAAAATCTACTTATATCATTTAAGACCTAATATGCGAGGTAGATTAGAGGAAATAAGATTTTAGATTTTTGTCCTACAAAATTCGTAGAAAAATAATTACATTTAATTCGAATCTTAGTTCCCTTCTAACTATATCCTTAGGATATTCATTTACATAAATATTTCCTTTGTATCCAAATAAAATATCGGTCGGTTTATGCTCCTAATTATACTATCGGATCACGGCAGTCATCATTTTTTGATAATAATTTTAATATAGGTAAAAATAGGTGTTTATTCGGAAATGAATTAATCTCAATTTTAAAAGATAATTACAGTAAGTGTTCGAATTAATCTAATAAATTTTAAAATAAGGCGGATCTAAATGTTGGTCCTTTTGCGATCTCAAAGAAAAGAAAACATCCGATCAATGATGGTCAGGATCTTATAGATTTATTATGTCGATCGAAACAATTATAAGGACGGAAATATATGAACGAGAAAGTTGTAGGAGGTGTGGATGTAGGCAGTTAAAAAAGGGAAACTGATATAAGTAGGCTAGTTTTCCATCCTACCATTTTAGATGCAGTGCAGACGCGCGCATGTGAATCTTTGATGAAAGAATACCGCCTCAAAGTGAGCCGAATAGTTTTCTTATATTTCTTTAGTTTAAAATACAGTTTTGTTGGTAGAGTGACGTATGCACCTCCTATAGTGCAATTTTGTTTCAATACGTTTTTATATTACATTTAAAAACTTATTTTATTAAAAAATATTATTTGTTTATTTTATTGTTTTATATATTTCTGAAGAAAATGAGATTATTTTTATGAAATGTCTCAAAATTAACCATTTTCTCTTAGAGTAAAAGCTCTACCAAATTTTTCTCGATATTTTGAACAAGCTTGTCGATTTGTTTTACTTAAAACTTAAAAAAAAACGTTCATAACAATATTTTGTGTGAGATAAATAATTTGAAAGTCAATATCTTTCTTTGTTCTTCTAATACTTGAGTTGAAAACTATAAACCATGATAAGAATCAGTTTTTTGTTGTTTATGTAAAAGATTAACTAAAAATAAATAACAATGTTTTGCGTATGATGTTTGATTACAAAATCTATTTTTATTAACGAGGTCTTTATTCGAAAACCCATTTTGAACAATTTTAATAACATTTCTTGAAAATTTACAGTTCTTATAAACAAATTCAGATTGAATTTTTCTAAGAAAATTTATCAGCACAGAATAAAATAGTTTTGAAGTCAATATATATCGAGAATCGAACATCAATTTTTACCAATTTTTGTAGATTTTAATTTTTATGAAAAAAAAAAACTGAATGTTGGATTTTTTATTAAAATTTTCCTGAATGTCGGAAACAATATTTTCTACATTATGACGAAATTAGTTTGAAGCCATTATTTTTAATTTAAAAAACAAAATATTTAAATTGAAAATCAGATTTTACCAACTATCTTACTATTATTTTGTAAAAAATTCGTTTTTTCTCAAAATTTGTATTCGTTGCATAAAATTATTTCGGGGATAAAATCAATTTTAGTTGCTATGGTAAAAAAAAACACCCACTCAATTTTTTTGAGAGACCCCTTTGTATCTTGCTGCATCATTATCTGTATACTAAAATTAATTTGAAGTTGATATTTCCAGTGAGTATTTCTTGAGATATGGACGATGAAAAAAGCTTCCCGGATGTACGGACGTACGGAAAAACGAACGTACGTACACACAAATATCTCTCTTCTTTTATTTAGACTCTAGGGACCTTGAAACGTCGAGAAATGTCAATATTTTCAATTCGACAAATCTAACCGATTACAATAACTTCCTATGGGAATTTAACAGGTTAAACGTATGCAATATTTCCACAGTAAAAAGCTTCAACAATCTATTGATTAATACGTTTCGAAATTCTGTAAGTGGTGATTTGACATATTTCAAAAAATAACATAAGGCAATTTTTAAAGGCAACAATTTGTAGAGTAACTTTTTCTTTAAATACAAAAAGACTGCTTTGATTTCAATGCTTCTTATTTGGCGGTGAATAGTGCATGATATCGGTTTTATCAATGTTAAAGATTTTCAACTTCGAGCCAAAGATAAAAATCGATTTTTTTTTTTCAAAATAATATTTTTGTAAACAAATTATTTTTAAACTAATCGAAGTTTTTGAATGACTGAGTCCTTTTTTTATTTTTTTTAATGGTTTGTCAATTTTTAATCTATTTTAACAAATCAAATTAGTTTTCTTTGCGTACTGCATAAACAAGAAACCTTAACTCCGGGCAGGAAATTTTTCTTGTAAATAACCCAAGTTACGAACTCTAGCCATGAACGGAGCATGACCAGAAATTGTCAAATATTTGAAATTCACTCTTTTTTCAGTTTCTTACGATTTTCACCCTGTTGGACTAATTGTCTATACTCTAGTCGTCTGAAAGTGGATACTCTCTTCTAAAGGTCTTTTTTGAAAAGTTGCAACTGTTTTTTTTTTTGAAACGTGTGGTTTTAAATCTGGCAATGCTTTTTCGGAGTTGGTATTTTTGACAGCTGTCACTTGATGTATACTCAGTTGAGTTTGCCACAATTAGCTGCAAGCTCTGCTATTGGTATTAAACCTTCGTCGCAGTGGATTAACAACAACATTGGCCACTCCGTAATTCTTAGGTATTTAGAACCAATTCCAAGCCACACAGACTACACCATCCCCCAACTGCAATTTGACAGAAACTTCCATATTTCTATACCTTTCAGACTTTTCTGGGAGGATAGGGCATTCCTTGAAGACGAGTCAATCCACTTGTATACATATGGATCAAAGACAATAGAAGGGGCTGATGGAGGTGTGTACTCTGAACGACTGAAATTGAGTCTCTCATTCCGCCTTTCCAATCATTGTAGCGTGTTCCAGGCAGAACTTTTGGCGATAAGAGAAGTCTTGTCCTGGGTTCAGGAAAAGGTGATATCAACATCTAATATTCAAATTTTCTCAGATAGTCAGGCCGCTATCAAATCTCTGGACTCTGGACTCTACAAACTCTATAACAGTCCATAACTGTTCATCATCTCTAATGGAGATGGCACAACAGTTTAATATTCAATTTTGCTGGGTGCCGGCCGGGTCATAGAGACATTCCAGAAAACTGTAAGGCAGGAACGGTACAGAACAACCCATTCTACCACGTTCGGCAAATGCTGGCATTCCAATCGCTACTTGTAAACTATTTCTAACGCAGGACGCTATGAAGAAGGCAAACACCAGGTGGAACAGCATCACCACGTGTCAGGTCAAAAAAAAAACATGTGGCCTACACTAGATTTAAAGCGATCAAGGTGCTTGCTATTTCTAAGAAGATCGCATATAAGCTCGATAATAGGTGTCATAACAGGGCACTGTCTAATAGGAAAGCATGCCACGTGGCTGGGCGTATTCTCAAATGACTTTTGCGGAAGCTGTTTGGACGATGAAGAGGAGGAAACAGTTCTTCACATTCTCTGTACATACCCTGCTCCCCCAAAAACGCAGGAATTATATAGGAGAATTCTTCTATAACGATCTAAATCATATTAGCATAATCACTTATCAGCCTCTCACGTTTCATAAGGGACTCAAGATAGTTTAAGAGCTTAGGAGAAAGCCTCAAGATTCATGTGGTATTACAATGGGCCATTAAACTGGCCTAAGTGTGTCCTATTCCATCACGGACATCCACTTTAACCTAACCTAACCTGGGTTTGCCATTTCATAATGAGTAGACTTACTTCTGAACAATTCAAGTGGTGGAAATTTAACGGTTCAGACGATTTATGCTTGGAAGAGAATATTAAGTTCGTTATTGTTGAAATATTACCCAAAAGTTTAACGGCAAAAGTGGTCAAAAATTGGGCCTCTTAGCTTTAATTTTTTCGAGCCAGACGCACCGACCCCTTTCCCGATATCATTTTAAAAACATAATTGCAAATACTTATCTTTAGAATAAAGTTATTTTCTTGACCATAACATTATATAAAATATGCGTTTTATTTCTTCTTGAAGATTATATGCCTAGAAAAACACCCTTTATTATCTTTGGAAAAAGATTTAATATTGGAGATAGGTATTCAAATTATTTTTTTAAATTATGTTGATTTATATATTTCTAAGCAATACTACAAAAATTTACGAATCAAAAATGTTCCAAAAATGTAGAATCGCATAATGAACGTTATCTTTCTTGTCTTTGGTCTATAATAAAGTCTGTACGCCATTGTAAATTGTATTCATTGTAAGTGGATTCGTGGACTTACTTACTACTCAAACCTTTTGAAAATACACCATGTTGTGCTGCAGCCCTTTTATTCCTAAAAATAAAACACAAATCCTGACACTTCCTAAATTGCATCATTAAACTTTCAAATAAATGCTGAATTGAGATATAAAAATCTCAGGTCGGCATGCATACAAAAATTCAATTGAGAAACAAAAATATTAATCATTATTTTCATTACTAGAGGGCGTTTAAGATCCCTAATCAAATATTTTTCGCACTGAAATTTCACATTTTTTTCGTACCTTAGTTAGAAACAAATCAATTATGATCTTTAATTAACATCTTATCCGTGCAAATCAGGCTAATGGACGTACCAGAAATTACTGTTTCCACTTAATGCGTAATCTTTAAATTATCTAAAAGTGCCATAAGACTAAAGGCAAGAAATCCAACACTTACTTCCTCACAAGAAAAAAAATCTCCTTCTAGTAATTATATGGCTTACAATATATTTTTGGGGTAGCTCTAAGGAAAAAAAAATATCTTCAATATTTTGAACAGGATGTTCCATTAAATTATATCCTATGATTGAGATATTTCCTGTCAGATTATAGAATTTCAAAATTTCTACACCAAATCCACAATTTTTTATAATTTTGCAGCAAAAATATAAAAGAAAGAACAAAAATAACCATCGCCTACACAAAAAATGAAGAAGGACGAAGAACACGAAATAAGAAAGTGTCATATTCGACACTTTCCACGGAGGTAGATCTTTGTAAGCGCATAGGATATTTCACGCACCTCAGAAAAGTCTCAAATTTAATAGGTTTTTGTACCGAAAACGAAGAAAAAAAGGTGTCCTTTCTTTGCACTTCCTTCAAAAGACGACGACCGTGGTGGCGGCGGAGGCGGACAAAATGCTGTGTGAAATTTTTCTAATTATTCGTATCCTGAAAATTCAACTGCATCAATGTTATATTATCAAGTGTCAAAGTAAAAATGGCATAAAATTGGATCTTAGAAATGTTGCTCAAGGTTTTATGTATTTCATTTCTTTGCCACCAATGGTGGTGTCAGAATTGTAAACAGCATTAAATTGGATTTAAAATCAATTAATGCGGTGCGGTAGTCTCGCAACCAATGTTGCGTGTTTTTTGAATTTCTTCTTAAATTAAACTTCATCTGCCTTCGGTCACGTGCGAAACACAAGTCGCTCGATTTTTTCTACAATTTCCAACAATTTTCTTTTCTCAAAAGAAGTTGTGAAGAAAAAAAAATAAATAAATCGGACAATTTACGAGTCGGTATTTGAATCTACAATATCTCAGACGAGACTCATCCGATTATTCAATATTTTTCTTTATTTCTTTGAAAACACGATCGTGTGCCATATCCGCTGAATCACTGTTGAAGTAACCGCAGCTAAGTGCTTGAGTTTACATAGCTTATAGTTTGACGTTTGAGTAAACCTATCCACGTGTTCGCTGTCAAACAAAAAATAAAATGATACCCATTCATAGCCCGCACTCTTCAAGAAATACAACAAAAAAGATTTCAAGACTGTTAATGGGTTAACTGGTTGATTGGTTGGTTGATTGGGGGTACTACTTACAGTCAAGTCATGGTCCGTGTCTCGAATCAATGTTGTCATCGCGTGTCAATAAATGTGAGGGTAATAATGTCAGAAGAAGATTTAAGTAGTTTTTTGATAAAATAATAAAAGGTTGATTTTGTTGAAAGGTTCAAAAAGATAACACTGTTTTATGATTTTATTTTCGAATAATTTATGTTATCAAAGGTTTGATGAGCATTTAACCGTATTATGCAGTACGTGATTATTGAAGTTGAAAGTAGATCAATTTTATAGACGAAACTATTTTCTGGAGATTAAGCTTGAATTTGTGTGTTTAAGTAAAAACGTAGATTACTATTAGAACTACTTAAAGTGATGGACAGTTTGAGTTTCAACACTAATCATAATACAAAAGCTTTTCATCGAACTCGCCTCTCAATAAGTCCATTGTTACACGTGCTGTGTGGCATGTTGAAACCACATGTCATGCAAGTCAAGCTCTTGCATTTTGGACAAAATAAAGTTGGATATCATCTCACGGTAGAGCTCACCATTCACAGTTACTTTACGATTCGCATCATCTTTGAAGAAGTATGGTCCAATGATGCCACCAGCCTATAAACCGCACCAAACTGTGACTTTTTGTGGATACATTGGTAGCTCTAGCAATGCTCTTGCTCTTCGTGACAAAACAAATACTACTTTTCCTAACGATTTTGTTTCGAATCTCACTTTGACGTTAGGTTTTTTCATAATGTCATTAAGCCAAAAATTGATCACAAGGCCCAAAAACTTAAAAAACATATCGCCAAAAAACCCAAAGCGAATGTTGTAATGCCCGAATAAATTTTGAATAAAAGAAAGCCCAAATTGCTAGTTGTCATTTTGAATTAGGGTTTTTTTGACATGGGTCTGGCTTTGTGACATTTATTTTGGGCATTAAGGAAAGTGTGATTTTATATACCGTTTCTTTTGTCTTATAACCCAATGACATATAAACCAAATCAAAAAAAGACATAAAGCCCAAAAAGAAAAAGACCTTAAAAAATATTAATAAGAAAACCTCACAAGACCCAAATAAAATGTCATTTCAATCAAACCAACTTTCAATGTCGTAACGCCCGAATTTAGAAATGTCATAACGCCCAAAAGTTTCCATGTTAGGTTTTGAGACGCTTATAAACAGTGAGGTATGTATGGGGGCATTCTGTTACCCGGCAACGTTCCTGCTTGGGCACCCTATGATTTGGGGTAGGTGTGAAGTTGGGTGTATGCAAAATTTCTTTGCATTTAAAGAATATAGATTTAAAGAAAATTTGTTTACTCACGATTACGAACCTACCCCAAATCCTATAGTGAGCCCAAGTATCGGGTTGCAGGGGCAGCATGCTCTCCAAACATATTTCACTGTTTATACGCCATAATCCTGGTGCTAGCAACGTGTGCAAGCAAACCATTTCGATTTATTTCATTTTTGATAATTGGCCTTATTTCGCTTTCTGGCAGTGGAATAAAGCTAAACATATTTGTTACGTTTTCTTAACGTTCCGACTTTTTGGGCGATCTGACATTTTTTTTAATTCAATGTTGGCATCTAGGCGAACAAATTTAAAACTCGAAATAGCGTAGTCCCCAATTTAAAAAAAAAATAATTTGGGCGATATGGTTTTGGACGAAATGACTTAACGCCTTTCACTTTATAATTTTTATTTTAAGTCAGGTTTTTGATATATGCCTCTTTAAAAATGTAAAAGACAGACATAGTACGGTATTTTTAATCCTAGGGTTGATCACGACATAGTTCTTAGCAACAAATTTATAATGATTCTCCACAGTACAAAAACTATATATTTCAAATTCAGTTTAAATCATTTTGGTATCTAAGTTAGTTTCGGAGATCCTCCTATTAAGTTATTTATTTGAAGACCTCTTCATTTCACTCTATATGAAGTTTCGAAAAATATTTGCTGTTATGATTTTGAAAATTTAGAATTTTAGAGTTAATTTTTGTTCATAATTTTAAATCCAAACTACGATTTTGCTTTAATTTAAAATAAAAATTTGATTTTAAAAACTTGATGTGATAATCTTGTTTACAGGACAAATTCGTTATGAAACCTAAACATAACTTTTATATTTCTATAATTTTTTTGTTTGGTAAGAACAGTTTTACCATAAATGCTACGGAATATTGAAGACAGCGATTTTAAATTTGAAAAAGAGGCTGGGATGCGACCCACACTGATAACTTCCCATCCCGTCTGTGGATTTGTCTTGCTTAAAAGCTTGTCTATATGTATCAATTTTTACCAAATTTGCGTGCTATTTTTTGTAGATTTTATTTTATTGAGTATCGAAAACAATATTTTCTGTGAAATATAATAAGTTTGAAGCCAATATTTTTTATTTTTGAAAACCTATTTGAGTCGAAAATCAATTTTTACCAACATTTATTAATTTTTTTTTAGGTGTTTATTTTTTATAAAAAAAACTATCAATTAAATTTTTCTCAAAAGAGACTGATGAGTGCAAAAGTGGCAAAGCACGAAATAGCTATATCTCCAGCCAAAAACAATGAGTGGTAGCACCTTTAAGTTGTTGTTGTTGTTCAAAAACGTTCAATGAAATTAAAAGGAATGGTCAAGTCTAACAAGCTGACATTCTAGTACGAATAGTACAATAAAAATAATAACTCAAAATTTTACCAGATGTCGAAAACATTATTTTTCGTTGCAAAAAATTGTTTTGGAGATAAAATCATATTTTATTCGTAAAATTTTCGAGGTGACAAATTTTTTTTCTTCAGTTTTTTTGATTTATAAAAAAAACCATTAATTGGATTTTTTTCCAAAAATATACATGTTTTGTATTACGTCACAATATATAATATAAAATTTAATTCAAGTCTCTAGCGTCATTGGTTCATGAGATATTTAGGCTTAACCAAAATTTTCACCTTTTTTTTAAACTGCTATGGTAAAAAAAAACACGCACGCAATTTTCTTGAGAGCCCTTTCTGCATTATTATCTGTATAACAAAATTAATTTGAAGTCGATATCTCTTCTGGTTCTTGAGCTATGGACGACGAAAAAAACGTCGCGAAGGTACGGACGTTCGAACGTACATGCACACGCACGCTCAGACATCTTTCTAAAAATCCTTTATTTCGACTCAAGGGGCCTTGAAACGTCGAGAAATGTTAAAATTTTCAATTCAACAAATCGGATTCATTACAATAACTTCCTATCGGAAGTTTAAAATACTACTTTATGAACTTTAATGGGCTAAAAGGTGTAATTTAATTTTTTTCTCGAATTTGAAAATGTTATATCTCAAAAATCTGATAAGACATATTGATTTTGAAGTCAATTTTGAAATAAGGCCATCAAAATCCTTAGGAAAAGTATAAATTGACCAGTGATATGGCCCAATAAATAAAAGAAAACCATCGCTAATAACGGTACTCGCACACAGGAATGGTTGAGAGTTTTGATTGATTATGTAATCCAACGTCGCTCGTTTAAATGGCTACCCAGGTTAGCTTTGCAGTAGTAAAGTCTATGAATTCAATTTTGAAAGGCCTTGTTACTGGTTCCGTGGATAATATTGGCCTGAATTGCTTAAATCAACATAAGCCAAAGAGATCAAATGGCAGGTCCAAGAAGGCTGATTAATTGTGCCAGCTATGATATGGTGTGGAACACCGTTCTGCATAACCTAAAGTTAAAAATTTGAATTGTTAATTTCAGTTAAAAAAAAAATCAATTAAAGTGGCTCTGTAACACCCTCCGTTGAACACAATGTTTTTGCCAGCCTCAATCGGATGATAAGGAGTCCATTGATGTAACCACTCCATAATCCACACAAAACTATTACTCCCTGTGGCATGCGATGTCCTCAGATACAGCTATATTTTTGCTTAACGTAGCCTCCGAGATAATTTTTCGGACACAATCTTTTTCCAATTCAAAACTGCTCTGAGGAATAAAATATGAAGCGAATACGAAGTGGGATGTTAAAATTTTAAGTATAAATACGGAGTGGATTGTCTTTAGCCTTTAATTGCTGATCAAACGAATAATCTGAGATCTTCGTGTAGGACTTTTCTCAAAATAGAATATGAAATATTGAACTATTTAACTTGTAAATTGAGTCTCGCATCACACTGCCTCGATTAAATTAGACACATTCTCTTCTTAGAGCAATATATTTACTTACTTACTTAAGGTGGCGCTACAGTCCTGTGTGAACTAGGGCCTCACCCAACAAACTTCTCCATCTAGCTCGGTCCCTAGCTAGATGTCTCCAGTTTCGCGCTCCAAGTTGGGTGAGGTCACTTTGCACTTGTGCGCGCCACCTGATTCGCAGTCTTCCCCTACTGCGCTGTCCTGTGGGTGTGGATTCGAAGACTTTCCGGGCCGGAGCATTGGTTTCCATGCGCTCTACATGACCCAGCCATCTTAGTCGTTGGACTTTTATCCTTTTGGCTAAGTCTACGTCGCTGTACAAACCGTACAGCTCGTCATTCCATCTTCTCCTTCACTCCCCTTCCCCAAGGCGCTTTCATCTGCTTTCGTCATAGTCCATACTATTCTGCACCGTATAGCAGGACGGGGATGATGAGGGTCTTATGTAGCGACACTTTGGTCCCTCGAGAGAGGGCTTTGCTACTCAATTGCTTTCTTAGCCCAAAGAAACAGCGATAAATAAGAGTTATTCTTCGTTTCATCTCAGCGCTGGTGTTGTTTTCTGCGTTTATAGCGGAGCCTAGGTAGACGAAGTCCTTAACTACCTCATAGTTACGTCTGTCGATGGTGACGTTTTGACCGAGAAATCGGTGTTGTAAGTCCTGTCTTGACGACAGCATGTACTTTGTTTTGCCTCATAAACCGTTAAACCCATTTTTGCCGGCTCTGCCTCAATACTCACAAAAGCCCCATTGACATCACGCTCTTTGGAAATAAGTTTACAAAATTTCCCGACGTTTTATTGTTCTGATTTTCTGTAAAAATTTCAACCTTTGTGAGTGTCAAATAAACGTATGATTTAGAAACCAGTATATGGCTTATACTATACTTGTTTTTAAAAAATGTAAACTTAAATCCGTATTTATTTAGTTCACTTCTTCGATCATATTTTAAGGAAATTACTAAACTATTTTACATATTTTATTGAAATCCCTGATCTCAATTTTTATATTTTATTTAATAATCTGACTATAAAGCTAATCCAACGAAATCTTCTACTTTGTGATTGAAAAATTAAGTTTCAAAATATACGGCTTATCCATTTCAAATTCACCACAATTCGGTTTAAAAAAGAATGAAAACAAAAATTATCATTAATCGAACTTTTTACGACACAACATCCTTCCACGCCTAAATGAACCTTAAGAAAAATATCGAGATCTCATATACTGATCATCAAAGCGTGCGATATGTCCTTTGGTCAGAGACACTTTGCCGACACACTCTAATCGGTTCGAACTATATAAGGTATAGAGGTAAGCTATAGGTATATACATAGTTTAAAGAGATGTATCGGCACAATGGTCATCATCATCATCATCGGACTTTCGATGACAATGCCAAGAATTAACGCTCTTAATGATACCGCCTGATGGTGACCACAGAAAAAAAAAAAAACAAAACAAACTAAAAATCTGCACAGGTCCTTATAAATGGCGATAATCGATTACTCTATTCTTCAATATACTTTACTTTTGCTTCTTTTTCTTCTTCTTCTTCTTGTTTCCCTTTGATTGGCATGAAAAGGCGGTCAACGATGTGCATTTAGATGTGAAATTGTTTCAGAGAGTTGTCGCAGTTCCAGTCCAGGGTACAATTTTTGTGACCTATGCGAAGAAATGAATACCATCATGAAGAAAAAAATAATATGTAGGTAAATCAATAATGTCCTTACGATCTTGACAATGGAACACACGTCTTTTTTATGTATACGCTGCCTATGGCATACCCTGGATTGAAGTTATAATATTACGTAAAGAAAGAAATCGATCCTTTATGGTAAGTCCGGTATATGTATGTCTGTATGTGTATCTGGGTGTATCTGTCACAGTGGACTTATTTTATTTGCTGTTTCTATTATGCTTGATTTTGGTTTCTTAAATTTCGAAAATTGTTCGGGTGAAAAAGCGGTTTGCCACGGAGACGCCTCCAAAAATAAAATACAATAGTAAGTATCGCCGCCATCCGTATGGTTGGTGCGTATAGTAAATAAGAAAGTGATATATTGAGGAGGTGTAGTCCGGTAGGTGGTCAAACGTCTTTGACATTTTTATAATGTGTATATTGCATTGATAGTTTTTTTTTCATCTGCCTTATGTCTTGCCGCCCTTTTTCTCAATCAAAATGTTGATACCAGGAATGAACACAAAAATAAAATCAGACATAAATATTAAATAACCAATGCGGACTTTTACAATTATTTTTAATAAAGACTAAGGTGGTGTCGTGAAATAAGGCTTTATAAATATATAAATACAAAAATTACATAATTTGGTACATACCTACAAATCGTTTTTATCTTTTCAAATTGAATTTAGGCAAAATTTAAGATAAGGCACCAGGCAAACTCTGTTTCATTTAAATCTCTACAGGGTATTTCATTAAGCGTTTTCTATCTCTCAATTTAAAAAAAACACAGGATGTCGAAGTGACATTTTTATTTCGTTTCAAGGGCATATCAACGCCATTTTATGTGAATATGTAAAACCTCTGTCAATTGTAAACCCTGGCTTCTAAATTTGAATCCTAAATATAGACATTATTGGCTTTGAGGTTCATGCAGTTTATGTTTATGAGATTCTTTGAATCTCAAAATAGAATCCATTTTTACTGAATTTTGAAACATTATTTATATCAAAAGTTTGTTTCTTTCACCTTGTCGTGGTCTTGGTCGTGATGGAAATGATGCTGTGAGGCGGTCTATTCAAATAGTTCCTCATGTCCTTTAATCTAGAGCATGTAATATTTATTTGTTTTGACTCCACAAGGTATGGGCCATTATAAGATAGCTTGAGTGGCTTTTTTACTGCATTATTGCGAAGGAAAATATAAGTAGAATTTTGCATTTTTTGTTGATTAAAGTTTTGTTAGAACCGTGAAGTTCAGGTTGAAAATTTTGCTTATGGTCTCGAAATTTATTCAGGAAACTATGGTTGGGCGGATCCAGACTTTTAATCACACTTAAGGGGGTATTCTGGTCTAGAATTTAAAAAAAATCGATTTTTTTTGTTTTTCATATTTTCATAGTTTAACTATTTAAGAATATGTCTACGAGAGGATTTTCCCAAATTCAAATTATTTTCGAAGAAATAAGTATTTTGCTGAGCAGGCATCCAAATCGGTTGGGCTGCAACTAATCGAACAAAAGACATAATGAGGTTCTCCGACTACCTGAGTCTGAATATTTCTTAGTAAGCCCTTATATATGTATATATATATATATTGTACATATATATATATTGTAATACAATAACTCTAGGTGACTTGTGTTTTTATATTCAGTATTCGCCCTGTAAACCACGTGAACGTATGTGCTGTGAGTTAAATAAAAATATTTTGAGTGATTATTTCAATTTTTTTTTAAATAAAATGGATAAAAAATCCTCAGCGCGAAGGATTACGCGTCCAGAGCGACAAATTGAAGATGATGACGATTATGGGAGTGAAAATTGGTCCAGAAGCGCATGCATTTGCTATCAGACAAGACAACACCCGGATTGACCGCTCTGAGATACGAGCATCCAGCGCATCAAAGGAGGCCAGAACTGCTCGAATAGAAAACAGAAAGGCCGAAAATAGTGTTTTCGAAGTCGAGGAAGGTCCGATGTATGCAGCAGGAATGGCAGATTGAATAAATGTAAGTTAAAAATATAATTTTATGACTTAGACTGCAAAAATTTTACTTGAAACTTTAAACGCGTTTTTCTCAGAACTGTCTTTTTGAATCTGATACCCACGATTTCTCAGGTTCTGCCGAACCGATTTACTTGAAATTTTAAGAGAGTCTTCTTTAGGGACTTGTCTACGTCCGGAACTACGGCCATCCTCAAATTTTTATTTTTACAATTTTTAACAAATCGAAGAATGTTAAAAAAAGTGGTACAGACATTTTTTTTTCTTTAGGCAGTCGCCATTTTGTAAAAAAAATGTTTTGTAACTTTTCAATAGTTCCAGACATTGCGACATTATTAGATTAATAATCTTTTTTATTTTTTGATTTCAGATTGCTAGGAGCGTTAAAATCGTGGGTATGGTCACGCACCAAATTTTTGAGACGCACCACTCCATCAGCTGATAACTAACGGAATTTTGATTTTTTTTTACTTTTTTAATTTTTTTTTTTACGCTTCTAATGTGAATAAATAATGTATAAGAAAATTGATGGTAAAAATATTGCTTGCTTTTTTTTACAGCACTTCAAAAATTACCTAAAATTCATGTCTCTAGACCAGAATACCCCCTTAACATATGGACGAGTTTTTACTCACCGCTTAAAAATGTTCTTTAATGTTGTGTAAAGGAGGCTAATAAAATTTAAATAGCATAATGTGTATACTTACCTTAAATTTACACATTTAAAGGGATAAAGTGACAACTTTAGTTATTAAATTATTTTAGAAAACTGTTGCCCATCAAGGTAAAGTCTAACTATTAATTTGGACATAAAAGCATTCCAAGATTCCAACAATTTTCGAAAAATATGCCATATATAAGAGCTAAGACACAATAGCTTAGAGGGTTTTTGTTATTATATTCTTTTTTTATTGCCATTATCGAAAAAACGCTACAAAAATTCAAAAACCCAGAAAATGAGAAAGAATCTGATATTAAGAATTTTCTGGCTTTTTTTACACGTTTTTTTTCAACTCAATTTTCGGGAGTCTATTATTACTATGGTTATCAGTCTGCTTACTTGTAGATTTGAGCTGATGCTAGAAAATATTTTGATCTTAAAGGAGTCAACAAAACTTAAAAATTGCAGAGAGAAAAATGTTTGGTTCTTGAATTTAAGGAAATAGGTACATTTAAGTAAATTATTTTTCTAAAAATTAAATAAACACAAATTAAGGTAAATAAATAAGTTGGGAATAAATTTAGTGTGGCATTCACAAATTAAACACGTTTCAAAATCTCTTTTCACTTTAGTTCTAAAGAGATTCAAAGCTTTTATACTAGATATGAAACGTTCACTGTGTTATGAATTAGCCATTATATTAACAAAAGTGTCAATTTCGTTTTTGTTTGGGACATTTATATTCTTGAAATTCATGTTTAAATCTCAGTTCTAGAACATCTACAGAAAATTTACTTCAAAGAGTAGATTTCTTTATTTTAAGTTTTTGTTTTCAACAGAAAATCAGAAAGAAATAAAATGCACGACTTGGTCGCTATAGAACTTGCTTATTTCTTCCAAAAAGTCTGTTTAAAAATATTTCCTATATTTTAAGATTTAAAAATGTACCTGCAAAATAAGTTTTTCTCAAAAATGTAAATGTCATTTTATTTCTCAAAAAACCTATATTAAGTACTAAATAAAGTGCTCATAAATATATATTGTACATTTAAATTTCGTTAAAAAATATTCAGCCTATCGAGAATGTAAACAAAATTAATATTTTTTTAAAAATCGAAAAAAAATGTAATGACATTTTCGATCATCAAAAAGCATCATCAATTTGAATATTTGACCATCGACAAGAGCTTGCACAGAAAGAGAAGATTATTGAAATCGGTCCATTAGATTTTGAGAAAACTTAAAAAACAAAATAACGGTTTTATGAAGGGAGCAATACCAAAATATGTTTTTTCTTGTAGAAAGAAGTTAAATTAAGAACAAAAAATTTAGAGAAAGTTTTCAAAATATCTATCGGTTCATTTTTGAAAAAATTTGAATTTTCGATTTTTAACCAAAAACACCTTACACTAATCGGTTAAAAACCTTAATTTCAATCGACACAATGGGTTGGGCTGTTGGGGCCAGGACAGACAGACAGGCGGACGGAATCGGGGGACCACACAAATTTTAGCTGTTTTTGACAGGAAACCACTTTTTTGTAAATGTCGTTAAATTACTAACAAATCTTTAGTTAAAATCTTTACTTATACAACTTAACTGAGCTTTATGGCTCATATGTCCCCTCCTAGATCATCCATTGGTAAAAAATTGATGAATTTGTGCTGTGTTTTTGGAATAGGGCTGAATTTCCGATTCATATTAAGTTCTTGGTCCAGTCTTCAGTTAAAAGTAGTACTTTAAGCAACAAAGTTTAAGGAATTAAAATACAAATTTTGTTTTCATAAAAAAATAAATAATTCAAAATATAATGGCGGTCATATCCATTAACGCAATACGATCAGTTTTCAACTGAAGGGAATTCCTACGAAAAACAAAGAAACAAATTATCTCCCAGGGGGAGGGGGGTTGTGTCATGACCCCTATGACCACCACTCTCCCTGTATCCGCCATTGAATGAACTATTTGTTGATATAAACATAGCGCCTGGAAGTCTTAATGATGTACATACAATAACCAAACTCAGCTAGGGCTGTTTTGTAGTCTTCTATAGAGACGATCTCAGGCCGAGCAAAATAATTTGAAGTTCGGCAACACAATCTTTTGTTCCATGTTATTTGATTGCTGTCTTCAAAGTTCGGTGAAATCGCTTTATTATTCCATCCATGGCTCAGTTAAAAAGAGGAGAAGCTGTAGCAATTGTTTCAGCGGTGATATCAGAGACAGGAAAACTTCTGGATATTTTGTAAATCGGTCAATGCATGTGAGGGCGTTGGTGTATTCACCGGAGTATGGCAATGGTCCAACTAAATCAAGATGAACATGATAAAATATTTCTTAAGGTGAAGCATAATTGGCAAAGTGAGACCTTGTGTTACACTGAATATTCCTATTTTAGCAGCTTATGCCTATTCACAGCATTTTCGGAAATCTTTAATTAGGTCCGGTCCAACAAATCGTTCTTTGAGAATTTGAGTAGTTTTCTTACTGCTGGGATGTGACAAGTTGTGGATTGTATTATTATTAAAAACTTGGTGTTAAAGATTTGATGGAATATATGGCCGTATCTTACCTGTCGAACTATTCCAAAAGATCTGATGATTCGTAATTGAAAGTGTTTTTTTTTTATTAGTTGTAGAGATGAAGTTAAAGTTAGAATTATTTTTCTAAATCTGACATTTTTCACCCAGAACTGATCTTTATTGTTGAAATAATTTAAAAATACGAGCGAGCTTAAGTCGGTGTCTCTTGCATTTAGCTGCTTTTTTGTACTAAATTTTAGTGGATAGTTTCAAGTAAGGAAAGCGCAGTTTGATCAAAACCGCTTGAAAACTTAATATATAAACAGTTGGATGACTTGGACATTGACTGTTTTTGTTATTTTTGAATAATAGCACTGATCAACAAGTTAATGTAGCTGGCAACCAAATTAACTTTTTCTAAATTTGTTGATGACTTTAGTTCGAACCTGACTTCAAATAAATCTATTACGTCAGGTTTTTGAGATTTTTTTATCATTAAAAAAAAAACTATGAAGTGGTTTTTAAATAAGGTTCCTCCCTTTAATATCCTGTTTAAAATTTGTCAGTATCTAACTTATTTCTCAAAAAATCCTCATTAGTTGTACGTAAATCTTCACCTGCCATTTACGTTAACCTTAAAAGAACGCTGAAGTATAAATTATATAAAAACAATTTTTGAACTTATTACTAACTCGTAGAATATATTATTTTACACATAAAGAAACAGTTTGTATGCGAAATCGTCACTAAAAATTTACTTTAGAACAAATTATGGAAAAACATTAAATTTAAGGTTTTTTCAAAATCTCCACTAGAGCCAAAAAATAATTCATCTAAACTAATAAGAAATTGCAAAAACTAAGTTTGATATTGAAATAAAAGTTTTAACCGAGCCTTAAAAATTTCGTTCTGGTTGACTTTAATATTTTTAAAAGAGGCATATTTTAAATACCTGATATGATAAAAATTTTAAAAGGCGAGTTTCGAATATAGGTATAGTTTTTGTTATGTTTGTGCAACAATGTAATTGTAGATAAACTTTTTCGTATTGGTCTTAAATCTTTCTTATGAATGCCGGACCAATTATCGACAAGTTCCATACCTCCCCAATCTTACCTAAAACCCTTGCTGTTTTTATAGTAATGTAAAAAATAATTTTTAGTAAAATAAAAGCTAAATTTGAAAAACTCCATGAAACCTTTGAAAGCAAAACAGACATTAATTTAAAAAAAAATATTTGTGTCAAAACAAATATCTATTGATAAAAATTCTGTATCATTTAGACAGACAGACATCTCAATTTCAAAAGGCACGTGTACTCCTTTTGAACTTTGTTTTAATCCTTCAATAGAATAACCATCTTTTAGAAAGGACCCCTAAATATCATTCGATATGCCAATAAAAACGTTTAAGAATGAATTGAAAAAATAATAATGATATTTTCAAACAAATAACTGAATTGAGAAATGAAAAAATCTCACGGACGATATACCCATCTTTTTTTAGGATCTGCGAAGAGGCGTGTGTGGACTTACATTTCAAGGATCACGAAAGGTACCTACATTTAATATTATTCTCTTACTGTCCTGTCCATGCGTTTCAAGGGTTGCATAACCTGTGTGTGATAGAATTCTCATTTCATTCAGCTCAATTGATTTCAAAAATAAAAAAAGGAATTAAGGATTCAAGAATGAGTAAAAAAAACCACACAGACCCTAGACCACCCCGAATAAATGATCTACATTTTCATCTATATTTTTGTTTTTTTTTTTTCTTATACATAAATAATCTTGGTACCTTTGATTTTTGTTCTCGATATAATTTATTCACGTGATTTTGGAAAAATTGTGCTCTGGTATGTAAGGTGATTAACATTTCTCTTAGCTCTGCACAACAAAGCCGCTACCATTGCCGCCGCCGCCACCGCCTATGCATATAAGAAATTGGACTCATGCCTAAATAATTGGATCAAAGGCTCTTTTCTGAATTCGGAATTCGGATGCCCTCAAATGAATTGGTGATTTTTATTAGTTTTACGCAGGCGTATGCTACTGACGCCTTTATGTCTCACCGCTAAAGCGATATGAGAACTCCCAAAAAATAAGAAAAGTAGAAGCCGGTTGCATTTTTGATTAACAAGCCTATTGGATGCTAAATTCCAAAGAGAAATCAAAAATCTTATATAATTGACTCGACCAAGAGTATCTAGATACTATATCTTTTCTGAACTATCACATGTGGTTCTTATTCAAATTCCTGATTGTTCGGTAGCTTTGAAATCAATTCCCCGCATCATCAGCATAATCATCGTTGCATGGAAATTCAGAAACGATAAATATCCGACGAATTGGATCGCACCATATGCAAATAATGATAAATATACTATATTCAGTCACGTCGCGCAGCCGAAAGTTTTGCGGTCTTATTCGAAAATCACAAGCATAAACAACACAACTGGCTTAATGCATCGTATATAAAGTTGAGCATTGTAAGGAATTATTGGTATGTCTCCGAGTCCGAGGACAGTTCCTGGCAATTGTACTAATTCGTGGGAATGTTTAGCATGGCAATGGCAGGCATCAGAAGCAGACTTACATATTATGTACGTACATATCTACATACAAACATTCGTGGCGTGGATGAAGTATTTCCGCAGGTAATTTTTCAAATTATCTGATGATCCAATTATAGTGTGTGAATATTTTTGATTTGAGCTTCTCTTTCGCAAAAATAAACTTAAAATAAAATAAAATAATTTTTGTAGAATAAAAGAATTGTGTTGTTGTGAGATGTGGTCTAATTGGTTAACTCACCGACTAAACACTGTTAAGGGTGATATTATTTTCAATAAAATGTATGTCTAAGGTTAAGTTACTATTCAACTGGAGCCTAAAGGGTTTTTCAGGAAAGTATGGTATTAACTATAGGAAATGTATCAGCCCCAGCTATGGTTGCTGGAAATCACGATTTTGATATCATAAACTTGTTAGACCTATGTATTAAAAATGAAGGTAAGAAGAAGATTTTATGACAGGATTATATTAACAAAATTAGCTATGCTAGAGCCATTTCGTCGCGTATGGAAATTCAATCAGGCCTTTGATTTTCATCTCGGAAAGTTAATTAAGATCCTTAAGGAATGCCCTTCTTCCGAAACACATTCTAGAACTTACCGGGGCAGGACATGTTTTAATGCATGTTTTCTTATCAAACAATTTCCAGTACCTATATATTCCTGCGATTCTGGCAATACCATGCCTGGGTCGGCATAAAAGTTCGATAGAATGGTTTTTGTTATGGGTAGGCAATATCTTCCTGGATATAGTACGTAGAGTCCGTTAGACTGTTCCACCTGCATTTGGATTCTATCAGAAAAAATTGAGAATATTTTGCCTTTCATAGATCCAAGACGAACACTTACAATTTCCGCAAGAGCCAAATCTTTCCCAGCCAACTTATGAGCCCATTCATTTCCATCAATGCCACTATGACCCGGAACCCAAGTAAGAATGACAAATCAGCATCATATCCTTTTCACAAAATGTTCTTTGTTTATGTTTTTGCATTAATTGTATTAATTTATTAGCCAAAGTGACAAAGACAATTAAAAGAATCCATAAAAAACTTATTAACTTCCCACGGGAAGTTATTAATCGTTCCGATTTGTCGAATTGAAAATTTTGACATTTCTCGACGTTTCAAGGTCCCTAGATTCGCAATAAAAGATTTTTTGAAAGATGTCTGTGCGTGCATGTGTACGTACGTTCGTACGTCCGTACGTTTGCGACGTTTTTTTCGTCGACCATAGCTCAAGAACCAGTAGAGATATCGACTTCAAATAAATTTAGCTATACAGATAATAATGCAAAAAGATGCAGAAAGGACTCTCAAAAAAATTGCGCGGGGGGTTTTTTGCCATAGGAATTTTAAACAATGGTGAAAATTTTGGTAAAATATCTCACGCACCAATAACGCTAGAGACTTGAATTAAATTTTATATTATATATTGTAACGTGATACCAAACTGGTATATGTTTGGAAAAAATTCCAACTAACGATTTTTTTATGAAAAAAAAAAGAAACAAATATTTGTCACCTCCAAAATTTTATGAACAAAAAATGATTTTATCTCCAAAACAATTTTGTGCAACGAAGAATAACGTTGTCAACATCTGGTAAAATTTTGAGAAAAATGGAATTAATGGTTGTTTTTATAAAAAATAAAAACCGAAAAAAAAAACTAAAATTTGAGATTATGACTTCCAGCTAATTTTATCTTATAAGAAATATTGATTTCAACATTCTGAAAAAAAAAGAATTGACAGTTTTTTTTTACAAAAATAAAAACCCCAAAAAAGAAGAATAACAAAAGTTGGTAAAAATTGATTTTCGATTTAAATACCTTTTTAAAACTTTGAGATATTAGCTTACATTTAATTTTATCTTTTGCAAAATATTTTTGTCAACATTTAGTAACATTTTGAGAAAAATCGAATTGACAGTTTTTTTTACAAAAAACTAAAAACCCAAAAAAAATTAACAAAAGTTGGTAAAAATTGATTCTCGACTTAAATATCTTTTCAAAACTTTGAGATATTGGCTTAAAATTAATTTTATCTTTTAAAAAATATTGTTTTCAACATTCAACAAAATTTTGAGATAATTCGAATTGACAGTTTTTTACAAAAAATAAAAACCTAAAAATGATTTTCGACTCAAATATCTTTTCAAAAATTAAAAATATGTAATTATTCGCTTCAAACTTATTTTGTCTCAAAGAAAATATTGTTTTCGACATTCAGTAAATTTTTTATAAAAACTCAACAGCAATTTTTGTAAAAATTGATGTTCGGTTCTCGATATCTCGTGAATAATAGAAGATATTGACTTCAAATTAATTTAATTCATCTAATTTATATTTTTTCATATATATAAGTATTACAAACTTTTAAGAAATGGTACTAAAATTGGTATTTTTTTTAAATTTTTCGACTAAAAATCTCGCAAAAATAGATTTTGACATCAAACTATATTTTTCATTATATGCTAAATATTGTTGGTCATTTAAATTTTTTTTTAAATAATTCAACTGACAACATTTTAATAAAACACGAAAAAATACAAAGTTTTAAGCAAGACAAATCGACAGAATGGATGGGAAGTTATTAGTCTGGGTCGCATCCCAGCCTCTTTTAAAGATATCAAATCACGTAAAAAAGAGCATAACATATATATATATATATGTCTTGTTTTCCCTTATTAACAATGTTAGAATAAACGCTTTTCTTTCCTATCAGCTTATTTATTTTGATAAAATTCATTTTTGTAAAAAAAATAAACTAACAAACCAAATGCTTAGGTTTAAGATGGTTCTAAACGAGGTCTATCTATACCTCAAACCTTATTTGAGACCATAAATAATCGTTAGTTTTCACACATTATGTGTATGTTTATAAGTTTATTGATTCTATTAACACAATTCAGTCCACCTGATGAACTAAAAAATACAATGACTTTTGAAAAATATCTGACAAATAGTATCTTAACAGCAACAACAACAACAACAACTTTGCTGGAACATATTCACGTTAATTCAACACTACTTCGAATACCCATGAACATTGGATTTTTATCCAAAGTTAGTATCTTGTTCAACATCCTTTGAATCGAATTTAACATGACCAAAGCCGAAGTCTACTATCCACTTGTTCAAGCGCCGCCGCCGATGTACCTACATTGGACAAGAGGACTTTTAATTTTGGAAAAATATTATATGACAATTTATTTCATCATGTTAACAGAAAATTAATGAAAGAGATATTCAAAGATATTCAAAAAATCATCTCGAAACAAATTTATATCCTTAGTGTTTACGATTTGGGTTTACAGAAGTAAAAAACCATTTTAGACCAATTTTTGTCAACAAATGAAATTATTTCTAAAAATTAATGCTGGAAAACTACCCCACTGTGCTTCTAGAAGAACCGCAATCAAATCAACTTTGTTTCATTTCCGCCGAATGAAAAATTTCGAGTTGCATCGTTCATCGTCGTCGTCGTCGTACAAACGTGACCCCAACAAAGCTGATTCAATTGTGGTCTTCTTACATTTACAACCCAAGACTATCCGTGATAATTGAATGAAGCCTTTTATTGGTACTATGGCTTTATCTTAGGACTGCAAACTGCATGCATTCACGTGTATTGCATTCTCAAAGTGCTCCACATTGCTCATGATGGCCTAGAGTATGTGTAGCTAGGTAAGAAAGAAGATTTAATTTTCTAGATTCGGCTAAGAGTAAATGATCACAGGAAAGGAAATTTACAACAAGTCGGTGATCAATTAAACCGATTACAACAGCTATGATGACAACTCTTTCAGAAAGTCTTATTTCTTTTTTATGGGTTGCACCAAAACGCCGAGTCGTCGTCGTCGTCGCATCGTTCGCCCATATAAAGTGAATGGGTTCATCCCTATATAACATCAGATGAAACAAACGGATTGCTATTTTGCGAGAGGCGGCTTAGCCATTAAAAAACATTTCGTAGATAAGTTTATCTTAACTTCATCCATGAAGCTACAGAATGTTCAAAGATGATCAGAACTTGATTTTGTTTTTAAAGAGACCTAGCTCTATTGGAGCGCGGTGGTGCTCGCAGGGAGTAGAAAGGACCCTCTCATGTTAGTCGGATGATTATATTTTTATACTGACTGTCGTCGGTCGGTTTCAGGTATTAGAAACCGCAAAAGAAGCTACAAACCTAAAACCAAACTATAAGTAGGAGATATGTATGAAGTTAGTAGCCACAAAAGTCCGCGTGCGAGTTGTTTGGTTAACTCATCTTCCAGAACTTGGGGTTTATTCTGTTTGTGGAAAAGCAAGTGCAAAAACAAGACATTGATATCTACAGTAGGGATATCTGTGGTGATAGCCTCATCATCAGTCCAGTGTGTGGAATCGTCGTCAATCGTTGGTCGTCATCGTGTCTTGATATCTGTAACATGTGGCTCATTGCCGCATCATCAATGGATACAAACCAGATAGATCTACACTGAAAGATGGACGTTAATAGTAGGTTTCTTTTTGATGAATGAAATGCTCTTTTCCTGCAGAATTAATTTATATTTTGAAGATGTTTTAATAACTTCGGTCTTCAGAATTTCACAGTATTTGCATTTCTTAGTAAAAAATTAATTATAAATTGTAGTTAAAGTTCAAATCCAACTCAAGAATATTTTCAGAACTTCAGGTTCTTAGACCAAGTCTCTCCCGAATAACAGAAAGAACGACATAAATTAGAGGACTGTCAAAGAGGTTTTCTAAGGCAAAAATTACTTTCTCATTAATTTTGAAACCTACTGAAAACTAGTCTAATTGAGGCTTTATGATATTATTAGATTCTTACTTCTTCATAAGAAGATTTTAGGAAATTAAAAAAGGTAGAAATCGGAAGGTTTAAAAACTTTTTTAAATTGGTCAATTTTTCTAATAAGAGGTTTCATTGTAAGTAGTTCACTATTTAGGCATCTCTCACATTTAAAGCTGTCATTTTTTAATATTTGACACATGAAAACTATGCTATTATTAAAATTGGAAAGATATACACTCCAACAATGCATTGAAGTTGTTTAAATTCAGTACGAAAATGGTGAAGATTTTCCTGTCACAAATTAGAAAAAACCAAAAAGTACCTTCACAAAATATAGAGCCATATAATTTTAATTAAAACCTGAGCTTGTGCATATAACTCCATTTCATTAAAGTATAAAAATCTTTTCCATCAACAAATCACAGATTGGCATTTTATTTCAAATACTGCCTCACTACACACTTTAAGCCATCCAGACTTACTTACAGTAGAAGATCGATCTTTTTGGTATTTGATATCTCATCAATCGCTGTCCTCATCCTCATCATCCATTGTAGATTACTTTTTGTTGTTGGTATTTTACTCTTATCCTCTATCTTAAGATGAACGATGTAATGACATAGAGAAACCGCAAAACAAATCAGAAGAAAAGATTCACTCATTCGTGGCAATCAACTTTTTAGTCGGTCATATATGTATATCTATCTGTTGTATCGGTATCTGTAGTCTTTCTTGAATTCCCATTATTTATAAGAAGCATAATAATCATCCTTGAAGGGAATCGCTCTCGCTCTGTTGTTCGATTATGTCAATCCTATAAAAATATGAAGAATAAAGAATCATTTCATTATTATGATTCCTGCGACATTTCTTTGCTAAGGTACTCAAATCGATATCCTTGGTTTTCTTCAAGCAAAAATTAGATGAATCCAATATCTATCGAGACATTTTACATTTTGGAATTGTTATTGAGGATTTTCTCTTGAGTAAAATTTTCAAAATTTTCGCTACGGAAAAAGTAAATCAATCAAAACAATGGGAAGATCCTTTTTGTCGGGATACAAAAGAACATATAGCTAAGACTCTTCTGCATTCAGGTAGATTCATCATGAGATTTTGAATCCCAAGTAAATCCGTTTTATGGCTTTAGGTTCAAATTTTTGTTTTATTCTTTAGCTATTTTTAAGACTATAAGCAGGCCAAGGAGATTCCATCGCATTTTCAAGAAGAAGAAGAAGAAGATGAAATCTACACTCCAATTCACTTGTAAAATGCTTTCTAACATTTTCAAAGTTACACCAAAATATAAATGAAAGGATTTGAAGCTATGCGAGTAATGTTGTGTCTTATAATTATAATACTCTATAGCTATTGTTTTAAGACTTTTTGTTATATGCTATGCCTTTTAATTTGCTAAACAGGTACGTATAGTCATAATACACATGATATTTTTGTCAAAATGGATTTCCCCGGCTTTTAAATATACAGGTAATTTTATATAAGTACTTGTACCTTACCTGTTTTAGGGATATTTTTGGTTCATCAAGGTTGTGGAAACAAGTGAATTTACTTTAAGCGAAACGAATTTAATTTGCTAAAGGCAGGATCATTATTTGCATTTATTGAATTCTGTGAATTTGTTGCGGGTAAACTAGCTAAGAATATACTCGTAAGGCTTTGAACTTATACACTACACATACCTTATATTTTAGAATAAATAATGATGTTTGAATATTTTTAAAATCAAACAAAATTTTTTGGAAAATTAACCTTGTGATGGATGGCTACAAAAATTCCTTATTTTTGAAAACTATGTTTAATGAAATCAAAATAAAATTAATTAGACAATTCATCATATACTTTTTGTTATAAAATAACGAGCATAATAGGTTAACTTTAATTGAAAATGCCTTTGAAATTATATTATTTTAATAAGGCTTTAAAATTACTGTTATATAAAATAAGAATAAAAAGTGTACAAAATATCTGAAGTGGAGTGGTGTTCTTTTTAGGAATGACGAAGGCTTTTAATCTACTTCTATAGGGTCCGCATCTAACTTTTTTTTTTAACTAGTGCTTATATCGTGAATGGTAACACTTAACTCATGTCTGATTTGGCAGATAATTAGTTTTATCCTACCGCTGAACGAATATGGCTGTGTATACGCTTGAACAACGCTGGGAACAACGCTTAGAGAAGATGCCGATTTTGACAAAAAAATCATCTTTTCAGATGAAGCAAATTTTTCGCATTTGGGGCACAGAAAACCCGCACGCATACATTTAAAAGCTGATACACCCAAAACGAGTCACTGTTTGGTTCGGATTTTGGTCCAGAGACATAATTGAGCCATTTTTCTTCGAAAATGAGCAAGGAGTGGGCGTTACAGTCAATGGCGATCGTTATCGGGCCTGTTGAACGAATTTTTGTTAACAAAAATTGAAGAGGAGGATATTGGCAACATTTGATTTTAACAAGACGGTGCTACGTGCCACACAGCCGAAACTAGACTCGATGTTTTGCGCCCATTAAAAATTTTATTTGGCAGACCCTAGAATTCTATTTAAAAAAGAAGTCTTTCAGAATATTGGTTAAAAACCTTTGGTTTTGAAATAAAAATACTTTTTTGTGTTGTTTGACTTAGAAGGTCATAAATTTACTTTAGATTCATTACACAAGTCAGCGAAAAAATAAACAACATTTATAATGAGTAAATAATCAGGGTTCTTAAATTCGTTATATCCTGAAACTATAGAAAAATTCTCAAAAATCACCCAAATCTTGCGTATAATCTCTTGATAGCAGAAAAACCGCTTTCAAAGGCTACTTACCTATACAAAGCTGAGTATCTTCTATTTAATATACATTTGCTGTAAAGAAGGAAACGTTTTGCAGAATAAGATTAAATAAATAAATAAATTAGGTGGCCCAACACTCCGTAGAGAACCAGGGTCTAGCGACTTACAACTCTCAACCATTCCTGTGTGCGAGTAATGTCGTCAGAGGTGGAGGGGACCTACAGTTTTAAGCCGATCCGCACGGATTATCTGAGAAAGCACTCTTCATGACAAGAATTAGTCTTGGAAGATTTGTCAATCCTCGCAATAGGCAGTTCCAGTGAAAAAAGTTAGGTAATACAGGCAGCGATTGAACCCAAGACCTCTTGAATGACAGTCCAACGCACTTACCGTCACGCTACGGGCACTACTCAGAAAATGATAAATTAAGTAATTATAGAAGTTATAAAACTTATTAATCTTTAATTAAGTTACAGAACTTATTTAATCGAACTGAAAAATTCAATTAAGCATTTTTAAATTTGTCGACGTTTTAAGGTCCTTAGAGAGGGATTAAGTTGTTGTTAAGTTCTTAGAAAGATCGGAACTGTGATTTTTTTTCGAAAGAAAAATATAAATCCAAAAAAATACTGCTAGAAACTGGTTAAAAATGATTTTTGACTCGAATATCTATGCAAAAAAAAAAAAAGATATTTCAAAATTATTTACATCTTGTTATTGACATTAAGCTAATTTTCTTAGAAAAATTAAATCGGTATTTTTGATCAAAAATAAGAAATTTAAAAAAAATGTTACTAAAATTGGTTTTCTAATAAAAATCCCGTGAACGAGTAAAGGTATCGAAATTAAACTTATTTGAACATATGCAAAATGGTTTTGTTAACTATTAATCATTTTTTTTTTTTTGAAAAATCCAATTGAAACTTTTTTACAAAACACGAAAACCCACAAAAACAGACTCAATTTTGTAACTCTTAAACTTTTTTTATCTTACACAAAATTACTTACTTTACTTTAGTTGGCGCTACAGCGCATTGTGCTCCTGGGCCTCAAGTAATAACTTTCGCCAGCTTACTCGATCTCTAGCTTGCTGCCTCCAGTTTCCAATACCAAGTTGACGTGCGTCGGCCTCAACTTTATCACTCTATTGGAGATAACAGATAAGGCCTGCCTTTCAATACGTTACGGGCTGGAGCTTCGATGTTCATTCGCTCGACATGCCCTAGCCAGCTTAAGCGTTGAACAAGCAGTTTTTTGACCAGTGGCAAGTCGCTGTATAGCTTGTATAGCTCATGATTATATCTTCTCCGCCAGATGTTACTTTGCCTGTCGATACCAACCGGATCATAGATCGTACTCAGAACTTTACTCTCGAAGATACCAAGAGATCCTTCATCCGCCTGCGACAGGGTCTATGCTTCTGCACCATACAGCAGGCCTGGGATGATTAAATTTTTGTGCTGTGTCTCTTTGGTACTTTGCGATAGGGCCTTATTCCTCAACTGCTTGCTTAGGCCAAAGAAACAGCGATTAGCAAGGGTAATTCTACGTTTGATCTCAGTGCCTAGATAAACAAATTCGTTTACCATCTCGAAGTTATAGCTGTCAATTGTCACGTTTTGACCAAGGCTACGGTGTGAATCGACTCTATTTGACGACAGTAAATACTTCGTTTTGTCCTCGCTAATGTCAAGACCCATTTTCTTCGCCTCAGACTCGAAATCAGAGAAGGCACCCGTCACTGCTCGTTTGGTTCTTCCCATAATGTCGATGTCATCTGCATATCCAAGATATTGTGTGGATTTTTAAAAGATGGTGCCACTTGTATTGGCGTTGGTGTTGCGCACCAGTCTTTCTAGAAGAATATTGAAGCATCTCTACATGACAGCGCATCGCCTTGTTTAAGTCCTCTGGTGGTTTCAAAGGTCTTACACAAAATATTGTTATTAATATTTTGTTAAACTTTTAGAAATACAGTCACACTAGCATGAATGGGAAGTAATCAGCGTGGGTTGCATCTCCGCCTCTTTTTCCTAAATTATTTCCAATTAAAATGACAAAAAAAGATATGAAACAGATACAATACCAAAAACTGCTTTTTAGTCGAAATTTACTGTTACTTTTTTAGGACATTGTGGAAAATTCAAATTGTTACAATTTTATGGTAAATTCTTTTTGTCAAGCACGATTTTGACTCTATACCTAATAGCTTTTTTATAATCAAAATATAATTTAAGAATATATTTTCACAAAAGGTGCCCAACTCTTGATATTTTGACTTTTTCTTCACGTTTTTCAGATTTTGATCAATGGTAGGTATTTAATTATATGCTGCATCGGAGCAGCGATTTGAATCCTTTGGAATTCGTTTTTTTTGATTATAAAGGGTGATTTTTTAGTTTGTTTTGTTTCACTGTCAAACATCTTCAGTTTGGTCTATAATTTGACCATGAATCGTTTTACAAACGAACAACGCTTGCAAATTAATGATTTTTATTATCAAAATGCGTGCTTTGTAAGAAAGTTCATCGCGCGCTGTTTGTGTTCAGCGACGAAGCTCATTTTTGGCTCAATGGGTACGTAAATAAGCAGAATTGTCGATTTTGGAGTGAATATCAGCTAAAAGCATTGCAAGAGCTACCAATGCATCCAGAAAAAGTCACAGTTTGGTGCGGTTTATGGGCTGGTGGCATCATTCACGTACTTCTTCAAAGATGATGCGAATCGTAACGTAACTGTGAATGGTGAGCGCTACCGTGAGATGATATCCAACTTTTTTTTTGCCCAAAATGCAAGAGCTTGACCTGCATGACATGTGGTTTCAACAAGACGGTGCCACATGCCACACAGCACGCGCAACAATGGACTTATTGAGAGGCGAGTTCGGTGAATATTTTATTTCACGCTTGGGACCGGTCAATTGGCCGCCTGGATCGTGCGATTTAATGTCTTTAGACTATTTTTTGTGGGGCTATGTTAAAGCTCATGTCTATACAGACAAGCCCGCTTGACGCATTGGAAGACAGCATTGAAGAATTTATTCGTGAGATACCGGCCGAAATGTTGGAAAGAGTGTGCCAAAATTGGAGTACGCGGATGGACCATTTGAGGCGCAGTCAAGGTCAACATTTGCATAAAATAATCTTGAAACATTAAATTATATGGACCGTACTATCGATTCAAATAAAGACTTTATACATTTTTCTGAATTGTATGTGTTTTTTTTGAAAAACTTTCCTATATCTTTTAGAAAACCACCCTTTATCTAGAGAATCTAAAAACAATTTAAGTACGTAAGGTCAATATCAAAAAAATTATCCAGGAGATGCAGAGCGAAAGTTTGACAGTTCGGCGCAGTTGTGTATCACAATTAATTAATTAATACACTCATAAAACAATTTTTTTAAATTTTATTGTATTTCTAAAAAAAAATTGTACCAAACTGGTCTAACTGGTCTAAGTCTTTTTTCATTTAATCTAAGAGAGACTTTGTTGTAATCTGTTGGATTCGCAACCCAAAATCTTAACGAAAATACCTACCTGCAACTATTGCATAAAATGCTTCAAAAACAACAACATCTTTCAGACTACAGTCAAACAGATCCTCCAAGGCTTTAAGCTTAAATCAGAATTTTGTAACTATTTTATGACATAATAAACTTACCTATACCCACATAACCTTATTCTACTGTACTATTTTTCATATTTTAGTCTCACTTATTAAAATTCAGCCCTATGCCAAAGTGATCAGAAATTCCTGAAACTCATTAAAACTCTTTTAGCTTATTATACAACACTCGAACTGTGTCGTTCAGTCAAGCATAAAAAAATGCACGAGGTGGAACACAATAACAACTTCCGGCCATAGCAACCGCACTGAACCATATTCCTTAAAAAATAAAATAAAACTTGATAAGAAGAACAAAAAAAGAATGTCCTTCGACTTTAAAACTGTACCAAACCAATTTCAACATTACATTGTTTGTCAATGCGTGACAGACTATGATATCCCTAAGCGCACGCGTGCTTCGCGTCGTCGTTGTGCCAATCCTTTGAAACGCCCCAAACAAAATCCGTACTAAAAAAGGACATTATTCATTACTGTTCCTTTTATAAAAATTCGTAATACTCATATAACCATACGAATAATGAAGGAGTGAACGTAATATTTAAATTTCAACCAAAGTTAACACTTGTTCATACATTTTCATGGTAACAAAACAATGATTCATATATGCAACCAAAATTTTTCTAAACTCTGTGAATATGAAATTCTAGACGATGAAGTGTGTCCTTTTTATATTAAAAAAAAAGGATCATTATGATTTCAATAGAAAGAGAATCCAGTCAAACGACATTCCGTAGAAAGTATTTTCCTTTTCTTTTAAAATACAATAATTCATGCAAATATTTATAATTGGACTTTGAAGGATGAGGAAGAAATAGAAGGACACGCGTATTACAGGAAATGGGATGTCCTGTGCATTGCATCAATACCTATATTTTTACCGATCAAATTACATTGTTGCGTTCGTTGGCCAGATATGTAATGTCACCTTTTCTCTTTTGTGTCTTCGGAATTATTTTGCATACTCAATTATGCATTACGTATGGATGTATAAAAATATTCACAATAAGATCCTTTTTGTCCACCCTATAACTCACCTTTGGTCGATCGATGTAGTCTTCATCGTCATCGTCGTCGTCATTATATCGTCTTTCCCTTTTTCCTTTATGAATATTTTTTTGTTTATTATTACTTACTTTTTTGAGGAAGTGCAATCCGGTTTTTGATGGTATTGTATTCATTTTTATTGTTTGCAGATATATTTCGGAACATGGTCGCTATGCTATATGAAGGAAGCACACACATGTGTGCTATATGAACAGGATATCCATATACCCCGAGGGACGATAATATTTTCTAGCATTGAAATAAAATAAGATCATTGTACCTTCAATATAATATATATGCTGAGTGATTAGGACTTCTGATAATAATAATTGTTATGTGCTCGTATTTTAGTGCCACTGAAAAAAAAAATAAAAATGAGGAAGTGCAGCTAAGCCCGCCTGGAGGATATTTAATTCGGAACTTAGGGACGTTACCGAGGGTGGACAAGAACATTTCGTGTAAGATGAATTCTCGTAAACAGTTCATTTGGCAGATTGTAAATCTTTCAACTTAAACATTTGAACTAAGAGATTTCTTAAGCCTCTGTGAAGCACTGTGCAAGGACTCTTTTCACATCCACTCTTACGATTTTTTGTTTTGTTATCTAATACGAGACTGTCCTTCAAGGAAATATGATATCCTTTGCACAAGGAAGCAACGCAATGTCTATATATTGAATATTTTTTTATTTTTGGAGTGTCAAATTGTATGTCTTATGCAATGAAAAATTTGTCTGGCGTCACATAAAAATGTCCTTTAAGTTTAATTTGGTACTTTATCTCTATGCGGAAGAAGTGAGGCCAGTCTTAGTATATGCATACGGATATAAATCATATGGATGGCACATGCATGCGCTAATAGGACATGTTTTTACAGACATTACTTCAAGTGGATTTCGTTGTAGTTTAAAATGACAGTCAGGTTTTCTTTTTCATAAATAAAGATTGCATATACTTATAAGACTAAAGAACTACTGAAGAAGTAAAAAAAAGAATAAAGTATATGTTTCGGTATCTATTGTATTAGGAAATTTAATGACTTATTTTATTTAAATAAATGTATTAAAATCAATATTATCGTGAATTTAGTACATTAATTACCCTTTAAAATACTTTCAAATCATATAACTCTTAAACGGTGCTCAAATCATGGGGTTACGAAAATAATTATAACAAGGTGTTAAAGATCTGAATATCAATGTCAAAAGGAGTTAGGTAGAGCATTCCACGTATGTAATGTGTGGCTTAGAAAAAATCACAAGTAACTGGACCTCCACATTCGTGATGTGCGGCTAAAAATGAATCTCTATCCAGACATTAAATGTCCGAAATCAAGTTCATGAATAAATTGATGAAAATTCCTTGAGGAGCGAATATTATGAAGGAACAGAAAATAAACTGATAATTTTGAAAGAACATTGTTTATAAAATACTGTGTTGGTCTTCAAGCTTTTCTATTGCCTATCATTTTTAAACATGTTTTTCGGATTTCGTTCAAAAGTCTCAAGCTGATTTTAAGGAGACTCACCCAAATATGTGAATTACACTTGGCTATGTTAATATTTGGATTAAAACTAAGTAAACATCGAGGAATATACACAGATATGGAGGCAAAAGATGATTGCTTACAAAAAACATTGAATCAGAGGTGCCGTAAAATTAAGCGAAGTAAAATAAAAATTTCAAGAAATGGCCTTATTTCATTTTTGTAAAGTTTATTACACTTCAATTTCCAACAGTTTGTCTTATAACACTTAAACAAAGTGAAATAAAGGCAAGTTGGTCTTAATTCTGTTCTGTCAACGGTATAGTTTGTCATTAGTGCAAAAAAACTTTGCATTCAACCTTCCACCTAATCCAAATTCTATAGTGTGTCCAAGTAGGGGGTCCACCCTAAAAGTAAGTTGGTCTTATTTCTCAAAATAGTTTTTCCTTATTTGGTTAACCCTAAATATCTCATGAACCAATGAAGCTAGAGACTTGAATTCAATTTTATATTATATATTGTAACGTGAAACCAAACAAGTATATTTTTGGAAAAAAATCCAATTAACGGTTTTTTTATAAATCAAAAAAACTAAAAAAAAATTTGTCACCTCGAACATTTTACAACTTAAATATGACTTCATCTCCAAAACAATTTTGTGCAACGAAGAATAATGTTTTTGACATCTGATAAAATTTTGAACAAAATCTAATTAACAGTTTTTTTTATAAAAAAATAAAAACCTCAAAAAAAAAATTAATAAAAGTTGTTAAAAATTGATTTTTGACTCAAATATCTTTTCAAAAATTTGAAATTATGGCTTCCAACTAATTTTAACTTGTAAGAAATATTGTTTTCAACATTAAAAAAAAATTTGAGAAAAATCAAATTGATAGTTTTTTTACAAAAAAATAAAAACCTACAAAAAAAATTTATAAAAGTTGGTAAAAATTGATTTTCGACTCAAATATCTTTTCAAAACTTTAAGAAATTGGATTTAAACTACATTTATCTTTCAGAAAATATTGTTGTCAACATTCAGTAAAATTTTGAAAAAATCGAATTGACAGTTTTTTTTACAAAAAATTAAAAACCTAAAAAAAAAAATACTAAAATTTGGTAAAAATTTACTTTCGATTCAAATAGCTTTTCAAAAATTAAAAATATTTGCTTCAAACTTGTTTTATTTCACAGAAAATATTGATTTCTATATTCAGTAATTTTTTTATAAAAATCCAACAGTCTGTTTTTTAATAAAGAAAAAAAATCTACAAAAAATAGTACGCAAATTTGGTAAAAATTGATACATATAATCAAACTTTTAAGCAAGACAAAACTACAGACGGAATGGGAAGTTTTCAGTGTGGGTCGCATCCCAGCCTCTTTTTAACAATCAAATTATAAAGTAAGATACAACACCGATACTTCAAGAAAGCTTCCAGGTTACAGCTGAAAAGTTGACGTGCTTGAAATGAGACAGGCAGGGGTTATAACCAAATCGAGCAGAGGCATTAAATGGTACCTTTGACTTCTGAACCGAAAGAAAGCCAAGGTCTACAAACAGCTTACACCCATACGTAATTATAGACAGCATACGAGTGACTTAAACAATTTTAATTCAGTATGAGTGGGTAGAATTTTGATCTAATAACAGAAGCCCTTTGCGGGTCGACCAATCATATATAGACTGTGGATAAATGTTCATTTGAGTTACTACATCCTTAACCATGCTCTCAAGAAAACTAATATAATAACTAAACATCATCAGAATAGATATGGTATTGACAGAAGGTCAAAACAGAAGGCTGACCATTAAAGAACAACGAAAACAGTAAAGGCCCTAGGATTGATCCTTGAGGAACACCAGTATGAACAGGAAGGACAGTTTACCATTACAAGATACGGTCTGTTTCGGATTTCCTTCAAAAGACTATAAGCTGGTTTAGAGGAGACTTAACCAAATATGTTGTTTACATTGGGATATGTTAATATTTGTTTTTAAATTAAGTTAACTTCGAGGAATAGCTATTGTATGTCACAGATACGGCAGAAAAAGATAATTTCTTACAACGAATATTGAATCATTTAATGAAAACTTTGAGAAAATAGTACGTTCCGAAGCAATAAGAACATAGTAATGAGTAACTAAGGCTGTCTATAAAACGAGTAAAGTATCGGTCTTGTCTTGGAAAACTCAGACAAGACGAGAAGATACCCTCGACGATTTTATCAGCCTTTTTAGGCCTCAGAGTATAACAATTGCTTATACATTTTTTTGTTTTTAATACTTTTGAAAAATGTGAATGTTCTTGATAAAAAAATTAAACAATATTTTCCACATTTAAGTTTTTTTCCATATAAACAAAATAAATATCGAAATATGGAATAGAACAAACATTTTACGAACAAAAAACTATTAAATTTCTTTCAAAATTATCTACACTAAGTATTGAGTATCAAAAACAAAATAGTTTATAATAAATTGATTTTAAAGCCTTTACTTTCAATAAAGAAAATCGATCTTAAGGTTTTCAGAAGTGATTCTGATATTTTAAGAAAAATTCTGTACCAGTTTCTAAAACCTTAACTACTTGAGCGATAATATTGAAACTTTGATCTTAAAATTTAAAATATTTCTAAAATGTCTGTTACGATTTTCATAAAAAAAAGTGTTACAATGAAAGTATTTTATTTATAATAACAAAAATATTAAAATTCACTGATTTTCTTTTGGTTAGAACACAAATGTATTTATGTATATGACAAAACCATTGAAATTGTTTTTGAAAACTTGATCTTGAAAATCAAAATTTTTATAGAAAGTGCTGTAATTTTATTCCTTTACTCAAAAAATCAACAGCAAATTCGATAGTTGCTGGAATTTTCCATTAAAGCTTAGTAGAACCATCCATACACCTTAAGGCATCACGCACAACTCATTACTTTGGTTTGTAGTTTCTTCCAAAGTCTACATTGATTTTCAACCCATTCCAAAACCAACATCAATATTAAGAACTTTCAACAGAAAAAAAACAAGAAGAATAGTTTTCCAAAAAATTAAAATTTCCAATAAGAACTCAAAAATAATTTTTGTTTTAAAATATTTTCTTTTGTATTTCGTATAAATAAAATAATTATTTAAAAATCAAATAATTTTCCTTAAAATAAGTTTAGTGTCTTCCATTTTTGTTTTGCTTAAAAACTAAATAAACTATAATCTAAAAAAAAAATTAAAGTTAAGTTTCAAATCATTGTCTTCCATTTAAAAAATAATTAAAATAATAATCTTAAATTAAAAATACTATCAATTAAGGCACATTATAAAGTTTCAACTTTTTACAGGTTTTTGTTTTGTTTTTGTTTTTGTTTGTGTTTTGTTATATACAATTTTATATTTACATTATTCTTGACTAGAGAACTTTATACAAGATGGAGATTCATTTTGATAATTTGTTGAATCCAAGAACAAATATTATTGGAATTATTGTTGAACCAATAATAAAATACTATCTAAAAATCACTGGACATATTGTCTCATAATTGTTTGTGGTGTTTTTCATTTCGCAATGGAAATGAAAATATTTAAATTATTTTTGTTTTAAGTTTGAAGGAGATGTTGATTTATTGTTCTTGCCAAGACGAAATGTAATCCAAGAGTTCCTCATCGTCGGGAGTATCGCCAACAATTTGATCGTAATTATCGAAGGGTTCGAATTTGAATTGGATGTGGTCGTCACTCGAGGATGATTGTAAGTAGTCGTTGCTGTTGTTTGCACTACCACTTCCTCCGATTGATACATCAGAGCTGTATGAAGGAGCTGGAGAAGCAGATGCCTCGGAGTTGTAGGAGTTTTGCAAGATGAATTCTTCCGAATTACCTTCGGCTTGATAGTAGGACGAGGATGATAGCGATGATGATGACGGTGATGGGGAACCATATGATGATCCCTGGCTATCACCATCGTCGAGGAGGTCCTGCAGACCCCGGATGTACTCCACGGCCATGCGTAAGGTGTCAACCTTGCTGAGTTTCTTGCTGGCACCACGACCACCACTTGACAGCGCACTAACAATAGTAGTTGGAATGTGCTGGCGCAGAGTTGCAAATCCATTATTCACTTGTTTCACACGATTCCTCTCACGAGCATTACGTCTTGCCACGGATGGCATCTGTTCACCATAGGGCATGTTGTTGTAGGTGTATTTCTTTTTGGCAATCGGTCCCACCGAACTGGGCATCATGTTGACACCATTCATGCCAAGGATTGAATTCGTCTTTCGGTTGAGTGGAGCCGGAGCAAGCTGCTTCTGTTGCTGGTGGTACACGATGGTGGTACCGGCTGGCACCATGATGTACTTCTGTTGTGGCTGCATCATGTGGGAATTTTGGGAGCACACACTTGTCATATTGCAAAAGTTCGTTTAAATGTCACTTAGGTTAAATTTTTTCGTAATTTTGTTTTGTATATCCGCGCACAACCTACGCACTCGAGATATCAAACTCAACTGATACTGATAGATAGATACTATGACGACTGCGCGATGTACTTTTTCAAAGATAAAGATACTTTAAAGGTGTGTCGATCGTTTTAGAATTTCAAAAAATGTAAATACTTCAAAAATCGTTGGTTTATTTTTAGAAAGAGAGTTTTTTCGTTTTTAAAAGTAGAGAGTTTATATTTAGGTTGTTGTGTTCACTCTTTGAGATCTGATTTTGAAATGATACCCTTCGTCCTAAACCTCGTCGTTTATGTAGTGTTTGGTCGATGGGTACCTGCCATACGTATCTTTCTGGTGTATATCCACTTTTCACTATCTGCTTGGTATATCTGCACCGATCGGTGAGCTCGTTTATCCACTGTTCGTTTACACACAGTGGAACAACACAAGCAAAACAATAACAAAAGGCATACAAGACAACATTGACTACACACAACAACCCCTGTTGCTCATGGAAACGAATGTAAAGTTGAAAAGAAGGAAACAAAACTACAAATACAAAATAAAGTAGAAGAAGTAGAAGTAGAAGTAGAAGACATACAACAACAAAAACACAAAAACAGGTCTGCACAAACTATCTTTAATCGTCATTTTCGTAGGGGTGTTTTACATTCGAAAGATTTACACTCTTTTCTGCCAAATCAGGTATAACTTCCAATACTTTCTTATAGCTTCGGTTTTGAGACTAGAAGTAGAACGAGAACCTAAGGAAATAGAAGAAACACTCAATTCCTACTTATTTGCATACAAATTTGTACTTTCTTCAATCACTGGAGTTTAAAAGAAAACAAAAGTCAATTCCAGAAATATTTGAAGTTAATATCTAAATTCGCGTGGAAGCTTCCTTTCAATAGATCTTTAACTTAAGGAACTAGTTTATCCGTGTAGGATTAAGGAGTTAACTATTCTGGTTTATTTAAACCTTACACTGAAAAACTTAAACTAAGCTTACCAATTTTGAATTCAGAAATATGGTATTAGTTAGTTATGGTCTTAACTAAGATTTAAAGAAGTCAACAAAAATTATATTAAATGTCTTTTAAAGGTTATTAATTTTAACATTTTCCACTTCCATTGGAAATTTGAGTAAAATCTTGAAATTTTAACTCGATTTCTAATATTTCTTCGAATCTTTCTTTTCGTCCTTTCTTAAAGACCTTAGATTCTGCTCAAATTTCTTTTGCAGCATCACACATCCTTCGTTAATGAATGTATTTAGGATCTTATGTGAGATATTTGTATGTTTTGTTGTTGTTCTTGTGATTTCTGAAATCCAGTGAAAAATATATCATAGATGCATTTTCATATAGATTTTTGATGTCCTTTATGTATCTTAAGTCCTTTTTGTGTCTATTCTTTGACGTATAAAAGTTTTTTTTTTTATGAGGAATAGAACGTATAGATATGTACCTTACCTATAGGAGCCATGGGACAATAGATTTCTTAAGTCTTTCCAACAATAATGGTGTGTGTTGAACTTGTTCGACCTTTTTTCGGGGATTTCTTTCCTTCGAGATTTTCTTTTCTTATGATTTTTTTTTGTTGAAGAAAATATAAAAAATGTGATCCTTGCTAGAAGAAAATAAGAAAAATTAGATACATACATGCACAGACCTATATATGTACGTAGGAGTAGGAGTCCTTCCACAAATCTTTATTCCCGCATTGGCAGATCAATTGTGGACCTCGGAGAGAAAACATCTTAGTTCAAAAAAATGGAAAATGAAATATATGTTGGAAATTTTATAAAAATTCAACGTATTTGTTTTTTGAGAAATTTTAAATATTTTTGATACATTTCGTTTTATTTTTCTCTTTTAATTTTCAAATAGTTTCTTAGTTTTATTATGGCAAAGTCATCTAACTTCCAAAGAGTGAATTTCTACATGGACGAAATTAACTAACTCTTTTAAATATTTTTAGTTTAACCAAGTTCGGAATTTTGACTTAGAAATAAAAATAAATACAACCGAAATATCCAAAATATTGTTACTTTTCAAAAACTTAGTGCAGAAAAATAATTGCAGGATAATTTGTTCGTAATAAGCCTGATAAAAATCTTGAGTTATCTTCTCCTTTAATCTAAATTTAATATTTACAAAAAAATATCTACCTAATCGATTAAAATAGTCCTCCGATAGTTTTATTTGAAATCAGTTGATCCAAAAAATGTACATATTTAACAGAGAGGAAACAAAAATATTATAAAAATAGTCTTATACTTTAAGATAAGGCTTGAAATATATTTTTTGTTTTAATGAAAACAAAGACCTCACTCACCATTTTAAGGATAAGTTCATTAAGACATAAAAAAATTTCTATCCAGGACTTTAAACATATAAAGGTTATTAAAGAAAAAAATATGGCTCCGTTAGGCTTAGGTTTTTTCAGTGACTGAGCATTTCTGTCCTTAAGCCTTAACGCTGCTAGAAATTTAGAAAAAAATTCAAAGTAATAGCTTTTTTATTGGCTTATCACAACAGGAGTTAAATTTTGCCTCAGCAAGGTGTATCATATTTTCTACAATCCCTTTTTAGACCATCAGAGACACTGCTGCAGTTTGCCTTGGTCATCTCTACTGCCGCTTATTTTAATAGCATAAATCGCCTTAAGGTGCGTGTTTGAACTGCTGGATATTATGGACACAACTCAATGCGGTGCGGCGCGGCGGCTATAAGCCGTAACTGGCGGCTTTAAATTCAACATTCAATAAACTATACTGAATGGCTAATTGTTCACCTTGTTAATCATCGTTTATAACCATAGTGCGAGTAAAAAGTATTTTCGATAATTTCGAATACTGAATTCCATTCCAGCAAACATGATCGTATGTACATTTTTTCGGTTTCGGTTTCTGTTTCGGTCATGTCTCATTCTCATGTCTGAGCAAATTTCGTGTACCTATAAAGTTCGAACCCCATTCATCATAACAGGTCAGACAATTGATTTATAGAATTCAGTTTTGTTTTTTTTTTTAATTTTGTTCATTTCTTGGGGGGAACATTTTTGTATTGCTGAAAACACTGCAGCGCTGCAATTTCGCCACTTCATCATTTTTCCCATTTCAAAGCGCGTGTGTTAACATCTTCACATAATAACACATTATTGGGACTTAAAAGCTTCGAGTTTTTGGGAAGGTATGAAAAAGGGATATGCATAAAGGTAGGTACGACGTACATACGAGTACTTAAATCGCGTGATTACTGGCAGTTGTTTAAAAAATCTTCACATCAAACATCACTCCATGTCCAGTCCATATAGGTAGGTCTCTATACTTGCTGCAGGCTTACAGAAGTCATTTTTTCTCTTACAACATGCGCGTCGCAAATTTTTGAAGATTTTTTGCTGTTGTTGTTGAAGGCTATATGCTGCGAAGGCGCAGTGGTAAATTTTGGTGCTGTTACTGCTGCTGGTGCTGCTGCTGATGATGGTGAAATGTTGTCAAGTGCTGGGCTTTTCAAAAATCTCTCAAGTTCACTCGTGTCAGCATGTGTGAGCAAAATTTTGTCAGATGTTGTAGCATCCTGCTGGCAGGATACACGCGTGTGAAAATAAAGAACAGTTATGCAAATTAAATATGTGTGTTTTTTTCTTCTTTAGTATTTTCAATGAAATACTGACATATATTTTTAAATTGTAGAGTGGTAATGTTCCTACTGTCTGGTTTAGAAGATTTATGGAGAAAATCAAATTGTAAGACTTTAGAAAACTAAAAATTTGTCAAAAGACAAATAAGAAGAAACTTACAAAATAAAGCTCTTCAAATCTGACTTTCGAGCCAAAACTGAAGTTTTGAGTAAATAGAAATAATTTTAATCCTTAGATAGTAAGAAATTCTTTTAGCATTAGCATTAACAACTAATTTCTTGGTTGGTTTGTTTGTTTGTTTTTAATAAACAATAAAATGCAGAAATTTAAGATTTGAAATATACCTGTAGAATAAGTTTGTCTTCAAGGATTTTAATGTTATTTGATTTCTCAAATAACAATTAATTTTTCTGAGTTTTGTTTTGAAAATCGTTTGATTTATTTTAAAAATATTTCTGGTATGCAGTTTTTTTTTAAATATATTAATTTATATTTTAAATTTGATTTTCGTAAAAAAATGTTGACCCGTTTTCGAAATATCTATCAATTTCTTTTGATTAATTAAACGGCAATTTTTGAAGACAAACTTATTTTATTGGTAAATTTTAAAATTTTGTAAGTGTAATATGCATTTGTAAACAGGGTCTTTGGATACTGAAGCAAGTTCGTGCGATACGTTGTACAATGTATTTAAATTCCAATGTGTGTTATTATATCTCAAACTATCGTTGAAATTGTATACATATGTTCATGTTGAGTTTTATTGGGTATCGAAAGCTTTTCTTAAGTTGCATTTATTTTTAACTTCCCATAGGAAATTATTGTAATGGGTTCGATTTGTCAAATTACAAATTTTGAGATTTATCGACGTTTCAAGGTCCCTAGAGTCGAAATAAAAGATTTTTAGAAAGATGTCTGTGCGTGCGTATGTACCTACGTACGTTCGTACGTCCGTCCGTACGTCTGTACGTTCGCGTAGATTTTTTCGTCCTCCATAGCTGTAGAACCAGAAGGGATATCGATTTCAAATAAATTTTGTTATACAGATAATAATGCAAAAAGATGCAGAAAGGGCTCTCAAGAAAATTGCGTGGGTGGTTTTATTACCATAGCAGTTTAAAAAAAAGGTGAACATTTTGGTTAAACCTAAATATCTCATGAACCAATGGCGCTAGAGACTTGAATTAAATTTAATATTATATATTGTAACGTAATACAAAACAATTATATTTTTGGAAAAAAAAAAAAAATGTGTCACCTCGAAAATTTTTCGACTAAAATATGATTTCATCTCCAAAACAATTTTGTGCAACGAAGAATAATGTTTTTGACATCTGATAAAATTTTGAGAAAAATTTAATTGACAGTTTTTTTTTATAAAAAATAAAAACCAAAACATTACTCAAAGTTGGTAAAAATTGAATTTCGACTCAAATATCTTTTCAAGAACTTGAGATTAAGACTTCAAACTAATTTTAACTTATAAGAAATATTGTTTTTAACATTTTGAAAAATGTTGAGAAAAATCGAATTGACAGTTTTTTTACAAAAAATAAAAACAAAAAAAAATTAATAAAAGTTGGTAAAAATTGATTTTCAACTCAAATATCTTTTCAAAACTTTGAGATATTGGCATCTTACTAATTTTAACTTATGAGAAATATTGTTTTCAACATTAGGAAAAATTTTGCGAAAAATCGAATTGACAGTTTTTTTACAAAAAATAAAAACCTAAAAAAAAAATTAAAAAAGTTGGTAAAAATTGTTTTTCGACGTAAATATCTTTTCAAAAATTTAAGATATTGGCTTCAAACTAATTTTATCTTGTAAAAAATATTGTTTTCCACATTCGATAAAATTTTGAGAAAAAAAAATAAAACCCTAAAAAAAACAATACTAAAACTTGGTAAAAATTTACTTTCTACTCAAATAGCTATCCAAAAATTAAAAAAATATTGGCTTCAAACTTATTTTATTTCACAGAAAATATTGTTTTCGATATTCAGTAATTTTTTTTATAAAAATCCAACAGTCCGTTTTTCATAAAAAAATAAAATCTACAAAAAATAGTACGAAAATTTGGTAAAAATTGATACATATAGACAAACTTTTAAGCAAGACAAATCGACAGACGGGATGGGAAGTTATCAGCGTGGGTCGCATTCCAGCCTCTTTTTCAAAATAGAATGCTCCTATCAGACTTATACAGGGTTTTTTAACAGGGACGTTACAAAGTAGAGCGCCAGGGACAGAAAACGACGCCATATTTCTTGCCGCTATTGTGACATTTCTCTTCAGTAAGGTTTGCCATTTTATGATGGAAAGATATACGAGCCAACAACGAGTCGAAATTATTAAAATTTACTACCGAAATTCGGAGTCAGTGGCCTCAACGTTAGGAGCGCTACGTCCAATTTATGGTAGTAATAATCGGCCTATCAGATCAACAGCGTCTACTGGAAAAATTTGATTCCACAGGCACAGTACAAAATTTTCCCGTGCCAGTGGGACAAATAAGTGCCCGTAGTGTCGAGAATATAGCTGCCGCTGAGGCTTCAGTTGCAGAAAGCCCAAATGTGTCTCTCACACGTCGTTCTCAAGCGTTGGGCTTCTGTGACCCTGTTTTGGCGAATTTTGCGAAAAGATCTTGGCGTACATCCTTACAAGATTAAATTGACGCAAGAACTAAAGACGCTTGACCACCAGAAGCGTCGTATGTTCGTGAATTGGGCTGACCAACAACTTGAAAATGATTCGGATTTTTATCCAAAAATCATCTTCAGCGATGAGGCTCATTTCTAGCTGAAATGCTTCGTCAATAAACAAAATATGCGATATTGGGCAGGCACCAATCCACACGAACACCATGAGTCATCATTGCATCCCGGAAAATTACGGTTTGGTGTGGTTTAAGAGGCCGGCGGCGGCGTCATTGCATTGGGCCGTACTTCTTCCGTGATGATCAAGACCAGCACGCTACTTTGAATGGGGATCGCTACCTTTTAATGATAACCAAATATTTTTAGCTCCAATTGGATGATATGGAGGTCATGTGGTTCCAACAGGACGGTGCCACAAGCAACACGAAAAAACCCGATATTAAAAAAGAGATTGGGATGCGACCCACACTGATAACTTCCCGTCCCGTCTGTCGATTTGTCTTGCTTAAAAGTTTGTGTATATAATGTATCAATTTTTACCAAATTTGCGTACTATTTTTTTTAGATTTGATTTTATTGAATATCGAAAATAATATTTTCTATGAAATAAAATAATTTTGAAGCCAATATTTTTAATTTTTGAAAAGCTATTTGAGTCGAAAGTAAATTTTTACCAAGTTTTAGTATTGTTGTTTTTTTTAGGTTTTTAATTTTTTGTAAAAAAACTGTATATTCGATTTATTTTTAAATTTTACTGAATATTGACAACAATATATTTTGAAAGATAAAAGTAGTTTAAAGCCAATATCTCAAAGTTTTGGAAAGGTATTTGAGTCGAAAATCAATTGTTACCAACTTTCATAAATTTTTTGTTTAGGTTTTAATTTTTTGTAAAAAAACTATCAATTCGATTTTTCCCAACATTTTTCCGAATGTTGAAAATAATATTTCTTATAAGACAAAATAAGTTTGAAGCCATAATCTCAAGTTTTTGAAAAGATATTTGAGTCGAAATTCAATTTTTACCAACTTTGAGTAATGTTTTTTTTTAGGTTTTTATTTTTTATAAAAAAAACTGTCAATAGATTTTTCTCAAAATTTTATCAGATGACAAAAACATAATTTTTCGTTGCACAAAATTGTTTTGGAAATGAAATCATAATTATTTTAGTCGTAAAATTTTCGAGGTGACAAATTTTTTTTCAGTTTTTTTGATTTATAAACAAAACCGTTAATTTAATTTTTTTCCAAAAATGTACTAAATTTGTATGACGTAACAATATATAATATCAAATTTAATTCAAGTCTCTAGCGTCATTGGTTCATGAGATATTTTAGGGTTAACCAAAATTTTCACCTTTTTTTTAAATTGCTATGGTATCATTAGGGAAATATGTCTAAGAAAGTAGTTTGTACTTATAGACGAATAAATAAATAAATAAATAATAAAACCACCAACGCAATTTTCTTGAGAGCCCTTTCTGCATTTTTCTGGCTTATCATCTGTGTAACAAAATTTGTTTGAAGTGGATATCTCTTCTGGTTCTTGAGCTATAGACGACGAAAAAACGTCGCGAATGTACGGACGTACGTACACACGCACGCACAGACATCTTTCTAAAAATCTTTGATTTCGACTCTAGGGACCTTGAAACGTCGAGAAATGTCAAAATTTTCAATTTGACAAATCAAACCCATTACAATAACTTCCTATGGGAAGTTAAAAATGTTTGATAGCTTCAACACCTTTTATATATTAAGAAAATATGTTTTTAATAGTGGCGCAGCCAAATATTTGTTTTTATCTTTTAAAATCATTAAATGTTGTTGTAATTTTCGTAACAAAACACAAAATTAAATCAATCTTCAAAACAACTTAGCGTCGCAGAGTTTTAAAATGCTTATAATTAAATGGAATACAAACAACCCTGAGCGTAAGGGTCTACTTGCATCTTTAATTAGTATGTTTTTTTTTTGCAAACAACAGGTTACAATATTTTATTTTTAGAAATCAATCTTGCAACCATTAAAGTTATGTGTAATGTTTGTCTTTTGAAAACTAAACGATTCATTGTGTTTTGTTTACAAGGAACAGATAAACATTTAAGCGAAATATGAGGGCACATACCTATTTCTAAAAAACATAATACAAAAATTTGCCCTTGAAAATCTTATTTAATTAAAAGTTCATGACTTCATGCACTAGTTATAACGGCAGTCGGGCACGGCACGCATTATGGCACGCGTTTATTCTGCACACCACAAACCATCATCATCATCAGCAATAATAATAATAATAAATTCTGTATTCGGACGAAATACGAAGCGAAATAAGGCGAATATATTGAGTATAGTTCCAGTTCCATATGAATGAAGTCTGAATACGACATGAGACGAGAAATAACTTTGGTGTCGTCTACAATTTATACATACATATATACGCCAGACGCGTGCTGTTTAAGATATACACGAACTAAAATGTATATTTAAATAAAAGTAAACTGCAGCTGCTGCTGCACTTGCTGCTGATGCTGTTGCTGTTAATTACATCTGTAATGTCTATGGTCAATGTTTATGGAAAACAGTACAACCTTAGGTACTTAAATGTTGCAACTTCAGTAAGAAGTTGGGTCTTAAAAATAATTCCATTTTTACATGAGTTGGACTTAAATTATCCTCACTTCAGAATAATGTAACATTATGCTCCACATTGAGTAAAGTGAAGAAAAGCATTCATTAAAATTATAATCTTGAATTTAATCATCATTAACTGGATACCTACTTTTGTTGTTGCTGCTTCTTCTACTGCCTGCTCTATATATAAAACGATTTAGTTTATTGTTACTTAAATTTGGTCCTTTTACCCATCGCATCGCATCGATCGATCCCAATCCCATCATCTTAATTTAATCCGCACTCAAAAAGGATTTTTGGAGAATGATTATATGCCATTAAGGAACCATTAGTTGAGTTTACTTGATTTTATTTGGTGATGCTGATGAAGCATGCACCACCATACACCGCCACCGATCGAATCCATGCTTCAGAGTTGCACCCTTAAATTTTAGTAATTGATTTTCGGTATAGCTACTGATGATGGTGATGGCGATGATGATGATGACTGAAATTCATTTTCAACACTAAACTTAAAGTACCTATATTTCATTTATATTCGTTTATTTCTTTCAATGTGAACGCCTCTGTTTCGTTTCAGTGATTTTTTATTAATGAATGAAAAAATGAAATTGATTTTTTTAAATCATAAGAAATTAAGGTGGAACCGACAATTTCAATCCTTTAAGAACAAGAAACAAAAACATTACTTTATAGAATTTACAAAAGGACTCAACACTAGGACTACCGTATTTTTGTATGAAGAAAAAGTTTGATTAATTGATTTTTGATTTGATCAAATGTTAAAAAAAATGTTAATGGGTTCGTAGCATCCTTTCGGTTTTTTAAAGGATCCTTTTTTTATTTTGTCCAATAAGTTAAATGACCCTAAGCAGAAATTGTTGAAATCCCAATAAGATTTAATGTTCTTATGAGAATTTAATGGGAATAGTAAAAGGATACATTGTCTAGGATACTTGTTTTTTACAGTACCATCTATCGGAAATGTTGTGAACAAACATATGTTGTATCCTTTAGTTGAACTGGGAAATGTTATGGGATATAAGTAGACTTTTTAATACCCAAATTAATTTCGTATTGTAATTTTTGAATATGATATTTGAGTCTCTAGACAATAGCTGAAGGATGAACCATGATTTAATAATGATACTTTAAAGACTTGTAAGACTTAAATTATGATCTATGAGGATCTTAAACTTTAAATGTATGTATTTAACGTAATAGTGTTTTAAAATAAGAATAAATGGTTTTTTATTAAATCTGTTTTTGTTTTAGTGAAAAATTGATTCTAAAAATATATGAAATGATTTTAAAACGAATTTTAATTTTGAACAAGAATTTTGCGGATAAACCATTCTTATTTTTGTTTTGAAATAAATCGGTAACTTGGAATTTTAAACGTTTTCAATAAAAAATAATATGGGTGACAGAATCACACGAACGTGCTACTGTATCCAAAACGTATCTATATTTTCAGATTAAGATGTCTAACCTGAAAAATAAGTTTTTATTCAAAAATTTAAATGTTATTTAAAAAAAACATCAATTTAATAAAAAACGATTTTCGAAAAAAAATATAAAAGGTTTTGCAATAAATGTGGGTAGATGTTGAAATGGAATAAAACAAGCTGTGTGTGAGGTATTTACAAAATTAGTTTTTTATTTGAAAGGCACATGTATGTCATTATGTGTGGAATATGACATCATTCAAATGCCCGCCTCAGCTTCTTACGGTGGCACGGATCCGAGTGGTCCAATTTTCAATTTTCCGACTGAATTTGGGCGATGGCCTGTGTTATGTTTACCTTTAGGGCATCGGTCGATTGTGGTTTATTTGCATAGACCTGCGACTTCAAGAAACCTCACAGGAAAAAGTCTAGCGGAGTCAAATCGGATGAACTTAGTGGACAATTTACATCACCCCTGCGAGATATAACCTTACCCTGAAATCGGTCATACAAAATGTCAATCGTGGCGTTTGCTGTGTGGCACGTAGCGCCGGCCATCCTGCTGGAACCACATGTCGTCTAGGTCCATATGGTTCAATGTTGGTCATAAGAAATTAGTTATCATCGTTATGCAACGCTCGCTGTTGACGGTGACCGCCTCACTAACGTCGGTCGTTTTCAAAAAATTACGGACCAATTACGCCACCGCGCTGCGCCGGCCCAAAATCCACACCAAACGGTAACTTTGTGAGGATGCATTATTACCTAGTGAACCTCGCGTGGTTTGGTGTCGCATCGTCCCATATACGGCAATTTTGCTTGTTAACACAGCCATTCATCCAAATTCACTAAAGATTATTTTTCGGCCAAAATTGGGACCATCTTCCAAACGATTAAAAGCCCATTCAGCGAACACACAGCGTTGTCTATGGTCATGAGCTTTGACCTTCTGGTTCAGTTGGATCTTATTTACGGGTGTAGGCCCAAGTTCCGACGCAAAATTCGCCAAGTTGAAGTCTGTGAAAGGCCGAGTTCTTGTGCACGCCGAGGAATAGACTGCCTCGGGTTCTGCTGTACACATTCACGGACCGCGGCGATGTTCTCGGCCGATCTTGCGTTCTTTGAACGTAGATACGGGTGTTGGCTGATTGTTTACTGAACCGGTCAAATTTGGAAACCAAACGTTGAAGAGGCGACTGTGAAGGGCCACCACGTCTACCGTAAAATGGGCGCAATGCGCGCAACGTTTGGGTTAACGAACACTCATTTTGATAATAAAGTTTTAGCATTTCAACGTGCTGTTCAATAGTGTAACTTTCCATGACGATTTGGCATAAACAAATGAATAATAAACAAAAAATTAGACAGATGTCACCAAAACAAAATGGCCGCCACGGGCGCCAAAATCTACCCGCGCCAATTGAAAAACAATTTAGATGTTTTTTATTTAATTTTTTTTACACAGGGTGTCACGTAAAGAATGGTCCAAACTAAATGTGGTAACGGACCAGGTCATGATCTTTCTGAATTTGATAACTTGTTTATCCTGAATCATAAAATGATTTTCGAGTCACGACTGTTTTATTAAAATTTTGAATAACACCTTATTTTGTTCGTATATGAACATATTTTTAAAATTAACAGCAGCGAAGCGAGGCGAGGCCAACTTTTTTTGACATCTCTACCTTCGTTATTTCATGTTTGATTTAAATCTGGAAATGGAAATTTTTGTATAAATGTGTACGTAATACTTGCCGCAAAAAAATATGCACCACGGTTTTTAAGCTCTGATTAAATTCATCTTGTGGAATGTTTTTTTAATTAAAAACAAATATAAACACTTTTAAAACACTTGTTAGGTGACAATTTTTGAATAATTAAAAATTATTCTACCCGAATGTGATCTTCTATTTGATTTAATTCTAAAGCCTTAAGATGTGAAAATAATGTTTCGTTTAAGTTTGAAAATATTAGTTAATACTTAACAGAGTCTACATTTAACACATTTTAATAGAAAGCATTCAAAAAATGTATACAAAAATATGGACATTAAAAAATATTTCAAACAAAAGTGGCTGGGATGCGACCCACACTGATAACTTCACATCCCGTCTGTCGACAGACGTTAAAAGTTTGTAATTTTCGCGTTTTGTTAAAAAAGTTGTAAGTGCAATTATTCTTAAAAATTTAAAAATTACCTACAATATTTTGCATAAAATGAAATAGTTTGATTTCAAAATCTATTTTTGTTAACTAGATTTTTAGTCGAAAACCAATTTTTACCAAATTTAGTAGCATTTCTTAAAAGTTTTTATTTCTTATATAAACGAATACATTTGGATATCTTCTATTGTTCATGAGATATCGAAAACCGAATACCAATTTTTACCAAATTTGCGTACTATTTTTTGTAGATTTGTATGTTTTTATGAAAAAATGGACTGTTGGATTTATATAAAAGAACTGAATGTTGAAAACAATATTTTAATAAAATTAATTTGAAGCCAATATTCTTAATTTTTGAAAATACATTTGAGTCGAAAATCAATGTTTAGCAATGCTTTTTTTAGGTTTTTTTATTTTTTGTAAAAAAACTGTCCTCTCGCTTTTTCTCAAAATCTTTAGGAATGTTGAAAAAATATTTTTTTAAAGATAAAATTAATTTAAAGCCAATATCTCAAAGTTTTGAAAAGATATTTGAGTAGAAAATCAATTTTTACCAACTTTTTTTTATTTTTTTGTTAGATTTTTATTTTATGTAAAAAAACTGTCGATTCGATTTTTTTCAAAATTTTACCAGATGTTAAAAACGTTATTTTACGTTGCACAAAATTATTTTGGAGATAAAATAATGTTTGTGTATACGTACGTACGGACTTTTAAACGTACGTGCACACGCACGCACAGACATCTCTCTAAAAATCTTTTATTTCGACTCTAGGGACCTTTAAACGTCGAGAAATGTCATAATTTTCAATTCGACAAATTGGACCGATTACAAAAATTTCCTATGGGAAGTTAAAAAAGTCAATTGTAATCCAGGTTAAATAACTAATTAAAAGTATGTGTTCTCCAAAATATTTATAAAATCTCTTTTATCGGAAATCATTGTGATTCCATACAAACAAGATTAGTTCTTTGACTATACTCAAATTGGACTTCATATATTATAAAACACTCTGTTTACATTTTTTTGAATTCTACTTGATTCTTACTGCTCTACATAGAAAAAAATCCTTACGTAAACTTAGGGAAATACTTCGTCCACCATTAAGCTTTTGAGAAATTTAATTTTCTGTACAAAATAGCCAAATTTAAACAATTTTTTGCTTTTTACACAACTTAATGAAACTCTTATATCAATAAGCTTACAAAATTAATTAAACTATTTATTCATTGATCAACGTTACACCTTTCGTTAGCTCTTGATTTTTTCCATTAAGATTATAAAAATTAATATTCAATAATGTAGAAAGATTCGTAGGCTCATAATTATTTTCGTCGAGTTAATGAATTTTTAATAGATTGATATAAAATATATTTCAGCTTACGATGTTTTCTTTAGTTTTATTAAAATCAGAATTGATCAACGTAATAAACATTTCTTAACTAATAAAACTTTCCCTACACAATTATTTTGTAAAGCTAACCTTCAAATTAAAGCCGACGACGGCGCCATGAACAACTCTACTGAATTTTTTAAAGAAATTTAAAACAAAATTAAAATACTGTCTTCATGAACTGGAATTTTAAATATGAAAAATCTCCTGAAGGGTTTTAAAATCAGTTTTCAAATTATTTCAAATTGTTTTTATTTTTTCCCTTAAAAGACCTATTAGCATGATTAAATTACCCTCAAAACATTTGACCCTTTAATTAAGAATTTTGAGCGACTTTTTTCCTACCAAAAATCGCCTTGAAGCAAAATAATTTAACTAAGTGTGAAATTTCATCACCTTTTTAATTATATGTTAGAAGCATACGAGTGTCGAGTAGGTATATTTTTAAGAGCCTTAAATTGCTCCAAATTTGCATATTATTCACTTTTAATTCAGGGATCCACTGAAGCAAAACTCTAAAGTCTCACAAGAAGACACCAATACTTTTTCTACATTTATGAAGTATGAAGTCGATAGGCGTATAGTTAGGCATAACGTGTGTGTTAAATCCAAAGCATTAATGTCAAAAAGATTTCTCAACACATTGTTCATCTTGGTGTGTAGTGAGCTGAGCAGAGCAGCACCAATTTGACACATCTCAAGACCAAAGAGTATAAGTAAGGTAAGGTATAGATGTAAGTTGTTGTTGATACACCAAAGTCTCACAAAAAGGGTGTTAAGTGATATTTTTCTTTTTTTTTTAATTAAAGTTGCACGTGGGGTTTGAGAATTGGAGATACCTATGTATTGTTAAATTTCGGCTTAGCTGCTGGAAGCCTTTAATTTCGCTTTCCTGGGCGTTGTGTTGGCGGCCTAATTACAATGTAGATTGGGGGTAATTTTAACACCTCGGCCTTCCTTTGTCCTTCTGCGTATTGGTATATTTCGACAGAATCGCATCAGCACGTTTCTAAGAAGACTCACGCGCACTTAATACTTAATACTTATCTGGGGTGTAGGATCTTTGGCAAGTCATCGCCTTGCATTATCGTCATCATCTTAACAACCGACAATTGGTACAATTATGAATTTGAAGATGTTGCACTAGAACGTGAACTCTTACAATGTTCTCGTCCTTAGTATCATCGTCGCGTCACGGACGTGGTGGACGTCGCGTCATTTCGTCGTCGTCGATTTGGTCGTCTTCATCGTTGCCACCATACCACTCCTCGCCTCGCCGCTCCTCAACAAGACGCAACTAATCACGAACAGCACGCAGCATATAACAGAAGTAAGATCTGGTGGCTGTGCCATTACATTTCCTCAGACCTATCTGATCTGGTCATTTACCCAGTTTCTCACATTTACTTTAGGAACCTGGGATCTGTTCTGTGTGTCGTATTCATTTTATTATTTTAGCTTCTTTTTATGAGGCAGACAAAACCGCGGATCGGATGCACTGTGCCTCATGTGAAGTCCGTGGGTATTTTTAGTTTTGAATTTAGCTGGCTGAGAGTTTTCAATGCAAATGATAAAATTGAAAATTTATGAGAGAGACCGCAACGAGCGAGATCTGATTCGTGTGGTCAGGCCAGTTATACCATCAGGGAGATAAACGTATACCTACCTACCGTACCATGTGAATATCGCTTTTTGAGGAATTTGGACGTCCGTTTCGTTTGGGTATCTTAAGTTGTTTGTAGATATTTTTCAACATGCATTTATCTGGATTTTAATATACTCGTACCTACGAGTATACCGTTTCTGTGGCAGCTTATTTGCAGTTTGGCGGCGCATTAGACCATCATCAGCAGGCAATGAATGATGTATATTTTTTGAAGGGCCATTATTGTAGGATATAGGACATTATCAATTTGAAAAAGTAGCTGGCAACTGGTAGTTGGTATTTTTTGATGGTATAGTGCTATGGTGGGTTTACTTTATCTGAAAAGAATTAAAGAAAGTTATAGTATTTAAGGGTTTCATATATGCAGTGAAATACTCGCGTATAAGAATAATTACACTTGCCAACTTTTGTTGTTATATCAATGCATGTAAAGGCTTTAAGAATGCAAGATTCTTGAATTTCCCTTATTGGACATAAATGTTTTTTGTCGCATTGAAAAGCAGTGCTCAGATTTGTTCAGCAGCTAAAACAAAAATATTATAGTTAAACTATTTTTAACTTGGGCATTTACAAAAAATAATATTTAAAGAAATGGGATTTACATTCGTTAGTTTTTAATAAAACAATTATCAATTACCAGATGCTCCTACAGCAATTAAGGACTTTCAATATTGAAGAAACTTTAGAGACACTTTAGAAACTTTGACAGTTTATGGCGGTAATATTTTGCCATATCACCAGGACTAGATAATTGGTTCATAGAAAGTGCAAATAAGACAGTTTATATAAAAATTGGTGTTGTTAACGTAATTTTGGATTTAATGCTAAACCACACTGAGGTGATTCATTAAAATCCACTGATAAAAATCCTTTGGAGAATCCAAGGCAGTCGATTTCGAATGGCTCCTGGAAATTTAACTGAAGGGGATAAGGAGTGTTCCATCAAATAAAATTCTTCTGCAATGAAGCTCATTTTTGGATTAATGGATCCATACCATTCCATACGGCATAAAAAAGAGTCCAATTCCCCCCGAAGAAGTCACATTTCTTTAAGAACGATCGACGTTTACGTTGGGAATATCGTCAAAGCCATAGTGCTTCCAGTCAATGATTATAAATTGTCTACTTGCGACATATTATAAATTAAAGTTTTTAGCCTTAGTCGTGTAAGGTGTTTTTTTCATTTTTTTTTAAGACAAAAAATAACATTAGTTCTCATACAAAATTTTTGGTCAATAATAGAAAATTTGAATTTCATCAAAAACGAAACAAAATATTTTTTAAAAATATTATTCTTTTCTTAATTTGTCTCTTCTTTTAATAAATAAGTAAATAAAAACAAAATATTTTTGTATTGCTCCAGAAGGGTACCACCGTAGAACCGTTATTTTGTTTCAAAGTTTTCTCAAGAAATAATAAACCGATTTCAATAATTTTTTATCAGCACAAGCTCATATACTGTCTCAATAATTAAATATTACACATTTCTTTTCGAAATTCGTTATCTAAAAAACGGGTTGTTGTTAACTTCTCATAGGAAGTTATTGTAATAGGTCTGATTTGCCGAATTGAAAAGTTTGACATTTCTCAAAGTTTCAAGGTCCCTAGAGTCGAAATAAAAGATTTTTAGAGAGATGTCTGTGCGTGCGTGTGTACGTAGGTTCGTCGTCCATAGCTCAAAAATCAGTAGAGATATCGACTTCAAATACATGTTGTTATACAGATAATAATGCAGAAAAATGCAGAAAGGATTTTCAAAAAAATTGAGTGGGTTGTTTTTTCACTATAGCAATTTAAAAAAAAGGTGACAATTTTAGTCAACCCTAAATATCTCAGGAACCAATGACGCTAGAGACTTGAATTAAATTGTATATTATATATTGTAATGTGATACAAAACAATTTTATTTTTGGAAAAAAATCCAATTAACGGTTTTTTATAAATGAAAAAAAAAACTGAAAAAAAAATTTGTCACCTCGAAAATTTTACGACTAAAATATGATTTCATCTCCAAAACAATTTTGTGCAACGAAAAATAATGTTTTTGACATCTGATAAAATTTTGAGAAAAATCTAATTGACAGTTTTTTTTTATAAAAAATAAAATCCTAAAGAAATAAAGTGCACGATTGGGTCGCACGAACTTGCTCCTGTATGCAAAGAGTCTGTTTAAAAAAGTATCTATATAATATTTAAAAATATACCTGTAAAATAAGTTTGTCTTCAAAGATATATATGCCATTTGATTTGTCGTTACATTTAATACAGTTAAAATAATTAAAAAAAAACTAATTTAAGATTCAAAATTTTACCTGAAAAATAAGTTTGTCTTCAAAAATTTAAATGCCATTTTATAAATCAAAAAACTCTTGATTTTTCAAATTTTTTTTTTTTTTGAAAATCGTTAGAGCGGTTTTTTTTTAAATTAATTAATTATATATAAAATTTTTCAATTTTGTTCTAAAAATATTTTTGGTATGCAGTTGTTTAGTGATTGTAAATATACGCTCTATATTTCAATTTCGTAAAAAAATGTTAACCCGTTTTTGAGATATAGAATTTTGAAAAAAAAAATTTCAATATTTTTTTAAAAATCCAAACAATAAAAAATTGCACTTTTGATAATCAAATATTGTTAAGGCAATATAAGAGCTCGTTCAGAAAAAAATTATTGAAATCGGTTCAAAAGTTGCTGAGAAAATTAAAAAACAAAAAAACGGTTCCATGAGCGGTACCTTTCCTGAGCAATACAAAAATATGTTTTTTTTATTAAAAGAAACCAAGTTAAAATACAAAATTTTAGAGAAAATTTAAAAAAAATCTATCGGTTTTTTTTTGAGAAAATTCGAATTTTCGTTTTTTGACCAAAAAAATTGTATGGGGGCCACTGTTAGTTTTGACCTTAAAAAAAAAATGATAAAACTCCTAACGCAAATCTGCTCAAAACCTTAAATTCCAAGTTTGAACTCAATCGACCCAATGGTTTAGGCTGTAGGAGCGTGGACAGACAGACAAAATTAACCGGACGGAATCGCGGGACCCACTTTTTTCGGCTTCTCTACCATCGTAATATCATGTTTGATTAAAATCTCGAGTTCGAAATTTTGCACTAATGCAAAACTTGCAATATAGTTCCTATATGTCGCAAGTAAAAATTACCCATAGTTGGTAAAAATTGAATTTCGACTCAAATATATTTTCAAAAACTTGAGATTAAGAGTTCAAACTTTTTTTTATCTTATAAGCAATATTGTTTTAACATTCTGAAAAATGTTGAGAAAAATCGAATTGACAATTAAAAAAAAAAATAAAAACCTAAAAAAAATTAATAAAAGTTGGTAAAAATTGATTTTCGACTCAAATATCTTTTCAGAACTTTGAGATAATGGCTTCTAACTAATTTTAACTTATATGAAATATTGTTTTCAACTTTAGGAACAATTTTGAGAAAAATCTAATTGACAATTTTTTTTACAAAAAATAAGAACCTAAAAAAATTATAAAAGGTGGTAAAAATTGATTTTTGACTCAAATATCTTTTCAAAACTTTGAGAAATTGGCTTTAAACTACTTTAATCCTTCAAAAAATATTGTTGTCAACATTCAGTAAAATTTTGAAAAAAATCGAACTGACAGTCTTTGTACAAAAAATTAAAAACCTAAACAAAATTTAACAAAAGTTGGTAAAAATTGATTTTCGACTAAAATATCTTTTCAAAAGTGTGAGATAATGGCTTCTTACTAATTTTAACTTATAAAAAAATATTGTTTTCAACATTAGCAAAAATTTTGAGAAAAATCGAATTGACATTTTTTTACAAAAAATAAAAACCTAAAAAAAATGTATAAAAGGTGGTTACAATTTATTTTCGACTCAAATATCTTTTCAAAACTTTGAGATATTGGCTTTAAACTACTTGTATCTTTCAAAAAATATTGTTGTCAACATTCAGTAAAATTTAAAAAAAAAAATCGAATTGACAGCTTTTGCACAAAAAAATTTAACAAAAGTTGGTAAAAAATTGATTTTGAGATAATGGCTTTTAACTAATTTTATAAGAAGTATTGTTTTCAACATTCGGTAAAATTTTGAGAAAAATCGAATTGACAGTTTTTTTTACAAAAAATAAAAACCTAAAAAAAAACAATACTAAAACTTGTTAAAATTTACTTTCGACTCAAATAGCTTTTCAAAAATTGCAAATATTGTCTTCAAACTTATTTTATTTCACAGAAAATATTGTTTTCGATATTCATGTATCATTCCATATAAAAATCCAACAGTCCGTTCTTTCATAAAAAAATAAAATCTACAAAAAATAGTACGAAAATTTCGTAAAAATTGATGTTCGGTTTTCGATATCTCGTGAATAATAGAAGATATTGACTTTAAATTAATTTCATTCATCCAATTTATATTTGTTTATAATAAGAAATACAAACTTTTAAGAAATGGTACTGAAATTGGTAAATTTTTTTAATTTTTCGACTAAAAATCTTGTTAACAAAAATAGGTTTTGAAATGAAACTATTTCATTATATGCAAAATATTGTTGGTAATTTTAAAATTTTTAAGAATATCTGAAATGACAACTTTTTTAACACAACACGAAAACCTACACACTTTTAAGCAAGACAAATTGACATGCGGTATGGGAAGTTATCAGTGTGGGTGTGGGTCGCATCCCAGCCTCTTTTTATTTATGAAATTGAAACAAAAAACGTATATTAATAAGTCTAAATAACTATACACTAAAAATATTAGTAAACTAAAACTAAAACATTTTATGTATACAACACAAATTTTAAGAAAAACCGCTTTAACGATTTTCAAGTTCTTTTGAAAAATCAAAGGGCATTTAAATTTTCTTTAAAAAACATTTTCCTCAGGTACATTTTTAAATTTAAAAATACAAGAAATTTTTTTAAACAGACTCTTTTTATACATGAGCAAGTTCGTGCGACTCAGTCGTGCAATTTTTTGGGATGACACAAATAATGGAAACAGATATTAGACAATTAGCCGTTTCAGCTATACGGTTCGAATATATTTTTCATGAAGTTTAGGTAAAGAAAAGTCTAAAGGTGTCAAACTACAAGATTTCGGTACCAATACCATCTTTTTGGTAGGAAATCATATTAACCATGAATAGAATTTTGAGGGAAATTAGTTTCTTAGTTTTTCTAAAACTCTTGCGTGCTAAAAGCCAAGTATATAACTTCAACCTTCATATGAATTTTTCTCCCATGTTAAAATCAATACTCATACTCCTTACAAAAATCTTTTTATTCTTCAAAAAGATAAAAAAAAATCACAAAATCCAAACATCATGCATTTATTCAAAATGCATTATAAGAACACAAATAAAAAAACATATTTTGACTGAGAAGCAATAAACCATCATCGTTTATAATATAAAACGCATATCTTTATAAAAAAGCGTTACGTTTCACAGAAACTGTGTCCGTTTTTACACTGAATGACATGTTGTCATCAGACAAATAAATCCAACTGCGACAACAATCGTTCAGCTAGAAACACGAAAATCTGTCAAAATTGTCTTCAAAATTCTGCATTTTTTGACCAACAACAATAGCGATATAAGAACGACCAACTTACAAGTTATCCTTGCCATATCAACATCCGTTTAGTGCTATGTACATTGAGAGGCGATGGATGGATGGTTGTAAAATGCGCGAAATCAATCATCGTTTTTCGGTCGTCAATGTTTGATTTGCTTTAAAATTGTATTCCTTCAAAATGCTGATGATGGAAACCATCGCATCATATGTACATTCATACCATCATCATCATCTTGGAAATTATAACATCCGTATAAAAACTACAACAACACAACATCAACAAAAACGAAAAACACACACTCTTAACACAACCAAAACAATTGTTCGACGAAATAATTTACGACCGATCGCAATTCCCATATCAGATCGAATAAATCGATCATTGATCATGGCCATCACAAACGCGGCACCGAACGAAGCTGACAGCACCATAGCAAAAAGTCATCTCAAATTTATATATGATATCAAATTGTGATATCTTATAGATACATTAATAAAATTCAGATACATATACTATAGTATAGAAGTTTGATGCTAACGTCATAACGCTTCGGTTCGGGGCGTCACGTCAGTGTACCCAGTCATAAGAACATCGAACACTCATATCGGTTTTGACACGACGGGACTCCTTATGATGGTGGCGTTTCTCTGGAGAATATTGGTGATCTTCTAAACAAGTGAAAATTCGTTCCTTGAATTCCCTTTTGTTTAGGGGAAAGGTAGCGTTTCATTCAAGCGTAATCAATTTGTTAAATGATTTAAAATTCATCAATTTTGATGTAACCTGACTTTTGATGTGGTGTTATTAAAACATTGGGTCAAGAAGATTGGTTTTTTTTTATTTTTTGAATGATGCGAGAAAACGCATGACCACAAGTCAAAAAATATAAATATTATTACCACAACAGTATAGACACAGGTATAAAATAAATTGCATATTTATTTATTTACATTAGCCAGAAATTACATGAAAATTTATTGTTTCGGGAATTTTACTATTTTTCTGAAATAATTTATTGATGTATGTTTTGCGCATCAAATTAAATTGAACCACAAGGGGATTAAATTTCTTTGGTAAAATGAGTAAAATAAAATCATGATAAATTAGATACATTACTTTCATCTGTAGATAGAAATAATTCATCTTTAAAACCATAGTTTGTGTTGCTAAATTTTTCTAGGAAAAGTTAATACAGAAATGTTTTCCGTTGATAACATTTATCTTTCCAATAAAAGGTTTCATTTTAAATAGCCCGCTATATGACAATTACCCGTCACTTTTGTTATCTTGTAAAATTTGATAACTAAAAACTATTTCATTACTGAAAGTGGAACGAACGAACGTCATTATCGATTGACTACTGAAGCAATTGGTAAAATCGTGATTGCGTTATCGTAAGTGTTGAGCATCATCCTAATACACTCTCAGTCGAAAATATTTTTGCTGCACCAATAAGTGCTGCTGACCATCCAGCTGACGTTTGCAGCAACAGCAATCAAAAATTAAGACTTGCATAATGTGAGGTTCTAACAAGACTTTACAACAAGCTCTACAACACGACCAAGTAGTGCTTTTTTGAGTAAGAAATTTTCTAGTCACGTAATTTAAAAGCTTGGTGAAGTAGATTGCCCACAATTTGTATAGAACTCTACAAAAGTCCACGAGAATAATTCACAAATTCGTGACGAATTAAAAATCAATGTTACTCATGTTAAGGCCCAGATATCGTGCGAATATGTCTTTAAAAATAAAATCGAAAGCATCAAATGCTACTAAAATCCCTGAGGTGTCCATTTGAATAATACTCATTTTCACACTTATTGGTAAATTTTAAACTTTGTAACGAAATTAAATGTTCATCAAAAATATGTACCTGATGTGTGTGTTTTATTAAGCTTAAATTGCAGAACTGCAAAATTATTGGTCTATAATTCTGTTCAAAAACAAAAAATTGTCTGGTAATCTCATTTGAATAACGTATTTTTTTAGTAAATCACTCAATTCACTTATAAATAAAATGCACGACTGGGTCGCACGAACTTGCTCCTGTAGGTATGCAAAGAGTCTGTTTAAAAAATACATTACTCTTTCTGCCCCGTTTCTTTAACTTGTACTAAGTATTTATTCTTCTATTTAGTCGAAGGCAAGTAAAAGAATAATATTTTAAAATCATATATACAAATGGTACCAAGATATTACTTCTTGATAGACTCTTTAAAATAGATTGTTGATTAAATATATCATATTCGTTAATCCGATGCAGTGGCGCTACACGGCCATCGTTGGTATTTACAATAGTTATAGTATAAAATACATAAATATGTACCAAATGCATTCATTTGGATAAATGATAGGAATGTAATTAAAATTTTGTTAAAATAATGCGCTCTTTCGGGCTCATGCATAGGATTTGATCTGGTGAGATGGGAGGAGGTTACATTTAATACAGTTAAAATAATTTAAAAAAAAAAAACTATTTTAAGATTCAAAATTTTACTTGAAAAATAAGTTTGTCTTTAAAAATTTAAATGCCATTTTATAAATGAAAAATTTTTTTTTTGAAAATCGTTAGAGCGGTTTTTTTTTTAATTAATTTTTTATATATACAATTTTTCAATTTTGTTCTAAAAATATTTTTGGTATGCAGTTGTTATGTGATTGTTTGAATTTGAATTTTCTTAAAAAACTATTAACCCGTTTTTAAGATATAGAATTTTGAAAAAAAAAAATTCAATATTTTTTTAAAAATCCAAACAAAAAAAAATTGCACTTTTGATAATCAAATATTGTTAAAGCAATATAAGACCTTATTCACAAAAAAAATTATTGAAATCAGTACATAAGTTGCTGAGAAAATTAAAAAACAAAATAACGGTTCTATGAGCGGTACCATTCCTGAGCAATACAAAAATATGTTTTTCTTATTAAAAGAAGCCAAGTTAAAAAATAAAATTTTAGAGAAAATTAAAAAAAAATCTATCGGTTTGTTTTTGATACAATTCGAATTATCGTTTTTTGACCAAAAAAATTGTATGGAGGCCACTGTTAGTTTTGATCTTAAAAAAAAATTAAAAAAATGCCTAACGCGAATCTGCTCAAAACCTTAACTTCCAAGTTTGAACTCAATCGACCACTGATAACTTCCCATCCAGTCTGTCGATTTGTCTTGCTTAAAATTTTGTCTATATGTATCAATTTTTACCAAATTTTTTTAGATATTATTTTTTTATGAAAAAACGGACTGTTGCAATTTTATAAAAAAAATTACTGAAAATCGAAAACAATATTTTCTGTGAAATAAAATAAGTTTGAAACCCATATTTAATTTTTGAAAAGATATTGAGTCGAAAGTAAATATTTACCAAGTTTAAGTATTGTTTTTTTTTTAAGGTTTTTATTTTTTGTAAAAAAAACTGCCAATTCGATTTTTTTCAAACTTTTATCGAATGTTGAAAACAATATTTCTTATTAGATAAAATTAGTTTGAAGCCATTATCTCAAATTTTTGAAAAGATATGTGAGTCGAAAATCAATTTTTACCAACTTTTGTTAAATTTTTTTTAGGTTTTTAATTTTTTGTAAAAAAAACTGTCATTTTGATTTTTTTTCAAAATTTTACAGAATGTTGACAACAATATTTTTTGAAAGATAAAAGTAATTTAAAGCCAATATCTCAAGTTTTTGAAAAGATATTTGAGTCGAAAATCAATTTTTAACAACTTTGAGTAATGTTTTTTTTAGGTTTTTATTTTTTATAAAAAAACATTATTCTCTGTTGCACAAAATTGTTTTGGAGATGAAATCATATTTTCGTCGTAAAATTTTTGAGGTCACAAATTTTTTTTTTTTCAGTTTTTAGGGCCGTTCATAAAATACGTCACGCTAAAATCAGCTTTTTCAGACCCCCTCCCCCCCATCACGCTGTGTCACGCTTTCTGTGAGCCCCCTAGAAATATTGCGTCACAAAAACGAAGCCCCCCCCCCTGAATCTGATAAATTTCAAATGATACTACACAAATTTTGAGAATTTAAATATTTATTTAGTTTTTATAATAAAATAATAAAAAAAAAATAAAAAAAAATGACTCTATCATGATGAAAATTTAAAAAGAAAAATATTCAAAAGAAATACTAATTGAAAATGTTTTAATGAATGGCGAACGTCACGTTACCATAGACCCCCCGTCCCTCCTTGTCACACTCAGCAAGAGCCCTCCCCCCGCCTGCGAACGTATTTTATGAACGGCCCCTTTTTGATTTATAAAAAAAAACCGTTAATTGAATTTTTTTCCAAAAATGTATTTGTTTTGTATCACGTTAAAATATATAATATAAAATTCAAGTCTCTATAGCGGCATTGGTTCATGAGATATTTAGGTTTAACCAATATGTTCACCTTTTTTTAAACTGGTATTGTAAAAAACCACCTACTTAATTTTCTTGAGAGCCCTTTCTGCATCTTTCTGACTTATTATCTGTATAACAAAATGTATTTGAAGTCGATATCTCTTCTAGTTCTTGAGCTATGGACGACGAAAAAACGTCACGAACGTACACACGCACGCACAGACATCTTTCTAAAAATCTTTGATTTCGACTCTAGGGACCTTGAAACGTCGAGAAATGTCAAAATTTTCAATTTGACAAATCGGACCCATTACAATAACTTCCTGTGGAAAGTTATAATAAAGGGGTTTTTAATTGATGCAGGTAAATTTTGGAGCCCCATGCTGGCCATTTTGTTTCGGTGACATCTGTCAAATCTTTTATTTATTATTCAGTTGTTTATGCCAAATCGTCATAGCAAGTTAAATCAAATGATAAAACATTATTATCAAAATGAGTGTTCGTTAACGCAAACGTGCAATTTTACGGTAGACGTGGTGGACCTTCAAATTCCACTCTTCAACGTTTGGTGGCCAAATTTGAGACGACCGGTTCAGTTAACAATCAGCCAACACCCGTACTTTCAACTCAAGAACATCACCGCACTCCGTGACAGTGTACTGCAGAACCCGAGGCAGTCTACTCCTCGCCGTGTACAAGAGCTCAGCCTTTTGCAGACTTCAACTTGGCTAATTTTGCGTCGGGACTTGTGCCTACACCCGTACAGGATCCAACTGACCCAGGAGCTCAAATTTCATGACCATAGACAACGCCGTTTGTTTGTTGACTGGGATTCGAATCGTTTGGAAGAGGACCCCAATTTTGGCCGAAAAATAATCTTTGGTGACGAGGAACATGAATTTTGGATGAATGGCGGTGTTAACAAGCAATATTGGCGTATATGGGACGACGGCTGACCCGTTCCAGTAGGACGGGTCTACGTGCCACACAGCAAACGCTACAATTGACATTTTGCATGTAAATTGGCTACCAAGTTTATGCGATGTGACCCCGCTAGACTTTTTCCTGTGGGGTCTTTCCTGAAGTCGCAGATCTATGCAAATAAACCACAATCGACTGATGCCCTAAAGGTGAACATAACACAGGCTATCGCTCAAATTCAGCCCTACATATGCGGAAGAGTCATTGAAAATTGGACCACTTGGATCCGTGCCATTTGAATTATGTCATACTATACACTCAATGGCATGCGCATTTTAAATGACAAAATATTTTTTTTAAATACCTCACACACAGCTTGTCTTATTCCATTTCAACATCTACCCGCCCTTATTGAAAAACCCTATATATATTGGCTCACAAATGATCTTCAAATGAAATGTGTTAGTTGTTATTTGTCTCCATACTAAAAATATTTTTGTGCATTCGTTACTTGAAAAGTAATTTTAAATTGTGAAACTTCTCTTTTTCCAATACCCGAAAATCAACTTTTTTTTTACTGAACTGAGTTGCTTATTCTGATTCATCCCAAATACGTGATATACCCTTGATGTCCTTTTTGTTTTATTTAAAGTCAACTTATCTGCATCAGATTTCATGAATTGCTCACATAATCTGTGTGTTTTTTCACTGCACCTTGCAACTGACACTTTTTGTTCTAATTCTGTGAAATAAGAGTTAAAATTCTATTAAGCTATTCACGAACAAATCAAGGCACACATCACACGTAGAGAACACCCATTATCAGTCAACTAAAATAGATTCCTACATACCATCAGGAATTGAGGAAATTCCAGTGGCACTACATTCATCCACATCCAGACAGGACATGGAACAAATAATATCAACAATCTCTCCCTTATAGACAACTCTCTACAACCCACACTGAATTTATGATTTCACTTTGACGTTGGAGTTTCCTAAAAAAAAAGGTAGTTCCTTATCTTATCACTTCGTCCGATCAATGTCACACTGTGTAAATCACTATTCCGGACAAGGTGGCAATCACAAACAACATGTCCTTACTCTCCATACTCATTCAAAATGGTATTGCATAAAGATGATACCATCATTTAATTCAGCGGAAGCTTGGGAAACAAAATCTCAAACATATTTGACCGGTAAAAGGTGGCAATAAAGTCTGTAATTAATTGATACCAGTTGAACTATCTGTGCATACCAAAACACATTCACACGTCCTCACGCCTATCCCGCGTCTGTTTGTCCATACGAGTTGTTTTCGTCAATTGCAAGGAAGACGGAAAAATATCCCTTTTTTCGCTTCGGGCATGATGCGTACTTTTCTCCTTTTGAGAACACTGAGGATGGACTGTCCGGGGCTGCATACCAAGTGGAATTCACTGTTATAAAATTATGTATATTTACACGCCGCGTCTCGCCACCACCACCGCCGCCGCCGCGCCACCATGCCTACTTTATTTGGAAAGTACGCAAGCGATTTATTTAGGTTAGCAGGTGACATGAAGATGGTTTAGATGCGTGCCACTGTGTAAAGTGCCCGATCTGGCAGATGAAAATTTTATAGACATACTCGTACACTATACAAGTGCCACTATAAAGAGTGTTGAAGACGACGCCAAAAAAAAAAGATAGGTAGGTACTTATAAATATATGCAAATTCTGGTTTCGTGTGCCACCAGAGAAAGGTATTGATTAAATTGGCAGGTGCCAATTACTTATCCACGTGTATTGACATTTTGCGCGGCTTTGCAGTGAGTTTAACTTCTTCTTTTTTTTACATACTTATATGGACTGGACATAGGACATAGGTTGGTATTTATGTAGATATAAAAATAATATTACAAGAATTTTAAGATGGAATTTTCGTCTGTATTTTATCCGAATGTGGGCTTATTTTTTTGTTGTTTTGTTTAACATGGTCGTAATTACGAGCGTTGGAACAAACTTTATCTTTTGATGTGACCCTGAAGTCAAAAGGTAAATTAAAATACGCAGCAATTTCAAAACAAAAAAGTATTAAGTTTTTTTTTTTCATTGTTGATTATACAAGATTTTAAGAGATTAATTTAAGCAAGGGGTAAATTAAAATTTAATACTTTTTTCACGTTTGCACCAATTCATGTTGGTAGGTCAAAACTTTTAGCTGTTGTCGAAAAAAAGGCTAAATGATAAAGTATGCAAAATGGCTGTTCTACATGATATTAAAGACAGACATTAAAATTCTTCTACGTAAACAAATGAATTTCGCTGTAAAACTGTTCTTCAGAAATGTTTGCTTAATTGTCTGCATGAGTAAAAAAAGTTGTGTTATACAAGGTGAGATTCTGCGCTAACCTCAGGAATGCAAAAATTTCCCAAACAAACTGTCCTTTCGCAAGAATTACATTACACTCAAATATTGACGCATTTCAAAAATCTATTTTATTAAATTGTCCATAAACAAAATGTTAGTTTTTATTAAAACTTAGATACAAAAAAATGCTATCACAAATCTAAACAGATCTTTCCGATAAGATTCTAAGACCAATTAAAGAATACTCATTATTCTTTTTTTTGGGGACATTTTTGAGTTATAAAGAGTTAGAACCAACAACAACATCCAACTTAAATCTCAATTTATAACCTCCACGTAGTAGGTCTTTTTTTATTATCGACCTTACTTATATAGCATTTTAAATATCAATTATGCAGGTATTAATGTCATAAATTGATAATAATACCACTTAATTCCAATAAATTCACTGCTAGAGGATTTGGAAACTCCATCAAAATAACCGTGTCCACACTTTGAGTGCAACACAAATTAGAAATTTCTCGAGATTACTTGGAAATCAAATAAAATTTAAAAAAAAAGGTTTCTGCGTCAGGTCTTTTGTTTGGTATTATTTTCTCTCTGACACATCGATATCTCTTAATTTTCTTTCATATTGTATTTTATATGTAGAAGGATCAGAAAAATCTATTGTTATTTCGTTTTCTATTTATTGATTTGGTTTTCCTGATAAGGACTCTTTAAAATAATCGAATGCATGTTAACGTGTGTGCATGTGCTGTGCACCTATATGTATATTTGTTTACTCTCATATGTATGAAAAATTCTTTTGTGGATATGATGAATCAAAAATAATGTTCTTGAAAATTCTGAAGAAACATTTGTTAAGTAATACTTCAGTTCGTCTTCTTCAAAGAAAAAACCCGAAATTGATTTGATGTTGCCTAAAGAATGGCTTATTATTATGATCATTTATCAAAATCAAATTTGAAATTGGAGCAAAAACAAAGGAGTGAATTTAATTACATTCCAATTTTGTGTGTAAACACAAAATTAGGTAATCCTTTTCTTTTGGCAATGGTCATGATTAAGTCATTAAAAACGTATCAAACAAACGGAAGTAGATCCTTTCATAGCCTTTTAAATATCGATTAAAATAAAGAGTATTGTATTTAATTTTTTGTTTGTTATTTGTTTTGAGAATTAATAGTCTTTCTTCGAATGGGTTGGATTTGTTTCACATTCCTTTTTAATTTGTGAAGTACCATCGAAGTGTAGGTAGTTCTTGTTAAATAAAATGATAATGCATCACTGTTTTCAGCCTTTTGACGCTCTTAAAAATTAGCAAATGATATTCCAGACATGTAAGCTAATTTGAAAAGTCAATTTATAACTGAAGTTCAAGCGCTTTTCTGTGAAGCTAACTTTTATTAGGTTTAAATGTTTTGTAAAAAAAACGGTAATTAAATTTTTGAAACACTCGTATTTCACCAACTGTTGTTACTATATGTACAAAAATGGTGTGAATAATGTATACTACTCCCTCATGTATACAAATCAGTTCAGAAAAGTAAGCCAATTGAAATCATGCATTTGGCTTTTTGAATAGACAAACAGAAAATTCTTAAAACAAACTTGAAAAATTATACAAAAGCGTTAAACATTTTCATCTTTTTTGGTCGAAATTTAGCACTCATATTACATGATTTGATGTTTTTGGACGCTGTTATGTTGGAAAATTAGAGATGTGAAGCTTGGAGAATTTCAAATAATTGTGGAATTCATTATAAAAAGAAGAATTGTTCATGCAGTTGAAGAGATCAATAAATACATTACTCTATTCTGCACCAACGGTTCTTTTTGTCTTTTTTAAGAATTTCTGTAATTGATCACAAACCATATCTTAATATAAGGCCTTAGGAATCAAAGACTATCAATATTTATAAACTTCCCTTAAAAAGTTATTGTAATTGGTTCGATTTTTCGAATTGAAAATTTTGACATTTCTTGACATTTCAAGGTCCCTAGAGTCGAAATAAAAGATTTTTTGAGAGATGTCTGTGCGTGCGTGTGTACGTACTTTCGTACGTCCGTACGTTTTCAATGTTTTTTTCGTCGTCCATAGCTCAAAAACCAGTAGAGATATCGACTTCAAATATACAGATAATAATGCAGAAAGACGCAGAAAGGACTATCAACAAAATTGAGTGGGTGATTTTTTTACAATAGCAATTAAGAAAATAGTTGAAAATTTTGGTTAACCTTAAATATCGAACCAATAACGCTAGAGACTTGAATTCAATTTTTTATTATATATTTTAATGCCATACCAATTAAATTTATTTTTGGAAAAAATTCCAAAGAACGGTTTTTTTATAAATCAAAAGAATAAAGAATAACGTTTTTGACATCTTGAGAAAAATCGAATTGACAGTTTTTTTATAAAAAATGAAAACATAAAAAAAACATTACTAAAAGTTTATAGAAATTGATTTTAGACTCAAGTATCTTTTCAAAAATTTAAGATTATGACTTCAAAATAATTTTTTTTTATAAAAAATATTGTTTTCAACATTCAGTTTTAAGCAAAATCGAATTGACATTTTTTTAACAAAAAATAAATACCTAAAAAAAACATTACTTAAAATTACATCGTAAAAATTGAGTTGCGACTCAAATATCTTTCCTAAAACCTGAGATATTGGCTTTAACTTAATTTTGTTTTACAAAAAAATTGTTTTCAATGTTGGGAAAAATTTTGAGAAAAATCGAAACGACAATTTTTTACAAAAAATAAAAACCAACAAAAAAAAAAAAACAATACTAAAACTTGGTAAACATTTACTTTCGATTCAAATATCTTTTCAAAAAATGAAAACATTTGTTGCAAAATTATTTGATCTCACAAAAAATGTTTTGTTTTCTACATTCAGTAATTTTTTTATAAAAATCCAACAGTCAGTTTTTTCATAAAAAAATAAAATCTACAAAAAATAGTACGCAAATTTGACTTGATCTTCGGTTGTCGATATCTCGTGAACAATTAAAGATATTGACTTCAAATTAATTTCATTCATCCAATTTGTATTTTTTTGTATAAGAAATTAAAACTTTTAAGAAATGCTACTAAAATTGGTAAAAATTGGTTTTCGACTTATAATCTCCTTAGCAAAAGAGATTTCGAAATCAAACTATTTCATTATATGCAAAATATTGTTGGCAGTTTTTAATTTTGTAGTAATAATTCAACTGACAACTTTTTTAACAAAACACGAAAACCTACAAACTTTTAAGCAAGACAAATCGACAAACGGAATGTTAAGTTATCAGTCTAGGTCGCATCCCAGCCTCTTTTTTAACTTCCCATGGAAGTTTTCCGTACGTCCGTATGTCCGTACGTCTGTACGTTCGCAACGTTTTTTTTTTTTTGAAAAAAATCCAATTAACGGTTTTTTTATAAACCAAACAAAAACTGAAAAAAAATTGTCACATAGAAAATTTAAAGACTAAAATAGGATTTCATCTCCAAAACAATTTGGTGCAACGAAGAATAATGTTTTTGACATCTGATAAAATTTTGAGAAACATCTAATTGACAGTTTTTTTTTTACAAAAAATAAAAACCTAAAAAAAAACATTGCTCAAAGTTGGTAAAAATTGATTTTTGAGATTAAGGCTTCTAACTAATTTTAACTTATAAAAAATATTGTTTCCAACATTAGGAAAAATTTTGAGGAAAATCGAATCGACAGTTTTTTACAAAAAAATAAAAACCTACAAAAAAATGTATAAAAGGTGGTAAAAATTTATTTTCAACTCAAATATCTTTTCAAAACTTTAAGATATTGGCTTTAAACTACTTTTTTACTTTCAAAAAATATTGTTGTCAAAATTCAGTAAAATTTTGAAAAAAATCGAATTGACAGTTTTTGTACAAAAAATTAAAAACCTAAAAAGAATTTAACAAAACTTGGTAAAAATTTACTTTCTACTCAAATAGCTTTTCAAAAATTAAAAATATTGGCTTCAAACTTATTTTATTTTCACAGAAAATATTGTTTTCGATATTCAGTAATATTTTTATAAAAATCCAATAGTCCGTTTTTCATAAAAAAATAAAATCTACAAAAAATAGTAAGCAAATTTGGTAAAAATTGATGCATATAGACAAAATTTTAAGCAAGACAAATCGACAGACGGGATGTTAAGTTATCAGTGTGGGTCGCATCCCAGCCTCTTTTTCTTATTTAAACTGACCGGCCTATAAACATCTTTCAGTCAGTCTCAAAAACAAATTGCAATTTGTTATTCATTCAAAACGTTTTCCAAAAAAAAGCATGTGTAATGAATTAAATAAAACGAGAAGCTGTTCTGTTATGCTAAATCACAAATAATTTTTAAGTTTTACATGAATAATACAATTCTATGTGGAACTCATGAAATTAAAAGATTTAAAATAAATCTGAGTTCACTTCGAAGCGTGCAACATTTTGAAACTTTGAAAGTGAGCTATTGTTTTGTTTTTTTAAAGTTAAAAAAAATGTCTGAAAAATCAAAAAAATAATCTAACTTCCTATCGAATGGAAAATAACTCTTGAAGCATTACTTGATCAAGTCTATTTTGCTACCAAATTAGTCTGAAAATCATTTTAACATTTTAAATTGCTTGGACGTTTACAGAGAAATAACTTTTTCGGCTTCGAAAACTCTTTACAAAGCCTTACCTTGGCATTAACATATTAACTGAGAATTTCACATCTGTATAATGAACTTAAAATAGTTTAAAAGATCACCGCACCAGTGTGTTTAAAACTACTGTTTCCTATCTTTTTTTGTACGAAAATCATGCTAGGAATTAAAATGTTTATAAAAATTGACGTCTGCTACCAAATTAAATTAAATAAAAACAAATTTCAAATTTTTGTTTGTCTGTTAATTTTAAAAAGAATTAACGCAAAACATGAAATCCTTAAAAGAGCAGCCATGCTTCAAAAAATAAGCCAGTCTTTTCTTTAACAAATATAACTTAAAGTGAACATCTTCGTTAGTTCAAATATTCAGTCATTAAATGGAATTATCGATATCAATTTGTTTTCTAAACATAATAACCTCCCACGACCAAAAATCAAAAATCCAAAAATAATGATCCTTAATCCTCTAAAATAACATTAATTACGTACACAATCACTCTTGTTTCCATTTGCCAAAATACATAATTCGTAACACATTTAGATTGCAAAAATATCAAGTGTACCAGACTAACATATATTTTATTGTAAATCATATCCGATTTCGAGAATATAGCCTGAAACAATCGAATGCGTTTCGAATTTCAAATCAATGCTTTGCTGGGTTGTTGGGTCGCGTCGCGTCCGTCGGTCGCTCGCTTGGACTCAAGCCAATCTCATTTAAATTGATTGCTATTTATTTTGATAATTGGCTTCGACCGATCGATACTGAATATTGCACAATACTCGTATAATAATAATTCTAAAAGTATATGCGATACACATGTTCGAGTATAATGCTGCTTTATGGAAACTGATCAAGCTGAATATTAGCCCACCCAAATGGGCTCGTAGCAATTCTGAAGAATGCACAACTTGTGCTTGATGTGAATTATTTCGATTGCTATACTCAGATATATATTTATGGTGGATTTAAATACAGTAAAAACTCCAAATGGGGGGTATTTAATATTTTTGAAAAATACTTCTATCGTTTGGCAGAAACTATACAAATTAAAAAATGTACTTAAGGGTACGGTAAATTCTGACTGAGTTTCATCATAACTATTACAATTTAGAAAAAATATTTGATTTTATTTTGAAATTCCATACTCTGATTTGATATAGGAACCAACCCATTATTGAAATAATATAAAATATTTTACTGTTTTAATTGATTTACAGAATGAAGATATCAATTTTGTAAAATGTTTATTTTGAATTCGTTTTAAAAAATATTAAAATTCGTAGATTTGCAATTTTATAGCCATCTTAGAAGTAGAGCTTGTACTGTAAAATATATAAAAACCCTTGAAGACCCACATGATTGTGTTTTTTTTTTTTTTTTTTTTATTGAGTAGGCAAGTCAGTGAGCATTAATACTACCGATTCGAATGAATCTCTTAAGTACCATATGAAGCTCAACTCTGATACGTACTATATTCAAAGTTAAATGTACTGCAGGCAATTCCTGCCAATAAACAAGAAAGAAACTAATTTGATCTTGTGAAAAAGAAGCATTATCTATACCCACTTCAATTTAGCATCTCACCTTGTTAGTGATATTGACAAATGGCTACTGACCGTTGGCAATTGAAAATTTGAAATGATGTATAATAGTGATAAAATGGTTAACATTATATCCAGAGGCAAAAAGTGGAAATGTGTTGGAAGTACTTGCTCTTGTGGTTCAAGTTTCTTAACTTCTTACTGAAAGTAATTGAAAGTATATCGAATCTATCACATTGGTATTGAAATTGCTCAACTTCTCAAAGTGCGTTTTTAAAAACCTATCAAATGAGCCCTGTTTCATAATTATCGGACAAATGTATGAGCCCATTTTATGAAAAACAAATCTTGGGAACTATTAGACAAAATGCAGACAAACAAATTTTATTCAGAATGCTGAAGTTTTCCTAGCGGTACCATTCTGAAACATGGTTTTAAAATACCAAATATTTATCCAAGCACAACACAAAATTGTTATAATTTCGTATGTGTAGATCATGACCATGTCCAAAATGAAAGAATAATAAAATTCAGCTTTGTGGGGATTTTTTTAAATAAGAACAGTTTTTTAAACTAATTTTGTTGGACCGTAGCTGTTTTTTTTTTAACTTCCCATAGAAAGTTATTGTAATCGGCCTGATTTGTTGAATTAAAAACAGACATCTTTCTAAAAATCTTTTATTTCGACATTAGGGACCTTGAAACGTCGAGAAATTTCAAAATTTTCAATTCGACAAATCGGACCCATTACAATAACTTCCTAGTGGAAGTTAAAAATGTTGGGTTACCCTAAATATCTCACGAGCAAACAACGCTAGAGACTTGAATTAAATTTTATATTTTATATTGTAACGTGATATCAAACAAATATATTTTCAGAAAAAAAAATCAACTAACGGTTTTCTTATTGTCACCTCAAAAATTTTACGAACAAAAAATGATTTAATGTCTCAAATAGTTTTGTGCAACGAAGAATAACGTTTATGACATCTGGTAAAATTTTGAGAAAAATCAAATTGACAATTTTTTTTTTTAAATTGAAACCAAAACAAAATTAATTAAAGTTGGTAAAAATTCATTTTCGACTCAAATATCTTTTCAAAAACTTGAAATATTGACTTCAAATTAGTTTTATCTTATAAAAAATATTGTTTTCAACATTCAAATAAATTTTGCGAAAAATTAAACTGATAGTTTTTTTTTTACAAAAAATAAGAACTTGAACAAAACATTACTAAAAGTTGGTAAAAATTGATGCTTAAGTAATTTTCGACTCAAATATCTTTTCAAAAATTTGAGATTATGGCTTCAAATTAATTTTATTTTATAAGAAATATTGTTTGAAACATTCGCTAAAATTTTGAGAAAAATTGGATTGACAGTTTTTTGTACAAAAGATAAAAATCTAAAAAAAAACAATACTAAAACTTGGTAAAAATTAACTTTCGACTCAAATATCTTTTCAAAATTTAAAGATATTCTATTCAATTTTTATCTTACAGAAAATATTGTCTTCGACATTCAGTAAATTTTTATAAAAATCCAAAAGTCCGTTTTTTTCGTAAAAAAAATAAAATTTACGAAAATAGTACGCAAATTTGGTAAAAATTGATTTGCGGTTTTCGATGTTTCTCTTATAATGGAAGACATTGATTTTAAATTAATTTCATTAATCCAATTTGTACAAATAAAAACTTTTAAAAAATGCTAACTAAAATTGGTAAAAATTGGTTTTCGACTAAAAATCTCGTTAACTAATATAGATTTAGAAATCAAACTATTTCATCAAATGCAAAGTATTGTTGGTAATTTAATTATAGTTTTTAAATAATTCAACTGACACCTTTTTTAACAAAACACGAAAACTCAAAATCCTTTTAAGGAAGAGAAATCATCAGTCGGGATGGGAAGTTATCAGTGTGGGTCGCGTCCCAGCCTCTTTTAAATTTTTATAGTGAACAAATTTTGTACTATTATATTTTATAGACACCATTAGTACCTTTTTTGCTATGAATAAAAGTGATTTGCAAAAATTTCAAAACCGAAATACCAAAGAATTAGATATTCGCTTCGTAAAATTCCCAAAAATTCTGAACTTTAATGGAGAGCTTCATTTATAAGTTTTCAGTTACTAAAGTTATTTGGATAAAATGAAATTCATCTTCTCTCACCCCTAAAAGTTTTTGCTTCAATTTATAAAATACTTTTTAAAATGTTTTTAAGACGTTTAAATAAAGCACTCTATTAAAGTTCAGTGATATGTGGGAATTTTTTCGAAGCAAGCGCTCTTACTTTATTTCATTAACAAGATTAAAACAAAAATGTTCAGAAACCTAATTTCATACTTTTATTGTTGTTTTTTATCTGCTAAAAATTTCAGAACAGAATAAAATTATAATATTTTAATTTATCGCCATTATTAAACGCGTACGATATTTAAAAATCATAGTAGCGAAGGAGGAAAACAATAATCATAAACTACCCTTTTTCTCGCTTACTATAAAAACATCTTGAAATCCTGTTTTTTCTTTGGCTGTCAAAAACACCCTGCAATATGATATATTTTTTTAAAGATAAAACCATCTGCCCCTATATTCTTTACCCTACGCAACAAGAACCTATCCATATGCCAAGTCCCGTTTTCGACACCCTATAATCTAAGATTCCTAGTCCAAACAGAACCCTATAGTCTAACTTTCCTAATAGATAATCAGAAGCAACCCTTCCTTGATGTCAATGAAATGCAAACATCAAAATTATTGTATATGAATCTATGATTGTTATGATGACAACAATAAAATATACAAAAACTGTGCTCATATAGGAATTCCTTATGGGGGGGTTCAAAACGGTTTCTTCTTACCTATCGTCATAATCATAAAGGAGTCGACTCTGATGGCAGGTGTCGGGGAATAAGTTGTCATCAAAAATAGATTTCATTGTGGCAAGGTCTTGAAAAAAAAATAGAGAGGGTGAAATTCGCGTGTCACACACATACCTCCACTCAAAATCAACCCAGGCACTATAAATATAATAATAATTGTGTCACATTTTCTGGCATAATATGTTGTGTAACGCTATTAGCACAAGCTACCATTGAATTGATTATGATTATACCCACTGCAATTGAATTCCTTCAACAATTTTCGAAATACCAAAAAACCCTCCCTAACACTTTGATGACCGGCTGCTTCGGCTGCTAATATCTAGTTTTGTGTTGAGCGTCCAATTCTATTCTTGAAAGGAAGTTCTTCGGGCAGATGGAAAAGTTGCTTCACAGATTTTGGGTTTGAAGGTATACTATTATACAAGGATATTTGATTCAAAGTAATTATTTCAAGGTTTGAAACGCCTCATGGACGCATGCCCTGTAACTTAATATCTTTTTGATTGTTCTCTTTTATTTTGATATAAGATTATATGCAATATAGTAGGATTGTAAGTGATTAGAATTTGATATCATTTTAAAAAATGTAAGGGAGAGAAACTGTACTTGAAGAATTTTCAAAAGACGAATACCATACACGTGCCATATCACATCAAAGGGGTTGAAGAGAAATAAGCTTGTCAAGGTCGACGGTGGTTTTTTTTTAAAGAGGAAATTAGGTATTTGTTTTCAACTTGAATTCAAGGTTATATGTGTTGTAGAGGTATGCGCATCTCAAGTATCATACATTTTGAGTTTAGAAAAGTACAGTTGAATTGAAAATGGTTTTTAATTATTATTATTAAAAACCATTTAATTATTATTTTATTATTAATTTTTTAACACTAATATAAAATGTCATATCAGGCAGCGGCCGTCTGCCATGTTTTTTCTTAAAGAATTTTTTTTATACTAACGGCCCATCCTGGTTCCGCACGGGTAGACATAAAAAAGAACAGATAATGTAGCTTTCTAATGTAAAACGAATTATTGAAATCGGTCCTGTACTTTTTGAGTTTATTCGTTACATACAAAAATACAAATCTTTCCTCTTTATAATATTAATAGTGTAGATTAATTAAAAAGTCTTGTTTGTTTTTGTAAGTATTTTATATTTTTTTGATCGTGTCTAAAAATTTAAAAGATTAGCAATACAACAAGAGTGACAATTAGCAATTTTCTAAAATTTTAAGATTTAATAAAAAGAAAAATTGTAAAATGAATACAGGAGCAATTTATCAAATGTTTTTATTGAGTTCTACATTTTGTATTATAAGGTCGCCAAAATCAACTATTACTCGTACATCGTTGAAACTAAACTAATACAAATTCGTGACTACTCAGGACTTAGATAAGGCGATGGCGTGTAAAAGCTTTTTTGAGCATCTGAAGTGTCCCTTTGTAAGACTTTTTAATCACCCAAGCAGTTGCAAATGCTGCAGAAGCATGGACTTTCTGAAGACCTAATGTTGATTTACAAGACTTTACAAGTTGTTTTTTTAGATAGAAAACATTGATAATATATGTACATTAAAAAGAATTTAAATATAACGACTGCAATTCCAACGATGGAAATTAACCTAATCCTCGTTCCCTAAAATTCTTATTGGTTCGTGAGATATTTAGGGTAAACCAAAATGTTCACCTTTTTTTAAACTGATATGGTAAAAAAAAAACCACCCACGCAATTTTCTTGAGAGCCCTTTCTGCATCTTTTTGCCTTATTATCTGTATAACAAAATTTATTTGAAGTTGATACCTCTACTGGTTCTTGAGCTATGGACGACGAAAAAAACGTCACGAACGTACGGACACGTACGGACGTACGAACGTACATAAGTGCACAGCACACGCACGCACATACATCTTTCTAAAAAATTTTTATTTCTACTCTAGGGACCTTGAAACGTCGAGAAATGTCAAAAATTTCAATTCGACAAATCGGACCCATTACAATAACTTCCTATGAAATGTTAAAAAAGTTGTAATTAAAAACATGGACAATATTGATGAGCCCGGCGAAAGTCTAGGCAAATTTGTGTGCAATGAACTTACATTTTCGTCTCATTTTAAGATAGTACAGTCCCGCTTTAAAGTAAAGAAGTTAACCAATTGCTTAAAGCTTCAAGTTATTTGTTTCATAGTTTCTAGGTTCTCGATTTTATTGCTGTCTGGATATATTTACTAAATGTATAGCGTCCTTGAAAAGAGTTTAAAATGTCACGTCGATTCCAAATTCAAAATTTGCTTGTCGTCCGATTTTGATATAAGAACTGTAGGAACCCTATATCCCTGACAACTCGCAGAAATGGTTGAAAGTCGGAAGCCACGGGACTCCATTTTTGAATGGACTTTTGAGTCAACAAATTTCTTTATTTTTAATTAATACCTTATGACTTAAATTGCCTTTTGGGAAGGTTAATTTTGTAAAAAAAAACTGTATCAATATGTTTTTAACACCATTTGAAGCTAGTGAAGCTTAAAAATAATAATAACACAATAAATGATGACAGCAATTTTTCCTTCAAAAAATCAAATATTTCATTTTTTATAGATTAAATCATCGAAGCCATCCTTGAAGTTTTCAGTTCTCACGAGAAATTTAACTTTAACTTATATATCTTAACCTTTACCTACATAAACTGTATACCCGTACACTTACCTATGCGCATTTCAAGAACGAAAGAAACCAAACCAACACGGCACGTCCCCGTCGACGAAGTCATTCAAGGTCTGTATGTTATATTCTGTATATTAAAAGTACCTTCAAAGTTTGCTACTGCTATAGTGCTATGTACGTATTTATCGTGAAGCCTTTGTCCGCAACCAAACACAACGCTCTGATTTCATTCATAAATTTACAAAGTACCGGCGAGCAAAAAAAAAACGAAGGAACTCAAACTCTCCAGAAAGGAGTTACATACACACAAGTACATGTGCTTGGGCTTGAAATAAAAAAGGAGGAAGACAATGAGCTCCATCACAAGAAAAATATAATCATGTGAATCGTATCGTTTCTGAAGGAGTACTTTCTGATGGCTCTCTGTGCTGCTCCATGGTCCATGGTAACATGGTCCAGACCTCTTTGCATCGTATGCATCGTGTGTTTTGTGCATCCGTTCTGGCTGCGGAAGCTATCACTCCATTCAAGTCTTATAACATAGAAATGGACGTGAATTGTATATCGGTACAGACATATATCTACATCTACATTCCGCTCGCCCCCAATGGTCTTCTGATCTCTTCTTATGCCATTTCGGTCGTCTCTTGTTGCGTTGGTTGCATCGCGCAATGCACTTTGCCGTGTGAATAATTGTTTCACAAAAAAAAGTACAAGTACGAGGACCAGTATCTTCTATAGACTCCCAAGTAGGTACTTTTTAATAGCTATTCAATTTGCTTAGGATTTGTATAGGTAGATGATACAAAGGCAGTAAGATACAGGTCCTTCCTAGTTCTTGGTTTTGTTTCAAAGACTTTGTCACTAAGTGTGAAAAATCATGTTTGAAAGAAAAACAAAATCCTGCTGAGTGTAATACTCATTTAAAAGTACTTTCGAAAGCAACAATAAAATCTTAACCTTAGAACCTTTTGTTCTACTTTAATTGCATAGGCATAGAGGTTAAGGCACTGTTTTAAAAATTGAAGGGTATTTTGGGATTTCCCAGTTGCACTATTCGAGAGGTGTTTCCTCTCTAATGAGGAATGTATTTAAACCTATACCTGTTTCTATGTCATTTTATTCTAAAGTAAACACTTTAAGGTACATTTAAAAACTTAAAAGATAACAATTGATATTCTTTCATTTTCTCTTTTGTGAAGAAATTTGTACCGTGGTGTTTTAAAGAAGGAGTGAGCTAAATTGCAAAGGAATATCTATGTCTTTGACAAAGTAAATAAATATGAGGCGGAAAAAATGTCCGATCAAAATTGCTTTTAATTATGTTTTGCAATTATTTAAATTCCTAACAATAACACGACCACCTTAGACTTCGAGGTGTTGTAAGATTTTAAGCATTTCTAATCAATTTTCGTTTTATTTTTGGTCAGTTTGTTTAGCAAACATAGAACCGAAAATAATCTTATTTAACAATTTCAGCTACTGCATGGATAATTTTAGCAAATTATCAAAGTACAAGAAAAACAACACTTTAAGCAGTAGCTTAGAAATGAGCATCATGTAGAGTAAGTAGACAATAGAAAGTTATAGAAAAATACTTTTTCGACACATTATGTAAAAGACTACCAACTAAAGAAACACAAGGTAAAATTTTTTCGCAGCTTAACAGTGTCTCTCATTCAAAACTTTCTTGTTGCATATTTTAATTTTTGGAAATTCTAAACAGTGTATTGACTTTTGACCTGAAAGAGCAACCAATCAATTTTTTACTTGAACACTTGAACTGTGAAAGAAATAACTTAGAAAACTACAATTCTTAAAAAAAGAGGTTGGGATTCAACCCACACTGATAACTTCCCATCCCGTCTTTCGATTTTCTTGCTTAAAAGTTTTTAGGTTTTTGTATTTTGTTAAAAAAAGTTGTCAGTGCAATTATTCTTAAAAAATTAAAATTCACCAACAATATTTTGCATATAATGGAATTGTTTGATTTCGAAATCTATTTTTGTTAACGAGATTTTTAGTTGAAAAAAAATTTTTAACTTCCCATAGGAAGTTATTGTAATGGGTCCGATTTGTCAAATTGTAAATTTTGACATTTCTCGACGTTTCAAGGTATCTAGAGTCGAAATAAAAGATTTTTAGAAAGATGTCTGTGCGTGCGTGTGTACGTACGTCCGTGCGTCCGTACGTTCGCGACGTTTTTTTCGTCGCCCATAGCTCAAGAACCAGAAGAGATATTGACTTCAAATAAATTTTGTTATACAGATAATAAGGCAGAAAGATGCAAAAAGGGCTCTCAAGAAAATTTCGTTGGTGGTTTTTTTACCATAGCAGTTTAAAAAAAAGGTGAACATTTTGGTTAACCCTAAATATCTCATGAACCAATGACGCTAGAGACTTGAATTAAAATTTATATTATATATTGTAACGTGATACAAAACAATTATATTTTTGGAAAAAAATTCAATTAACGGGTTTTTTTATAAATCAAAAAAACTGAAAAAAAATTTGTCACCTCGAAAATTTTACGACCAAAATATGATTTCATCTCCAAAATAATTGTGTGCAACGAAGAATAATGTTTTTGACATCTGATAAAATTTTGAGAAAAATCGAATTGACAGTTTTTTTACAAAAAATAAAAAACTAAAAAAAAACTTAATAAAAGTTGGTAAAAATTGATTTTCGACTCAAATATCTTTTCTAGACTTTGAGATATTGGCTTTAAACTACTTTTATCTTTCAAAAAATATTGTTTTCAACATTCAGTAAAATTTTGAGAAAAATCGAATTAACAGTTTTTTTTACAAAAAATTAAAAACTGAAAAAAAAAAATTTAACAAAAGTTGGTAAAAATTGGTTTTCGACTCAAATATCTTTTCAAAAATTTGAGATTATGGCTTCCAACTAATTTTAAATTATAAGAAATATTGTTTTCAACATTAAGAAAAATTTTGAAAAAAAACGAATTGACAGTTTTTTTACAAAAAATAAAAACCTAAACAAAAAAATTAATAAAAGTTGGTAAAAATTGATTTTCGGCTCAAATATCTTTTCAAAACTTTGAGATATTGGCTTCAAATTAATTTAATCTTATAAATAATATTGTTTTTAACATTCGGTAAAATTTTGAGAAATATTGGATGGACAGTTTTTTTTACAAAAAATAAAAACCTAAAAAAAACAATACTAAAACTTGGTAAAAATTTACTTTCGACTCAAATAGCTTTTCAAAAATTAAAAATATTTGTTTCAAACTTATTTTATTTCACAGAAAATATTGTCCGTTTTTTCATAAAAAAATAAAATCTCCAAAAAATAGAACGCAAATTTGGTAAGAATTGATACATTTAGACAAACTTTTAAACAAGACAAATCGATAGATGGGATGGTGGGTCGCATCCCAGCCTCTTTTTTTAAATTTTCGTACTATTTTTGTAGATTTTATTTTTTTATGAAAAAACAGACTGTTGAAGGTTGCTGAAGGTCGAAAATAATCTTTTCTGTGAAAATTTGAAGCCAATATTTTTAATTTTTGAAAAGATATTTTAGTCGAAAATCAATTTAGAAATGCGTTTTTAGTTTTTTATTTTTTGTAAAAAAACTGTCAATTCAATTTTTCACAAAATTTTACTGAATTTTGACAACAATATTTTTTAAAAGATAAAATGAGTTTAAAGCCAATATTTTAAACTTTTAAAAAGATATTTAAGTCAAAAATAAATTTTTACGAACTTTTGCTAATTTTTGTTTAGGTTTTTATTTTTTGTAAGAAAACTTTCAATTCGATTTTTCTCAATATTTTTTATAAGATCAAATCAGTTGGAAGCCATAATCACAAGTTTTTGAAAAGATATTTGAGTGGAAAATTAATTTTTACCAACTTTGAGTAATGTTTTTTTAGGTTTATATTTTTTAAGAAAAAACTGTCAATTAGATTTTTCTCAAAATTTTACCAGATATTAAAAACGTTATTCTTCATTGCACAAAATTGTTTTGAAGATAAAATTATTTTTTGTCATAAAATTTTTAGGTGACAAATATTTTTTTTTTCAGTTTTTTTTTTGTTGATTTATAAACAAAACCGTTAATTTGAAATTTTTCCAAAAATATATTTGTTTGGTATCGCGTTACAATATATAAAATAAAATTTAATTCAAGTCTCTAGCGTTATTGGGTCGTTAGATATTTTGAGTTGACCAAAATGTTCACCTTTTTTTTTAAATTGCCATGGTAAAAAAACAACATATGCAATTTTGCTGACAGTCCTTTCTGCATCTTTCTGCATAATTAGCTATTTGTGTAACGAAATTTTTTTTTAAAGTCGACTTGTTCTTGAGTTATGGACGACGAAAATAACGTAGCAAACGTACGGACGTACCGACCGACGTACGAACGTACGTACACACTTACGCGCACATCTCTCTAAAAATATTTTATTTCAACTCTAGGGACTTTGAAACGTCGAGAAATGTCAAAATTTTCAATTTGACAAATCGGACCGATTACAATAACTTCCTAGGGGATGTTAATAAAAATTGATTTTTTTATTCGAGTTTTTGAATTTTTGTAAAGAAATAAGAGAATAAATTGAACCATATTGAACTTTTCTACATTTATGTAGTTTAACAAATCTTAACAACAACATTTTGTATAAGTTGAAGTAATAAGATAAGATTATCCACAAGAATCTTTCTACAAAAACTAAGTGTTTTAAAGAAAAAACAACCAAAAAACACATCCAATAGAATCTGAATTCTGTAGAACTGAATAAGATTGAATCCTTACGTCATGAATATTATCGCTAGAACTAAGTCAAATAATAGTTTCTGAGTCTTAAATGTAATAACTGATCAGCCAAATAAGTGCTTTGTGATAATGCCTTTAAAACCCACTTTTTGAAATCAAGCTGTATGTTAGCTTCTTTCAAAGGCATATAAACGTCGCTACTTTAATTAAATTGCAAAAATTCAGTTGTAAAAAATGACCAGCTTGAAATATTTCTAAAATCCTTCCACAAACATCAAATCAATTGACAGAAATTCCAGAACCCATACATTTTTTATTTAAAACTTCAACATAAAACTCCCTGTTTTAAAACCATAATCCAACTTTATGGTAATAACTTCTGACCACGCATAATAATAACCAACAATTTGCAATTAAAGTATTTCACCAAAATAAATTGTTCAATTAACCAATACCATTGCCAATACCTTCAATTTCCATTATTTCAGTTTTATATTAATAAAAATTTAAATTAAATGTTTCAAATAATTATTATTATGGAATTATTGTAACTTATGACAAAGTTTGGTCTTCTTTTTTGTTGTTGTTGTTCAATTAACATTTACCAGAGCTTATCAATTTGAGTCAATATTCAGTGAAAATCTCATCAATATGCCAACCTTAAGCCAATATTTTTGTAAAACTTGTGCCGTCGTCTGCAAAATATACCTTTTTGCCTTAAACGAGCGAGCGCCAAGAAAATCAGAACAAATAATTGTTACTGTTACTGCACCAAGCACACACTGTCGGACAGCATTTATATATAAAAGGGTACCTCTCGCTCTCTGCAATACCTTCACTGATGTCTCGTCCATTCGTTAAATCCCCCTTCCTGCCTTGATTCATATAAAAACGCATAATTAATTGATATTTGTTTCCCGTTCTGAACAAGTCAAGTTGAAAACATTTCTGACGCAGAAATGCTTTTGAGCCTGTCACAGAGAACTCTCTTCGCGCGGCTTTGGACTAAATTAATTAAGCAGCTCGACTTCTCGCACTGCATTTTCTTATGAGTCTTCTGTGATGATCGCACGAGTAAATGACCAAACAAGTAATTGAAAGCCCAGAGAATTTCTGCTGATGCCTTTAACGCGTCTAAAAGTTGCTTAACCACTTATTCGGTCTAGATTAAAATATAATACCTATATATAGAGTATAAAACTATATTACCTATACAAAATTAATATAAGAGCAAAACAAAAAGTAGACGTAACAAGCCTTTTGCCCGTCATCACCCATCGTGGTGAAGCCCAGAATCAGTGCATCAATCGTTGCCCACGTCGAAAAAGGATCTAGGTTTAGGATAACCTAGTCAAATGCACAGTGAGCCAATGTATATTTTTAAGAGGAGTAATCTGAAAAAAAAGATTGTTGAGTTGCTTATAGACATATTCATAGGTAGTTTTGGTATGGGCTTAAGAAGGTTTCATACTGATTCTTTATTTTTAAGGATATTTTGTTTGTGTTGAAAATAATATTTAAAAATTTTACAAGAAGAAATTTATATTTGTTAAGGTTCGGTTTTAATTAAAATGCATTGTCTGGATTCAACCATATTATTGATTTAATGCCAATATTAAAGCATTTTATTCCCACTGTATATCACAGACACTATAGAATACGTTAAAAGTTGGGTGGCTATAGTTGAATCTGCCACCATAAAATCATGGGAATGAAAGCCTGTTTTTCTTAAAGTAATTTTCAAATAGATTGCTTGTGATGCTTTGGTGCGCTTTGTCCATAATCCCAAAGATTGCATAATTAAGATCAATCGAGGTGGAATTTTTATGTTTCGTCATTATAGGTGACGAGAACTTGAAACGATTTCTCTTCCATATATCTACATATAAATATACAAATATAAGCCAATCAGTGATAATGTTGATGATACAAAATATGCCATAGAAGAGTTTGCGTGTCATGAAATCTATTTACGTACCTATGTGAATAATTGGTAATGAAACTAATGAGCGTATCATATAAATAATTGGAATAGCAATAACACGTCGCTACAAGGCGTTAAACTGTCTAAATTGCATGTGCTGCACTCGATATTGAAATCTATATGAATATTGTCCTAGCAATATTTTTGTTATGTTAAATATACTTGATTCACCTTAAATTTTATCCTGTGGCTATTTTCAGAAATTTATTGAATGTCATGTTTTGTTATACTTTTTAATGGTTCAATGAATTCCAATTACATGCGATGTTAAAAGATGTAGATGAGTATTTCTCTGTTGTTTTGAAAAAATATCGTGGGAATTGCGTCATCTGCTTATATATAAAATTCGAGAAATTTACTTTTTTAGTTAATTTCATACCAACAATTTTTAACACCTGACATTGGTGCAGCTATTCCCAATTAAAGTTTTGTTTGTCAAGTGAAATTTCCCTCGAGGGGATGATATAAGGTTGTAGGGTGATTATTCTACTTTTACAAAGGACATTGGGAATTTTTAGTAAAAGTTTAACACCAAGAATTGTGTATTGTTTTAGTTCTTTAGGACTTTTTGTTTAGTGCATATCAAAACACACATATATAAATCACTGAATGTTTAAAATACTATAAGTAAAAATTCTGTGTTTCATCATTTCGGTGGGTTAGAAAATCTGTATTTCAAAATACAAAAAAAGAGAAGTCGGTTAAGTAATGTAAATAATTGTAACCTTTTTAATTATTCATGCATTTTGATAATAACTATTTTCAGCTTAAATAAATAAATTAGGTGGCGCAACTGTCTGTTGAGAACTAAAGCCTAGTGACTTACAACTCTCAACTATTCCTGTATATGAGTTCTGTTGTCAGGGTTGAAGGGGACCTACAGTTTTTAAGCCGAATCCGAACGGCTAATTTGAGAAAGCACTTTTTATTACAAGAATTACTCTTGGAAATTTGTCAATTCCTCCCAAGAGGAAGTATCCGTGAAAAAAAAATTTAGTTGGTATAGGTAGGGTTCCACGGGTACTACTATTTTCAGCTTACAGTTTACTTAAAAACAAAATTGACCAAACAGTATCATATACTGCATCCTATATAATGAATTGTACAATTTTTCGGCTCGTTTTCCATAAAATAATAAAGGGATAGTTATATCAAAGTGCACAAATATATTATAAGCATTCCTGTTTACTTTGAGGAACGACTTTTATTTAATCCAAACATTGAGGTTAAATTTGTATTCTAAATCCTAATTTATCAAAGACAAATGAAATTAAAACCAGAAACACGTTCGTGCATCAAATCTTTTGTTTTTTTATTAACTTCCCATAGGAAGTTATTGTAATGGGTCTGATTTGTCAAATTGAAAATTTTGACATTTCTCGACGTTTCAAGGTCCATAGAGTCGAAATAAAAGATTTTTAGAAAGATGCCTGTGCGTGCGATGTGTACGTACGTTCGTATGTCCGTACGTTCGCGACGTTTTTTCGTCGTCCATAGCTCAAGAACCAGAAGAGATATCAACTTCAAATAAATTTTGTTATACAGATAATTAGACAGAAAGATGCAGAAAGGGCTCTCAAGAGTGTGGGTGATTGGTTACTATAGCAGTTTAAAAAAAGGTGAACATTTTGGTTAACCCTAAATATTTCATGAACCATAATGACGCTAGAGACTTGAATTAAATTTTATATTATATATTGTGACGTGATACAAAACAATTATATTTTTGGAAAAAAATCCAATTATCGGTTTTTTTTTATAAATCAAAAAAACTGAAAAAAAAATGTGCCACCTCGAAAATTTTAGGACTAAAATATGATTTCATCTCCAAAACAAGTTTGTGCAACGAAGAATAATGTTTTTTGACATCTGGAGAAAAATCCAATAGAGAGTTTTTACAAAAAATAAAAACCTAAAAAAAATGTATAAAAGGTGGTAAAACTTGATTTTCGACTCAAATATCTTTTCAAAACTTGGAGATATTGGCTTTAAACTACATTAATCTTTCAAAAATATTGTTTTCAACATTCAATAAAATTTTGAAAAAAATCGAATTGACAGCTTTTGTACAAAAAATTAAAAACCTACAAAAAATTTAACAAAAGTTGGTAAAAATTGATTTTCGACTCAAATATCTTTTCAAAAATTTGAGATAATGGCTTCTAACTAATTTTAACTTATAAGTTATAAAAATCAAATTGACAGTTTTTTTTTACAAAAATAAAAACCTAATAAAAAAAAACAATACTAAAACTTGGTAAAAATTTACTTTCGACACAAAAAGCTTTTCAAAAATTACAAATATTGGCTTCAAACTTATTTTATTTCACAGAAAATATTATTTTCGATATTCATATATCATTCGATATAAAAATCCAACAGTCCGTTTTTTCATAAAAAAATAAAATCTACAAAAAATAGTACGCAAATTTGGTAAAAATTGATACATACAGACAAACTTTTAAGCAAGACAAATCGACAGACGGGATGGGAAGTTATCAGTGTGGGTCGCATCCCAGCCTCTTTTCATTAAACTTGGTTTTAAGAAGAGGAAATTCCAGGTAGCTTTCGGTCAACTAAATTTAAATTAAAACAACTATCACATCATATTTAAGAATCTTATCAAATTCTCTAACAGAATTTCTGCACAAAGTTAATCGCTTTTATAAATTTTTTCGTAATACTTAGAAATTTTATTATAAATTAATATTAAATGATTTTATAAGGTTGTGGGGTGATTATTCTACTTTTACATAGGACATTGGAAATTTTCAGGAAATGTTTAACAACAAGAATGTTTTATTGTTTAAGTTGTTATATATTATATATATATGCGATATTACCTAGGAATACACTTTATGTCAAGTGCATATCAGAACGCTATGTTATAAAATTTTGTATGTACGAAATACTTAATGGTCAAAATACTGTAAGTAAAAATTCGTGTTTCAACATTTCAGTTGGTTAGAAAATCTGTATTTAAAAAGAAAAATCTTTTAAGTAATGTAAACACCGGTCCCCTGTTTTATTATTCATTCATTTTAATAATCAGTATTTACGGTACGGTACAGTTTTTTAAATACAGAATTTTTGATTTAAAAGTTATGAGTTATGACCAAATAGTGTCATATACAGAATCTTATAGAGCTTTTATCATAATGAATTGAAGCGCTTGGATGAAGAAGGTAGTAAATGACATTGCAACATTTCGAGATATAAGGACTTAAAGTATTTTGTTGAGAACTTTTTTCGTATTCAAATCTCAATAAAATTGAATAAACTAATGAAACAAGAAAAATAATAGCTTTTTAACAATGCTACTTTTATTTCATTACAGTAGCTGGATATATTTAAAAAAACTAAGTTTTTCAGAAAAAGAGCAGTTAACTCTTTCTTGCACAAAAAGCTTACTAGTATTTTGAATTTTTAAGAATACAAAGGGGTTAAGTAACAAAATTCATTTTTTTTCTTTTGAAAAGTTGTTATCTGTTCGCATGGTTTCGATAAAGTTTTTTCATAAAACCAGTGGTGTTCCCTTGGTATGAATATGATTTGTTCCTGTAATTTTTTTATTTTCTCAACAGAAAGCCGCTCTATCTTTTTCTCTCGGACGAAAAAGTCTTGGTTTTTGTCTAGAGCTATTCGGATGATTTTTGCTATAACAGCTTCATTGAATAAAGCATCTTCCTCGTAGCATTCCTTATAGAAATAGAATCCATATTTGTTTATTCGAAGCCGTTGAACGCTATCACGGAAATTGATTGTTTCATTTAATATATTGTTTGTAACATTTGTAACGTTTGATTTTACTGTAAGGTTTTCTAATGATCGAAAGTGGTTCTCCATGTCAATTGGCATTTTTTGTATCATTTGTCGTTCCAGGTTAACATATAAGAAATCTCTACATATGGGAAGTAATGACATGGATTCCTAGATAATAAAACCACATCTGCCTTAAGTAAAATGAATTTGACGGGGTTAATTTTTGTAAAGGCATGGTTTGCTGGAGGTCAAAAGCTTTTTTGAGGTTAGTTTTTGGACTTTGGAATCCAGACTTAAAGCTGTTTTGATGTTTAGTTGAGTTTTTACCAGAGTCACAAATGCTACAAGTGTCTTTTCTTGGTAGGCGGAGGAAAGACAGATTGAATTTCGTGTTAAATATTTGTCGGTAAAAATGTTGACTAACAAAATATTCGACATTTTTCTCGTGTTCGATGCATTTTTCAATGTAAAGGCTATATAATTTAGATATATTTAGCAAAGGTGAGAGATTAAGTTTATTTGGGTTTTTGTTCCTTGGGTAGTGCGATTCTTCAGCTGGAAATTCATTAATATGCTCCAAAATATAGTCGATTACATTATAGGATATTTTATTTGGTCGTCTGAAATGCTGGCCTTTTTTATCCAAAGGTGGAGCGAATTCACAGCTGTTTATTTTGCTTTGAAGAGGGTGCAATTTTGTCTTTATAATTTTAAATAAGGAACACATTGCACTATTGCAAACTGTATCGAACTTGTATCGACTGTACCATGGTATTCATATACAAATTTTCTTTTCTTAAGGGTATTTTTCTTTAAATGCATTTATGAATTACATAGTCGCTTAGAACCTTCATCGTTAGTATAACCACTTTAAAGATGGGTTTTAATTTGTCTTCAAGAAGGAAGTAAGTAAGTCCTTAACCCTTTCATGCAAAATACATTTTTTGTAAAGTTATTTTTATTTCACCCAAAAAGGAGTTAAGTGCTGTTAGCCCATTCTTCATTTATTAGTAACCCTTTTATACCAAAAATGGAAGTGCAAAATAAGAAAATAGAAGTCAAATTTAAGTTTAAGCAAGGCATCCTCATTTTTCGAAAAAAAAAAAACGAAAATAGAAAAAATTTCAATTACCCCCTTTTTCATCCAAACGCTTCAATTGTAAGCAACAATTTTTTGGTTTCCTTGAAATAATAATAGAACAATTTATGTCAAGGCCAAAAAATATATTAAAACATTCCAAGTTTTTTTCTTATCCAAACATTGAGGTAAGATTTTTATCTTTAATCTAATGTATCAGAGAAAAATGAAATTAAAACCAAAAACAAGTTCGTCATCAACTCTTTTGTTTCTTTATCATTTAACTTGGTTTTAAGAAGATTAAATTCCAGTTAGCTTTTGGTCAACTAATTTAAAAATAAAACAACTAATAGAATATATTTCAGAATCTTGTCAAATTCTCTAAAAGCATTTTAAATAGAGTCTAGTGACGTTAAATCTGCAACAAGTGGATCACTTCTATTAACTTAGAAGAATTTAATTTCCTCTTTTTTCTTAATACTTAGAAATTTGATAATAAATTAACATTAAATGATTTTAGGAGGTTTTTTTTTAATTTTATTTTTATTTTTATAATAAGCACACACTCAAGGGGATATTACTTCCCTTATTATGCAGAGGCCCAGTGTGAGTAATAGGAAGAGGAGAGAGGTTTGAAAAAGTATTCCACCCGGTGATGGAGAAACATCTCCTAAACGCGTCATGATATTAAAATATATAAACTTAAGTTGTAAATTAAAAAATTTAAATTAAATTAAAATAAAATAAAACTAAATAACATTATTTTTATTTGTTTATTCTCATTAATATAAATCACAACTTGGAGACAAACAAACCATATCATGTATTTAAAAGGAGATTTCGGTGCATATTAGTATTGAATTCCTGAATATTGCAATGACTAGGAAAGACAGAGTGTGGTAAGGCATTCCACATTCGCGTAGTACGGCTAAAGAACGAATCTCTGTATTTGACAGTACGGCCGAAGTTGGGCTCGAGGGTATACTGACACTTTCATATTTATTTACAAAATTTAAAAAACATGTACAAAATAATCTTATTATTTAAGGTGACTCCAATTATGTACCTACTATTTAAGATATTTCAATTGTACTGTTTTGAAAAAAAAATTGTCTTCCTTGAGTTTTAGTACTGTTTTCCAAGGAGAGTCAATAAACGGAAAATATATAAATACAAACTATATATGTAGTACAAAAATGATTATAATTTAAAAATCAAACTTCGTCGAATGTTTCGCATTGCGTGGATAGACAATAATGCTTTAGTCACAGGAGAACCTTCGGTTACAACCCCTTCGACTAGATTATTATTACTTACAAAAAATCTACTTATGTCAAGCTCAATGCAACAAAAATACAAAATCATTATTCATTTTTATGATCGTGGTTCTAACGACATAGCTATTGCCTTTATATGGATGGTTATACCACCTGGAGCTCCATTAGTTAAAATGTTTGACAACAAAAGGGTTTTCAATTTTAACACTTTCATTTTCAATAAACTTCACCTTGAAGATCCATGAAAAAAAAGTAAATGTATCTATCAGCTTGCAACCCAGAAGGATAAGTCCCATTTGAGCTGTGTGCCATCGCGCGTCTTGACCGCTGCTGTCTTCCATCTAATGCGGGCACACTCGAATTAAAATAAAAAAGAACAACAAAACAAATACACATCGTGCGCCACACACTAAAAAAAAAACATGCGCCACATTAGCGTTTCTTATGCCATTACCAGACCATTGCGCCTATTTTAACCTGCTGACGACTGACGCGACGCTCGGTATGGTCTACTGTATGTTATAAAGGATAGAAGGAGTATAATGTTCTGTCTGTTTACATCCAAAGACATTGTCTGTCGTGCCACACAGCCTTCAGACTGATCCCCAGGTTACTCTTCTCTGTGCCATTTATATTATATTTTGTTCTGTGTGCCACACGACTTTTGACTAGGTATACGTATAGACAACCAGCGGCACGGAGACGGCGGCGGCTGTGGCGCATGGTCATGCATGCGGGTCGACTATTAATAGAGCTCCACCATACGACACCAGGTGTAGTGTAGTGTAGTGTACCATCCACGTATCGATTTTATTAAGACAGTTCTGTTTTTTTTTAACTTCTTTTTGTGTGTGTAAAATCAAACATACATATGTAGATAACATACTTACAGATACGAGTATCTTTATAATATATTTTTTGTAAATTTTTTATTTTGCAGTTCTTATTTTTTTTTTCATTGGCGCACGTTCGGTTTATTGGCTTATTATTGTTCATTCAAAAGTTTTTGCACTTTAAGAATGACACGTCTTGACATCTGGCGACAGAGGATATAAAAGTCAGAGCGGAATAAAAAAAAAAACAGATTTAAATTAAGCAGATCGTCTTTAAGAATTCTACTCACATATTAAAAATCATAGTTTTAAAATTTACTTGGGTTGAGTTGAATTTCTGCACAAAAATACTTTTTATATAAAAAGATGACTTAAGGCAAAATTTAAAACAACTATAATTCTTAATAATAATTTAAATTTTTGCTTAGGCAAGAATTGACTTCAATAAATTCATTTTTATCAAAAAGTACATTTTTGTATTAGTATATGTTTTTTTTTGTTTTTCAAAACTAAGTTTTAAGTTTTGTTTGCATAGTTTTGAGATAATTTTATTGAAGACAAAAAATAAAACAATTCTTTTGAACAACATAAAATAAATTGATGCTGGTGAAATTCCCGCGCATATCTTCATCATGGTTAGCAAACAAAAAAATAACATATACAACAAAAAAGATGAGAAAAATATAATGGGGCGGATCACCGCCCCAATAAATCACGAGCAGTAATCACCCGCTGGCGCTGAATGAAGGATGACCACTGTTGCCGATAATAGCAGCAGTAACCGATGCATCAATATAGCCCAAGCTTCATTGCTTCAGATATACATATACACAAGTTTTTATACATACAATGGTAAACATGGCACTTGATCTCTGATCCCTCGCACTCCTAAAGATCATAATGCACCAAACTAACATACTACGTGATGAGCCCATCCAGATAGGTGTCCCTATATACCTACTATACCTTCAATGTGAGCTGTGCAGGGCAGTGCAGTATCCGTGCTTGGTATCGATGGAGCATGATGGTAGCACAACCGCAACAAATTGTTTACCCATCCTCAACGATATGGAAGCTGATGTGTTTGAGTTGTGTGAAATAGAAGGTGAGATACTCGAACAGCAAAGGAATCCAATGATGAGAACTATATACTTATATAGAGGCACCTGGATGCGATGTGCATCCTCATCCTTGCTGTTTTTTTTTTTGTTGATGTTGAATTTACAATCGTTCGTTGTGTAGAACAATTTGAATAATCGATCCAGGTAGCCCTTTGTCGGTGAGATTCAAAATCGCTACAGTGTTTTTTTAAAGGATTTTTGTGGTATTCTTTTTTCGAGGACCATAGAGTACCCACACTTTGCATTTTAAAATGCAAATATAGAGGTGGGTATTACTCATCGGAGACTGTTTTAAGTGGATTGGTCACAGATTTACAGAAATTATTGTGTTAAATCATGATGGCGATCAAAAAGTCGATTATCCCAAAATGACTTAACCAAAGGATGAAAAAAGAAGAAAGGATTTTATAAATTGTAAATCAGCCAAACCTTTTTTAAAATTCATACCAAATGTGTAAGTCGTCTTTATGTTTCAAATAAAATGTAATAAAAAAGAAAACATGAATTAAGATTGAAAGTTAGAAAATATTGCACCTAAAAGTCCCTGGAAGTTATTGTTTTTATCTTTTTTACTACCAAATCTTATAATTTGAACTTATTGTAAGAAAATGCATTTTCCATTTTAATTTTAATGCACTAATCATATATGTGTGTTATTTATAATACACTAGCTGGTTTACCCGACTTCATCCGGGAGGTATTCAACTATTTATATAAGAAAAATGAGGATGAAAAAACTACTATTTTCTTATAGGTATTGTACCTTATTTATTTATTAATTTATACATTCTCGGTACATACATATTTCTATTAAGGTTATAATACTTCTTTGTAAACAATATTTTTTGTTCATTGGTGAGGCGCATACACATATAGATTTTTTGCCGAGCTGAAACGGGAGCAAGCAACATAAAATTGTCCGTGGGTAAAACAGGGATTTGTGATGTCAAGGCCTGCAACCTTCAGTGTCTGTCCCTGTGCCTTATTGATAGACATAGCAAAAGCAAAAGCTTTATAGGAAATTGTATTCGAACAGGTATTCATTAGTAATCATGGGTATCCTGGGAATGAAAACAACTTGACCTTGCAGCGAATGACACATCTGATTTAAGCCTGCCGTGTTGTTTGCCATGAGACATATATCGTCAGCATAACCTATGTGGCTAAGCTTGTCAAACAGACTCCATTGGATACCGTGTCTTTCATTTGTACCCACCGTGGCAGTCATCACATCGTCAATCGCCAGAAAAAACAGAATTGGTGACAAGACATCTCCTTGTCTCACTCCTTGACACACATCGAAGGAGTCGTAAAGCTGTCCATTGTGCAAAACAAAACACTTTGCGTTGTTGTACGATTCTTTAATAACAGCGACAATTTTCTTAGGGATTCCTCGCGCTATAAGCGATCTCCAGATGCATTCACGATTGACCCGATCAAACGCCTTCTCAAAATCTACAAACATTAGGTACAGCGGTGATTGGTACTCAGATGATTGTTCGAGTATGATTCGCAAGGTGTTGATGTGGTTGACGCACGATCGGCCACTGCGAAACCCCGCTTGGTGCCTATTGAGGGTAGACTCGATCCTGGACTTAATCCTCTCGAGAATAATAGGTGGACACTAACTTCGGAAAAACGGACAGAACTGTGATACCGCACCAGTTATTACAGTTTTTGAGGTTTCCTTTCTTTGGTAACTTTACAATAACTCCATCCTTCCAGTCCCTTGGGTAAGTTTCACTCTCCCAGACAGCCTGCACGAGTTTAAGCAAAATACGGGAAGCTGCCTCAGGGTCTGCTTTTAGGAATTCTGCGGGAATACCATCAAGTCCAGCTGCTTTGTTTTTCTTTAGAAGATGTATCGCATTACCTATCTCTGCACTTGTTGGGGGACTGGTGTCAATACCCCTAGAAGATCTGCGCATGTTGTTCAATTGTGGATTCAATTCTGCATTGTGGTCATCATTTAGCAGCGCACAAAAGTGCTCCTTCCATCTTTGTAGCTGATCTAAAAGGTTGCCGTTCAAATCTAACACGGGATGGTTACTACTCTGTCCGACAATGTCCTTAGTGATTTTATACAGCTCCCTTGCGTCTCCTCTTCCTGCAGCATGTTCCGCATTTTCCGCAAGTTTGTCCACCATTGCCCTCTTGTCACGTCTCACACACCGCTGCACTGTCTTATGAGATGCTCTATACTCGTTTCGTAGAATCAATTTCCGCTGAGCATCACTTTCTGAATTGATTCTTATTTTAAGTGTTCTTCGATATGAGATTTTGTCCCAGGTGTCTTGGAATATCCAGGAATCCCTAGCTCTTGTCTGTCTGGGTATAGTTTCAGTTCCAGCTTCCATGTAAGCGCTCTTAATTTGCCCCACAAAGCATCTACCGATAAGCCAGTATTTTGTATGTTCGGTGCTTTGTCGCCGAGTGTGGTGGCGAAATTACAACGTACATTAGGGTCATTTAGAACGCTTGTGTTGAATCTTGGTCTCCTTGCTATACCCTCTGAGCGACGCTGTACAGCAGCTGTTCGTAAGCGAAGCAAACCCAGTAGCAAGTGATGGTCACAACCTGCATCAGCCTTTTTTTCGCTACGAACATCGCACAGTGACTTCCTCCATTTCTGCTGTTTAATGAAGTGATCGATTTGATTTTTGGTTCGACCATCAGGAGATTCCCAGGTGATTTTGTGGCAGGTCTTGTGTGGAAATAAAGAACCCCCAATCACAAGTTGACGAGCGTTGCAGAAGTCGACAAGCATATCACCATTTTCGTTATACGTTGACCTAAGCCATGCTTACCCATAACTCGTTCGAGGCCTACGTTATCAGAATTAATTTTGGCATTAAAGCCCCCCATGATGATAATGATATCGCCCCCTGGAACACCGTTGTACACCGAATTCAGATGAGTATAAAAAGAGGTCTTTTCGTCCGCTGAAGCCTCATTCGTTGGAGCGTAGCATTGAATAATGGTGACTTTTCTGATTTTTGAGCTAAACCTCGCCGTCATAAGTCTCGCCGAAATCGGTTTCCAGGATATAAGACTTTTGGTAGCTTCTTTAGTCATGAAGTTTAACAAGTATTTTTTTAAAGAAAATAATCCATCTATTAAATAAAAATAAATACTATTTCGGCATCACAAAGTCCCATTTTTGCTAAACTTTATGTCCCATCGTTAACCCTTGAAACAACAGCTTAAGTTTCCATATCATAATTTTAATATTATCCTTATTCATAAATAATTACCTTTCTTTGTATGTTTATCAAAATTCTAATTAACATTATCGGCATTAATTTTATTTCATCTCAAAAATATTTCTTTCAAATTTTTATTGAAATTTAATCGGATCAAAATAAAAATATATTACACAAAAAACTTCATTTCTGATGATGATATAAAAACACATTAAATGTCAGATCATTTAATTTGGCTTATGTCACAGACCTTGTTGTTAAATTATGATAGCTTACAAATATTTTGGCCGTAATGTTTGTTTTTGCTTGTGTAATGTACCTATACGAATAATCTGATATATATGTAAGTTATTGAAAGTCGTTTAAAGAAATAACGGTATTAAGTTGGAATTACATTTTTAATGATAAATATGATGCATTTTATTCTAACAGGAAATAACTTCCATCATTTAAATCTTACAAGAAAATAAATGTGAACAATTTTACACCTGCACTACAAGCTTTAAACAAGATCAAAAACCAACTGAAAGGTATTTGGCACTCTTTAAGATTTAAGTGCACGCATAAGTTGTAAGAAGTTACTTCATTTATTCTTGTTTAAATGTACCTTTAAGTTGTACTTCAACATGAATAATTACATCTTACTTTGTAAATTTTGTATGCATATTGCATATGCTACAAAGTATTTTATTGCGTATCCTGTTTTCATAAAGTGGTGAATTTTAAGATACATTACAAAACGATTTATCAAATGTATAATCTTATATACATACCAAACCCTACCAAAGATGCTAAATATTTTTCAAAAGATTTTCAATTTTCGAGTTTTGAATTTAGAGGCAACAAATTTTATGATTTATAATTTTATCACTTTATCTAACGAGATTATACTCATTAAAAAAAAAATAAATTACCAAATTCTTGAATCACTGTCCTTCAATTATGGAAGTCGTATAAAATAGTCGCCTTCAATGGGTCCAATATGAACATCGTCAATTAGACACGAAAAAATTGACAGCAGACTTTGATTTTCTTATGACAGGCCTTTGACAAGATACATACATTTACGCCCTTGAATTTATTACACTTGAAGGACATCACATACAAATTTAGTGCTATGATTTTATGTCTGTGTTAAATGCGAAATTTCCACTTAATACAAGACAAGACTGTTTGAAAATGTGTTTTTTTTATTTTTCAAAAATGACTTAATTGAGATGTGTGTTGTGTTATCCTTGTGAATGAAAATTGTATTTTTAGGATATATGAAGGTACATATTCGTTTTTAAGACTCAACCTTTTTGTTTGTTTTTCTCGAAAAAATGTTTGTTTATTTTAAAGTTGAGGATCTACAATTTACTCAGATTACATCCGCCTTCTGGAACTTCCCCATTCTTATTCTTGTACATTTTGCTGTTTTTATTTGTTCTAGAAAATAAAATATGTCTTGCTATGTAATCAATAGTTGTAGATTTCCGTCATCATATTTTTTTAATGGATTTTCAAAAACGAAAAAATAAGAAAATTTTGAAAATGGGCGAATAATTGAATGATTTTTGATTTTCAAAAATTCTTAAAAAGAATAGAAAGAATTATTTTGTAATTATGCTTGTCCACCTTCTTAACTGAAGCATTGGAATTTGTAACATTTAAGAAAACATACACCGTAATTATATGAGGAGTATAGGTAGGTATAGGTATTATGGAAAGGGATTATGTCCTTTTTCTGAACAAACCTAAATATGTGATATGAATGATCCCTTATATAGGTTGGAAATTGTTTCTGTGTATTAACTTAATACAGTTTGAGTTTTTTACTTGACTTGATCTTCAATAATAATTATACAGAAGTGTATATGAAAATGGAAACAATTTGGTAATTAAACAGTATTTTAAGTACAAAAACTAAAACAAATATACAAAAATAACATTTTTTCAGAGTATTGTTGGAACGTTAGAGTTCACCTAGAAACTTTATCGAAAAATTGATTTTTAAATACACAAAATTTTAAGTTGGCGATAAATACAAACTTGGCTGAGAAGCGACCCGACGACGGACGAGTGATACATTTTTAATAAGAATAGAATAAATGATGCTGGATTCAAAATAACAAGATCTTGAACATTTACAAAAATATATAAAAATATTCTTGTATTCTTGTGTATCCTAAATTTTTGCCAGAAAGCTGTCATTAACAATTGTCCAAAGGAAGATGGACAAAATCCCTAAACTCAAAATCCAGAAAACCCAAAATTAAATATACATAGCTTACATTCCGAAAATCTTGAAGCATACGAAATGCCATAATCAGAGATTTTTTCGGGATTTTGATGTTTGCCTATCGCAATATGGTTTATATCATTTAGATCGTTATAGAAGAATTCTCCTGGGTAATTCTTGCGTTTTTGAGCTAGCGCAGGGCATGTACAGAGAAGGTGAAGAACTGTTTCCTCCTCTTCCTCGTCCATACAGCTTCTGCAAAAGTCATTTGAGAATACCCCAAGCCGCGTGGCATGCTTTCCTCTTAGACAGTGCCCTTTTATGTCATTGAGCTTACGTATATGCGATATGCTTAGACCTTAGAGACAGCAAGCACCTTGATCGCTTTAAATCTTGTGTAGGCCAGATGTTTTTTGTGACCTGACACGTGGTGATGTTGTTTCAACTGGTGTTTGCCTCCTTCATAGCGTCCTGCATAAGCAATAGTTTACAAGTAGCGATTGGTATGCTACTATTAGCCAAACGTGGTAGAATAGGCTGTACTGTACCATTACTGGCGAGTTCATCTGCCTTACAGTTTCCTGGAATGTCTCTATGGCCCGGCCGGCACACAGCAAAGGTGAATATTAAACTGTTGTGCCATCTACATTAGAGATGATCTACAGTTATGGACTGTTATAGAGTATATAGAGACAGAGTCCAGAGATTTGATAGCGGCCCGACTATCTGAGAAAATACGGATATCAGATGTTGATATCACGTTTTCTTTAAGCCAAGACTTCTTTCATCGCCAAAAGTTCCGCTGGGAAGATGCTACAATGATTGGGAAGGCGGAATGAGAGACTTCATTTTAGTCGTTCAGAATACACATCTCCACCAACCCCTTCTTTTGTTTTTGATCCATCGGTATAAAAGTGGACTGACTCTTCTCCCAGGAATGCCGTATCCTCCAAGATGGATGATCTGGAAGGTATAGAAATCTGGAAGTTTCTGTCTAATTGCAGTTGGGGGATGGTGTAGTCTGTGTGGCTTGGAATTGGTTCTAAATACCTAAGAATTACGGAGTGGCCAATGTTGTTGTTAATCAACTGCAACGAATAGCAGAGCTTACAGCTATTTGTTTGCTAAATATATCAATAGGTGTTAGCTAGAGTAGGGTGTCCAGTGCCGCAAATGGGGTCGTGCGAAGCGATCTGCTTACACATAGGCAAGCTGAACGGTGGACTTTAATTATTTTGTCGCTGTTTATTGCTTTTTCTTAAGCAGTCCACCGTACTGCCACAAGCCACACCGTACATTAAAATCGGTCGGATTTATCGATGTTTATCGATGTGTAAAGCCAATGCGTAATTTGGGGTTGTAAGCCCTATTTATTACTAATATCTTTTTTGCAAGAAAAGAGAGATACAGTACTGTTTAACATGAATTGTTCTTATCACAACCAACAATTTCATAAGCAATTGCATCAAACTAATTGATCTGTGAAAACCATCCAGTATTATACAGTATTATGAGATACAGTATTTTGAAAATACTGAATTTTGAAATTCAATATTTTTAATGTGATGTATTGAATATTAACAATACAGTATTATGGCCATACCGTACTATACAGAATTTTGATCTTATAGTATTTTAAAATACAGCACAGCATTTCGAGCCAGTCCTCCAAGTACTACTCGAGAAAGTGCCACATACAATTTCCCGTAGGAAAAGCACTCTTTCCTGAAGTCGATACCAACTATGGAAAAAGTTTGTCCCTGGGATTTATTTATTGTTAGGGCAAAGGATATTTTTAAAGTGATCTGTAACCATTTGAAAGATATGGGCTGACCAGCCATGGGACCTGTAATGATAGTTGCTACAATCACATTATCTCTTAATTCTTTGATCAATAGTCTTGTACCATTACACATATTGGGAGGGCTTAAATTTCTTAAAAGTATAACAGATTAACAGATTGTGAATCTAAACCATTCTCAGATCCCCTTGAACACACACACAAAATTTCATCAAAATCGGTCCAGTCGTTTAAGAGAAGTTCAGTGACATACACACTCACAGAAGAATTATATATATTAAGATATAAGAAATAAAAACTTTTAAGAAATGCTCTAAAATTAGTAAAAATTGTTTTTCGATTAAAAATCTCGTTAACTAAAATGGAATTTGAAATCAAATTATTTCATTATATGCAAAATATTGTTGGTATTTTTAAATTTTTTAAGAGTAATTTAACTGACAACTTTTTTAACGAAACACTAAAACCTACAAAGTTGTAAGCAAGACAAATCGACAGACGGGATGGGAAGTTATCACTGTGGGTCGCATCCCAGCCTCTTTTTATTTTTAACTTTCAGAATGTAGCTGTTTTGGCATAAAACCAATTTCAATTTTATCAGCAACTCCTGTTAAACAAGACAAAGAAATAATTTCACAAAATTCGCCCATTTCAAAAAGTATGAGAACAAGTACACACTTTTCTTTATAAATCTCAAATTTATTGAAATCTCAAGGTGTGCACTTTGAAACTATATTATAGTAGCTAAACAATGATTTTTTAAGTGTTAAATACCACACATCGCGCTGACATTTTATGTCTCGAAATCCAACAATTTTACTTTCACATCAGAATCAGGACTCAAAAGTCAGGACATTTTTGTTTGTGCTCTGAAATAATTTCATAAATAAATCATTTATCTTCGTCCCCAACATGTCTGCTATGTTATAGTTGTTCCAATTTTATCACAGCATGAAATCGCAGCTCGATTGTCTTGCACTCAACAGTCTTATTGTATCCACCGAAATCAAACAAAAGATAGAGCAATGGGAAAGGATTAGGCGCACACCAGTCCAAAAGAATTTCATTATGATGGGTAAAAAAAGGACTTTCTCCCTTTTACTTTATTTTCTATTCCCTTGACATTGATTTTGACAGTTGAATGCCATCCCCCGAGTGTACACATATGACTATATATGAACAAGTACTCATACATCTCTATAAGTATGTTTACTTTGTTTATTTGTTGTGACAGGTCGGGACAATAAAAGCATTGTCCATGATTTTACTTTTGATGTCTTGAATAGAAAAATTATTCCACTTTATTTCTCTCTTTACTTTTGAATATAAAGACTTATTTTTATTTCAAACAATGAGAATATAGTTCAAGTTGGGAACCACACTTTCGTTGAATTTTCCCAGGATGTGATCAAACACAAAGGAAAACAAAACAAGTGATCGTATAGCAGGTATCCAAGAACTAAAACCAAATACAGATCCCTGCATTCACCATCAGATCATCATCGGTCGGTAGTGGGATATATTGGCCCACCGAAAAACGCTCAGTCCATATTCCACCAAACTTTACCAATATACTGAACTGATGTTCGCATAAATCAATCTTAAAATCGTGCTTGATTATAGCCCATTAGTGGAAGAGGCTATCATTAGCAGAGATAACATGCAACGTATTTTTTTTTTGACCACAGAGACGAGTGCCGCCGACTTAACACCTTCGGGGTCAAAAGATCGAATATATGTTGCTTATCTGAGGCAAATCTTAGGAGATTTTGCTAATTTTAATATCACACCACAAACTAATCTGCGAAAATCCACGCCTGATATGATGATGCGGACTTTTGCGACAGCGACAGGCGGTAAACGTTTATTAAAGGATCCGCACGCCAGGGATACCAAATACCATTTAAGGTTTGTCTGTTTGAGTTTTGGATTTCGTGCAAAATAAAAGGGCGTTATTAATTAAAGCTATGAATTATTGATGGGACGGTCGGCTTCGGCATCGGTATCCAAGAATATTATAAATAACTAAGTAAACTATGGCACCAGTTATTTATTTTCAACTCGAACCCCATACGTGATTAGCATGATAAAATAATTAAATTTAAATGAAAAACTCATTTTTCAACCATCATCAATGCGGTCTTATACCGATCTCTGAGTCAGACTCGAAGAAGAGCTATTAAATAAATGTCCCCTCACTGAAGACGCTTTTTAATTAAACTTTGCTGTAAGCTCTATGGTAATTTGTCAACGAAAATTGAAGTGTGATGCTGCAAGTAGTGGAAGTGCTGAACAAATAACAACGCCTGATCATTATTTATTCTTTTTCAATAAAAATAAAAAACAAAATGAAAGATTATGTAAACGGATCCTTTGTGTGACTTAAAAGAGTTTTCGACTTTTACGCCATTAAACCTGCAGGCATCTTGGGGAAAATATAAATAATTGCGCAGATGATTTATTTAATATCAGTTTTTAATGTCATTCTTGTTAATTGGTTTCATTATATTGATTATGGTTTCAATATGGAATATAATACCTTAAGTTAATTTATTAAATCACTGGAGGGGATTAAGTAATTTAGTTTCTCTGACACTAAAATCATATTCGTGATTGAAAGGCTTCTGATTCCGAAGACGGAGAGTTTTTCACTTGATTCACAGTCCCGATTTCTTATTTTTACTACAAAATCAAACTTATTCAAGGGATTGTTAAGCCTATAAGTTCTAAAAGCGATTTTTTAGTCATGGCAAAGACTTATTAAAAAACTTCAAAGCGACTTTATGAAAAAAAAAATCGTAAATTTTTTTCAAAGTTTTGACTTGAATACAGTTAAGGAAGTTAATTGCCTTAAAATCAATTCGGCTGCAGTCTTTTAAAATGTTAAAGTCTTTGAGTTAAGAATTACCATGTAATTTAATTTTGATTTTTAAAAAGTCAAAGGAACTGCTTTTGCAATGACTTTAAGTCACAAGTTTAAAAATGTTTTATGACTTTTTGTTTTAAAATTAAAGTCAAACTATAAGCCTTGACTGTAAGGTAAAAGTTCTGTTTAATTAAGTGTAACTTTACTGACTGCAATTATTTCTTCACCCTTATCTTAAAAATATGAAGTACTTTTTTTTTGTTTCAAAACGTTGAATAATCATAAAGTTTAATGGTTTATAATAAAAAATAGTATGTGAATACTAGATTTTTGAAGACGCTTTTCAAAAAACAATTAAAGAGTAGAAACATCGCTGTTGTTGATGCTGTTTCTTTCTTAACCCTTTCGGTACGAGAATGGTACAGAACAAAGAATATTTAAATGTAAACGTCCCACTCCCGTCCCGAAAGGATTAAATTGGTGGTATTGAAAGAAAACCAAGAAAACATTTAAAAATGAAATGTTAATTCTTTATTGAAATATTTTTTATAAAAAGCACGAGTCAAAAATTAAAAAATAAATATTTTTTTTTAAAGGGCTACATTTTCTCTGAAATATTTGTTGAAGTACAAAACAGTGTCGAATTAGTTATCAGTTACATAATTTTCAATTTATTGTCCTTTTATTTTTACTTGCAAAATAAAGGCACTTTACGATGCATTTGTACAAAATTTCGCACACGAGATTTGTGTTAAATATGACATTTCGATGGTAGGGAAGTCGAAAAAAGTGTCTACGTCGATTTATCACCAAAAACCATTATTACGTCGATTAAGTTCAAATGAGATACTTAAGGTTTGAAGCACATTTAGGCGTATTTAGTATTTTTCATTTTCTTGATACCAAAAATAATATAATAATACAATATGTTCAATCAAAAACAGAAAATGTTTAAAGGGTTATCCATTTTGCGGTCTGGTACAAACGCTCCGAATTGACGGTGACAGTCGTTGTCCTTTTCGAAGAAGTAAAGTCCAATCACACCTCCGGACCAAAGAGCGCACCAAACAGTGACTTTTTGTGGATGTAATGACCTTTCTTCAATTACTTGAGGATTCTCAGAACCCCAAATACGTCAATTTTGTTTATTAACACACCTACCGAGTGAAAAATGTGCTTCGTCGCTGAAGAAAATTTTGTTCGAAAAATCGCAGTCCACCGCCTGTTGTTCAAGCACCCATCCGACGTATCTATGACGTTGTAAATGGTCAGCTGGCTTCAATTGTTCTGTCAGCTGGATGTAGGTGTAGATCAAAATGCAAAATACGCCATAATGTCCCGTAAGACAGTGCTTATTCCTGAGAACGACGAGGAATCGACACATTCGGGTCATTGGCAACATTTTCACTTTCAGCAGCGATATTTTCAGTTGTACGAGCGAAACGATGATGCACACGCTTTACAATATCTGTAACCAATCCAGTCTCTTAAAATTTCCTCACAATTTTGCCAATTGCTTTCGTAGTTGGACGATTATGTAAACCATAATCTCCTCTTAAAGCACGATATGTGGCTGTGGCAGAATCACCATTTTTGTAGTAGGTTTTAACAATTTGTAGATTTGAATTATAGATTGTCACGGTATACCTAACAAATATATTTTTGGAAAAAAATCCAATTAACGGGTTTTTTCATTAATGTCAAACTTTCAACTGAAAAAAAAAATTGGTTACCAACTTAGTTTCGAAGATGTCAAATTCCAGCCCTATACTTTTGAAAATGCCAAATGGATAACCCGTTATATATACCCTCCTTTTAACAGTATTTTGTTTTTAAATTTTCACTTTTTCAAACTCTTATATTGTCAATATTTTATGATAAAACAAGAAAAAAAAGAGGCTGGAATGCGACCCACACTTATAACATCCCATCCCGTCTGTTGATTTGTCTTGCTTAAGAGGTTTGTATATGTTTTCGTGTTTCATTTAAAAAAGTGTCAGTTCAATTATTTAAAAGAAAAAATAAAAAAAATTAAAAACAATGTTTTGCATAATAATGAAATAGGTTGATTTCAAAATCTGTTTTAGTTAACGAAATTTTTAGTCGAAAACCAATTTTTACCAATTTCAGTAGCATTTCTTAAAAATTTTTATTTTTTATGTAAACAAATACAAATTAGATGAATGGAATTAATTTGAAGTCAATATCTTCTATTGTTCACGAGATATCGAGAACCGAACAATAATTTTTACCAAATTTGAATACTATTTTTTGTAGATCTTATTTTTGTATGAAAAATTTGCCCGTTTGATTTTTATAAGAAATTTACTGTATATGTCGAAAACAATATTTTCTGTAAAATAAAAATAGTTTGAAGCCAATATTTTTAAATATTGAAAAGATATTTGAGTCCAAAGTAAATTTTTACCAACTTTTATTAATTTTCTTTTGTAAAAAAACATCAATTAAATTTTTCTCAAAATTTAACTGAATGTTTAAAACAATATTGCTTTCAAGATAAAATTAATTGGGAGCCATAATCGAAATTTTTGAAAAGATATTTGACCGAAATCATTTTTTACCAACTTTGAGTACTGTTTTTTTTCGGATTTTTATTTTTTTTAAATTATAGTTAATTCGATTTTTCTCAAAATGTCAAAAAACGTTATTCTTCGTTGCGTAAAATTATTTTGGAGATTAAATCATATTTTATTCGTAAAATTTTCGAGATGACAATTATTTTTTTCAGTTTTTTTTTATTTATAAAAAAAACCGTTAATTGGATTTTTTTTTCGAAAATATACTTGTTTGGTATCACGTTACAATATATAATACAATATATAATACCAATTTAATTCAAGTCTCTAGAGTTATTGGTTCGTGGGATATTTTGGGTTAGCCAAAATTTTCACCTTCTTTTTAAATTACTATGGTGAAAAAAAACACCCACTTAACTTTTTTGAGAGTCCTAAATGCATCTGTATAACAAAATTTATTTGAAGTCGATATCTCTGCATGGTTCTTGAGCTATAGACGTTGGAAAAAACTTAACGAACGTACGGGCGTACGAACGTTTGTACACACGCACGCACAGATATCTCTCTAAAATTTTTTTATTTAGACTCTAGTGACTTTGAAACGTCTAGAAATGTCAAAATTTTCACGGACAGATTACAATAACTTCCTATGGGAAGTTAAAAATATTAAAATTGAGAGTCAAAATTTCTTAAAAAATCTCAAACGTACCCAAGCATTTTTAAATTAGCTGTGCTGTGAACGACTGGATGCCAAAAACATTTCTTAAACAAAATTAAAATTTTAATTATGAATTAATTAATTACAATTTTTGAAAACAATTAACAAATTGAGGTTTTCTTAAAAATAAATAAATGTCATTTAAATTTTTGAAGACAAATTTATTTCGCAGGTATATTTTTGAATCTTAAAATATTTTTTTTTTTAAATTATTTTATGTGTAGGTACTTTAGTGTCAAATTATTTTTCGAATAATCATAAAAACCATAAATGATTGCTTCTTTTAAGGTTTTTATAAGACCCTCCCGTTTACACAAGAGAAATTTCAAATAGTTAATGATAATGATACTATTTTTAAAATAGTCTCTTTGGGGTCATGACTTGAGCAAGCTCGTACGATCCATTTTATTTTAAAAGTACTCAGTTTTTTTTTTGTATTTTGACTGAAAAACTAAACGGTACGTCTTTGGTTAGCAATGTCTTGACAAATTAATAATTGAACATACAATTTAAAATCAGATTCGAAAACTCTTATCAAATGTCTACAAATAAAATTTTATTTAATTACTTTTTGTACAAATTAGTTTGACCATTTTCGTAAATATTTACCAAATATCGCATACTTTATCTTTTTCTGACGTATTCAATTTGGAATGTTAAATCGTTTTAGGAACGCTATTCAATAATGTTTCTTAAGCACCCTTTTATTATTATTTAAATGAAAACAAGGACGATAGCTTTCTCTCTATACTCTATTAGTTCAAGTAAGTAAAATGGGTTTACAAAAAAATGTTTAAATATTTATTATAAGAACAAAATTAGACTTTTAAAAAAAAAATCGAAAAAAAACTAAAATCATTCATTTTTCGAAACTTCATTTAATGCAATAATCATTGAAAATAATTAAGTGCAAAATTAATTCCACTCAGTACCTACAGAAATCCTGTTAACAATTCTGTTCATTAAATCGGATAAAAGGTCAACCGAATATTTTCATCATATCAATCACCAATCATATTTTTTTTAGAATTAGCAACTATAGTAATTTTATGAAAGTTTTGTTAACGATTCGGGAAGATAACAAACAGTAAAACAACTTACGTAATTAGTATGCAAATTACAACACACTACCAAATAACTTCTGTAAAATGAATTAAGTTTTCAGCTCAAGTCAAGAAAAAAATTTGCACAGTAGCAGCAGCATATTTAATTAAAATTTATTTTAAAATGTTCGTAAAAATATCTCAAACCCTTATTTCACTTTAATTTCGATATTAAAACAAGTTTTTTTTTAAATTAATGATGGACGAAAATATTCCAACAATATGACCTCTTTTAAACACATCTTATATAAATCTCTTATTGTGAAAGGATTTACATTCTAAGGACCACAGGAAAATGAAAAGATTAATTCCAAAAACAAAACGAAAAAAATATAATAAACTAGGTTTTTTGAAATTTTAACAGAGTTTAACATTCAGCATTAATAATAATTCTTCTGCATCTCCCACTTCAAAATGTTTCCTTGCTAAAATAAAACAAATCATTGAAATAAGATTATAGACCGCGAAGAACACATTTCATACTTAACACTGTAGTTTCATTTTTTCAGGTATCCTTTTGTCAGTTTATTTTCAATAAACAAAAAATACAAACCTAAAATATCAAATAAATGACAATCCAAGTTCAAAACAAAATGTGGAAACCAATAATTTAATTTTTCATAATTTTTTTTTATTTTCATTTTAAAAGTAGTTAACGTTAATTTATACAAAAGTCTTCCATCCTTATATCCTAATCATTGTCTTCCATTTCGAAACTTATAAAACTTAAAAAATACTGATTTTCTTTTGAAGCTTAACATAAGCACTTAAAATCTATTTTTTCTTTTATATCAAATGAAATATGTTTTTCTTTTTTAATTATTATTTACACGAAAAATAAAAATAAAACTTAACTTATTATTTCTACTAGTTTGACTAGAACGGCGGCGGTCGGTGGTGGCAGGGAAAAGTGCTTCACTTCCGCCTTCGGTGGAACAAAAGGTACAATATTTGTTTCGATACGAACAAAATAAAACACTGGTTTGAAAAAATTAAACAAAAAACCTCTTCAAGTCGGTTTTCTATTGATCCTGCCACAGAGAAATGTAGTCTAGGATTTCCTCGTCGTCAGGAGCATCACCTTGCACAACATAGTTGTCGTAGGGTTCGAATTTCAGCTGCACATGCTCCGCAGAATTGTGAGTGGCCAATGTTAGGTGATGAGCTGTGTTCTCGTAGTTTGCCGATTCGAAGGACATGCTCGAGTGGAAGGACAATGGTGGTGAATCGGCCGGTTGCTGGAGGTATTGTGCTGCAGCTGTTGGCGAGTGGAACTGCTCCGGACTGGATGCATCATAATAAAGACTGGGTGGTGGCGATCCAGAGGTAGAACTCTGTCCGATTTGGGAACTATTACTCGATGTGTCACTGGAGTTCATGTCCTCGAGGAGATCGTGTAAACGACGAATATATTCGACGGCTATCTTGAGAGTGTCAACTTTGCTGATTTTCTTGCTCGGACCACGACCTCCTTTGGAGATATCGGCAATTATCGCCTGCGGGATGTGCTGACGGAGTTTGGCAAAACTTGTGTTCACCTGCTTGACACGATTGCGTTCGCGAGCGTTGCGTCTGGCTACCGATAGCGTTTGCTCACCGTACGGGATATTCGCGTAGGTGTATTTCTTCTTGTACTGCTGATCGTTTAGCGATGAAATTGTATTCATGCCGTTCATGCCAAGGACCGTTGTCGGATTTAAGGATCTTTTTCCGGCAGCCGGTGCGGGGGCGATTGGTTGGTATTTTAGTTTGTTTTCAATGTGATGGACATTATATGCGGTTGCCATTTTTATGAATGACTTTTAAGATTTATTTTCACTTCTTCAAAAAGAAAGATTTTCTTATATTAACCTTGATTTATTTGAGAGTCGAACTTAACACTGCGACACCTTGCACTTGAATGAGTCCCTTCGTCCTAAACCTTTGGGTTTTGTACCTTTCCACCTGGTGATGGCATGGATTCTCTTAGCTCTCTTCGATTCAAACTCGACTACCTGGCTGTTTATACCGGTGCTGTCTGCACCAGTCTACCTTTGAGTGTATAATGTTGTACAGGTAAAAATCAAAGAGTTTTTTCCTTTAAAGCAGGGGAAGTTCGTAACCATGGAGATGATGAACAACGTACGGATCAACAACCCCCACCACTTAGCATTGAAAAAGGAGAAGTGCCTGATCGCAAGCTGTAAACGTCAGTCCTCTGATAAGGCTGTGCGTATTTTTGTATTTCCCCTTCGATCGTCTGCGAGATCAGCGCAGAAGATTACCGCAAAGAAGTCTGCACACTGAAGAAGAATGGTGCGGTTGCCGTCTTGATCGTCGATCGTCGTCTCGTAGTCGACGACTGGACGGACGTGTGCGGAAGACTCAACTCAACTCGTCGATCTATACCAAGGGTACCTAATACCTATATACGAAACGCGTGCCGTGTCTGCATGCATAGGCTTCGGCATCGGCGGCAACGAACAACGACGACGAACGACGGCGATAGCACGGTGCCAGTGCCATGTAGAGGGGCTTATTATTTTTTACAGATGCAGATGTTCAAGTTGATATAACTACACTTTGATGTGTATTTTTCTATCCCTTATGAATATATCGTTCTGTTTTGGATATTTTTTGGTTTAATTTTATTGCATGAGATATTTTCACTACTTATTCCATGGAACTCGAAAATTCAAGATTGAAACAGGATTTTGTTTGCGGCAAGGGGGGGACATTTTTAATTATGAATGTTCACTGCGATATCGTTTTATTTTAAGCGATCTTTTGACTTACTTAAATTAACTATACTGGCATTTAAAATAAGATCACTGAAAGGGTTTTTTTTCTGGACATGGTTAACTAGTTTGCATTTTTCGCATGCTTACAATTTATGTGCGTAAAAATGTAAGAACTAGTGTGGGGATATGGTATATTTAAAATGCTAAAATATGATAACAAATAAATTATCTAGTATTTGACACATTTATCGTTCAGTAAGAATATGATCCTCAATCCTTCAAGGTGCTCAATTTCGATACAAAATATACCTAAGAGGGAAAAACCACTAAATTTCCATTTTCTTTTGAGTGGTGCAAAACGGTAATAAGCTATTTGTGAATTAGCTTTTCAAAAGGCTGGGATGCGACCCACACTAATAACTTCAAATCCCGTCTGTCGATTTGTCTTGCTTAAGAGTTTGCAGGTTTTCGTGTTTTGTTAAAAAAGTTGTCAGTTGAATTATTCCTAAAAATTTAAAAATTACCAAAAATATTTTGCATATGATGAAATAGTTTGATTTCAAAATCTATTTTTGTTAACGAGATTTTTACCAATTTTAGTAGCATTTCAAATTTTTTTAATTTCTTATATAAACAAATATACAAATTAGATGAATGAGAAATTGTTTGAAGTCAATATCTTCTATTATTCACGAGATATCGAGAACCGAACATCAATTTTTAGCAAATTTGCGTACTATTTTTTGTAGATTTTAATTTTTTTTTATGAAAAAACAGACTTTTGGATCTTTATAAAAAAATTACTGAATGTCGAAAACAATATTTCTTATAAGATCAAATTAGTTTGAAGCCAATATTTTTAATTTTTGAAAAGATGTTTGAGTCGAAATCAATTTTTACCAACTTTTGTTAATTTGTTTTTAGGTTTTTAATTTTTTGTAAGAAAACTGTCGATTCGATTTTACTTAAAATTGTACCAGATGTTAAAAACGATATTCTTCGTTGCACAAAATTATTTTGGAGATGAAATAATTCTTTGTTCGAAAAATTTTCGAGGTGACAAATATTTTGTTCAGTTTTTTTGATTTATAAACAAAGGGTTAGTTTGATTTTTTTCCAAAAATATACTAGTTTGGTATCACGTCATAAAATATAATAAAAAAAGAGGCTGGGATACGCCCCACACTGATAACTTCCCATCCCGTCTGTCGATTTGTCTTGCTTAAAAGTTTGTCTATATGTATCAATTTTTACCAATTTTTTTTATGAAAAAACGGACTGTTGCAATTTTATAAAAAAAATTACTGAAAATCGAAAACAATATTTTCTGTGAAATAAAATAAGCTTGAAGCCAATATTTTTAATTTTTGAAAAGCTATTTGAGTCGAAAGTAAATTTTTACAAGTTTTAGTATTAATTTTTTTAGTTTTGTATTTTTTGTAAAAAAAACTGTTGATTCGATTTTTCTCAAAATTTTATCAGAAAACGATATTTCTTATAAGATAAAATTAGTTTGAAGGTAATGTCTCAAATTTTTGAAAAGATATTTACGTCGAAAAACAATGTTTACCAACTTTTATAAATTTTGTTTTTTAGGTTTTTTTTTGTAAAAAAAAACTGTCCATTCGATTTTTCTCAAAATTTGTCCTAATATTGAAAACAATATTTCTTATAAGTTTAAAGTAGTAAGAAGCTGTTATCTCAAATTTTTGAAAAGATATTTGAGTCGAAAATCAATTTTTACCAACTTTTATTAATTTTTTTTTTGGGTTTCTATTTTTTGTAAAAAAAAACTGTCAATTCGATTTTTCTCAACATTTTTCAGAATGTTGAAAGCAATATTTCTTATAAGATAAAATAAGTTTGAAGCCTTAATCTAAAGTTTTTGATAAGATATTTGAGTCGAAATTCAATGTTTACCAACTTTGAGTAATGTTTTTTTTAGGTTTTTATTTTTTATAAAAAAAATTGTAAATTAGATTGTTCTCAAAATTTTACCTGATGTCAAAAACATTACTCTTCGTTACACAAAATTGTTTTGGAAATAAAATCATATTTTAGTCGTAAAATTTTCTAGGTGACAATTATTTTGTTCAGTTTTTTTGATTTATAAAAAAAAACCGTTGGTTAGATTTTTTTCCAAAAATATATGTACTAGTTTAGTATCACGTCATAAAATATAATAAAAAAATTAATCCAACTCCCTAGCGTTATTGGTTCGTGAGATATTTTGGGTAAACCAAAATGTTCAACTTTTTTGAAATTGCTATGGTAAAAAAAAAACACCCACGAAATTTCTTTGAGAGTCCTTTCTGCATTATTATCGGTATAACAAAGTTTACTTGAAGTCGATATCTCTACTGGTTATTGAGCTTTGTACGATGAAAAAAACGTCACGACCGTACGGACGTACGGACGTACGGACGTACGAACGTAAGTACACACACACGCACAGGCATATCTCGAAAAATCTTTTATTTCGACTCTATCGGACTAATCGGACCGATTACAATAATTTCCTATGGGAAGTTAATAATTCAGCTTCATCCGTATTATCGCCCGATCGCACTTACGTCCCTTCTTTCCAAGGTCATTTAAATGACGAATAACTATCAGCTCAAGAAATATCTCGAAGACCGAAGACTTCTTGGGGACCGGCAGTACGGCTTTCCTAGCAATAGGCCCACCGTTTATGGTTTATTTAACCAAACAGTGGAATGGAACATGTCATAACATCGTTTTGGAGAAAGTAAGATGATTGCACTTGATATTTCAAAACAATTTGATAGAGTTTAGCATGAGGCTGTTTTATCGAAAATGCACGCCTTTAACGAGCCTCTCATTCGTTGGATTAGAATTTACATTTCCAACCGTTCAATACCAGTAGTATTGGATAGATTCAAGTCTGATGCACGCATATTGAATGCTGGTGTACCCCAGGGTTCTGTTTTGCCTACTACACTTTTTCTCAATTTTATTAATGATGTCTTGTCTGCAGCTTTTAATCCACTTATCAAAAATGTCTCCAAAGTTCTTCATAATCTTGCTGATTGCCGCTTAATTGGTTGATTATGATAACTGTTCGATCGAGTTCTTGGAAAAGCATGAAACACCGTTTCTGGAGTAGTTTTAAATATTTTGAACAATTTGTTTGATTATTAAAGGATCTATCAAATTCCAAACATGCAACTAATATAAAGACAATTTAAATGGTATCTCAGTTTAAAAGATGTCAAATGTCAGAGTTTCCAACTTGAAACCACGAAATGTGTGACCTTTTTTAAAATTTCTGTACTTCTATTTGACCTAAATTTAAGAAAAGTTAAATGATTTTTGTAATTTCAATTTTCCAAGACTTCCAGAAATAACACTTCGGAGTCAAATGAAACCGCCAATTTCAAAGCAGCTAAAAGTAAGTCATTAAGTCATAAGCTAACCATCAATTAACGTGACGATCGCATTTTGTCTGTCATCTAGTCGTCGACCGGAAACAAGTGTCTGGCTTTTGTCCAACTCTTAGTATGGATAGTAGATGTAGTGAATATAAAGTTCTTTTTATTTCTTAATTGAACAATGGTAACAATCTAAGGAATTTCCCAATCAAAATTCCAATGAAGAGTTAGTTATCTGTATCTTTTGCGTGTTTCCAAACTGCGATGTTCTTTGATCGAGTTAATTAGATAAATGACTGAAATTGTTGCAAGTCTAAATAACTAAACATTTTGTAGTCGTATATGTATACGAATAAGAACTTCAAGCTGCGGCATATATGTACATTAAAGATTCTCGAACATCTCTCACTTCTAATGCGTTACTGATGCACCTTTTGGTTGCACCATTCAGTCAAAAATGCACAAGCACATAGAATATAATGTGTCACAGCAGAAGACATGACACAGCCCCTGGATGAACGTGAACAAGAAGAATACCAGGTCTTGAATGGTGGCGCTAATGAATGACTTCGAACGTGACATGAATTTTAATAAAATTTATTTTTTGAGGAGGCCTTATCCATTTTTGGAGATATTGAACGTATTTTGGTCACTTGAAGACGAAAAAGTAGTTCTGTTGAAAAAATACATTCGATAAAAGGTTTCACTCTCAATAACCCGCTATTTTGACAGAAGTCACTCTTAAAACTGCCATCTTTTGAAATTTCAAAAGTTAAAACTAAGCTATTAAAAATTTCAGTATTCAAGCCTCAATTTTTAGATATGTCAAAAGTTAAAAATATTCCGTTAAAAATGTAATGATTCACCCATCTCTTGAAGGGTTGGCGTTAAAATTGTTAAAATTCACTACAAAAAATACTGAAGACACTTTGAAGACACAATTTTCAGTTTTGCGTGAAAAGTTTTGTACAAGTGAGATTTTTCGAGAACGATTTTCGTAGATTTGTTTATAATATGCTTATTTGACGTACTCAGCTTTGTTTCCATTTCGACTCACTCTAAAGCTTTTTTGAATGTTATGGCGGTGAATTCTTAAAGGCTTATGAGGGGATAACCGGATGGAAGAAATCTAAGCCTGACATAACTTCTTTAATTTTAAAAACATTTCCTAGGCAGCATAGTTTATATAGACATCTAGCATATGCCTGGTTTTGCACCACTTCTTTTAACACTGATCCGGTGTGATTAAGTCTGAATTTAGGTTCTTGTTGTTTTTTGTTACCAATACCGTTAAGGATGGTGTTTTTGTATGTTTTTTTTTTTGTAGCGACAACAACAACTTTTGTTCCTGAAGATGATGCGCTATGTGTCATATTTAAAGCCCCAGCATAACATCTTGATCTGCAGCGCATATTAGCTGCGCGCGCCACTTGTGACTTCTTCAATCGGTGGTGTGTGTGGATAAAACGAAAGCACTACGGATGAGCACCTTTCATCCGGGCCGACAGGACAGCGTCCAAGCAGACTTTTCTGGCACTGAACTGGGAATTGTTTGGGCATGATCTGATCAGGGCTTGCCACGCCATGGCATGGTGAGGTGATGTCAGTAAAGAGACAAGGCGAAGGGACGTGCTGTTCGGTTTGCCAATTTCTTGTTTGTCGTTGTTGTCATATCGTTTTTGTCCGCCCTTCCGTCTTTCCCGCTTTCGAATTCGTTATGGAATGTTAATGTTTTTATACGCTAACTCCTCGACATTTAATTCGATTTGCCAGGCCAGAGTGAAACCTGAGTGCTGGGACTGGACATTTGTAAGGCCATCATTGCATGAGCCAGAACAGGCACCACCACAATGTACGAATACATGGGAGCGGGCGCAGGAGGGAGAATATGTTTTTTTGTTGATCTCTGGAAGCCGGCAACATTTTCTGCGAATTAATGTCCAAATATTGCTATAGTTTCGCGTATTGGCACCGCCATCAGTGAGTGTTATTTACGCGATACCTTTCGCATATGATCGGCAGCAAGATGACTTTATTTTCAAGAACTGACGGCACTGACATCTCAGGTACAGCGGAGAGAAGTGCATAATTGCAATTTGGTACTTAGTGACAGTAAAACGAATCCGTGGGACCCATGATGGTGTAAATGACATTGTTGCATTTTTATGAGCCTCCGGGGAAAGTGAATTAAATACATTTAGGTACACATATTATGTTTTTTGTTTTTGAAATGTTGGTATGGTATGATTATTTTAGGGCAATCTTAATTATGTGCTTAATTAAGGGAGTTGCTTTAAGTTTTGGGGTTTGTTTGTTTCCGCCTTTGTATAGTTATGGCTAGGAACGACATCCTTTATACTTGTGTATATCCTTTTATACAGTTAGACTTGATTTTTTGAATTGGTTTTTGGCGCCTTGGTAATTTATGGGCTCTTTTTCGCAGCTTGATGTGCCGAAAATTACATATATCTATATATGTACATATCTGGGCTGATGGGACGATGAAACTGAGACGAGACAAAAAAAGGTGTGAATTGGTTCACAAGAAAACAAGGAACGTTTCGCACCTTTCTGATGATGATATGGTGTGATGTTGGCATCAGACAACATACTGGTTAGAGGGTTGATTAATGGTGTTTTAACAGGCTCTCCGATATTTTAATTGGACTTGGTCTGAGTAATGTATAGGCGGCAGAGAAAGGGGTGTTGTTTGCAGATATGTTTTGGATTTTTGTTTTTGCAAATCACCTATAAAACCATCCGTTAAAGGGCGTATTTTGTAGTACCTATTAGGTATTGATGGATAGACTGTTATGCCACAAAATTATACCTAATTTTGAAGACGTGTTTCAAAGACGGGCATAATAAGCAGTCCTTGAAAAGAAAAATGTTTGACATAAATCGAAATAATAACGGAAGAAGTAAGGCCATCTGCAAACGAAGCGCCTGGTCAATGGTGTATAAGCAAATAGCTCTTGGATGATGCAGCACATAATATATGTAGGTTTCAATGGAAAAGTACAAACGGTCATTAGCTTAAAGTCCTAAGGTTTGTATAATGGAACAGCCCATAGGCTGCACTCCGCCAAGAATACAAAATAAGTTCATGTGGGCTGCTGAATGTTGTGTGAAGTATTTTTATCAGTGAGATGAATTCATTTTATGATTTTTCTTACTAATATTTGTTGTTTGATTATAAGTACACAGGAACGAGAAAAGGTCACATGAGGTCACATACCTTAAACAGTTTTTGTTTAAATAGTCTTGGTATTAAAACATACGTATTAGAGGCATATTTTAATTGCGAGAAAGAACTCTACCAGAAAGTTAAATTCCAAAAAGTCCATAAAGTACATTACCATAGAGTACACTCCAGCGAGTATAAACCTCGAAGAAAGCTTTAAAAGAGAACACAACCAGAGAGTTTCTTCCCGGAAAGTATTGCAAACATCTTAGACTCTAAGAGTTTACACTACCAGTGACAATGTGTATACACTACCAAAAAGAACATTATTAACTTCCCATAGGAAGTTATTGTAATCGGTCCGATTTGTCGAATTGACATTTCTCGACGTTTCTATGTCGTATTTCCGTACGTTCGCAAAGTTTTTTCGTCGACCATAGCCTAAGATACAGTAGAGATAACGTGACACCAAACTCGTATATTTTTGGAAAAATCCAATAAACGGTTTTTTTTATAAATCTTTTTGAACTAACTCTTTCTAAAAATCTTTTATTTCAACTCTAGGGACCTTGAAACGTCGAGAAATGTCAAAATTTTCAATTTGACAAATCGGACCCATTACAATAACTTCCTATGTTAAGTTAATAACTGTCACCTCGAACATTTTACGAACAAAAAATGATTTTATCTCCAAAATAGTTTTGTGCAACGAAAAATAACATTTTTGACATCTGGTAAAATTTTGAGAAAAATCGAATTGACACTTTTTTATAAAAAAAATAAAAACCAAACAAAAACATTACTAAAAGTTGGTCAAAATTGATTTTTGACTGAAACATATTTTCAAAAATTTAAGATTATAGTTTCAAACTAATTTTGTCTTATAAAAAATATTGTTTTCAACATTCGGTACAATTTTGAGAAAAATCAAGTTGAAAGTTTTTATTACAAAAAATAAAAAACCTAAAAAAAAACATTACTAAAAGTTGGTAAAAATCGATTTTCGACTCAAAAATTTGAGATTATGGCTTCAAATTACTGTTTTCAACATGCGGTAAAATTTTGAAAACAATCGAATAGACAGTTTTTCTTACAAAAAATAAAAACCTAAAAAAAAACATTACTAGAAGTTGGTAAAAATTGATTTTCGATTCAATTTTCTTTTCAAAAATTTTAAATATTGGCTTCAAACTTGGTTTTCTCAAAGAGAATATTTTTTTCGACATTCATAAAATTTTGTGTACAAATCCAAAAGTACGTTTTTTTCATAAATAATAAAATCTACAAAAAATAATACGCAAAATTGGTCAAAATTGATGTTCGGTTCTCGATATCTCGTGAACAATAGAAGATATTGACTTCAAATTAATTTCATTCATTCAATTTGTATTTGTTTAGATAAGAAATAATTTTTTTTTAAGAAATGCTACTAAAATTGGTAAAAATTTGTGTTTTCGACTAATAATCTCGTTAACAAAAATAAGTTTTGAAATCAAACTATTTTATCATATGCAAAAAATTGTTGTTAATTTTTAAATTTCTTATTATAATTCAACTGACAACTTTTTTAACAAACCACGAAAACCTAAAAACCTCATAAGCAAGACAAATCGACAGATGGGAATGAAGTTATCAGTGTGGGTCGCATTCCAGCCTCTTTTCTTTAAATGTCTCATGAAGCTATTTATTTATTTTGTGTACTTTCTAGAATATTTTCTCTAGAAGTGGAATCGCTGGTAGTGTACTTTGTGGTTAACAGAGTTAGCCCTTGAGTCACAGAGAGGCAAATAGACCTCTGATATCATGTCACGATATCGAGTACCAGTAACAGTAAGTCAAACTTAACCTTTTAAAAGGTTGTCAATACTTTTTTATACAACAACCAATTAAAAATTTGTTTTTCCAAATTTTGATTTAAAAATCTCCTTAATTTAGACATAGAAAATATTTATGTACTTATGGAACCCGAAGATGAAATTTTGATCGTAGGTGACTTTAATCTACCAAACCTTAACTGGACAAAAATTGATGACGACAACTTCCATGTTCCAATAAATGCGTCCAGCTTTAATGAACTAACATGTATAGATGGTATGTCATCGTGTGGTTTAAGTCAATTCAATGGATTGAGAAATCGTTTTGGAAAAACTCTTGACTTAGTGTTTTTCGGCGATACAATTAACAACGAAATTGCTGTTTTAACTGCTACTGTAAAACTAATAGACGAAGATCGACATCATCCTGCATTAGATATTTCACTGGTTTAAACATGTCTTCTCCTTACAATAACAATAATAACAACAAACTTGAATTTGACTTTTCTAAATGTAATTTTGTAGATCTTTTTGATATGTTAATAACTGTAAATTGGAATCAATTATTTTGTAATTGTAATATTGAGGATATGTGTAATAATTTTTATAGAACTCTTTTTAACTGCTTTTACGAAACTATTCCTTTAAAAAGATCACGTTTTGCTTCAAATGCACTACCATGGTTTGATACGCGTATTAAAAACTTAAAAAATAAAAGGAACAAAGCTTGGGTAAAATATAACATAACTAGAACTGACGATGATTACAGAACTTTCTTAATTCTAAAACAACTCTTTTCTGATTATTCTAACACTCTATATGACGATTACATTTGTAAAATAGAACATGGTATTAAATCTAATCCAGATAGTTTCTGGAATTTCGTTAATAATAAAAGGAAACGTGTGGCTATCCGAATTCGATGTCAAATAATTCGTCAACTAGTCATGATCCAAAGATTATTGCAAACATGTTTGCTAATCAATTCAAAGTAGCATTTGAAGAATCAGACTTTAATAATTAATTTTGAAATAAGTGAAGACACAGTTGCTCAACATATATTAAAACTCGATGAGTGCTTTACTCCAGGCCCCGATGGTGTTCCATCTTATATATTAAAAAAATGTGCTTCTTATTTGTCATATCCGTTATGTGTTCTCTTCAATGCATCCTTAAAAAGTTCAATTTTTCCTGTTATCTGGAAAAGTTCATTTATTATTCCCATACATAAAAAAGGCCCAAAGAATGAAATAATGAACTATAGGCCCATTGCGAAACTATCTGTGATACCTAAACTGTTTGAGTCAATTGTGAGCAATGTTCTTTCTTTTCATTGTAGTTCTATTATTTGTGATATCCAGCATGGCTTTGTCAAAAAGAGATCCACTGTAACTAATTTATTTAACTTCGTGTCCTTTTGTCTAGATGTATTTGAAAAACGCGGGCAAGTTGATTGCGTATTTACTGACTTTAGTAAAGCCTTTGACAAGTTATGTCACAATACACTAATTCTAAAATTATACCATCTAGGATTTAACAACAATTTTATAAATTGGATTTCTTCATACTTAAAAAATCGTCGTTATTCTGTCTTGTTTCGTAATGAAAGTTCAATTCAATTTGTTGTCAATTCTGGCGTCCCTCAGGGCAGCCACCTAGGTCCTATTTTATTCGTTTTATTTATTAACGACTTGGTTTCAAACTTAAAAAACTCGTCTGTCCTTGTTTATGCTGATGCCATTAAGCTTTTCAAAAGTATAAAATCCTCCTCTGACTGTTTATTATTACAAGAAGACTTAACAATATTTAGGGAATGGTGCAATAAAAACCGACTTGTTTTAAATGTTGACAAATGTACAACTATGAGTTTTACACGTAAAAAAATTCCGTTTTTGTACGACTATACGTTTGATTCTTGTCCGTTATGTAAAGTTTCTATGTTTTCTGACTTAGGTATTATTCTAGATCCCAAATTATCATTTAATGATCATTTAAGTTATATAATTAAAAAAGCCAATAGGGTTCTTGGATTCATTAAAAGATTCGGTCGTGATTTTCGGGATCCTTATGTTCTTAAACTTCTATTTATTTCGTTTGTTAGACCAATTTTAGAATACAGCTGTGTGGTATGGTCACCTTATTACTCAATACATGCTTCAAGAATTGAAGCGATCCAAAAAAGGTTTCTGCGTTTCTGTCTTCGGTCTCTTCCATGGGCAAGGGAAAATCTATTTCCGCCTTATTCTCAAAGACTATCTTTGATCAGCCTCCCTTCTTTGACTAACCACAGAAAGTATATACAATTTTGTTTTATTGTTGGGATTATTAATGGTTCGATATCATTACTGTCGTGCAAGTTTAAGGCGACAGCAACCTATTATTCAAATATTTAGCAGATCAAACTATGGTGTATGTAGCCCTCTCAATCAGTTAATAACAATTTATAACGAATTTCATTTTTGTTTAGAATCTGTAAATGATAATATAAAATGTAAACAATTTAAACTTATGTTTTTCAACAATATTGTATAATAAATATAAATTACTAGCTGACCCGACAAACGTTGTGTTGTCATATAAATAATTTCTAGAGAATATTTTGCTAGAAATAAATAACTTATTGTAAGTGTGTAAGGATGTGGTTTACCTATATAAGTGGGAGAGGTATAGAGCACTATAAATGGTGATAAAATATTAAAATAAAAAATCACCAAACAAATTTTTTAATTTATTAGAATTAATTCTTTAAAATTATATACATATCGCTAATATAGGACTGTACCTGTACTACAAAAGAACAATATTAATCCCTTTATGCAATAGAGTGAAAAATATTTTGTGTTATCACATCTTTCGCCAATATAAACAAACTGGATGGTTTGCCCACTTGAGGTCACGCCACGTATAATTGTCCGTGTGAAAAACATGAAGTGCTCAAAAAATGTTAGCCGTTTGGCCTTGAGACTTATTGATAGTTATAGCAAATGTCAATAATTGGAAATTGAAGGCGTTTGAATTCAATGGGCACATCTGTGGAATCGGAATTTGCCATTTAGAATTATGGCTTCGATAACATTTTTAATTACTAATCGCGTGCTGTAGCATAACCGTGGTGGGTTCAAATGACAAAAAAAAAAACTATCGGAGATCCAACCTTCCGTTGTAAATTTTGCGGTGGCATGCCTGGTAAATCTAATGAGTTCAAAAACTCAGCTAGATAATTTACAGCTTCGGTAGCATCACAAACTGCATCAATAGATTTGTATGATCCCAAGTGTAATGGTAACAAATGTTGTATCTTGAGATTTAATTCGTTGACATCCACATTTTTTGCTGCTAAAATTGCTCTTTCTGCCGGCCACTCATAATTTACATATTTTTTCTGTATATCGGGAAATATCTGGTCAATGAGAGCATCTGTGAATCAATAATCTAGCAGAAATCGACCAGTAGTTTTATGCATCCAGTTTCATCTGTAGTAACTTTTCCGTCGCCTATATCTATCAACAGTTGTTTTTAGAATGTTTCAGCGGATGTATCTTAAAGCATTTGAGCACGCATATGTACTTTCAGTTGCGAAGATTTTAAGGACGCGTTGATCTCATCAGCTTACGTTGAACGTGGAATAACGGGAAGTGTTTGTCACAAACCAACTGAAGGGAGTAACAGAGTGCCGCCAAATAGTCTATCATTGTTTTTTATATCTTTCATTGTCCTGTTCAAGCGAATGTTTGTGTGCCATAGTGCATTCATCCCAGATGATAATTTTACACTGTTTTAGCAAGAATTAGCGAAATAAGGAATGTTTTGCCAGTTCCGCCTGGTACATCGAAAAAAAGAATCCACCTTGTCTTGCCAAAGCTGCGAGCATGATGTGGTCATAAATGGTTCTTTGTTCTTCATTCATTAGTGGGACATTTCGAGCAACAATCGCTGCCATTTTTTTTTTTTTTTTTTTTGGTTGGTGAATGCATACCGAAGTGACTGAGTGGTAAGTTGGCAATGATAATGCAAAAATCCTCAATAGCAATCAATGCTTCATTGTATATAGCGCCACTGAATACTATCGTAAGATCGTTGCACCGTGTACAATGTTGATGCAATTAAACCATAACACTTAGGAATATAAAAATTAGATAAAAACCTATTCTCAGACCTACCGAATATATATGCAAAATTTCACTGAAATTGGTTAAGCCGTTTCGGAGGAGTATGGCCACTAACACTGTGACAGGAATATTTTATATATTAGATGATATTAGATATTATTAGATTATAAGAATTTTTGAAATATTGTTAACGTTAGATTTTAACGAATTAAATAAATAAATAGAACTTAAATAGATTTTTAAGATCTCGACAATTTTCTAAATGTATGCCTTTTGAACATTTTCAAAATTGAAAAATTGACATTTCCTTCTCAAGTTTAAACATCAACGAGTTGTCAACTTCATCGATCACCTTGATTTTCAATTCGTTCGATTAAAGGGTTCAAATTGAAAAAATAAAGAAAGAAAATAAATGATTTTCCGTCCAGGTGCAAAAATATCTAACGCCAACCGACTGAAAACTAAGAGACTCGAAGGCCGGCAGTTTAAAATCATTAAAGAGTGAGAATATTTTGAATTTGCAAAAAAAAAAATTTGACAATTATTTCCACTTTCACCCCAAAAAATGTACCTACACCTTCAAAGACTAGAGAACCCTTTGTATCCTGTTATTTGGCAAATGATAAACACTTTCCATCAAAAGACTTAAAGGTATATCTACATATAAAAATTATTCTAATAATAGAATACCTCTTGAAAGAAAAATATTTCTTTTTATATTTTTGTCTTTTCTTTTGGCTTAAGGACATGATGAAAGGATATAAAGAAATAAAGGGTGGAAGTTCAAATGTATCATTATTATTGATAGTGATGCAGCTACTGGCATTTTCATGTTGCAAATAAAAAAAAAGAACAATAACTTTTGACAAACAAATGAATACAATAACATGGATTTTATCTTTCGTCTATAAAAGTGTTCATGTATCCTTTGAGGTCACTTTTGGGAAAAAATGTGGGAATTTGAATCTTTTACAATCGATAAAAGGTTTGGTGGTTTGCATCTGGAATTGAAGTGAAGTGATATAGCCGATAATAAGGCAGATGTAAAGCTGTGGTCTGTGCTATAAATGGAGTTTGACTCTTTTCTTGAGAAACCACGCAAAATTTGAAATTTTTCATTGCAAGGACATGTTAAAAGAGCATAAGAATAAATATCAATTTGTTTTTTTGAATTAGGCGCAGTCTAAATCTATGTTCCCAGCGTCAAAATGTTTTAATTGAACTTGGAAATCACACGAAATTTCTTTAATAAGGTTTCTCTGTTTTAAACAGGTTTGTTTTTCAGCAGTTGTCATATTTTGACAAATAAAAACTTCGCAATTACTAAAAACTGGAACCTTACACCCTTCGAAGTTTTTAAAAATTAACTACAAAAATAGTTTTAACGTTTGAGCGTGGCAAGTTCGCGATGTGAAGAATTAAGAAAAAATAAGAATAGTTGTGCTGTATCAAGGACGCATGGTACTGCTCACACCATCCTCTACTAATCATCACTAAAAACTAATTAAACCTAAAGTTAGTCTCAGATAGAATATTTCAAAATATACTTTAAAATTTAACTAAATATCTAAGCAAAGCCCCTTCTGTGCTCGCAAATTATTATAAATGTCATAGCTCGTTCCTTAAAAATTGTACAAAATAACCATAATTATATTTGAGCTTTTAATAAACAACACATAGAGTTGTGCTGTAGTCGTAGATTAGTTTTAACAAAAATCGAGGTTTGCCGATTCTTCGTGCGTCAATGTTTAAAATTTGGCAAGACTTACATAGGTCTATCGATTCGTCGATAACTATATGTCCTTAAAATGCAACAAATGGTCCGGATTTTCAAAGAAAATTTATCTTTTCTTCACCCTCACCTGGGAGACTGCTGGTTTTCAGGGTAAATAGATAGTTTCGTGATGACCGTGTTATTTATCAAAAATTTACCACCATTCGACAAAATATCTGTAATCTAAAAAGCTTAATTTTTTTTAATTTGGGGCTACGTGAAAGTTAATCTCTGTGCCAATGTTTCACATCTGATTCAAGACCCAACAAAAGATTTATTTCCTAAAGTTATCAAGTACATACAACCGCAGATGTGAGAATTGGTCACGCATGCTTTCATTAAAAGAATTTTCAACGCTGGTGTGCCCCAGGGCTCCGTTTTGTCTCCGACGCTCTTCCTTATTTTTATAAATGCTATTTTGTCTGAAACTTCTAACTAACTAAACTGTTTTGCTGATGACAGTACCCTCAGCTTTTCAAATTCGTTTTTAGCTTCTCATCCTTGTTCTTCGGATGTGGACTACCAACGACGGCAGCGTATGATAAGCTCATTAAATTCTGATCTTGACAGCATTGTACAATGGGGAATCAAAAACCGTGTAGAATTTAATGCTTCGAAAACTCAATGCTGCAAAAGCGTAACCCTCCCCCAATGCCAATATCCATGAGTGGTACTTGCATCGAGGAGACTGAACAGCTATCAGTCCTAGGTATGTGCATTACAAACCACTTGTTGTGGAGTGATCACATATTTGACATCGCCAAAAATGATGCTAAGTGTTTGGGTTTTCTACTATGACGATACAAGAAGTTTTTTACCCCTTCTGATCTGACTATAATTTACAAAGCTTTTATTCGTCCTTAACTCAAGTATAACTCTCATATTTGGGCTGGAGCCCCAATAACGTACTTGAGTCTTCTGGATAGAATTGAAAAAGATCTCTAAAAATGATAGGAGATCGTTCTCTCACTTCCCATTTAAACAATTCAACCTTAATACCCGTACTGCTAAGAATGCCCATCAGTTTACCCTTGAGCCCAATTTCAGACGTACTGTTAAGTACAGAGATTCTTTCTTTACGCGCACTACGCGAATGTGGAATGCTATTTCTGACTCAATATTTCCCTCTCATTACAATGTGCAGACATTCAAAACCAATGTGCATCGGTTTCTTCTTTCTAATCCTATTCTCCTTTCCTAATTGCTCGTACTGTGTTTAGTCATTATAAGGGTAGTCATACCCTCTTTAGTGCGCGCACAATACAAAAAAAAAATATTTTGCTGCAAACGTTCTGGTTTTTTAAATATCAAAAATAAAACCGCTTATTGGAAAACCATGTACATATATTTCGAACTATTATAGTAAACTGATGTTGTTAAAATATTGATAACAATTTTCCCGTTTCATGTTAAGGTATAAGTAAAGTTATCCTTTCTCATATTTAAAAAATAATTTATATTTCACAAAATTACACCTGCCACGCGACTGAATTGCATCGCATTAGCCGCGTGCTGCTGTGTAATGCATTTAATTAAAACACAGATACCTACTCTCCAGGTAAGGCCGTAAGGGTCGGTGTTGGTCGACTGCACAGCATACTTTTTGTTTTTGAATAAACTTCCATTTCCATCTCTTCCGTCGAGTTTCCTGTTTTTTCTGAACTTGACAAGGACTCACTTTCGTCTATTTGTGTGCCTGTGTGATGCATAATAATTTTATTACTATTTAATTTGTTTACGTCACAATTCACTGGGTGCATGAAGTTTGTTATGTTGAATGTTGGAACTCTGCATTTACACACCTTTTGACTAACAATGAGGCTTATACGATAAACAGTGGCAAGGCGATATCAAGGGGAGCTGCGCTGCATCAGTTATCCTCGTATGTATATTTGTTTGGTGTTGTTTGTCGAGGAAAACCATTGGTGCACTTTAAACATTGGCAAGTGACACGTGCGTTATTCTCAAGACACACTTCCACCGGTTTTTATTTATACAATTTCTCATAGATTACCATAGTAACAAGAGTGGCTGAAATAATGTTGATAAAAAATTCGGTGGGTTACAATAATTACTTTGTTTACCTGTCCGGAGCCAGAAAGACGAAAGATATACAAATGACTTAGAAATATGAAAAACAAACAACAAATTAGATACAAATCATTTTAATGTTTTAATTTACCATCAAAACAATAATTATTAAGTCCTTTGTTTCCATTCACACCACGTGAGATCCAATGTGAGAATTGCTTAATCAACAAAAACATAAAAGTCATATAATATAAGATCTCTTAAGACAAACACCTTTAATATTCATATTTTTTGACACAGAACGAACTGAAATGTCCGCTTTGGGGCACAATTTCATTTTATTATGCTAATTTAATTTATTAATCTGCGATTTATTTAATTACCGCGCATTCTCAAACTGACTTAATCAACATTAAGCGAACATCACAAACTGTAACACATTTTCACAGAAAGAGGACCTCAAGTTGATTTCCCACGGTTAAGTCGTCGTTGTTCATATCAGGCAAGGCACTGCTATAGGTTGTAAACCTTACCTACCTAACAAAACACCTTTCTCCAAAAAACAAAACTTCATCCTCAGGTTAAAGCTTCAGGATTTGCCGAAATGCATATCGCTGATGTGCTGTGGAGCAGAGTTGCGTCCATGTCAGTCGTCGTTGTGTTCCATTTAGTGTTGCCCGGAACGTATGTCAAAATGTCGCCGCAAGCGTGAATGCAATTAAACAAATTACGACCAGTCCACCCCTGTATACCAAAGCTATATAAGAAAAGCATCTTAAACTTCTTGTATGGTGAGGGGGGGGTCAAAACTGATGCCGAAAAAATAAATATCTTTTGGCTACTATGCTAACACTCTCCTGTGGCACGATTTTTCATTTTACCTTCTCTCAGTGAGATCATATAAAAAGAAGTTCAATCTTATAACTGTGGATCTGTACATATAAGTATATATTAATATCCATCCAGGGCCCAGGCAAGTTTTGAGTTATTTAATTGTTACGCAAACGACTTAATTGCAAATCACAAAATCCCGAGTGTTTTGTATTTTTGTTATTTTCCCCCAAAGAGAGCGAAATTTCATTTGTTTATGCCTCGGGCTAATGTCGGTCGGTCGGTTGCTTTTATTATGACACCTCAGCGAGTTGTCTGAATCTACATACGCAGATATACAGATGGACCTTATACAAAAAGAATTATATGGAGGTAAGGAACGTGAAAAATTTCGCTGACCAACATTTTCAACTCCCCTCGTCAGTTAACGATTTTGAACTAAATTTTGCAATTTTTTTGATGGAATTTCTTTTTAATTTATATGAATCCCTAATTATAGATCAATACAATAAAAGCAACCTAAAGATTGGGGTCATTGGAAAATTTGTATGTTAAAATGTTATTTGTAATCTTCCTGAACGTCATAAACTTGAAGAAATGAATTGTATTAATAAATTATTTTTACAAGAAAATTCAACACTTTTTCGTATCTTTAACAACATAAAAGATGTGGGATATTCGTTCTAAGAAATAGAAAGCCTTCACTAAAGTAATAAGTTTGAGAACCACTAAGGTATAGATTGCGCTGGTCAACAAGGTTTTGTAAGTACTTAGCACACAATTTCTAATTTGTTCAATAATATTCATGATGATTTTCCAAATACACAATTCCTATTTTCAATTTTCCGTTTTAAAGTTTTCAGTACCTTACTTTATTTTTCGAAATCCTCATAAGTTGTAAGTCTTTGCCTGTCACACATAAGCCTAAAAAAAAATCTGAAGAATTTATACTAAAACGGTACTTAATAAAAAACAAAACGCAAAAGGGTACATAGGAAATTTTCGATCTTGTTGCGAATTCGGATTCTTAAGTTTATTACCTTAAGTGTTTTGGAATATTTCAAAATAAATATAAACACAATGATGAAACCCTTATTCTTGAGTTTGAAGACATACATACATCTTAAATTGGAAATAAGATTCTGAATTAATACTTAACATTAACTCTTAAACGGATTATTCATAAAAATAAAGAAATTACTTTCAAGGTTTTTCAAAACTCCAGATAGAGTCAAATGAAGACCCATAAGTTATCTACTTATCTCATAACTAATGGGAAATTATGAAAACTTAGTGAGATACTCAAATGATTTACACTGTGTCTTAAAAATATAGATTTAACTTTTTAAAATAAAAAAAACTTTATGTTTTACCCAAGCCTTAAGAAAAGTGTACTATGTATTTTTGTTTGCATTTTCAGACAGGTATATTTTAAAATAGGGGTTTAAAAGAATAAAAGAAAAATTATTATGAGAAATTCAAATTAAGGACAACAAATTCTTTTGAAAATTTTAAATTTTAAATTTTGTTGATCAGTATGTTATTTATCATTATTGAATTGTCTTTAAAAGGCTTAAAAACAGGTTAGGATAGAAAGGTTAATAAACACAAGTCCTCTTTGTCATTAGTCAACTTATAATTTTATAATAAGTTTTTAAGGGTACCTACTTCGATTATACTCGTAGTAGCTCCACTTTTGCTTCATATTCGAAAAATATATCATATGAGGATTGGTAATTATAAAACTACATACAGTTCAAAAAATTATGATTTTAACTAAGGGCAGGGTATTTTAAAGAGCTATGAAGATTTTAAACCTCGTAGAAATAATTAATACCCTATCAATGGGAACTAAAAACACCACGTTTACTAAGAAGTAAAAGTGGTTCTTGTGAGAGACCAGGGGCCATACTATGTAACTCGATTCTACTTTTGATTCTATTCGAAACTCATTTCCGATTCTACTTTCAAATCGTACTACGTATGAAAGTAGAATCGGATGCCGGTTATACCAACTTGTTTTCAAAAAATTTTGTATTTTCGAACGAGTTTCGAGTTGTTTGACAGTTTTAAAAACAAAAATAAAACATCAAATTTTTGGACAAGAATAATTATTACAAAAATGGACACCGTTAGAATTTGGTTTAATTTGCAAGGAAATGAAGAATTGAACGAGCAAATTGAACGCGGAAGAATAAGAGATAATTTCAACATAATTGAGCTGAGTGAGAAAAAGTTTGTACATATGTACATATATATACGGTAGAATATTATATACTTTTGTTTTAGTTTTGTTAATAACTATCGTATTTCTAAAGACTGATTTATGTTCTTACTTAACACCATATCATCCGACATGACTACTCGCAGAAGACAAAATGCTGTTCCGATTATCATAAAGTTATCAGCAGCATTGCAGTTTTTGGCAACACAGCAAACCATGTCAAAAATACTTCCCGAAGTTTTGACTTCAATCGAAATCGAGTCATGTGTCCGCTGATGATGAATTTTGAAATGAATGAGGAAGAGAAACGAAAGTCCAAATGCTATTTTTGTCAAAAATCACGAATTCCCGGTTTAATTGGAGTGGTAGATGGAACTGATTCGCCCGGCTATGAGTGAGCATCTCTTCTTCAACAGAAAGCTTAAACATAGCATTAATGTCATGGTTGTAAGTTAATATTTTATATTATAAAGGTGCATACATTACATACATACATACATACATATTAATTTAATATTTTTTAACATTTGTGATGTTCATTAGATCGTTTAATGGCCGATATGGAGGGGCATGTCATGATCATGATTCACACATATGGGCTATTAGTGCTGAAAGAGCATATTTAAAACGGGGTTTCAAAAATGGAGAAACGACTTCATGGAAAATATAATAAAACGCAAAAAGTTGAATGAAAAACTTTCAAATCCAAATTGTATACTAATAATTTACATATAACATTTTACTTACACTTTGACAAAAAAAACTTCGCTCGCAAACACATTAGATGTAGAGTGATTATTTTCGATTTTGCTTTGTTTTGAATTCTACTTTCTTTCGAGTTACGTAGTTCCTGGTTGATTCGAAAGTTCATAAGAATATACAAGTTGGCACTACCAGAACTATTAGATTCTCGTTTGTTCGAAAGTAATCAAATAGATACATACCTAGTAGAAATTTTTCGAATTCGAGCAATTTCATTGTAGAATCGAGTTACATACGAGGTGTGTTCAAAAAGTACCTGGAATTTTTAAATTCCGCGGGTCTGGAGAGTCCGAAGGTCAAAATTATTAACTTCCCATAGGAAGTTATTGTAATGGGTCCGATTTGTCAAATTGAAAATTTTGACATTTCTCGACGTTTCAAGGTCCCTAGAGTCGAAATAAAAGATTTTTAGAAAGATGTCTGTGCGTGCGTGTGTACGTATGTACGTCCGTACGTCCGTACGTCCGTACGTCCGTACGTTCGCGACGTTTTTTTCGTCGTCCATAGCTCAAGAACCAGAAGAGATATCGACTTCAAATAAATTTTGTTATACAGATAATAAGGCAGAAAGATGCAGAAAGGGCTCTCAAGAAAATTGCGTGGGTGGTTTTTTTACTATAGCAGTTTAAAAAAAAAAGGTGAAAATTTTGGTTAACCCTAAATATCTCTTGAACCAATGATGCTAGAGACTTGAATTAAATTTTATATTATATATTGCAACGTGATACAAAACAAGTATATTTTAAGAAAAAAATCCAATTAACGTTTTTCTTTATAAATCAAAAAAACTGAAAAAAAAAATTTGTCACCTCGAAAATTTTACGACCAAAATATGATTTCATCTCCAAAACAATTTTGTGCAACAAAGAATAATGTTTTTGACATCTGATAAAATTTTGAGAAAAATCGAATTGACAGTTTTTTTACAAAAAATAAAAACCTAAAAAAAAAATTAATAAAAGTTGGTAAAAATTGATTTTTGACTTAAATATCTTTTCAAGACTATGAGATATTGGCTTTAAACTACTTTTATCTTTCAAAAAATATTGTTGTCAATATTCAGTAAAATTTTGAGAAAAATCGAATCGACAGTTTTTTTACAAAAAATTAAAAACTGAAAAAAAATTTAACAAAAGTTGGTAAAAATTGATTTTCGACTCAAATATCTTTTCAAAAATTTGAGATATTGGCTTCAAACTAATTTTATCTTATAAATAATATTGTTTTCAACATTCGGTAAAATTTTGAGAAATGTTGGATTGACAGTTTTTTTACAAAAAATAAAAACCTAAAAAAAATACAATACTAAAACTTGGTAAAAATTTACTTTCGACTCAAATAGCTTTTCAAAAATTAAAAATATTGGCTTCAAACTTATTTTATTTCACAGAAAATATTGTTTACGATATTCATATATCATTCGATATAAAAATCCAACAGTCCGTTTTTTCATAAAAAAATAAAATCTACAAAAAATAGTACGCAAATTTGGTAAAAATTGATACATGAAGACAAACTGATACATATCGACAGACGGGATGGGAAGTTATCAGTGTGGGTCGCATCCCAGCCTCTTTTTTTTTATTGTGTTGGTATACATGCCCCTAAAGTATGATGCAATTTTCAGCTATATTCACTGTTTACTTTGTCTGTGGTAGTTGCTAAGGTTCGACGTGTTTTTATGAACTCGGCGATTTTTGATGAAACTGCTGCATTTTGACCAAAAAAACAATCGCATGAACATCGCTCAAGAGCTGTTAAATTTATGGAAAAACAGTTCATGGCTTTTGCACCACTATAACGCACCTGCTCACTCGTCGTTGCTTGTTCGTAATTTTTTGGCCAAAAACAATACCGTAGTCATGCCCCAACCTCCATATTCACCAGATATGGCTCCGTGTGACTTTTTCCTGTTTCCAAAGTTGAAGAGACCCATGAAAGGACGGCGTTTTTCCTCGATTGAAGAAATAAAGGCAAAATCGCTGAGAAAGCTCAAGGACATATCAAAAAGTGAATATAAAGAGTCCTTCCAAAATTGGAAAAAATGCTGACATAAGTGTATTATATCTGGGAGGGACTACTTTGAAGGTGACCGCATTGATGTAAACGAATAAATACATTTTTTTTTTGAAAAAACGAAAATTCCGGGTACTTTTTGAACACACCTCGTAGTATAGGGCCCAGTTAATTTTTTCTTTTTCTTAAAACATTTTAAAAGTAAAGTCATATCTTTGAACAAATATTTTTTTTCATTTTTGCCGATAAGTTTTTTGAAGTTTAATTTTCACTAAATTGCTTCTTATGACGCATACAGCTTTCGCTTTGAACTATATGTATTAGAAAGTAAGGGCCTCACGAACAAACACTTCTCCTTTTCAGTATTTTGTTGTTTGCATGTCATTTTTGTAAAAAAAAAAATGGCTTTATTGCTACAGACTATTGCCAAAGTCTTATTTAAGACATTTAAAATCGTTGACAGGTCTGGAATTCGTGCACACAACACTACATCCGGTCTGTTCCAAAAAGGGTTTAGCTGTCAACCGGATCTTTCATATTTGAATAAAATTCCTTTCTCATCGTATATTCATATTTTCGCATCAAAGATCTGAAGGAACCTTAAATACTTTTTTATATAAAGATTTCCTTGACCTTTTCTGCTGTATGCATATGCATAAGTTCTTGTCATTAAAAGTATAAAGGTACAACACAGGTTGGCTTTGGCTAGCGCGCTCAACATCAATAGAAAACATTATTTCCCTTTTTTTTAGCATTTGTCGGACATTCGCCATATGCCTGCCATTGTTGAACTTACGATCGAAAAATTATGATACACAAGGACAATGCGTCGGTGAACCGACAGCAAACAATAGTCTTCATTTCCTGAAATCTCGATGTGGTGTGCTGTGCTGTACTGTGATGAAAGGACGTCCCGAGTGGTTTCACATGGAAAAATGACGCCGGCATCAGTATCGGCCGTCCGTCCGGCCGGCCGGTCGTCTATGAGTCTCTCTTAACATTTGGCCATTCCATAAAGCAAACAAAAGACACGCGATAAAATAGTTCAAAAGGCCATACGCTACGCATAGGTAGGGAAAGGAAGGGTCCTACAATATTTTAAAAATAATTTAAAAGAAATCAAAATCGGTTTTGTGGGTTTTTCTCTGATTTTGCACTGAAAATAGTGAAATTCGGTATGGTCGAATGGCACTCTATATCAGAAGCAAATAACCGATTGACCTTTTAAGCGTAAAGGAGGTAGAAGAAAAGGTTTGTCTATAAGAAAAATAATCACCTTAGTTAAACATTTAGAATGTTATACACCTGGCAGAAACCTACATACACCGAATTCTGAATAGAAGGTCGTCGAAGAAAAGGAATTGCTCCTTTTTTATACGGTTATTAAATAAAAATCGTATTGAATGAAAAATAATGGATATAGAACAATTGACATGAGGCGTGTGCCAAATTGATTTTAAGCTTTTACACTTCCAAACTCTAGAAGAAAAAAAAAATCAAAGTGACAATGACAATAACAAATTTGATTCATGTTAAAATTATCCTTCGCGTGAGGTCCAACCTTGTATTTATGAAGTTCTGAAATTATATTTTCTTATTTTTGCAAGAATACTATATAAATGTCTGCAGCTACCTAAATTGATGAAGCTCAAGCCAGTTTCTTAAGCCTAATTATAGCGGCGGAATATTATTTGAATAAAATCAAGCCTTTGGCTAATCGAGATTATTTTTATTAATCGAATTTTTTGAACTGCGTGTGGTCGTAAATTGTAATTGAAAATCTTATCATGTAAGAAAAGATGTATGCGACGAGGACAAGACGCAAGCACACTGGTGTCGCGTCATGTACATATGAGCGTTGACACATTGGCTGAACATTTAAGATACATACTTATTATCTGACGCAAAAAAGTCGATATAAGTTATGACCGCAGTTAAGAATTTTATAATAGCCACCTTCATGCACCGCGAAGTAGTTAATAAAAACAAATGCTTTAAAGGGGTTTTTGGAAAAACAATTCTTAAACTTGGGCTCAAAAAACTTATGAACAGAAAAAAACAAAATAAAAGACAGAAAAAAGACGTAAAAAGAACACATTCAAAACTTTTACTTATAAAATAGTACAAAAAAATATTTTCAGTAAAGTTCAATAACATATAAATGTTATAACGAACACAACGGCAAAAATTAACAAGTGTTTCCTAAGCTTGAGACTTGGACAATGGACATACCTAGGTTAACGAACAGATATACTTACTGAAAAACGAACCTCCTCCCACTTGCCACATTTGTCAATCAAACAACATAATTTCAATTAATCATTTAACTTCCGAATGTACTAAAATTAAACAATTTTTTTGAAAATTATAAAGGGTTTATCAATAAGGGCGGGTCGATGTTGAAATGGAATAAAACAAGCTGTGTGTGAGGTATCAACCAAAATATTTCTTTATTTTAAAGACGCATGTATGCCATTCAGTGTGGAATATGATATAATTCAAAAGCCCTCCTCGGCTTCTTACGGTGGCACGGATCCGAGTGGCTCAATTTTCAATGACTCTTTCGCATAGATCCGGCTGAATTTGAGCGATGGCCTGTTTTATGTTCACCTTTAGGTGTCGATTGTGGTTTATTTGCATAGATCTGAGACTTCAAGAAACCAAACAGGAAAAAGTCTAGCGGGCTCCAATCGCATAACCTTGGTGGCCAATTCACATCACCCTCAAATCGTTCATGCAAAATGTCAATCGTGGCGTTTGCTGTGTGGCACGTAGCGCCACCATCCTGCTTTAACGAAATGGCGTCTAGGTCGAAATGGTTCAATTTGGGTCAAAAGAAATTTGTTATCATCGTTATGTAGCGCTTGCTGTTGACGGTGACCACCTCACTCACGTCGTTTTCAAAAAAGTACGAACCAATTTCGCAGCCGCCGGCCCAAAATTCACACCAAACGGTTTTTGAGGATGCATTATCACCTGGTCAACCTCGCGTGGTTTGGTGCTCGTTAACATAGCCATTTATCCAAAAATGCGCCTCGTCACTAAAGATGATTTTTCGCCCAAAATTGTGGTCCTTTTCCAAAAGATTGGAAGCCCAGTCAGCGAACAAACGGCTCTGTCTATGGTCATGAACTTTGAGCTCCTGGGTCAGTTGGATTTTGTATACGGGTGGTAGGCCCAAGCCCCGGCGCAAAATTCGCCAAGTTGAAGTCTGCGAAATGGCGAGTTCTTGTGCACGGCGAGGAATAGACTGCCTCTGGTTCTGCTGTACACTTTCACGGACCGCGGCGATGTTCTGGGCCGATCTTGCGTTCCTTGAACGTTCGGGTGTTGGCTGATTGTTTACTGAACCGGTTGTCTCAAATTTGGCCACCAAACGTTAAAGAGCCGACTGTGATTCTCAAGATTTTCAGCCTGCATTATTTTAGTCATATATTTTTAAGAAAAATTGTTAGATCCCATGCTAAAGTCATAAAGCTAAAGCTGTTAGTTTTTGAGATTAATCTGTACATTCATGTTTTGGAATAATGGATGATAATAATAATAATAAAAAATCCTATATAATTCATCTTTACACATTTTCAAACATCTTCTAACATCTTTGAACCTCAATTACTTAAGTAATTGAGGTTCGCATTCTTTCGCATCTTAAATGAATTCCCAAACATCCTCTCAAAACCTAAAACAGCTCTTCACATCCCCATGCATCCTCCATCTTTAGCAGCTAAAGATTTTGTACTGATGGTTTGTTATACGCAATATCATGAAATATCTATTTCCGTATTAAAATCAGATATACACGTATATCTTTGTGCAGCCATCCTTTTAAAAACTTTAACATCTTCATGGTTAAATTGAGATGTCCAAAATAAATATCCACTTAATGTTTACCAAGAAACATCAAGATGGTAAAGATTATAATTTAAAAGAAGAATAAAACCATCAGAAGCCAAAATGCTCACTCAGTGATGCGCATTAAATTAGCAAATTATGTGTCTGATTATAAGTTCGATAAGAAGCTTGATATTTCTTTATACAAACTCAAGACATTTTCCAACCCATTCAGTCTTTCCCTTGATTAAAAAACCAACAGTCAATTATACAAACAAGTCGGAACAATAAATTCACTTATCGCCTGAATCGGCAAATCGTCAACAACTTACTGTGGCATCCCCCTCCAAGAGCCACCAAAAAAACCAAAATTTAAAGATATCGGCCTTAAAACAATGAGGCCCCCCCGAAAAAAAAAAACAAACGAACATGAAAACCACCTCTCATTTAGTATGAAGCTATGTGTATAGGTACTTGATTGAAATATGTACCCGAGAGAAAGACGGCCCAGCGCCAGGGAGCCCCAGCATCCAAGATGTTGGTGGTTTCAGTTGACTCAAGTATAATTGAGTGATTTAGCCCTTTGCTGAACTTGGATTAAGCCAAGAGTTGAGTTTTGGTGGCCCAATTACGTTTAAACGGATACGAGATTTATGTTAAAGTTAATTGGCAGATGATAATCGATGATCGCAATCATCTTCTGATGCAAGATTTATACTTAGGTACTCGCAGGTATAATAAGTTTATTGAGGGAGTTGTATGGTATGGTTAATATTTTAAAAGAGGGAGCATTTTTCGATGTAATATGAGTACCGTTAAGAAAAAACATGAAGACGAAAGTGGTATTTATTTTTTAATATTATATTAAGATTCTGTATATTCGTTTTTACTTAAGTAATGCTTCAATTATATTTTTGAATTTAAAGACCACACATAAATGACGAAAAATAAAATTCAATGTGGAAAAATTGATCGTTGGAACATAATTAAGTGAATCAGACTTTTAAATGAGTTACATTTTTACTAAGTTACATACGAGTATACATAAACAAAACATTTTAAGGACCAGATCTTGAATTTTGAATTGTTTGAAGAGTTTGCTGCTATCTTTGTAAGGTTGAACTTGCATTCAACACAATTGGTTAACTACTTACTTATAGTCAGTGGTTTTGGTGAAGTTAACCTCTTTTTCTGAACTGAAATGTCCTAGTTCATATTAATCGTCAACTTTGGGAATGGTTTCAATCTCATGAGTAGCCAGCTTATTATTACAGCGAAGGCAGTCACTTGAACTACGTTGTATTCCATAGTTAATGAGATTTTATAACCCTACTAATAATCCTTTTTGACTTAGCAGTTTCATTGACAATTTAATCTCGTAGCTTGGCAATACTGCAAACTCGGCTATTATGTCAGTCGGCATTCTACTTAGGTTTTAAACTTGCAATTACAGTGCTCTTCACTTGACTACATACAAAAATAGTTAAAATAAAAAACTATAAGTCTAAGCCTATTTTGAAATTCCGGCTCAAAGAGCGATTTCTGAGTCTTTACAAGCTTCGAGATTATATCGTTTTATGCATGTAACTGCTTAATGAAAAAGCATTATTAGTTGAAGAAAACAAACCAATAATTATGGAACACAATGCAATTCAAATAGCTGCCTTGGCTGGCTTCACAGTTACTCATTATCTCATTGAAATTTGAAAAGACCTTGTCTCGTTTTAGGGTTTTAGCTGACTGGTTGCTCGTATAACATTGGCCTTAAGGGTTTGAATCGTTTCTAGATTTTTGGCATAACACTGGTCCACAAAAAATGTCCAAAAGGGTCAAATCTCAGCTTTGTGGGGTCATTAGATATCATCAAGAACGCTGATGATACTATTTAGGTATTTGGTATGCATAACCAATCAACCTAAATAAACCAGATTTCATTTAAATCTAAGCTTTAATCGGTTAAAAAAAAGTGGCTTAACATGGTTCTGTTAAACAATCCAAAGTTTCCAATGCGTGGCTTTCTGACCGTAACATTCTGCTTTTCCGAGCTCTAGATGGGTCAAAAAAGGAGACCAGAGAGAGTGATCAGTCTGCTTAACATCGCTTACAAAATCTTCTGTGCCAAAATATTTTAACGTCTAAAGCCCATCGTCAGCAACCTGATAGGTCCTTATCAGTGTGGTCTTAGACCAGGAAAGTCCACAGTCGATCAAATATTCCCATTAGGGCAGATCCTGGTAAAAAACCAAGAACATCAAATCAACCACCACCATCTTTTCATCGATTTCAAGGCCGCATATGACGGAATCTACAGGGATGAGCTGTATTGAGCAATGTCTAGTTTTGGCATCCCTGTCAAGCTCGTCCGTTTGTGCAGGATAACCATGGAGAATTCTTGCAACTCCATAAAGGTTGGAAAAAACTTAACAGATCCTTTCGATGTCGAAAAAGGTTTTAGACATGGTAATGCGTTGTCATGCGATTTTTTTAATATCGTACTTGAAAGAATAGTGCAGAGTCAGCACTAGAGGCACTATCATTCCAAAGTCTGTCCAATTACTAGCATATGCTGATGAGTGATGACATTGACATAATCGTAAGAACTCAGCGTGATGTAAATGGGGCTTTTGTGAGTATTGAGGCAGAGGTGGCTAAAATGGGCTTAATGGTTAATGAGGGCAAAACAAAGTACATGCTGTCATCAAGAAAGGACTTGCAACACCGACGCGACGTCTCGGTCAAAACGTCACCATCGACAGACGTAACTTTAAGGTAGTTAAGGACTTCGTCTACCTAGGCTCTGCTATGAACGCAGAAAACAACATTAGCGCTGAGATCAAACGAAGAATAACTCTTGCAAACCGCTGCACTGTTTTTTTAGGCTAAGAATGCTATTGAAGCAAATAAGCCCTCTCTCGAACGACCAAAGTGTCGCTATATAAGACCCTCATCATCCCCAACCTGCTATAGGGTGCAGAAGCATAGACTATGACAAAAGCAGATGAAAGCGGTGGAGTGCCATAACCCCCGCGGCATTAACCCCCGCGGGGGTTAATTCCCAATTGAATGGGAATTAACACCCGTGGGGGTTAATTCCTTTTTCAAGTGGCATTAATCCCCACAAGAAAAAGGAAATAACCCCCGCGGGTGTTAATTCCCATTCAGAAATGGCTTTTACCCCCATTTTTTCTTTTGTTTTAACTTTGCTGTACAATAGTCAACAAATAAAGGAAAAATAAATAATTATATAGGTATAAAATGCACAACAAAGTTGCGATCTTGTTCCTTGAGTTGAAGTTTAAAATAATGTATTTAAATATTTTTGGAAAATAATTCTTATTTTGTTTTACGCATTTTTAAATGTACTTAAACCTTTAACTTAAACAGAAACCTAGGTTGATCAACCTAGGCGACGCAGATCAACAATTCCGCCTACCCGACCTCGGCGAAGTGAAGATAGCTATATCTAAGCTGAAGTCAAACAAAGCTGCTGGAGCTGACGGCATCACTGCCGAACTATTCAAAGCAGCAGGGGATGACTTGGTAGGGAACATGCACCAACTCATCTGCAAAATATGGTCGGAAGAAAGCATGCCCGATGAGTGGAATCTCAGCATAGTTTGCCCGATACATAAGAAAGGAGACCCTCTAAATTGCGCCAACTACAGAGGCATCAGTCTCCTTAACATTGCGTATAAGATCCTCTCTGCCATATTATGTGAACGTCTGAAGCCGTTCGTCAACAACCTGATAGGTCCTTATCAGTGTGGCTTCAGACCAGGAAAGTCCACTATCGACCAAATATTCACACTACGGCAGATCTTGGAAAAAACCCAGGAACTTCAAATCGATACCCACCATCTCTTTATCGATTTTAAAGCCGCGTATGACAGCATCTATAGGGAAGAGCTCTACAGAGCAATGTCTAGTTTTGGCATCCCTGTCAAACTCATCCGTTTGTGCAGAATGACGATGGAGAATGCACGCTGCTCCATCAAGGTCGGAAAAGATCTCACCGATGCATTTGATGTCAAAAAAGGTTTTAGACAAGGCGATGCACTGTCATGCGACTTCTTTAATATCGTTCTGGAAAGAATTGTGCAAAACTCAACCGTCAACACTAGAGGCACAATCTTCCAAAGGTCCATCCAATTACTCGGATACGCAGATGATATTGACATAATTGGAAGATCAAAGCGTGATGTCAGTGGAGCGTTTTTGAGCATTGCGACGGAAGCGAAGAAGATGGGTTTAGTGGTCAATGAGGGCAAGACCAAGTATATGCTGTCATCGAAAAAGGACATTCAACAACGACGTCTTGGACAAAACGTCACCATGGACAGCTATAACTTCGAGGTAGTTAAGGACTTTGTCTACCTAGGCACCGCTATAAACACAGACAACGACACCAGCGCTGAAATCAAACGAAGAATAACTCTTGCAAATCGCTGCTTCTTTGGACTAAGAAGGCAATTGAGAAGTAAAGTCCTCTCTCGATCATCTAAAATCACCATCTATAAGACACTCATCATCCCGGTTCTCATTTATGGCGCTGAGGCCTGGACCCTGTCAAAGAAAGATGAGAACGTCTTAGGATGCTTCGAGAGAAAAATTCTTCGGGTGATTTTTGGTCCCGTACGTATAGATGGAGAATGGAGGAGAAGATTTAACGACGAACTGTACGGGCTGTACAGCGACACTGACCTAGTTAGCAGAATAAAAGTCCAACGGCTTAGATGGCTGGGTCATGTAGAGCGAATGGACATCAACGCTCCAGCCCGGAAGGTCTTCGAATCCAATCCCGAGGGACGGCGCAGTAGAGGAAGACCGCGACTCAGGTGGCGCACTCAGGTGGGTGAGGACCTCAACCAACTTGGCGTGCGAAACTGGAGACAGCTAGCTAGGGACCGAGCTGGCTGGAGACGCATGTTGGTTGAGGCCCAGGTCCGCCCCGGACTGTAGCGCCACCTTAAGTAAGTAAGTAAGTAAACAGAAATAAAGTACATATCTATTCTTTTTAGAAATGGTGAGTTTTCAAAATGGAATTGAGAAAGCTATGATATACCTTCCTATAACAGATATACAAAAAATACGAAATCAGGCCAAATTTTCAATTTGGGTTTATTTCGCTTTAGAAAACGAAATAATAGCAATTTGGCATTGTTTCGATTTAAAATTTTGCAGAATTAGGAAAAAACATAAAGTAAAATTATCTTTTGTTTTAATAAAAATTCGTGGGAAGCGCAATTTTGGAAAAATTTTTTTTGTTATTAATTAAAAAAATTGAAAAATGACAGATACTTGTTGCTCGATTCAAATTTTTGAAATTGTAGCCTAAACAAGTTTTTTTGAATTGATAGCACGGCGTACTAACAGCTAGGTATGTAAGGGGGGGCATGCTGCCCCCCTGCAACCCCCCTGCTTGGGATCACTATAGGATTTGGGGTGGGTGCGAGTTTGGGTATATGCAAAGAACACGAATGCATTGTGATTCTTTTATAACTGTGAGCCATACTTGCTATTTTTTTTGTTGGGAATTTCTTTGATTTTAGTGCTCAAATGCAAAAGTTCTTTGCATATACCCAAACTCGCACCCACCCCAAATCCTATAGTGATCCCAAGCAGGGGGGTTGCAGGGGGGCAGCATGCCCCCCCTTACATACCTAGCTGTTAGTACGTCGTGCTATCAATTCAAAAAAACTTTTTGCAAACGAAATATTGCCAACTTTTGGATTTTAAAATATTCGGCGTTGTTTCCATTATTTTTTTGGCCTTATTTCTTTTTATAAATCGAAATAAAGCCAAATTGGTTTTATTTCGTTTTGAACAACGAAATAAGGCCAAATTTGAAATTTGGTGTTATTTCATTTGGTACTATTTCACGTCACCGTTATTTTATTTCGATTTTTTATGACTCCAATACAAACTATATATGCAAAGAAAATTTTTTACATATGGTTTGTGAAAATTAAAAAAAATCGCGCGCCTTTATGTTTGTTGTTTTTTTATTAACGTGGGGCTTATTTCCAGTTATAATTGGGCATTAACCCCCACATAAAAAGGGAATTAACACCCGCGGGGATTAATGCCATTTAGAAAAGGAATTAACTCCCGCGGGGGTTAATTCCCAATTGAATGGGAATCCCCATTCAATTGGGAATGCCGCGGGTTAATGCCGCGGGGGTTATGGCACTCCACCGATGAAAGCACCTTGGGTCGTTTCGAGAGAAAAGTTTTTCGCGTGATCTACGGTCCCGTATGCTTAGAAGGGGAGTGGAGGAGAAGGTGATACGACGAGCTATACGGGTTTGTCGACTTAGTCATAAGGGTAAAAGTCCAACGACTAAGATGGCTGGGCCAAGTAGAGCGCATGGAGACCAATGCTCCGGCCCGGAAAGTCTTCGAATCCACACGCACAGGACAGCGCAGTAGAGCAAGACCAGGTGGCGCGCACAAATGGAAAGTGAACTCAACCAACTTAGAGCTCGAAACTGGAGACATCTAGCTAGGGACCGAGCAAGATGGAGAAGTTTGTTGGGCGAGGCTCTAGTTCACACAGGACTGTAGCGCAACCTTAAGCAAGTAAGATGAAGCAAATTTGTTTTTTGGACACTTAAAAAGTCAAAATTTTGATACTTTTATTAATTTTTGTCGTGTTTTACTTAAAAACAAGTTCTATGTCCCTTTTGAAAAAAACACAACCTAACACAAGTAGAGGATCATTGCTGCTTATATACTGTTAGTGCTGGAACCCATTAAAATAAAACCCTAACCTTCCCATATTGTATGGATATAAATATTTTCTCACTAGAACACTCCCCGCCTTTACACCTTCCATTGCTTAGACTTATCGACTCAATTTTGCTTTCAAATCACGCTCCAATATAACAAGGGGTCTATTTTTTGGCAAATGTCATTCACTATCATCCTTTTCCAAATTTCACAGTGCAATGAAAAAAAAATTTCTAATCCACATCAAAAAATAGCAGGAACCAATCAATCAATTTGACAACCGCAGAAGAAAAGAAGAATATAGAGATGTCGCCGCGGCCAACCTAATCAATGATAATATTTTTCAGGAATTCATTAATTCCCACCAAAAATTTAGACGAAAAGAACAAGAACATCGAAAACGAAAACGAAAAAGATTTATTACGAATTCTGTCAGTGTAGAAATTTGAAGAAATTTATAATTGGACCAAGTTTAGTAAACAAAAAAAAACATGCAAAAACAAGTCCTTCTTATAGAAAAGGTATAGGATCTTATGCCTAAGGAAGTCAATGAATGCCGGTCGTGCCGCGCAAGCCGATCTACTTTAATCACCATTAATTGGATGAAAAACAACCTTAGGTTATTGGTTATGGTTTTTTGCGAGTGTCACAAGTCCTCAAAATCATGATCATGAATTATTGATGGAATTTCAGACGCGTGAATATTTTGTCAATATGCCATCATCAATGAGACAGTAATAAATTAAGTTAAATTTATATCAGTGTGTTGGAGTGTTGGCTAGAAGTTAAAATATGACTGTTTTTGGTCCAAGGAAGAAACATAGTTACGGTTTTTTGTTGAACATTTCTTTTGTTCAAAATAGATTTTAAAGACAGAGAGGGTGAAATGTGCATAACATTTTCCAACATAATTTTTTGCAACCTTTAAAAATTATCTTTCCCAAGTAAGGACTTTTTCGTCTGTTATTGAACTTTGAATTCGAGTTATCTTAAAAGATCCTTTGAAATATGTCAAAAATATTTTAAATAAATTCTTTTTATACAATTCTGTGATCCACAATTTCTAAGAACTTATTCGGGTTCGACTGTTGAACCCTGGTCATTAAAGCTTCTCCAACAAACTACCTTTGAAAATTCGTTCGATCTTGTTTATTCTCTCTCTCGCCATATTAGATCAAATTTCCTCTAAGACACACATAAGCCATAACCATTCAAAAAATTAATATCTCCTCAACAAATCATCGATTCCTATAAACCTCAAGGCAATTTTTGTGTAGATTTTTTCAAATCAAATATTTACACCTAACACCTAAACTCGCAATAAGCTTGATGATTGAACGAGCATATACTGAAGTTCGAGCAAACATCCTTCGAATGGATTTAAGCCAAGTCAGTTAACCCACTCTAAGAAAACACGCATCATAAGCACAATATTCATTTCCTAGCATCTTATTTTTATTCATACCTATATGTAGTTGAAAATGGATTTTGCATCTTATAAAAGCCAACACGCCTCCTGTTGAAGTGTTAATTATGACACCCAGAGGTGCCAAGAATGATATTAAATCGTTAAATGTGAATTATGGCAAAATGTAGGTATAACCTTTAAGACAAAAAGATGCTGTTTGCATATAGGATATTGTAAATTGAGAGGTTTCTCGCTTCTCCCTATATCGGTACCGGTACACTACGCAGCAGTTTTAAGCCTTTGAATACAGAAAGCATGTGAAGAATACCAATATTTTGATATCTCTATTTCAAACAATTCCTAAGGCTATTTGAAAGTTAGGTATATATTGGAAATAATAATGTTCGAACAGATTTAAAAATATGATGAACAAATATTAAATTAAACTTTATTCGTGTTTATTGCCTTAGGGTTGTTGTTTTTGTCTGGTTCTGAATATATTAAACCAATTCATAGTCTGAGAAAATAAGTTATCACATTGGATTTCAATTCCTCACAAGAGGCAGTACAAGTGAAACAAAAATTTGTTTACGTGACACGAGAGCAGGGAATAAATACAGACTCAGTAAGTTCCATAGTTAAAATAACTGTGGCCTTTTTCTTTGAAAAAAATAGAAATTCTAAGATTTATTGTATCGGGTTTATTGTGAGGTCTGTTTTTTTTGACAGATCAGAACAATCAACAACAGGGTTTTTAAGGCTGAGCTTAAACTGAAAATATTTCTCAACAACAAATTGTATGATGATTTTGCAAAGTACAAATCTGTCCCCTTACCTATATAAAATTTTGAGCAAACCTTGAATTTAATACTTTCATAGTTTCAAAAAATAAGTTTTGCTGTTAAATTTTAGTGCCAATTTAAAAAAAAAAAAAACTATCACTTAGCGTTTCTTTTAGAATTTTGGTAGGCAAGTCTGACTACTTAACTTATGTATAAAGATTTTTCGAATATTATAGGAAATAAAATCAATATTTCAACTGCATATTGAAGAAAAAGATTATAGACTTTTAAAATTATCATGGATTTTGTTGAAAAGAAGGTTATTCATAAATTTTGATGGTTTCAAAAACCCATTTTTTCGAATTGTAAGAAGTAATATCTCAAAAACCTGACGTGATACATTAATTTTGAAGTCGGATTTAAATTGTGGCCATCTAAACACATTGGAAAAGTGCAATTTAATTGCAAGTAAGAAAACCTTGTCGACAAGTGCTATCAATTGTTGTGTCATTTTTGTTCGGTATTATTGTCAAGTCATCATGGAAAGACTCACTCAACAACACAACAGTGTCTATTACATAAATTTAAAAAGCGGTATGTTGTGGTTTATGGGCTGGTGGAATTGGAATCATTGATCCATATTTTTCAAAAATAATGGATACCAGAATGTTACTTTTAATAACCTTAACCGTTTTCGTATCACTTCAACGGACTTTGTGTTTCTTCGCAAGACTGCACTATAAGTTTTGGTGAGATAGTACGATTTTGGACTATTTCTCAGGGGATATTTAAAGTGTCGGGTCTTCATGAATAAGCTACGTTGCTATGAACTAGTCACCCAAAATAAGGCCTTCCGAATGAACAGCTTTAAACTTAGTCGTGGTCAACGTTTACGTGATATCATTTTTCAAAAGTAAATTCCGTGAATTGTATTTTAACCGATATGTCATTTTAAGTAAGCTTTAATATTCATGTTTTATCTAACATTAGTAATTGAATTGCACTATGAATTACCCTAGATAATCTATTTGGACATTGACAGCTGATTCCCACTCAAAAGCGTAGCAGAAATAATGTGGAACGAAATGAATTTTAAACAGCGCAGCATCGCGCGTTTGGAAATATTGAAAACTTGTTTTCAAAGTACTGTGAACAATGTTTTTTAATAAGATGTTAAAGCCTAAATTGAAGCACCTACCGAACAACAGTGGACATGACTCATATCATGGTTTCCGTGATCATACAGTGATAAGAAGAGACGAGAATAAGGCTGCTGCAGCCGTGAGTATGAGATTCGATTTGTCATCGATCTTAAAAGCTTAACAATCCACGCACTACTTTGAGTAGAATTATGCACAAACGTCTTGGATTATTCGGTTACAAAACTTAGAAATTAAAGGTTCACGTCCATTCACTTCGTTATAGCTCTGCAGTATGTGAGTAGGAGCAGTTAAAAGTGAATAACGATTTGTGAAATCGGATTTCATCGTAAATAGGGCTTGGAAAGAGTTTTAGTTAACCGACCGACATAAATCTGACCTGACCTAATATTTATTCAAGTTCCTCTCAGCAAATTCCATTTTGCTGACCAAATTTCCTAAATCGTGTTATCGTGTTATCAGCCGTATTTAGCCGTATTATGATGTCATTTAGCTACCTTGGAACCACCGATACTTTTTATTTGAAGAACTGATGTTATGACAACCATTTGGAAAAAATGTAATCACTTTAGGCCAATATCAAAAAGACCTTGAAAAATGGAGTGATAGGATGGATTCACAAGAATATGCAAAGCATGAGTTAAAAATACCTTTTCTAAGTGTTGGAGGTGAATGTGCATAATATGCTTGGATAGTAACGAAAGTAAAGCAAGTTAATAATAATGACAGATAAATTGACATTAAATTATTACTGGATAAAATTGATTGTGTTTACTTGGCAAGTTGTAAGCACCTTTATTACTATTGTCAACCTATTATATTTTCGAAAGTAATCTTCTAATAACAACTTTCTGTCGTTATTAAAAAGCTACTTCAATATAACCTTTTAAAATATAAATTGATATTATAAACCTTCGTCTGCTCAGAACTTGACAAAATTTTAGATCTCATTCTTTTCGCGACAGACTTCTAACTCAGGTTGTTTCTTTACAACACAATTTGACTAATTTTTCTAACATTCATGTTTTTGGTGTGATTTTTGTTTTGCAGAGTCGCCAAGCTGATAAATTCAATGCCTTAACGATCATTATGAACCATCATACAAAACATACCCCCATAATAATTTTGTAGGTAAAATTAAAATCATGTAAGAATTATTATAATAATTTTGCTTCTATTTTGCTCTTATCTTTTTGATCCTGATATTTCATATTTTTCTTAAAATGCATTCTTTTAACAGAAAATGAAAAATACAATTTATTTTATACAAATTATCATCAAAGTTATTCGAATAGAAAAGTAAACATCTGCCTCCCTATTGGAGGGATTTTCCTTAATCCCCATTCATTCGTCTGCATCATACCTTACCCTAGAAATGAATGAACCGAAACCGAAACTAAAACCAAAACCAAAGCATTGCTCATTTTCAATTCATTTTCATTTTTAACCCTATCGATGCACAATCAATGTATCTAGATAACTTCACAAATGTATATTGTATATATTATATCTACCTGAGCAGGTGCCATTATCGCGACACAGTTCGACTCGGAAAAAAAAATATCTATATGGTAGCAGAGCAGCGCATAATAAGATAGATTTTATACTCGTCGTCGTTGTCGTGATGTATTTTGATCGACAAAAGTGATAAAAGTTGTAGGCGTGTGTTAAAAGGTGTAAGTTTGTATCAAAAGGCTTCCGAGCTGAGCTAGCTACATGACTAGAATTTACTTTGGATATAACGCACAACAATCGATGACGGTGATAGATGTCCGTGCGATCTATAAAACCCATAGGAGCGCCAAAATATACGCGCATCTGCTACTTTTTCACCTTGCCTGTGTGTAAACATGCGAGGGAATGTGCGGTGGTTATTTAAGTAGGTAAAATCTAGTGTCACCTTATAGTCATTATGCCAATCCACATCTAGGATCTTATCCCCATAAAAAGAAGACTCGTATAAATTCCGGATTTTATTCAACGTTTCCATTATGCGGAAGTATCAATCCACTCTACAGAGGCTACATACTCACTTCCTTATCAAAACATAAATCTACTAGTTCTTGGATGAGTTCCTTAAGTGTATATGTATAGGCATTATTATGGTGGCCTATTTAAAGTTCCTTTTTTTCTAGGCTCAGTATAGGCGTTTTGCATGTTGATCGCTTGTGTTTAAACAGCTTTTCAGAAAATATTGTTGACTCGTGCCTATAAGGCGTATGTTTGAACTAAGTTTACTTGCTCTGGTTGATAAATGTAGGTTTAGGTTCCCTAAGAGTGCGTATTTAAACCTCTGTTTGCCGTGGGTCACTCACTTACTTAAATCCCCATCTTGTTGGCATTCTGTAAAAATTGTCACAAACATATTTACGGAAGTAGAAAGGTACAATAAACATACACAAAGAAAATTAAGTTGTCAGAAATGGAACAACCAAATTCAGAAAATTTTTTTTGAATTTTTGAAAAGAGAGATTGTAAGCGGAATATAACAAATTTATGCTTAGTTTTTGGTTTAAAAGACGTTTTCAAGAATCAATTAGTGATTTTCTAAAATAACGCATAGCTATAATCGGACTAAAAAAGGTGGTTAGTCGAAACATGAAGTTGACAAAGGGATTGTTTTGAGGTGAATGAATAGTGATGCATATCCATTGCAATTAAGATCAGTTTCTGATATTCTTACAATTGGCATAAGCTAAGCATATTAAAGACTTAAGAACTTAAGTCATATGAAACGGAAATGAAATCGGAAGCGGATATATTTTTGTTGCATTTTATTTGTCTTACTTATGTATGCATAAATAATTAGGAATTATTCAACCTCAATCCATAGAGCCAGCTCATAAATTGTCAATATCGGATAACATGCCTCCGTTTATCAAACAACAGAAGTATGACCTTATAGTTTTCGAAGGACAATGAATATTTTTGAGACAAAAGTAAGGATTTTTATACAAAACCATAATCTTCTAAGTCTTGGGATTTAGAAAATCTTAAAGAAAAGATTACAAAACAAACGAATGTTTATTTAAAAATGATGTAATCCTCTTTGGTGAAACCGCCTCTAATCTTCGGTCTTAAGATTTTATATATGTATGCTTTGCGGTAAGGCTAAGATCTAAATCCTATATATTACACGCTGGATTACTTAGATTTAATTAAGATGAAGACGGAACAAAACCTATAGACGAAATTGAATAGTTATAGATGAAAAATTTCATAACAAGACATTTAAGGCCCTTCATGCGTAACGCAAGCCATGGTAAGGACTTTTTTTTTGATAGATTTTTAAGGCACGTGTTGATGGAAATATATTCTTAACTTCCCATTGAATTGTGACATTTCTCGATAATTCAAGGTCCCCGGAGGCAGAATATTAATCTATGGTTTTTAGAAAGATGTCTGGGTGTGAGTGTATGCGTCCGTACGTTTGGGATACCTATTTTGTCGGCAGTAACTCAAAAACGCTTGGAGATAACATTAATAAGTTCAAAACGGACTTACTTCAAGAAACTATTAAAAAAAAACTAGAAATCTCGAAAATGGTTTTCAAACTGATGTAGTCTTTACGGACTTTTCGAAGGCTTTCGATAGGGTCAACCATTTTATACTATTAAAAAAGATGGAATCTATCGGATTCCATTCTAATAGTTTAAAATGGTTTGCGTCCTATCTCATAGGTAGAACACAGTTTGTCCGCGTTAATGATTTACTTTCTGAAGTGATTCATGTAACCTCTGGTGTTCCTCAAGGAAGTCATTTGGGACCCCTTCTATTCCTGATATTAATCAATGACATACCAACGGTTATCAACAATTCTCTCTGCCTAATGTTTGCGGATGATATCAAAATTGTCCGCTGTATCAAATCCTTAGACGATTGTCTTTTACTTCAAAGTGACCTTGAGCGCTTATCTGTATGGTGCACTGCTAACCAGCTTTTCTTAAATGTTTCTAAATGCCAATCTTTATCTTTCTCTCGTAGTCTTAGTCCAATTTGTTTTGAATACGAAATAAATAAAACAAAACTTACTAAGCTTAAAGAAAAGAAAGACCTAGGTGTAATATTTGATTACAAACTAAACTTCAACTCCCATATTGATTTTGTTGTTGCTAAAGCAAATACTATGCTAGGGTTTGTGGTTCGCAACTCAAAAGAGTTTAAAGATCCATTTACCCTTCGGTCATTATTTTATGCTTATGTGAGATCTTCCCTAGAATACTGCTCAGTAATTTGGAATCCTTTTTATAAAACTCACTGTTTAAGAATTGAAAGGATTCAGAAAAAATTTTCGCGAATTGTAGTTCACCGACTAAATTGGAACATTGAAATGCCTCCTTATGAAACCAGATGTAAACTGCTTGGTCTAACACCACTTGATATTCGCCGTCGGTATTTTTCAGTGGTTTTCATACGTGATATTATTACTTCTCATATAAACTGCCCTTTACTTTTGTCCTTAGTCGATATATATGCTCCGTATAGGCAAACGCGATCTTGTACTCTATTTCATGAACCCTATCATAGAGTAAACTATGGTTTCAATGAGCCTCTAACTCGATGCATTAGAGAATCTAATATCATTTGTAATCATGTTGACTTCTTTTCCTACCAAAGTCGAGAATCTTTTAAAAAATATTTATTATATTTATTTCTTAACTCCTACACTGGTGGTTCAAGTTTAAGCTTTACATAATCAGATATTTTTATTTATATTTCACTTCTTTATTACTAAAGTTAAAACCTTGTTTCTGTAGTCTGTAAGATTATATTTTATTTGTTAATTATATTATATTAATCTGCTTGATGAATAAATAAATAAATAAATAAATAAAACTGAAAAATATCATGAGAACAAGAAGAGATATTGACCCCTAACTTTATCTTAAATATTTGTTTTAAAATTTGGAAGATTGTTAGAAAAATAAATCTACAGTTTTTTTTTGAGAAAAATTTCAGTCTTACTAAATTAGTTTTAGGTCTCAAACATCTCGACAGAAAACAACTGATCGAATTTGTGTTACCTTTTGGTTTTTCACAAGAGATATCATTTGGAAATTTTTAAGGACACCAATGTGATGTTAATAATGTGTCGCATTCCATTCCATTCAGTTTTGTTTTACTTTTCTACAGAATTTCGCATGTTTGAAGTTTATGATAGTGGCCAGGCTATATTCAAATAACACGTGAAATTGTAAAGGGTTTTTCAATAAGGCCGGGTAGATGTTGAAATGGAATAAAACAAGCTGTGTGTGACGTATTAACAAAATAATTTTTTTATTTCCCTGAACGTAAGGGTGTTGGCTGATTGTTTACTGAACCAGTCGTCTCAAATTTGGCCGCCAAACGTTGAAGAGTCGACTGTGAAGGGCCACCAAGTCTATACCGTAAAATTGCACGTTTGCGTTAACAAACACTCATTTTAATATTAAAGTTTTATCATTTGAACGTGCTGTTCAATCGTGAACAGCACCATGATTGATTTGGCCATGATGATTTGGCATAAACAACTGAATGATAAACAAAAGATTTGGCAGATGTCACCCTTTATAACCCTTTATAACTGTTACATTTTTATAAATGTAACATTTTTTGCAGTGTGTGTAAATTTGAGCCCAATGGTTTCAATACTGTAACGTAGATGAATGACGATAAGAACTCGTAAAAAATGAACTTATACAGAAATTGAAGCTTAACCTCCTTAGAAAACGACCAAAAACGTGTGTTTGCTATAGCAGTTTTGCTGAAAATTATCATAGAAACAGTTCTTGCTGGCAGCCAGCATCATATTTGAGAAAAACGTTGAATGCTCCATCACAGTTCGTTTCAAACACAGGTGAACAGCTCCGAATTAAAAAATAAAAGATAACGGTTTAGATTAGTTTATGGATAGTTGTTCGCAGCATTCCACATTCTTACTGTGCAGCTGAAAAAGAATCTCTATACTTGACAGTTTGAAGGCCATTGAGCTTGGGTAAACTGATGGACTGGACGTTCTTGAAAGTTCGAGTACTAAGCCAGAATTTTTAAAAAGTAGAATTAAATTGGCTATGTTGACAAAATATCGTTTATGGAAGTAGCGGTAAAACAACAAAAGACATAAAACATTGCTGTGGTTCTCAAAAGCGATATAAAAAACTTCGCCTTAGTACTTGTTTGGATTCTGTTAATAGACCCAAATGAGTAAATTATGCTTAAATTTTTGAAGAATTATCAAAAGAAATGATGATTTTCGTGTATAGTCAGGTCAGATTAATCCTAAACTTAAATTTAATGACGAAAACAAGAACTAAGGCCCATCACAAGACAGCGTTCACCTGAGATGAACTTCCGCCAAGCTTCCTTAAGAAATATGTAAATATCTATGGTTTCAAAGCATACAAAAATGATAGATGAAGATATTTAGAAGAAAAATAATAATAAAATACCAAAAAGTCCACATTTTAGAATTTCGATTTCTATCCCAACTGGGACTCCATTCTCTAAACCACTTTTCTGAATATTGTTTTATTTTATTTTTGTGTTGTTCTTGTTCTTGTATTCAATTCCCAATAACAATCAATCAATCGAATTTAATTAGTTACGTCAAAACAATATCTTCTATAAGAGATACTGTAGCGGATAACGAATGCGTCCATATCATTTCTTTCCATTCCATTCAGAAAACGCGCATTTTGAATTACCATAACGCCAATCATATACAAACGTCAATTAGGCTTCGAGATGCTGTCTTAAGTCCGATGAGTAACAAGCATCATCAAGATATGGAAACGAATGCGGAATACTCAATGTGTGTAAACATCTTCAGTCGTGCGTCGTCGGTCGTCTTCGTCGTCATCTTCATAATAATATAATATCTATACTCGTATAGTGACCTCGTGCATTGCGCTTCCATATGAAGATACAATTATTATGAAAAACCTACGTTCCAGGCTTAATGTTCCCTTGGAGCAAATGGAGATTGAGGCGAGCTGCACTCCCCATCCCCATTCATCCACTATACACTATACCTTAACTATGCGGTGCGTCGGGTGGTGAGAAGGCGGCTCGGCTGGCCAGCAGGCAGCGAGATGGTTTTATGATGGCTCCTGATGACATTTTCCGGTTTGGATATAGGTAAATGAGACATCATCATCTTGGGACGTTCTTGTCGTCTTGCCGTCGTCGTTGTTTGTTTATGTCGTTCTTGTGGTCATTGTCGTCGCATATATAGGTATAGAGTCTAGAGTCGTCCAAGGACTGGACGATGATGATGATGATGACGACGAATGAGAGGCGCTTTAATCCCACTAAATCCTCCATCTCTGATTGATTTCATTCGTAGTGCTGGTTGGGGGCTTCCTTGGCAACCGTTGCGTCGCCTTCACCGTCACCGTCACCATCACCATCACCATCACCGTCAACGTCGTCGTAGCAATGTTTGCCGCCCGATTATGTCTTCATTTAATGTCATGTTATTTATGAATGTGACTCAATTTATCTGTCGAGGGTGCGGGATGGGAAAGCCATGCCAGATATTTATATAAAATATGATAAAGGAATAATTGGGGAACAAGCATCGGGAAAGGGAGGACAAAAAATAGCTCCATACCACCAGGGGTCTCCGATGCTTGTTTGCTCAGCAGGGTTTCATTACCTATACCTACTATAGCATTGCTAACTCCAAGCTTCCTATATTTGCATTAGGAGTAGGGAGGTTCAGATACCCCTTCCCCCACTCCCCCAACTTCGTAATATGGATGGAGATTCTGATGGTTAAGTAAAAATACATTTTTGAGATAATTGGGAAGTTCATGTAAGAATCTTCTGTGGTGGATTTATGCATCCGTGGATTGAGTAAAGTCGATGTCTCCTCGGATTTCCATTCCACTGGTGGAACGATCCTCGCAGACACAGCGATAAATTTGCGATCGTTTAAGATTTGTTTGTCCGCGCCGGTCAACATCTAGAACTGCAGTGGTCCGGTCACCCTATCTCAACATTCATATATAAGTGGTGACGGGACATTGGACATGGCTCGTAATCCGCTCCGGTGTATTAAGTCATTTTAATTGAATTGTTTCCAGAATATGAGGTTTGTTGGGAATATGTCCTGTATCGACTGTTGGTGGTTTCATAAATTTAAATTTTGACATTAACTTATGTTAATATTACATGAGGGTTTCCTGATGAGCGATGAGCGACCGATCGAGCTTTGTCCTGTGTCCCCTGTGTGGGAAATATTCCTTTGCTCTTACTACGAGTGGAGAGTATATTTTTATAAGGAAGCTCATAATTTTAATGAATTATAATTGGAAGAGAAAGTTGGAAGAAGTGAGGTTTTTATTGTGTAATTACGAGCTTATAGCTTGTCCGATAAAATTAAGTCGCATATTAATAATTTTATTACCAATTCAATAAGATATGTCAATTTATATGAAAGTGGGCTTAATCCTGATTTATGGCTTACAATGAAGCAGTATATTAAATTTTAAGCAGTTTGGTCAGATGACCTGGTGCTGAGTTAAGATATTTTTTTGTTTTTTGAATAACTAACTACCTACCGACTAGATCTATAAATTCTTAACAATTTTGATAATTTGGTGTATTAAGTACTTGTGTTAAAATATTGAATTATGGGCTTGAATCGTGCCAGTTGTTCCTTTGTCATTCAATTGTATGTATTATATGAACTTTTGAATTGATGGTTTCAAAGTGAAGTTGCAGCCGCACACAAGTTGTCAAAAAATATCGTAGTGAACGGGCCCACCAGGTCTTACACAAAAACAGTGACAGGTGCAAGTAAAATTCAATTAATAATAGCTTCAGGTTCTATAATGACATTTTTGACTAAAGTGTCAGAAATATTACCTGTTAAAAATTCACCAGCAAAAATGCAAGGTTAAAGAATAAGAGTTTTCATTTTTATATGGGAAAAACGAGTAATTTTTAAAATTGACGTTTATTTCTTAAAATTATGGTATGTTATTAAAAACAACAAAATTATCAGCCAAATGGCCACCGCGATTACGGTTCCCATCCCATATCCTTTTTATGAAATTTTCCATAACCACTTCGAACATTTGCGCCTGTATGTTCTAGATTACTTCACGAATTCTATCAGGATCTTAAATCGACTGAAGACAATTGGTATAGACCTTATCTTTCACTTGGCTTTAAAGAAAAAAGGTCTTAAGGTATTAAATCTCAAGATCTCAGTTGTCAATGGTATGATCACCTCTTTGAGTAATAACATGATCATCAAATCTTTTCTTGTAAAATTGAGATTTGCTGTAGCTTTTATTGCACGCAGCTCCCGTCTTGTTGAGAATACACATCGTCTAATTCCATATCTTCCAATTCTACCCAAGAAATCAAAAATCATAGCTTGTTAGTAAAATTCATTCACCAAAACAGTTGCAGTAGCCTAAATTTCGTATAAGTAAGATCCAAACACAGCCATATCCACACCAAATATTTTAAAGAAGGCTGATACTAGAAAAGGTGGAGAGGCTTATCATTCTTCTTAAAAATTCGAATTATTAACTTTCCATAGGAAGTTATTGTAATCGGTCTGATTTTCGAATTGAAAATGTTGACATTTCTCGACGTTTCAAGATTTTTAGAGAGATGTCTGTTCGTGCGTATGTACGTACATCCGTACGTTCAGGAAGTTTTTTTCGTAGTCATAGCTAAAGAACCAGTAGAGATATCAAATTCAAATAAATGTTGTTACACAGATAATAATGCAGAAACATGCAGAAAGGACTCTTAAAAAAATTGAATGGGTGGCTGGGATGCGACCCACACTGATAACTTCCCATCCCGTCTGTCGATTTGTCTTGCTTAAAAGTTTGTCTATATGTATCAATTTTTACCAAATTTGCGTACTATTTTTTGTAGATTTTATTTTTTATTTTTTTATGGCTTTTATAGAAAAATTACTGAATATCGAAAACAATATTTTCTGTGAAATAAAATAAGCTTGAAGTCAAAGTTTTTAATTTTTGAAAAGCTATTTGAGTCGAGAGTAAATTTTTACAACGTTAAAGTTTTGTTTTTTTTGTAAAAAAAACTGTCAATTCGATTTTTCTCAAAATTTTATCGAATATTGAAAACAATATTTCTTAAAAGATAAAATTAGTTTGAAGCCAAAATTTTAAAGTTTCGAAAAGATATTTACGTCGAAAAACAATTTTTACCAACTTTTGTTAATTTTTGTTTAGGTTTTTATTTTTTTGTACAAAAACTGTCAACTCGATTTTTTTCAAAATTTTACTGAATGCTGACAACAATATGTTTTGAAAGATAAAAGTAGTTTAAAGCCAATATCTCAAAGTTTTGAAAAGATATTTGAGTCGAAAATCATTTTTTACCGACTTTTATAAATTTTTTTTAGGTTTTTATTTTTTGTTAAAAAACTGTGAATTCGATTTTTCTCAAAATTGTTCCTAATGTTGAAAATAATATTTCTTATAAGCTTAAATTAGTCTGAAGCCATAATCTCAAAGTTTTGAAAAGATATTTGAGTCGAAAATCAATTTTTACCAACTTTTGTTAATTTTTTTTTCGCTTTTTAATTTTTTGTAAAAAAACTGTCAATTCGATTTTTTCAAAATTTTACTGAATGTTGAAAACAATATTTTTTGAAAGATAAAACTAGTTTAAGGCCAAAATTTTAAAGTTTTGAAAAGATATTTGAGTCGAAATTCAATTTTTACCAACTTTGAGTAATGTTTTATTAGGTTTTTATATTTTATAAGAAAAACTGTCAATTAGATTTTTCTCAAAATTTTATCAGATATCAAAAACATTATTCTTCGTTGCACAAAATTGTTTCGGAGATAAAATCATATTTTAGTCGTAAAATTTCCGGGGTGCCAAATTTTATTTCAGTTTTTTTGATTTATAAAAAACCGTTAATTGTTTTTTTTTCCAAAAATATAATTGTCTTGTATCACGTTACAATATATAATATAAAATTTAATTGAAGTCTCTAGCATCATTGGTTCGTGAGATATTTAGGGTTAACCAAAATGTTCACCTTTTTTTTAAACTGCTATGATAAAAAAACCAACTACGCAATTTTCTTGAGAGCCCTTTCTGCATCTTTCTGTCTTATTAACTGTATAACAAAATTTATTTGAAGTTTATATCTCTTCGGGTTCTTGAGCTATGGACGACGTAAAAAACGTAGAGAACGTACGGACGTACGGACGTACGTACACACGCATAGACATCTTTCTAAAAATCTTTTATTTCGACTGTAGGGACCTTGAAACGTCGAGAAATGTCAAAAATTTCAATTTGACAAATCGGACCCATTACAATAACTTCCTATGGGAAGTTAAAAATGGTGAAATTTTTGTTTATCCCTAAGATTTCACGAACCAATAACGCTCGAGACTTATATTAAATTTTATATAATTATTATGTTGTAACGGGATACATAACAAGTATATTTTTAGAAAAAAATATAATTAACGGTTTTTTATAAATAAAAAAAAACTGACAAAAAAATATTGGTCACCTTTAAAATTTTATGAATACAAAATGATCTTATCTCCAAAACAATTTTGTGCAACGAAGACTAAAGTTTACAACATTCGATAAAATTTTGAGAAAAATTTGATTGACAGTTTTTTTATAAAAAATAAAAACTTAAAAAAAACATTACTCAAAGTTGGTAAAAATTGATGTTTGACTTAAATATCTTTTCAAAACTTTTAGATATTGGCTTTAAACTAATTTTATCTTATGAGAAATATTGTTTTCAACTTTCAGTAAAATTTTGACAAAAATCGAATTGTCAATTTTTTTTACAAAAAATAAAAACCTAAAAAAAAATAATAAAAGGTGGTAAAAATAGATTTTCGACCCAATTATCTTTTTTAAAATTAAAAATATTGGCTTCAAACAAATTTTACTCACAGAAAATATGATTTTCGACATTCAGTACATTTTTTATTAAAATTGGATTTCAGTTTTTTTCATAAAAAAAAATAAAATCTACAAAAAATAGTACGCAAATTTGGTAAAAATTAATGTTCAGTTCTCGATATCTCGTGAACAATAAAAGATATTGACTTTAAATTCATTTCATTCATCCAATTTGTATTTGTTTATATAAGAAATAAAAACTTTTAAGAAATGCTACTAAAATTGGTAAAAATTGGTTTTCGACTAAAAATCTCGTTAACAAAAACTGAATTTGAAATCAAACTATATTATTAGATGCAAAATATTGTTGGTAATTTTTAAATTTTTAATAAACAAAACACGAAACCCTACAAACTTCTTTGCAAGAAAAATCGACAGACGGGGTCGGAAGTTATCAGTGTTGGTCACATCCCAGCCTCTTTTTTTATTTCTCAAATATGACAGCTTGAAAATTGTTATTTGAAAACCATTAAGAAAACTTTGATAGACAAATGCAAGAAAGTGAGTATAAATATTATTCTCTCAGCTGTACATCAAGAATGTAAAATGGGCTGTCAAATTTCATTTTTCCTCATTATTTTGATATTCAAAATTATAAGACTAATGGGCAAAAGTATCTCTTAAATATTTTTCGAACGCACTATGTTAAAACTTATGGACAATCATAAAACTTTAGTATTCTCTTAAAAAATAAAATAAATGCCAACTTTTACATCAAATCTTATCTTCTGATTAAAACCAAAAATCATGAGTCATCACATAGGTAATAAACGATCTAAGGTTCTCATCAAATCCACCCTAAAAGTCAGAGAACCCGTTCGTGTAATTTGGTGTTCTTGAATAAACATCCTTTCTTATTGTATTTTACAATAGCTGCACTCAAGCGTTTTGAAATCAATTGATTGACCAGATCATAGGTCTTGTTATCTTTACCGTTTGTGCATTGTCATGAATCTCCATATATAAGTGCAAATTTACTCTTTATGCTGTCGGCTTTTCAATCAGAAAACTCTGCCAAAACCAAAAATAACATCAAGAACTGTCATTAGCATTTTAAAGGATTATTGATGATTTCAGTTAACGACAGTATTAGATATGCTTAGCTTAACCACAATAGCCAAAGGGTAGGCATAGGCATTATAGAAATCGATGACAGGTATAAATCCTCTATTCTTTTCACAAATCAGATTAATTTATTTCAAACTTGTACCCTTTGATATTTTACCGAAGAAAATGCTACTGTACTTTATTTTTCGAAAACATTGTGTTTTTGTTTTTACCAAAGAATTCAAATATTAAACCAGCACTCATTAAAAAAAAGTCTCCGAACAATTGTTATGCCATCAACAGGAACTTAAAATTATCCCAAAAACCCTTAAAAAGTCCCCAAAAGTCGTATACGCACACAAAATAAAACATGCAAAAATGTAAACTGAAGCTTAAATCTTGATACAATTTTATTTAAATCATGTGTCAATTTATCTTGATCGCGTGTAATGTTTTTTTTGATTTTAATCACACTCATCTTATAAAATATATAGTATTGGTACAAGGATCGAGTTCATCGCACATTTCTTGCTTATAAGATGGGGTCTCCTTTAAAAATGACATTCGAAGTATGAGAGCAGAGAGCTCCCTTTACGAGCACGAGTAGGGACGAGTTGCGAACTACGAGTATAGAAGTATATAGCTTATATTATGTTGTCAGCATTAAAACAAAACTGATTCAAACACTTCGTACAAGGATAAAGATTTATTTTATCATTGCGATCATTATCAATACAAATTGCTTCATCTGATTATAAAGCTATGCATATTTTATTCAAGTTGTATCTGAAGCCAGTAGAGGATATGGTAAGGTAGTATGAATTTGTTTTTAAATTTAATGCAAGCAACAGGTAGAAAACAAAGTGATTTATGGGAATTATTTAGCAACAGTTTACTTGTTGGGGTTTAATTTATATTCTGCTCCACTTTTTACATCGCATCTTCAGTATCGTCGAGAGGAATTTTGTAGTTCGATGTTGGTATTGAAAACCCGGTTTTGATGAGAAAATGAGTGGAAACGGACTTATTAAGAAAGTTCACTGCTTGAATTACACCCTCGTTGGAATGTACTTTCATTCACGAATTCTTGTTTTTAAATTTCCCATTGGTATATTGCAATTTGTTTTCGAAATGAACATTTGAATATTTCTCGATGCATCGAAGTCTCTAGAATCTGAATCAGATTTTTTAAATAAAGGGTATTTCAATAAGGGCTTGTAGATGTTAAACTGGAATTGAATGGTTTGCCGTATGGCACGTAGCGCCGCACCGCCGCCGCGCCGTCCTGCTAAAACCACATGTCGTCTAGGTCCATATGGTTCAATTTGGGCCATAAGAAATTAGTTTTGATCATTAAGTAGCGCTCGCTGTTGACGGTGACCACCTCATTAACGTCGTATCCAAAAAAATACCGACCAATTACGCCGCCACGCCCCGGCCCAAAATCCACACCGAACGGTAACTTTTTGAGGAAGCATTATCACCTGGGTGAACCTCGCGTGGGTTGTTTGTTTTTTGGTTTGGTTTTTGTTTGTTAACACAGCCATTCATCAAAAAATGCGCCTCGTCACTAAAGATAATTTTCCGGCCAAATTGGGGTTATTTTCCAAATGATTCGAAGCCCAGTCAGCGAACAAATGGCGTTGTCTATGGTCATAAACTTTGAGTTCCTGGATCAGTTGGATCTTGTACGGGCGTAGGCCCAAGTCCCGACGTGAAATTCGCCAAGTTGAAATCTGATCTGCGAAAGGCCTAGTTCTTGTTCACGGCGAGGAATAGACTGCCTTGGGTTATGCTGTACACTTTCACGGACCGCGGCCATGTTCTGGTCCGATCTTGCGTTCCTTGAACGTACGGGTGTTGGCTGATTGTTAACTGAACCGGTTGTCTTAAATTTGGCCACCAAACGTTGAAGAGTCGACTGTGAAGGGCCACCACGTCTACCGTAAAATGAGCGCAATGCTCGCAACGTTTGCGTTAACGAGCACTCATTTGAAAACGCCAATTGAAAAACCCTTTATTAAAAACAACCTCTAATGGTAAAAAAGACAGAGTTGATTGCACAAATTTATAAAGAAAGGTCAAATCTTATTGGGAAAAGTGCTATACAAAATCAATAAAATAAAAAGTGCGTATACGCCCCAGAGTACAACTTTATAATCATAATTTAAACAAATGTATTGGCTTGCTTAATTTAAATGATAAAAATATCGAAGCCATGCAATTTAAAAAACATTAAAAGCTTAGCACAATGACAATCAACTTCAAACTTTTTAAATTTTATAAGACTGCTATTCTAAAATCTTAAGTTATAGATATTACCAATTAAATAGTTCACTTTGTTTTGTTTTGTTGTTGTGCAGGATTTTTCTTATGAAAAGTAGGTATGCATGTGAAAGACTAATTATCATTAGTATATTTTGCAAACGTCCTTGCAGTGTCTTCCTCCATCGTGCGTCGTTCAACCACAAATTATTGGTACTTATTCTGTCGGCATAGTTAACTATACTTAGTACTCGTTGTCATTACCTATATTAAATAATCTTAAAATTGATACACTCTATATCGAACGGCATCGGCAATTTTCGCAGCACCGAAAGGCGGTGCTCCTTTTATATCAGCCGCGCGCTACTTTCGATATGACAACGGTTAATTGATTGTAATTACCAATGTGGCTTGGTTATTTCATGAAGTGCAGTGCAGTAGGACGATGAGACGACGACGGAGATGACGACGATGACGATGGCAAACGGTGCCCAACGACGATGTTGACCAACGACACTTTTGATTGAAGAAAATTGCAATTTTAAAAGAAAATAGCTGCAACGTGAGAGGCTTAAGTCCTGGTCTGGCTCGGGTTGGCTTGATGGTTATATTGGATGGCCTTATAGTAAGTAACTTGGCTTGCAACGCTAATCATTTAGCTACCGCATAATCGCCGCCGTCCGTAGCGTCGCTTCGCATTGGTCGTGTGCACCAGGAACCTGGGATATGATGACGATGGGACTTTAAAATAGCAACCATAGTAAATGGACCCATTGCCATTGAATGCATCATCAGTTGTTGTTTTTTTTTTCAGATGCAAAGGGCCGCCGCGCCGTTGTCATACCGCCATAATACATAATACAAATTGGAGTTAAATTCGCTATGCTATTTTAAAGTATAAGAAATATATAATGCCGAGACTTGCAAATTCTCATACTTTCGGTTAATGATTGTCACCTTCAGATTAATACAAGCAATTGGTTGGCCGTTGGAGTTGAGGTTGAGGTTGAGGCTGAGAATGATGCCGATATGCCGATTAAACTTGCACACAATCAATTTATTGCCGCATAAGGCTTAAAAGCGAAATATTTCACCATTGCAATTTCACTATACAAATTACCGAACGAGTGCTTGAAATTTTTTAGTCATTACTTCTGGTTTTTTAAGCATTTAGCGCGCTACCAGAAAATTATATGCGTGGACATTTTTATAAATTGATATTAATTTATCCAGGGTTATAATGTAAGTATGCTTTATTTATACATATGAGTAAGTCCACATTCACGGCCTAGTTTTTAGTTTCAAGGTTCAAGTTCATTACTTTCTGATGGAATATAGTTGCATCATAAACCCGTAATGGTCTTAAGTAGGTAATATCGTATGGAGGTGTTTTGGTTGGGGTTAAACGGATAAGAACTTAAGTATTTGCTTTAAGCATAAAAAGTAAGTAATAAAAAGAGCAATGTTAAAAATTTCATGTTAAGCTGGTCTTCCTCAATGCAATAGTATCTTCTCCAACAAACTTAGGAAATATCGTTCATTTATGAAAACACATGCTTAATTTTTACTTAACTATAGGGTTTTTCAACAGGGACGCTTAAAAAGTAGAGCTATAGGAACAGCAAACGACGCAATATTTCTTGCCGCTTTTTTGACATTTCGCTTAGGTAAGTTTTGCCATTTCATGATGGAAAGATATACGAGACAACAACTAGTCGAAATTATTAAAATTTACTAGCAGATCAACAATCGCGCGTGTAGTAGAAAAATTTGAATCCACAGGCACAATACAAAATGTTTCCGTGCCAGTGAGAAAAAAAAGTGCCCGTAGTGTCGAGAATATTGCTGCCGCTGAGGCTTAAGTTGCAGAAAGCCCAAATGTGTCTCTCACACGTCGTTCTCAAGCGTTGGGCATCTCTGTGATGTCGTTGTGCCGAATTTTGCGAAAAGATATTGGCCTAAATCCTAACAAGATTAAATTGACGCAAGGACTGAAGCCACTTGACCACCAGAAGCGTCGTATGTTCTTGAATTGGGCTAAGCAACAACTTGAAAATGATTCGGATTTTTATCTTCAGCGATGAGGCTCATTTCTGGCTGAATGGATTCGTCGGTATTTTTCAGGCAGCAATTCACACGTACTCCATGAGTCATCATTCACGGAGAGAATTGAAAAATCACTAATTGCTAAATTTTAGGTTGCAATTTACGAAAACCCTTTTTTTAGTAAATCAAGACGATTTTATTATAAAATGAATGAGAAAGTTGTAATTCAGCATTCAAATCTTCGTAAAATACAAAATTTTATAATTTGGTAATTATTATCAAAAGTTGTAATTCGAGCTTGTTGAAATGAAAGTAAATTGCAACTTTTGAGTCGCAATCTACTATTTTAGGGGAATAATTTAATTTGACTACTCATTAATCTTGTGTTGCGAAATGTATGCGGTGATTTAAGCATTCTCAATTCTCAAATCAATAAAATATAATCACAATATAAATATTGAAGCTGCAATATTGTAATTTACGAAATACCTATTTGCTGATTTAAGAAAAAATCTAAACAGTAGATTACAATTCTTTTAGTCTTAATCTACTATTTTCAGGGTAATAATTTAAAAATATTTATATGGTAAATTGCAACTTTTGAGTCGCAATCTACTACTTTAGGGGAATAATTTAATTTGACTACTCATTAATCTTGTTTTGCGAAATGTATGCGGTGATTTAAGCATTCTCAATTCTCAAATCAATAAAATATTATCACAATATAAATATTCAATCTGCAATATTGTAATTTACGAAATACATATTTGCTGATTTAAGAAAAAAGCTAAACAGTAAATTACAATTCTTTTAGTCTTAATCTAGTCTTTTCAGGGTAATAATTTAAAAATATTTATATGGTGATTTGCATGCACTCAATCCAATTTGTTATTGTTTTTTTTTCGTTACTCCGCTTACTATCTACAATACAATACGCTCTTCGCGCCAACCGTCGCGTCGTGGAGCCACATTTTTTGTTTGTGCATGCCAAAGTGCTATGCGTATTTATGCATTTACATTTACAATAATTGTACATAGCTACATAGATTTTTGATTCTCTCGATGGAAGAATTGCAGAATATTTCTCAATACCAATATTTGCTTTGTCTATTTGATGATATTTTATATTATATAAATATCATGGGCTCTTGCTGAGTTTGACAAGGTGGGACAAGGGGGGACGGGGGTCTATGGTAACGTGACGTTCGCCATTCATTAAAACATTTTCTATTAGTATTTCTTTTGACTATTTTTTTATTTTGCTGCTGCAGCTGGCAGTTGCCCGTTGATATTTATTTTCTTCCTTCGATGACGTCGTTCTCGGTCGCAAGTACCGCTTATCACGACACTATGAAAAAGGGTGTGGCCTGCGCACGTGTATGTTGATGGTCTGATTTCGATTCGATCGTCAACGTCGTCGATGATGAGGATGCGCAACGTTAATGTGGTTGTTGTTGCGCTCGTGCCCAAAAATCTGCTGGACGAAGAATAATTTCTTGTCAGCGCCGCCGTTGCTCTGCACATATGGTTGATGTGCAATAGAATTTTCACTTAGTGATGATGTTTTTGGGTGTCCCGCTCCCGAATTGCATTGTAGTGTATAAACACACATACAATCTTAGCATTTTCAGCTATGCATGTGGCTGGCTTTGCACTGGGCTTCTGAATTGAAATTCCTGAAATTCCACATCATTCGTAAACAGTCGCGCGTGCGTTAATATATTGTTTTTGATAAGTGGTGTGAAAATAAAAAGTTTAAAGTTCAACAAAAAGGAAATTAATTGTTCATTTAACTATTTTTGATATCCGGCCTTGCCGATTCATTCGTAAACAGTCGCGCGTGCGTTAATATATTGTTTTTGATAAGTGGTGTAAAAATAAAAAATTCAACAAAAAGGAAATTAATTGTTCATTTAACTATTTTTGATATCCGGCCTTGCATAGGTAAGTAAAATAAAGTGACAAGTAATTAATGTTTATTAGTATTTTTTTGATGTTTCATTCAAGACAGCGCTTTAAAAAAAAATATAATAACTTTATTCAACCACAAAGCCTTTCACAAAATTAGCAAAAGTATTTAATAATTTTCCCTTTTGTTAAAAATACCTAGTAATTGAAAACCATTGTGCGTCTTTCGAATTTATCAAAACGTTTTAAAGTTTTGAACTTAAATTTTATTTCTTTTTTAGGAAATTTTTAAAAATTTTTTAAAATGACGTCAAATGCTGGGTCAAGTGACCAGCCAGATATAAATGAACTGGCAACTGACAATTTTAACCAAAACACAAAAAATGTGTATGATTTACTCAGTCTCTGGGGACTTGATACCTTATATAATCACTTTCTTTGTAAGTAAATAATTGAAAACAACGTTCCACCTACATAATGTATGTATATACATATATATAGGTACATATGTATATTTGTCTTTATAAAAGAAAATCAGGCTATGTCGTTTTTCTTGGGTTTTTTCATCATTTCGAATTTGATGTCGACTTCAATATCTTGGTTGGAAAACAATTTTATGTGGTTATTCACCACAAAGGACAAACTGAGAAATGATAAGAATTAATTTAAAATTTCTCCTTACGTTTTAGAATAATTTAATATTAATATCCCCGAGAAAACAGACATAGAAACCTACAAAAATAAACATAAAGCTAATGTTGCTTTAAATAGTCATGCATATCAAAAGTGGCATAAGTAAATATTTTCTTTTATAACTGTTCATGGTCCAACGGTCACCCAAATCAATATTACTGACCTAGGTATAATCCAATCTTATTAGTAAAATCGAAAAATTTTTGGATTTTTTTTTTCAGCTTTTAATATCACAGATTTGGAATCCTTAAGGTTACTGAATGAAAGTGATTTGATAACACTATTTCCAACAGATGTGGGCAACCGGGCCAAATTGCGTTCTAAAATAGAAGATTGGCGAAACAGTGTAAATACATTTTAATTTTTTTTTACCGGTTTATCTGACGAATAATTTTATCCCTCGGTGGGTTTATATAAATCATTTGTAAGAAATTCGTATAATTTTCTCTTAAAATTCTTGTAAGTGATACCCACGCCATATCAAAACTATGCATGTACCTATAGTGCAGTGCCTGGAGCATTCAAAAGCGTAAAACCTCGGATTAGAGTTACAGCGAATGAATTAATATGATCGATGTGGGATATTGTTTTTTAAACTATAAATTGCAATGTTTACCCACAATTTTTTTGTGCACTCCATTTTTTCATTGTTTAAACAAATTCTTATAAAAAATTAATGTTTGACCATATATTTTCACATTAAACAGTAATTTTTTTTTTAATTATATGTTAAATCTTACCTGAATAGACCTATAGGAACATTTTTCAAAGATACCTGTGTATAAAAATAGCAGTAGGGATCTCGAACAGGTAGAAAAACGTGGAGGGGAGAGTGGAGCGACAGCTACTATGTACAATGGAATTTCTCGGCTAGTTTAGTTGCAAGTAACACGTGTTCTGTGAATATTGTGCATATATACTACTTTTATTTTTTTTTAAATATTGTTGTCAACATTCAGTAAAATTTTGAGAAAAATCGAATTGACAGTTCTTTTTACAAAATATAAAAACTTAAAAGAAAATTTAACAAAAGTTAGTAAAAATTGATTTTCGACTCAAATATCTTTTCAAAAAATTGAGATTATGGCTTCCAACTAATTTTAACGTATAAGAAATATTGTTTTCAACATTCGGAAAAAATTTGAAAAAAAAATAGAATTGACAGTTTTTTTTACAAAAAATAAAAACTTAATAGAAAATTTAACAAAAGTTAGTAAAAATTGATTTTCGACTCAAATATCTTTTCAAAAAATTGGAATTATGGCTTCCAACTAATTTTAACGTATAAGAAATATTGTTTTCAACATTCGGAAAAAATTTGAAAAAAAAATAGAATTGACAGTTTTTTTTACAAAAAATAAAAACTTAAAAGAAAATTTAACAAAAGTTAGTAAAAATTGATTTTCGACTCAAATATCTTTTCAAAAAATTGAGATATTGGTTTAAACTACTTTTATCTTTTAAAAAATACCGTTGTCAACATTCAGTAAAATTTTGACAAAAATATAATTGACAATTTTGACAGTAATTTGAGAGATATCAAGAACGGAACATCAATTTCTTCCAAATTTGCGTCCTATTTTTTGTAGATTTTATTTTTTTATGAAAAAACGGACTGTTGGATTTTTATAAAAAAAACTACTGAATATTAAAAGCAATATTTTCTGTGAAACAAAAAGAGTTTAAAGACAATATTTTTAATGTTTGAAAAGCTATTTGAGTCGTAAGTAAATTTTTACCAAGGTTTAGTATTGTTTTTTTGTTAGGTTTTTATTTTTTGTAAAAAAACTGTTAATTAGGTTTTTCTCAAAACTTTACTGAATGTTGACAACGATATTTTTTAAAAGATAAAAGTAGTTTAAAGACAATATTTCAAAGTTTTGAAAAGATATTTGAGCCGAAAATCAATTTTTACCAACTTTAATTAATTTTTTTGTTTAGGTTTTTATTTTTTATAAGAAAACTGTCAATTCTATTTTTAAAAATTTTTTCCGAATGTTGAAAACAATATTTCTTATACGTTAAAATTAGTTGGAAGCCATAATCTCAATTTTTTAAAAAGATATTTGAGTCGAAAATCAATTTTTACTAACTTTTGTTAAATTTTCTTTTAAGTTTTTATTTTTTGTAAAAAAACTGTCAATTCGATTTTTCTCAAAATTTTACTGAATGTTGACAACAATATTTTTTAAAAGATAAAAGTAGTTTAAAGCCAATATATATGCACAATATTCACAGAACACGTGTTACTTGCAACTAAACTAGCCGAGAAATTCCATTGTACATAGTAGCTGTCGCTCCGCCCCCCCCCTCCACGTTTTTCTACCTGTTCGAGATCCCTACTGCTATTTTTATACACAGGTATCTTTGAAAAATGTTCATATAGGTCTATTCAGGTAAGATTTAACATATAATTAAAAAAAAATTACTGTTTAAAGTGAAAATATATGGTCAAACATTAATTTTTTATAAGAATTTGTTTAAACAATGAAAAAATGGAGTGCACAACAAAATTGTGGGTAAACATTGCAATTTATAGTTTAAAAAACAATATCCCACATCGATCATATTAGTTCATTCACTGTAACTCTAATCCGAGGTGAAAACCCCCAGGCGCTCCACTACTACTTGATATTGTAATTGTTCTGAGTTGCAATTTGTGTCATATAATTATTTCTAACAAATATTTTGAATTCAAAAAAAAAGTTTTTTTAGAAAATCCATATATGTACATATGTATAGATATGATACATTTCATTTATTTTGGAAAGGTCTTATGCATATTTTTGGATACATTTTTTTTAAATCATCATAAATTTAAAATGGTTATAAGAAGAACTTAGATGAAACGATTTGGAACTCAGAACTATTTCAATATTCAAAATCAAGTACAAAGTTTTGACATGGCGCGGGTTTAAACACTATTAGTTATCATTTTTAATCTATTTTTAAACTGATTATTATGAACTCACACATTTTATGATTCTGATGGAATAATTTTGTGGACTACCGTCGCGTCGCCCGTTGATATAGAATTATTAGACGAATTATTATTGAATAATTTTTTTTTAATAGCAATCACAAAAAGTAGAACAACTGAATCTCGGAATTGAAAGCTGGGTTCAATCGCAGCCTTCATCACCTTCATCATCATCCGCCTATAGCAGCGTTTCCACTTTTTCGGGGCGTACTTTTGTAAGATAATAGAAACAAATATATTAACAAACAAATTTATTTACGAAATATATTATTTTGTGTAGAACCTCGACGCTTTTTGTAAAAGTAATAATAAGTACATCATAGCATATGAAGCTCAAAATATTCTGCCAGAATATTTAAGGACTGAATTGATTGAAGAATCTGTGAAGCATTTTATCAACAATCAACAGCTGATGAGGCATGAAGACTTTGTCTTACTTGCTAATAAAGTTTGTTTAATTTTCCCAAATGAACCAAAGGTAATATGATTGTTTAACAAAAATGATGTTAAAAATATTAATATTATGCTTTGTAGTTTGTGTACTATAACGAGTTCACTCGGAAAGGAAGGCTCCTATCAGCATACAAAACAATTCTAGCTCGACTTCGTCGAAACGGTCTTCCTATTTTTAACAAGAGGAGGAAATGCGAAACTTTAAGCAAAGTTCCTGAAGAAAGAGAAGGTTTGTACAAGTATAAACATTGTTTGTGTGTTTTTTGTTTAATTTTTAAAATTTTTGTTTATACGTTAGACCTGCCCCCATCTGATGATAAAAAGTGGTTGAAATCACATTCCACACCATTTTCCACCTTGGAAAACAAATGGAAGACCACGCTTAGGGAACGTGCTGACGAGATAGCCCTGAAAACTAAGGATATTTCAGGGTTAATTCAAGAATGGCCAGCATATAAAATCCCAGAAGGCCCACGATTGGTAATACCTACTAAAATTGTATGAAATTATTTAAATTAAAATGTTTTTTATTTAATTAACATAGGTTGATATAGATTTCGATTACCTCTTTCCCGGTAAAGACCTGATTTTACTCGAAAAATGGGATCATGTCATGGAAACTGTAATTCCCCTGATGAGAACAAAAATTAAGGACAAATTAAGTTATACGAAACTAAATCAACTGGACGCGTATACTGGACAGCAAAAGGACATCCAATTCGCTCTGCTCTTACATGCACTACTGCCACCTGGAGGGCATGTGAGAGATGTAAGTACAAAAAGGGTTTGGAAGTTCAGCATTCCTGACAGCCAAAGATCATTTGTAACCAGAATTGAAGCTGCCAACTTATTTCAAGAAACTGTTCAAACAAGAAAGTGCATTTTAGGTAACTATAATATGAGAGTTCAACCATTTATGTTAATAGTTGCAAATGCAGAATTTTCAAATGTAGAAACAATTCATGTTGTGTATGACAATATTATGTATAACTTCGATTCTTTTACAAAAGCTTTGTCATGTGCATTTAAAATTCATTGGGTTTTCAACTTAGAATACCAAAACGAATGCAGGTCTGTTTGGCAATTCCTACAACACTATATTTTTAATATAGATAATAAAAATGCATGCACGAATGTTAATAATATACTTGCACTTTTAAAAGCATAAGTTAATATAAATATTATTTTTTCCTTCTTTTTTAAGAATTTTTTTTTTAAACTAAAATATACAAACAATACATTTTTCTTTTAAAAGTATTATATTTACACTTATAATATAATATTTACACTTACATTTAAAAAAAAATAGTTAGTATAAATATGTATTTTTTTTCTTTTTTAAATAACTTATAAGTTTTTCTTTATAAATTCCTGAAATACAAAGCCAAGTTTAATGTAAATATTTTGAAAAACATTAACTCTATACATAACTATTATTTTTTTAATATTAATTTCTTGTTTATACATGTGCATTTCTAAATCATATACATATGTATAAATCTTAATATTTCGGTTAATATACAATTTTATATTCAATCGGAATAATGTTTTTTTCTTCTTTTAATGTTTTACATGAAAACTTAATTCGTTTATTTTAATTTGAACATAGATACATTTATACTAATAAAACAATGTTTAAGTGCTTCGAGTGTAGTTCGGGCTGCGATTCAGTCAGCGCCCTTATAATTCATTATAAATGTATTCATCTGTTTAAAACAAACCAGAAATATAAGTGTTCACAAACGAACTGTTCATCTGAGTTTCACAACATTAATAAATTAAAAAGACATTTACAACAAATGCATCCGACGGATTTACAGGATCATCATTCAGTTATGAATGATTTTGATATACCAAATGTTCTTGAATCAAATCTGGTTGATTCTATAGAAGCCGTTCCAATGAGCAGCGTACATTTAAAAGATCTTTTTGGTGAAGAAACCTTTCAGGATGTTTTTAATTCCAGTCTTAACTTCGTTTTGAAGTTGAACAGCTATAGTCATATGACTAATAAACAAATAGAAGAAATAATATCTGATGTAACAAAATTATTCCAAGAAATTTTTCAAACTTTCAAGCCCATTTTTCCACATATTAATACTGACATTAGAAATAATTTTTTAGATTTTTTTCAATACTGTTCCGATCCTTTTAAAAAAATTTCTACAGAATATAAATTAAAAAATCAATTACAAGAATTAAATCTGATACAAGAACCAAAACAATTTGTTATTGACAAGTCGATTAAACTGGTTAGTAAAAAAGGTATATCTACTTTTAACGATGATGAAATTTCTGGAACAATTCTTCCTCTGCAATTTATGTTTAAGAGCTTGTTTGAAAGATCGAACAATTTGGAAACGGCTTTAAAATTTATTAATGAGTTGGAAAATCAAAATGATTCTAAAATATTCGATTTTTTACAAGGTATATCATGGAAAGAAAAAAGAAAAAGGTATCCCCAAGACGTTTGCGTTAATTATAACTTATATTATGATGACTTCGAAACTGGAAATCCTTTGGGAAGTCATTCAGGGGCTCAAGCACTTGCTTCTTTTTACATAAATTTTCCATCGCTTTCCCGTGAATTAAGTTCTCGTTTAGATTATATATTTCCTGTAATGTTTTTAAGAACTAGAGATTTTAAACAGTTTGGATGCAATAAGAGCATCCAAGTTTTAGTTGATGAACTTGTTAAGCTTGAAGTAGAAGGAATAGAGTTCACACTAAATAATGGGAATATTTTAAGGGTTAGGTTCATTTTAGGTTTAGTAGTGGGTGATAATCTCGCGGTGAATCAATTATTAGGGTTTTCCTCATCTTTTAGTCACAACTATTACTGCAGAATTTGTCTGAGCCCAAAAGTTGAAAATCAAAAAAATACTATAGAAAATAAACATCTTCATAGAAATGTCGCTAACTATACAGAACAGACAATAAATAAGACATACCCAGAATCTGGAATAAAATTCAACTCAATATTAAATGACATACCATCTTTTCATGTTACAGAAAATTTTTATTCAGATTTAATGCATGATGCATTTGAAGGGGTTATAAAATACGGAATGATTAGCAGTATTTCAGGACTAATATCTGAAAATTTATTCACTATTGATGAATTAAACTTCAAAATAAAATTTTTTGATTACGGTGAGATACAATCTCGAAATAAATGTCCGCAAATCAAACCATCCCATATCAAAGACAAAAAATTACATTTCAGTGCCAGAGAAACCTTCTCATTTTTACACTTTTTTTCGTTGATGTTGGGTCATAAAATTCCAAAAAATAATAAAATATGGAAATATGTCATGCTCTTAGAAACTTTGGTTGAAAAATCAATGTCAACATCGTTCACTGAAGAAGAAATATGTGAGCTAGAACTTATAATATCGAAGCATCATTCTACGTATATTCAACTTTTTAAAGAAGCACTTAAACCAAAGCACCATATAATGACCCATTACGGTTCTATTATAAGATACTCGGGTCCCCTGAAGTTGCTTTGGTGTATGCGTTTCGAATCAAAAAATAAAGAAATGAAAAATTACACATCAGTGAATATGTCTCGGCGAAATTTACCGTACTCAATGGCCAAAAAATGTTGTTTAAAGTTGGCTTCCTTTCTTCGGTTTGATATAAATAAAGAAAACTTTAAGTTGCTGAAAATTAAAGAAAAGATTGACTATTTCGGATGTATCAATAACAATCCAATTTCATTAGATTGTTTTGATCAAATTTCCTTTTTTTCAGAAATTGAATTCAAAGGAAATGTTTATAAAATTAGTTATAATTTATTTAAAAGTGACATGTTTTTTAAAATTGTTGACATTGCTTTTTTTGATAATAAAATGTATATAATAGTTAAGGAAGTAATAATAGAAAGTATAGATAAGCACTATGGATGTTTTGTTATATCCCATATAAAAGAAGACATTGAAATATTTGACATCAATACTTTTGAGAGAAAACCTTTCTTGTGCTATAAAATAGCCGACGGCCGAGATGTCTTTAAACCTTCAAATATGTAATATAATAAAACTGTAATGTAAATAATAAAACTATCATGTAAATAATAAAACTTGGAGTAAAAAAATAATAAAAATAGTATAATATATTTTAATTTTAAGTTTCTAAATTTGTATTTTTAGAAATAAGTTAAAAACAATAAAAAAAATAGAAATCTTTCAAATGTGTCGTTCTTTTATATATTATTGATTTTTTAAATTATTATTCTCTAGTACAAACAAAATACAAATACAAAAACAATAAAAAAAATAGAAATCTTTCAAATGTGTCGTTCTTTTATATATTATTGATTTTTTTAATTATTATTCTCTAGTACAAACAAAATACAATGGTACGGAATTGAAAAATAAGTAAAGGTTTGCATTTTCTTATTGCATTACTACTGACAGAAATTATTTTCAGTTTCCTTCATAAAGATAAAGATAAGAGTTTTCGTTCACAACTAAGAAGAGTAAAACCACTCAATTTTTTAATTACCATAAAACTTCAAAAGATAAGACTACACTCTTGAATTCAAAAATAAATATGATATATTTGTGAATTAAGAACGATAGTTTTTTAAATTAATAAGAAATATTCTTAAATTGCGACGAAAATGCTGAAAAAAATAAGCAAATTGATATTCAAAAGTTGCAATTACGAATATATTCATTGCAATTTGTAACAAAAACTTGTAATTCGGCGCGCGATCAACTAAAAAAATATCCCTGAGAATACGAAAACCAATAAGTTTATGTTGTAAATCATAATGAAGATTGTTGATTTTGCAAAAAATTGTTCTTGAATCCCTACATGATTGCTTGAAAATAGAAAGTAAATTAATCTTTAAAAGCTACAAATTGCTGCAGAAACTGTTTCAAATTACGACTCAAAAGTTGCAATTTAAAGATAACTAAGTATCAAAACTGTGACTGTCATTTGCAAACTGCAGAATAACCTGTTTCAAATTACGACTCAAAAGTTGCAATTTAAAGATAACTAAGTATCAAAACTGTGACTGTGATTTGCAAACTGCAGAATAACCTGTTTCAAATTACGACTCAAAAGTTGCAATTTAAAGATAACTAAGTATCAAAACTGTGACTGTCATTTTCAAACTGCAGAATAACCTGTTTCAAATTACAACTCAAAAGTTGCAATTTAAAAAAAAAGAAGTAGCAAAACATTAGTTGTCATTTGCAAACTAATGTATATTGTCGCAGTTTAAGAAAACAAGGGTTGAAATTTGCCACTTGTGTGTTCAGGTATTTAAAAAAACGAATCACAATCTACAAGAAAACAATTTCAATCCACAAACTCCTGCTGAAATTCACGATTAAAATAAACATTAAATTGATACAAATTAATATCAAATTGCAATTCGCTGTTTGAAATATTTGTTTTCCTCGGTCGAATTATTGCTACTCAAATATAGTGAAATATGATTTTTGAGTGTCAATATCTTCATTTTGCTCATTTTATGAAATTGCAAACAAAAAGTAGCAATTTACTTATTTCGAAGCCAAGGTCCAAAACTGGATTCATTTTTCGTGATTTGTAGCTTATTTTTCTTGATCTGATCTAAGAATTCTTTCCGTGTTGCATCCCGAAAAAATTACGGTTTGGTGTGGTTTATGGGCCGGCGGCGTCATTGGGCTTCTTCCGTGATGATCAAGACCGTCACGTTACTGTGAATGGGGATCGCTACCGTTCAATGATAACCAAGTTTGGAGAACGTGTTACCTCACGAAATGGTCCAGTCGCTTGGTCGTCTCGGTCGTGTGATTTGACGCCCTTAGACTATTTCCTGTAGGGCTACGTCAAGTCTATGGTCTATGCCAACAAGCCAGCGACGATTGACGAACTTCGTACGAATATCGAACGTGAAATTGCAGCGGTATCGGCCGATTTATGCTTGAAAACCGTCGAAAATTGGGTTCAGCGTCTGGACTTCTGCAAGCGTTCCCGTGGCTTTAACAATTCTAAATTACAATCGATCTTTGATTGTGCGACATCTTGTGTATATACCTTTTCTGCCAACAACAAAATATTGGAAACTCTGTCAGTCACAGCATTTGTTCCGTAAAATTTAAACTTAACATTAAAAATGGTACTATGGAAAATTAAAACTACAGGGATGATAAATTTGAGTTTAGGATTTTATTTGATATACGTTTATTTTTATAATAAAAAATATTACAGTTTTTCAACCAAAACATTATCAATTAACTAATTCGAGTTCATTAAGAATGCGATGCAGAAATTACATAATATAATTTTCATTTCTTTTTTAATAAGCTTCATCTCTTCTTTTAGTTCTTTGACAATTACCGACTTCCAAGCTTCACCATGTTTTGATAATTAACTTGTTATGTAGAAATCGTGAATTGCACAATGTTGCAGAAGACTCTAGCGATATATGTAAAAATTGGTACACAACAAATATATGTTAAATCCAAACGGGAACATAACATCACTCTCAGTATGGTGTAGAGTAAAGAGTGAACAAAAAAGATGTAGGACTAAGCACGCAACCCAGTTGGTACCTCATACAAGAAAACTGATTTATTATAGATATGTACATATTAATTTGAATTTTCAACTTTACTCCTTAGAAATCAACACAACTTCTTTATAGTCTAGTAAAACAAGGTGCAAGAAAGGGTAAACCTTGGAATGAGATATAATTAAGCTGGAAATTTGTCTATACGGTTGAACAGCACGTTCAAATGATAAAACTTTATTATCGTTAACACAAACGTTGCGCGCATTGCGCCCATTTTACGGTAGACGTGGTGACCCTTCACAGTCGACTCTTCAACGTTTGGTGGCCTAATTTGAGACGACCGGTTCAGTAAACAATCAGCCAACATCCGTAAGTTCAAGGAACTCAAGATCGGCCGAGAACATCACCGCGGTCCGTGAAAGTGTACAGCAGAACCCGAGGCAGTCTACTCCTCACCGTGCACAAGAACTCGGCTTTTCGCAGACTTCAACTTGGCGAATTTTGCGTCGGGACTTGGGCCTACTCCCGTACAAGATCCAACTGACCCAGGAGCTCAAAGTTCATGACCATAGCTAGACAACGCCATTTGTTCACTGACTGGACTTCGAATCGTTTGGAAAAGGACTCCAATATTGGCCAAAAAATCATCTTTAGTGACGAGGCGCATTTTTGGATGAATGGCTGTGTTAACAAGCAAAATTGCCGTATATGGGATGATGACGCGACACCAATCCACGCGAGGTTCACCAGGTGATAATGCATCCTCAAGAAGTTACCGTTTGGTGTGGATTTTGGGCCGGACCTTTATATTTTTAATTATGTTAACCTCTTTCAGCACTGTTTCGTTTTTCTACTTCTGAAACCATCTTCACAAAATTTTGAAAATATTTTTTATTTTTGTGTTCATAAAAAAGAGCACAAAATGACGTTATGAGCTTTAACCCATATCTTTTTCCAGCTTTTCGAATGCATTGTCTACGATTACGACTTCCTCTATTTTGATAGTACGAGTAGATCCATTTCTTCTTCAGCACAATATGACTTCGTAAAAACCAGGTCTGCTACAACCAAATTTACTAAATTTATATCTAAGGCTTAAAAGTGGGCGTTATCACCACAGACTTTAGTAATGCCTTTGATAAAATAAATCATCAAATTATTTATCCTAGACTTTGATTTTATACCCTTTTTTATTTCATGGCTCAGATCATACCTAGATAACAGCCAATACAAAGTTGTTTTCAGGTTTTCAATACCAGGAGTTCCTCAAGGTACCAATCTTGGTCCTTTAATATTTGTCTTAATTATAAACGACTTCAAATGACATTTATTATTCAATGATGAAAAATAAAGATTATTGCTATTATACCTGAGTCTTTTTTACTCCAAAGTGATTTTGACTAAATCAGACTTGGTGCACAAACATTTCTTAGAACTCAATATTGCTAAATACTTATTGATAATATTTACCCTTAAGCGGTCACAACTTCTCTCCCTTATTGGGAGAGAAGTTGTTATTATTTGCGAAATTCAGTGAAGTTTTCAAGTTCATTGGGGTAATATCATTAACAAGGTCAACTCATTCCTTGGTTTTATCAAATGTTGGTCTAAAGAACTCTCTAAACCCTATGTCACTAAATCCTGGTCTCACCATCTCTTACTCTCAATGAATTGAATCAATGGAATGAAGATTTCTTTTATTTTCACTCCGTGGTTTTCGTTGGGTGATAATCTATTTTGAAGATAGTCTAAAACTTATTAATCTGCTAACCCTCCAAACACGCAGTGAGCTCCCTGATATTCTCTTTCTGCACCAGCTTTTAGCAGAAACCAAAGACTCACAGTTTCTTCTAAGAAATGTTTCCAAATATACTAATGCATGAAACGTAAGACATGTCCCTCTATTTCGGCTAGCTCATCGTTCTATTCAAATTAAAACCTTTTTAAGACTATCTCATAAGAATGCTGCCAATATCCACATACGTGTTTTGTTAAAAAAGTTGTCAGTTGAATTATTCTACAAAATTAAAAATTACCAACAATATTTTGCATACAATGAAATAGTTTGATTTCAAAATCAATTTTTGTTAACGAGATTTTTAGTCGAAAATCAATTTGTTCCAATTTTAGTAGCATTTCTTAAAATTTTTTATTTCTTAAACAAATCAAATTAATTTGAAGTCCATGTCTTCAATTATTCACGGGATAACGAAAACCGAACATCAATTTTTCCCAAATTTGCGTGATATTTTTTGTAAATTTTATTTTCTTATGAAAAACTGCCTGTTGGATTTATACACAAAATTTACTAAATATCAAAAACAATATTTTCTATGAGATAAAATTAGCTTGAACCAATATTTTTAATTTTGAAAAAGATATTTGAGTCGAAAATCAGTTTTTACCAACTTCTATTAATTTTTTTTAGGTTTTTATTTTTTTTTTTTAAACTGTCAATTCGATTTTTCTCAAAATGTTACTGAATGTTGACACAATATTTTTTAAAAGAAAATGTTTTAATGTTTTGAAAAGATATTTAAGTCAAAAATCAATTTTTTTGGGTTTTTATTTTTTGTAAAAAAACTGTCAATTCGATTTTTCTCAAAATTTTGTCCGAATGTTGAAAACAATATTTCTTATAAGAATAAAATTAGTTGAAAGGCATAATCTCCATTTTTGAAAAGATATTTGAGTCGAAAATCGATTTTTACCAACTTTTATTAATTTTATTTAGGTTTTTATTTTGTTTTTTTAAAAACTGTCAATTCGATTTTTCTCAAAATTTTACCAGATGTCAAAAACGTTGATTTTTGTGGCACAAAATAGTTTTGGAGATAAAATTATATTTTGTTCGTAAAATTTTCGAGGTAACAAATATTTTTTGTCAGTTTTTTTTTTGATTTATAAAAAAAACCGTTAATTGGATTTTTTTCCAAAAATATATTTGTTTGGTATCACGTTACAATACATAATTTAAAATTAATTTCAAGTCTCTAGTGTTATTGGTTCGTGAGATATTGTGGGTTAACCAAAATTTTCACTTTTTTTTAAATTGCTAGGTAAAAAAACCACCAAATAAATCCTATGGGAATATAAAAAAGTCTTGTTTTTAACAGATTGTACTAGCGTAAGTAAATAAATGATAACACTTTACTGATATTAAAAATAAAAATCAAAAGTTATCAGTGTTTTGAAGATTTCGTATGGTTTAAATGACATCCATGCTATGAAGTCCTCACCGTTTTCTTCAAAATTCACATTATAAAAGACATTTTTTCTATGTACATGGAACGGTTTTGTATCACATGTGGAATGTGGATTGGTATAGTCCAATTTTGTTTCCTAAATGTTTCCTTCAGAAATAGCCCTAATCGCTAAAGATGATTATGGTCTGTTTCCAGCTTCTCTCAATGGTTGTTTTTCCTCACCTCTAGAGTCAATTGAATATTGTACTGGTATGAATTTTTCTGAGCAAACGCGAAATCACGGCGTCCGTAAAATTGTCAAGGCTGTAGGAACGTAGCCTAAGTAGAACACCCATTTTAAAAACAGATCTATTTTTTCAAAGTCCAAGGTAATTTTTCAAAATCGACTGAATATAAGGCAACCAGCTTGACAGATGAACAGGTTATAAGAGGCTTTATTCTAATATTTAAAAAAAACTGAGCATTTTGTAAATTATTGTAAACAAAATTAATGTCAATAAAAAGTAATGAGCCTCATCACTAAAGATGATTTTTTTCATTTCAAAGAAATCCAATCATCGAAGATTCGTCATTGTCGGCGATCAACTATCTTGAGTTCTTGTTTAAACTGAATATGTAAGCATTACTTCCAAAATATTTATGGAAAATGCGATGTAATGTCGTTTTCGAATGCCTAAAACCAAACATCGACGGGGAGTTGACAAACTTGTATTTTTCGTCAATATTATTGGATTGGCTACTGCAGCGAAATTCGATTCTTCGCTTCACTATTTTTATCAATTTTACTATTTTTCTTAAGCTACAACTTACTTTCTAACTTCTTTGTGGTCTACTTCTTTGAGTGTTAAAATAATCCATTTATTTAAACTGTTTTCAAGTTCGACATTCTTCTTCAAGTTCGAGGTGGTAAACTGTGCTTCTATGACTTTTCAAGAGTTCTTGTTTGAATGCCTTCTTATTTTCTTTTTCATTCAATGAATTAAATTTGATTTCAATAAGAATAATTCTTATGCGAGTTCATTCATAAACAGAGAGAAAAGTTTAACAAATACTAAAAGCTAAATTCTTTCAGTAACATCCATTGTTGTCAAAAATATTCAATTCGAATAAATAACAATAAATGTATTTTTAAACACAGCCCCATCATTGCTTTCGCATTCACATCATTCAGAGTGCTTGGAAAAATATTCATTGCATCAATATTATGGAGAAAGAGGATGCATCGATTCCTTTGACTATACTTACAATCGCAGGTACTTCTTTGAGACATCTCAATTCCATTCGATTGCAACTTTTACACTGGACGCGCGACTATGGCGGCGCAACATACTGAGTGTTAAGTCCAACACCGCGACGACTCCATTCAGTTGTCCATTCAATTCGATTTCGATGCTTCCATTGAATCCGCGTTTATATTTTTGATGAAAAATAAAATTAAAATAAAAATAAAAATATAAAACCCGTCCTCACACATCAATTCACCCAAATTCGGCATGCATCCCTGAGAAGGAGAACTGAGATCGCGACCGACGACGCGACGCGATGCGACGACGAGAAGTGATGTGAGGAAATGTTGTTCGTTCGAAAATCGATTTTTATTGTTCTGTCAATAAAATTCAGGTTGCCGCATTCTGTTGCATCAAATCAAATTCAAGTCAAGTGCAGTCTTTCGTCCGTACTCGTGTGCACGTCTGATTTCCATGTCCATACATGGGAACTGGATGACGCCGCAGGCCGACCGTGGCCGTGTCGTCCCTGTCCATGCCCGCCGTCGTCGTCATGCTGACGTTGTCATATGATAACCTAAGATCTCATCGTTGCTTGCTCTGTGTAAGTCGCTCGACGACGCGACGGTAGTTTTCTTCACTGCCCTGCCTTTCCTTCGTCAGTTTAAGTTCATTGAGAAGATCTTATTCTCTATCTACCTTCAGCAAAAGTCTACAATCTTCACGTATGGCGTTAAGGTTTGGTGGATGTTATGAGCCACCACCTTTTTAATCCCCGAGACGTGTAAATTCAAAGAAAACGTGAAATCCAGTGATCTCTGAAGCGGTGTTGGAACGTCCGCGGCCGCGGCGACGGCAACAGCAACGGCAGCCAGTGGTACTGATGAATGGTGATTGTTCGACAGACAGAATATCTCTGTACCTGCCTAAGCGTTCTCTGTGAAGTTTATATCCAGGAGTCGCAGTCGCAGTCGCAGGTTTATTTAAATCGAGGTCAATGTTGTGACTTGAATGGGATTGACGAGTCTTGTAAAAGATGAAAGGTTTCTTTGAATTTTAGATTTATGCTGTCCGACTTGACATAAAGCACTTCTCTCGACGTACACATCATAAATCACATCCCCATTCAATCGCGCATCGTTCGCCTTTAGAACTAACATAATAAAATCCTCTTGATAAGTCAATCAAGTCATCGTATAGTCTGGATCTCGATCTCTCTCAGTGCATTATTCTGTTGCTGGAGTAAGATTCATAGATACAAGTGCACAATATCTTTTATTTAACACAAATATCTGATCCTGATGTAGTGGTTTGGGGGGAAAAACTCTTGTCGTTTTACTCGTTGTTTGTTGAATGGTCGCTGGTCGCCTTCGTCAATGTCGATGATTGATTCATACACTTCCGTTTAATGTGTAAAAGACGTTTGGTGTGAAATAGTAGCTGAAGGTTTAGGTTACTGACTTTGTCGGAATTTAAAGAAGGAAATAAAGGATAAAGACAAGAATTATTTTCTTTTATAAATCAATTAATGAATGAATAGTTAAACGTTAATAAAAATCAAACTTTACATTTTCAATGGGTATAATATATATATGTATGTAATGTATGTAGATATGTATAAGAACTTGAATTAAAAACACATTTTTCTCCTAAATAATTAAATAATTACCTGGTGATCAGTTTGAATTGAATTATCTTACACAATTCTCAAAATTATAATTATCAAAGTGAAAGTTGTCAAAGTGACATTTTTTAAAGTACCCGTGGCATGATGGTTAGTGCGTTGGATTATCATGCCAGAGATCTTGGGTTCGATAGATGCCTGTGCCACCTAAAGTTTATTTCACGGGTACTGCTTCTTGCGAGGAATTGACAAATTCTCCAAGAGCAATTCTTGTTATGTAAAGTGCTTTTTCAAATAAGCCGTTTGGATTCGGCTTAAAACTGTAGGTCCCCTCGATTCCTGACAGCAGTACTCGCACACAGCAATGGTTGAGAGTTGAGGACTATTGCGCCACCCAATTTTTTTTTATACTTCTCAAAGTGGTATTAAGCAAAATTATGAAAATATGTCAGAGTCATACATGTCAAAATGGCAAATGTCAAATGGACATACATATGTAAAAATGTATATGGATGTATAAGTGACGACAGTCAAAATGTTTGCTGGAAAATTGATATATTACAAAGTAATAAATTGCAAAATGGCAGATATCAAAGTGATAATAACAACAAAGCAGGTATCAAACTGACAGATGTCAATAACTAACTTCCATTATGTAAGATGCGACATTTTCAAATTTTGTTCAATAAAAGATTTCATTCTGATGTTTAAAAAACTTTTAAGTTTATAAATCCACTGCAGAGCAATGGTACCTCAATTTTCACGTGGCTGTATCAAAGAGTCTGTTTATATACAGTGTGATCCATTTGGCGGTTTCAAAAGTAAATGTAAATAAAACACATATGAATAATTTTTTGTTCATGATATTTCTTTTTTATTATAAAGTTTGAACGTTGACTTTATGTGTGAACACTACATCATTTAAATGACAATCACGCGAATTGTTAAAAGCATCGTTTCTTTTTATGTAATTTTCGACCACTTTTTGACACATATTGGGCGGTATCTCAGCCATAATTTCACGTATGTTGATTTTTAAGTGCTCAAGAGTAAATTTGTCTGCATAAACACGGTTTTTCGCTTAGCCCCATAAAAGAAGTCCAGCGGCCTTAATAGCAGTCAAAACCAAGTCGGTTATAATATGACCATAACGTTCCGAATTCACGGTGACAGTCGTTTCATTGTCGTTTTCGAAGAAGTAAGGTACAATCACACCTCCGACCAAAGAGCGCACCAAACAGTGACTTTTTGTGGATGTAATGACCTCTCTTAAATTACTTGAGGATTCTCAGTACCCCACATACGACAATTTTGTTTATTAACATACCCACTGAGTGAGAAATGGACAAAAAAAGAGGATGCGACCTACATTGATAACTTCCAATCCCATCTTTTTTGTTAAAAAACTGTCAATTCGATTTTTCTCATAATTTCACCGAATGTTTAAAACAATATTTCTTATAAGATAAAATTATTTTGAAGCCATAATCTTAAAGTTTTTAAAAGATATTTGAGTCGAAAATCATTTTTTACCAACTTTTAGTACTGTTTTTCAAAGGTTTTCTATTTTGTATGAAAAAAATATAAATTCGATTTGTCTCAAAATTTTACCAGATGTTAAAAACGTTATTTTCCTTGCACAAAATTATTTTTGAGATAAAATCATTTTTTGTTCGTAAAATGTTCAAGGTGACAAATATAAATAAAAAACTTTAATTGGATTTTTTTCCAAAAATACGTACAGACGTACGAACGTACGTACACACGCACGCACAGACATCTCTCTAAAAATCTTTTATTTCGACTCTAGTTACATTGAAACGTCGAGAAATGTCAAAATTTTCAATTCGACAAATCGGACCGATTACAATAAGATTTTTAGAAAGATGTCTGTGCGTGCGTGTGTACGTACGTTCGTACGTCTGTACGTCCGTACGTTCGCGACGTTTTTTTCGTCGTCCATAGCTCAAGAACCAGAAGAGATATCGACTTCAAATAAATTTTGTTGTACAGATAATAAGACAGAAAGATGCAGAAAGGGCTCTTAAGTAAATTGCGTGGGTGGTTTATTTAATATATAGCATTTTAAAAAAAAGGTGAACATTTTGGTTAACCCTAAATATCTCATGAACCAATGACGCTAGAGACTTGAATTAAATTTTATATTATATTATATTGTAACGTGATACAAAACAATTATATTTTTGGAAAAAAATCCAATTAACGGTTTTTTTTATAAATCAAAAAAACTGAAAAAAAAAATTTGTCACCTCGAAAATTTTACGACTAAAATATGATTTTATCTCCAAAACAATTTTTTGTAACGAAGAATAATGTTTTTGACATCTGATAACATTTGGAGAAAAATCTTTATAAAGAAATCTTTATAAAAAATAAAAACCTAAAAAAAACATTACTCAAAGTTGTTAAAAATTGAATTTCGACTCAAATATCTTTTTAAAAATTTGAGATAATAGCTTCTAACTAATTTTTACTTATAAGAAATATTGTTTTCAACATTAGGAACAAATTTGTGAAAAATCGAATTGACAGTTTTTTTTACAAAAAATAAAAACCTAAAAAAAAAACAATACTAATACTTGGTAAAAATGTACTTTCGACTCAAATAGTTTTTCAAAAATTAAAAATATTGGCTTCAAACTGATTTTATTTCACAGAAAATATTGTTTTCGATATTCATATATCATTCGATATAAAAATCCAACAGTCCGTTTTTTCATAAAAAATAAAATCTACAAAAAATAGTACACAAATTGTGTGAAAATTGATACATATAGACAATCTTTTAAGCAAAACAAATCGACAGACGGGATGGATTTTTGATTGAAGCACACAAAATAGAAAAAATTTGACTCTCTTTCAAAGATGCAAAAATCTCCAGCCTGTTTACAACACATTTTACTATGTATTTATGTATGTTAATGCCCTCTCTCCAAATCAAGCTTTCCACAGGCAATCCTCCTAGGAACTATTGTGTTTGGATGTACATAAATGTAGAATATGTACATATAATCGAATAACATTTTCTCATGGGAGTCAATTTAGTTCACAGTTCAATTGAATTGAATTCTTTCATTAAATGCGTTAAAAATACCATAATGGCATTAATTCCTTTCAAATCAAACCTTTATGGTCAGAAACAAGTAAGACTAAATGAAAACAAACAATAAGTCACTAATGGAACTTCCTTTATACGTTATCTCCGACGTCGTGAGATACTGAACGGATAGATATTCTCACCTAAGTAAAAGATGTCAACTGCAAGACCAAATCTCCAATATTTTGTATTAAATCAAGGACATTTTTATTTTCTCACCCATAAATCTTAAATCGAACTCCCACGCGCTTTGATATCAATTTAACTGTTACAAATCGGAACGAATTATTTTTTATTCAAATGTTATTATTTGTTTTTATGACATTTTTTTATTCCTCCATATTTAACTTTTTACTATAATTGGGAATTATTTCAAAAAAGAAAATCAATAGTAGGTCCTTTTGAAGCAGCACCTAATTTCCATAGGAAATTTTCCATCCAGAATCCTTTGGAAATGAAAAATAAAAAATTGTTTTTATATATTTTAAATTTATCTGAAGACCCTCAGGTGAATAAATTTTAATTGATTGAAAAATATTCCATCCCTTGATCCACGTGCACCTTTGAGTCAAAAACAGATGCAAGTTGCTTTCCCCACATTATACATAGGTCGGTAGGTACCTATACCTATCTGAATATACGGAAACACTTTATATGAGTCGAGAAAGGAATTCTTTTATTTTTTCCTTATATTCGTTTTGTTGAATTTCGTGTGTTTGTATATGTATTTTTGGGCAGATGTTGGCTTTAACGCGGTTATAACACATACAAAACAACAAAGAAATGAGGAGATATTCAGATGAAGGTCTTAGGTGCGCCACCACCATCATACTCAATATCAGAGGGACTAAGACTCAGGGATTCAATGGAATCCTGAAAAATTGTCCTTGATATATAGGAGGGAGATTCCTATTCCGATTTTTCGTTGTTATTTGGTAGTGGAAGAGTGATACCATCATTGTTTAAAAGTAGTCGTGCTCCTCGTCCTTTTTCTCTTTGATGCTATACACCAATCACTCAAAGATTGTACCCATCAGTTGAACACGCACGTACACGCATACATTTAAATTAAAGGCGCGCGCGTTCGAATTGCGTTCGAAGGATTGGAAACACCTTGCTACTTCTGACCAATAAAATTCAACCCCTCGAATTTTGTTACCCTTGAGGTTTAAAGTACGAGCTCATGAATAACAAAAAACAAGGGAGACACTGACGAAGCGGAGGTTGGCAAATGATTTCCTGGAAAGATTGGCAAGTGTATTTAAGCCAGGATATCCATCCATGCAACCAACATAGGTCAAGACAGGACAGGACATCACATCATTTATAAATACAAGATCCGGTATTATGAACATGAAGCACGCGTTGCATCTAAATTAAAGTGCATCCATACCTACCTCTATATACATATGTACATATGGAGCATTATGCATGATGATTGTCGCGTCCTCGCGCGATGACGGTTATGGTGGCGATGGTGGTGGCGGTGTTACCGTGTCTTCATTAATTTACATCAGATGCAGGTGCAGTTAAATGAGAGATTCTGGTGGTCACTCATTAAAATCAGCTGGATATATGTAATATGTATATATACGTGCCTATGTCTAGATGATGCGTTGGTCGTCGTCGGGTATTTCTTTTTTGGAGGCTCCTGTCCTGTTGTTGTTGCTGCAGCAAGATGCAGGGGATATAACAACAAATGATCCAAGAATCGGCATTTCAGAAGTGAAACAAGAACTTTGTGTAAGACAAGTGATGGCACACTTTACCGTTCCGTCACTAAATTGACCGCCACCAACGTCATCCTTTCGTCTGGTTTCGTTTTGTTGAGTGACGAGAACGACCGACGAGGATTACGAGACAACTACAACGACAACGACAACGACAACACCACCGACAAACGACTTGTTTTTAATGGCAGGTGTATTATTTAATTATTTTTCTTCGGGGGGAAAATGTGTATCATAAAATTACTTAGTGCCGCTCCACGTTTATCGATATTATTTTTTGGGTATTTTAATGCTTTTGGCGATTGATTGAATAAAAATTGACAATAACAGATTTGTTGCTATGGCACGGGCCCCATCTTACTTTGAGTAACTTGTTAGGCTTAACTTCCTGGTAAGAAATTTTGAATCGTCAATTCTGACAAACTGTCATATTATCTTCACTTTTCAAACATTTCGTGGTCATTTAATATGAGAACGTCAATAAATGACATTTCATCACATCATAATTCCTTTTTATCTTTATGAAAGATTTTGTGTCAAACGAAAGGAGGTAGGTGGACAATATCTTTGATGAACGAAAAATAAATTTAAAAGGACATAAAGTGGAATTGGGATTACATTAAAAAGTCGAGTAGAATCCCAAAACAAAATGTTAAGATCAAGTCCCCTTTTGCCCCTTCTCCATCTCCTAGCGTCAATATGAAAGATTTCTAAATAAATTGACGTACCTCTTCAGTTATGTTCATTCATAAAAATACAAATTCTGCTCTTATGTATATAAGTATCGCAAATATGTAGGTATTTTTATATTAATGATGAAAAGGCCACCAGATACCTTCGAGATATGAACTTCTATAAGGTTAAATAACTATAATCGAATGCTCCAATTATTAAATTTAATGTCGGACACTATATAAGTTTGTCCTCCTCTTCCTCCTACAATTTGGATTCATTCTTTAAAAGCATTAATCAAATAATGTGGTGCTACTTCTTTATATACAGCTACAAATACGTATATGGGTACAAAAGAACAAATTTTCACTAATGAATATGAATAGCCAAAAAAAAAAAAAAACGGGACACACTTAAGTGAACATCAGGATCAGGACACGATCACAGCACGTACGAGATTTTTTGCAGGAACTGAAGGCATTTTTTGTGTGAGCATAATTACATCGATTTCTGAATGACCTATGTCCTGATGACTCCTTAATTCGGTTCCATTAATTTTCAGTAGTGCTGTATCACTTCTTTATACCTCCATTTAAGTGATACGTTGAGAAAATCATCATAGCATCTTCTTGTGTCTGATCTCTGATGCATATATAGAAGAACAAAATATTTTTAAAATTGCCCTAATTTATCCACCCACTTTTTATTTTAAGGTGAGGGCGAATTTCGCATTATTTTTTTCTCTTTGTCTGTCTTTTGAGAAATCTGCCAAAGGTGTAATCATTGATCATTGAAGGTTATAGTTTATGGATGTCCTTCAAAAGAAGCAAAATGCCGATGCCGACATAGCTACTTGCAACTCTGTCTTGGTCCGTTGTTAGTAGTCGGCGCGCCACTGACTGACTGACCGATGGAAGAATCATTAGTTTGACTTATTTTTGTTTTGTTCAAAATCTAGACGTGCAATTTTTGGTTTTATTTTATTGAGAGAAAAAATCTTGAGTTTTAGAGAGTTAGAGCGGAATACCATTAAATTTTTTAATTTTTAAAAATGAGATGTCCTTGTTTCTTCCACTCGAGTTTTATTTAAAGTCAATCCACAGATTTTCCAAATAACTTAAATATTTATTTAGATAGTATTATTTAGATAATATTCTTCCTACAACTTTAAGGAGTACATCGGTTCAATATCTTGCATGAATTTTCATTTACGTGCGTCGGCAAAAGGCATCATTTCGATGCTTAGTTTCTGGATTTATTTCACAGCACCATACATTTTCTTTGATTCAAAAAAGTGGTTCAGCTTAAAAAGCCTACACAAACTATAGACTTAAATAAAAGTGCTTCCATAAGAACCCTTAATTGTGTTCTTCGTGTATTTGGGATCGAATTTAGAGTTCCTTTGATAAATTTATAAACATTAGTACAGAGCGATATCATATACAGTATCACCAATATTTCTCATTCAAATTTATGAAGTTCGCTGTTCATTACTTTTTTATTATTAAAGTGATACTTTCTACGATATTCATAAATTTAAAGGTTATTGAGAGTTCTACAAAATAGCTTACGATCATTAGCCAAAGAAATAAAATGCACAATTGGGTCGCGCAAGAATATTCATTATGAATCTAAAAAGTTTATTTGAAAATAGAAGTTAATCATCAAAAAATAAAATGCCGTTTGATTTTTCAAAATTTAAAGTAAATATCTTTCTTTATTATCCTAACATGGAAAGAATTTAATAGTTGAAAACCATTTTTATCATTTTTTAGGTGTTTTTGTAGATATTCGTGTTTTGTAAAAAAAGCTGTCAATTAAATTTTACTTTAAAAGTCAAATAATTTTAATTTCAAAATCTGGTTTTGTTAACGAAGTCTTTAATCGAAAACCTTTAAAATTTTTTAGTTCTTTAAAGTCAATACCTCCATTTATTCATGAGATATCGAGAATCGTAGATCAATTTTTAAAAATGTTGTGTTTTTAATTTGTATGAAAAAGAAGTGTTGGAAACAACATTTCTTATAAGATGAAATTGGTTTGAAGCCAATATCTTTAATTTTTGAAAAGATATTTAGTAGTGTTTTTTTAGGTTTTTATATTTTGTAAGAAACTGTCAGTTCGATTTTTTTTTTATTTTAGCAGATACCAAAATCGTTATTCTTATTTGCATAAAATAATTTTAAAGGTAAGACCATTTTTTGTTCGTAAAATATTCGAGGTTACAAATATTTTTGTTTATATTTTTGATTTATAAATTGTTCATTTACTTTTTGAAAATTATGCTAGTTTTTTACTATATCATATACAATACAATTGAAGTCACTAGCGGTATTGGATCGTAAAATATTTTGCGTTAACCAACATTTTCACTTTTTAACTTCCCATAATTGTACCGGTCCGATTTGTCGAATTGAAAATTTTGACGTTTTTCGACGTTTCAAGGTCCCTAGATTCTAAATAAAATATTTTTAGAGAGATGTCTGTGAGTGCGTGTGTACATATGTACTTTCGGAAGTATTTTTCGTCGTTTATAACTCATAATGCAGAAAGATGCAGAAAAGACTCTTAAGAAAATTGAGTGGGTGTTTTTTTTAAAATAGCAATTTAAAAAAGACGAAAATTTTGGTCAGCCCTACACATCTCACGAACCAATGACGCTAGAGACTTTTTACATTATATTTTTGGAACAAAATCCAATTAACTGTTTTTTTTATAAATCAAAAAAACTGAAAAAAAAAATAATTGTCACCTCGAAAATTTTATCTCCAAATTATTTTATGCAACGAGAAAAAACGTTTTTAACATCTGGTTAAATGTTGAGCAAAATCGAATTGGCGGTTTTTTTATAAAAATTAATACCTAAAAAAATAACCACTAAAGTTGGTAAAAATTGATTTTCGACCCAAATATCTTTTCAAAATGAGGCTGGGATACAACCCACACTGATAACTTCTCATCCCGTTCTGTCTTGCTAAAAAGTTTGTAGGTTTTCGTGTTTTGTGAAAAAAGTGTCAGTTGAATTATTCTTAAACATTTAAAAATTACCAACAATATTTTGCATATGATGAAATAGTTTGATTTCAAAATCTATTTTTGCTTACGAGATTTTTGTCATGAAAGTCGAAAACAATATTTCTGTGAGTTAAAATTGGTTTGAAGCCATAATCTCAATGTTTTGAAAAGATATTTGAGTCGAAAATCAATTTCTAACAACTTTTATTATTTTTTTCTTAGTTTTTTTATTTTTTGTAAAAAAAACTGTCAATTCGATTTTTTCAAAATTTTACCAGATGTCAAAAACTGTATTTTCTCGTTGCCTAAAATTATTTGGAGATAAAATAATTTTTTGTTCGTAAAATATTAAAGGTGACAAATATTTTTTTTCAGTTTTTTTGATTTATAAAAAAAAACAGTTCATTTGATTTTTTGCCAAAAATATATTTTTTTGGTATCACATTACAATATATAATATAAAATATAATTCAAGTCTCTAGTGTTATTGGTTCGTGAGATATTTAGGATTAACCAAAATTTTCATCTTTTTTAAATTTCAATGGTAAAAATAAACCACCTACGCAATGGTGCCGTGAAATAACGCCGAGCGAAATAACGCCGAATTTAAGCATTCGGCTTTATTTCACTTTGGAAAAGTGAAATAACGCCGAATGATAATTGGGAAATAAAGCCGAAAGAGAGAAAACAGAGAATTCGGTTTAATTAAACTTTTGCAAGGAGAAACTAAGCGGGGCTTAACTCAAAATCAACTGTAAAACAAAGTTTACCGTAGAATAAACAGTATTAAAAAGTATACACATAATGCCTATATATGTACATCTACAACGGTGCCGTGACATAAGGCCAAGTGTCATAAGACCAAATTTTGAAATTTGGCCTTATGACACTTTTCGAAAGCTCATAAGACCAAATTCCAACGTTTGGCCTTATGTCGCTTTCAGAAAGTGTCATAAAGCCAAATTTTTTTGCGACTTAAGACCAAATTTGTTTTGATGTTTTCTTCAATAACAAAAACCGGTCTTTACTGTTAGAATTATGAAAGAAGTTGTTAATATAGGCGCCTGCCTGGCGACTTTACATACCCTAATCGGAGCAACGGAGTTGCGTGAGCGGGTGTGACCCCGAAAAAGGGAGTTAAAATCCTGAGAACCCGCGAAGCGGGCCACCCACAGGTGCTTTTATTCAAAAAGCTGTTGATATAGGCGCCTGCCTGACGACTTTACATACAGCACCTGTGGGTGGCCCGCTTCGCGGGATCTCAGGATTTAAACTCCACTTTTCGTTGCTCCGCTTAGGGTATGTAAAGTCGCCAGGCAGGCGCCAATATCAACAGCTTTTTGAATAAAAGCACCTGTGGTATGCTCTTCAAAATTCGTGAAAAACATGTAAAATACTGTTATTTGCCGTTATTTATTTCTGAATACCATATGAATACATTCGTCAAACATGTACTTTTTTGTTTTTGATTTGGAAGAATGAACGGTTAATTTTCTGGCTTTTTTTGTTTGTTTTGTGGCGTTTTTTCCTTTAAGATTTGGAAAAAAAACCAAAAAGTTTATTTTGGGGCGTTTTTTCCTTTGGAAAAAACGCCAAAATGTTGGACTTTTTTTCCAAACAACATTTTTTTGGCCTTTTTTCATTATTCTAAAAGGAAAAAGCGCCAAGAAATTTTCGGAAAAATAGCCAAAAAATCCGGAATTAACACCAAACTCTTTGGATCCTTTTTCCTAGAAAAAAAAGCCAAAAAATTGTATGGAGAATTTTTGGCGTTTTTTCCATTTTATTTTTTTGGCGTAATTTCCTATGGCGTAATTTCAGGGAGCCAGCGCCACTGCATCAGATTAAATAATATGATATATTTAATCAACAATCTATTGTAAAGTGTCTATCAAGAAGTAATATCTTGGTACCTTCGTATATATGATTTTAAAATATTATTCTTTAAGAATAAGGAAAGAGTATATGTAGTTTCTATTAGAATCGCTTGTTCAACGTTTACACATTATACCTACATAATGTATAAACTATAAAGGTATTACGTACAACCTCAACAACAACTGCTAGCATGCAAAAGTGTCTTTTATCCCCTTATTAGATACAATATTAAGCCATTTTGTTTTACTTTTCCGTTTTTTATATAAAGTGCATTGATATAAAAAAACAAAAACAAATTCATCAACCTTCATATGAAAGATCTTTATGTGAAAACATATCCAAGGATAGATTTAAATAGAATGAAGGAAATTGTGTTGACTTTTTGGGTGGAAAATTAATAATCTCCCTTATTCTGCTGGCTGCTTATGGGAATGGGTATAATATTTTTCTCTCGCTCCCGCTGAATTTCTCCACTTTCGATACTAACACCAACGACTCGGCATCTGGTCGCCCTAAAAGTTTTTGCTCATGAGAGTACTATGGTTTTCATATACAAAGATCGCGCGGTTTTTTTGACAAATCAAATGGTATTTATATCCTTAAAGACAAACTTATTTTACAGGTATATTTTTATATCTTATATAGGTTATTTTTTTAAACAGACTCTTTGCATAAAGGAGCAAGTTCGTGCGACCCAGTCGTGCATTTTATTTTACTTAAATTCAATTTCGAAGTCAAAATTCTTTGAAATTCATCACGGACCCATACATGCGAAAAATAACAACTTGACCAATGTTTACATTCGTTTGTATTATTTGCATGTTACTTACTTGGAATCCTCATCCTATTTATCACAAAATTTATAATACACTTGAGTTGTTGCGGTGAATAAGATTATTTTCGAAACAATATAAGGAAGTTATGTTTGGAGTATAAACATTGCGGTGTTCCTATTGTTTCTTAAGGCTTACATAACCAATACGTCTATATTGATCCTACTTCAAAGGAAGATCACGCCTTGAAGAGCAATTATAAACCAACAAAAAAAACGGCATAAAACAAGCCGAATCATATCCTTGATCCTACCGACAGACATAATCTACAGCGGTCCATACAGATACAAAGACTGAGCAGGCGTACACAACACAATGTTGAATTAAGCTGTTTGTGGTCTACCGATCATCATCATCAATTCTTATGTATCTTCCTCCTGAGATACTAAGAACCATGTAGATCACCCACATCTAAAAGAAAGATTTTTATCTTAATTGTAATTTTCGATAACGATCGATATTCAAATCTTATGAGCTTGTTTGCATAATTTCAAATTCAAAAACGCAATTATAAAGTTAGGTAGCCGATCTAGCCACTCTTTTATGATCAGCAATTATGAAGGATTGAGGGAGTAGGCACATTGTGTTCCTAGGAGAGATTATTATAGCTTATGTTTGTTTTGAACAATAACTAAAACTGTTGGTGTTTTTAACATGATTTTTTAATGTGTACAGCCTCCTACAAAACCAAGTGCAAACATGGATTTGTAAGAGGCTGTACAAGCGATTTAATAGTAAAAAGTAAAAAAATTAAATCCACATCCATTGGAAGTTTTATTGTATCAGCTATTAAAATATCTCCTGTTTATATCGAAATTAAAACTTTTGATTACGCAGAGACTCCAGGCCAGTCTCTCTGGGGTTGGTTTAACCTCTCTAACAGACGGCATAAGTACAAAATATTGATCTTATGCAACAATAAAATCAACTTGATCGTGCTTTTGAAACATTGTTTCGCCGCAAGACTTAGGACAATTAATACAGATTTTAATTGCTCGTTTATTTGAACATTTTCCATGTTGTATTCAACTTTAATGCGGTATTGGTGAAGTTGGTGGAGCTGTTTTCGAGGATCCAGAAGTCGTTTCATTTATATAACTCTCAATGGGAGTTGTTCCCAATCACATATGAGTTTGTTTTTTTTTTGTGAGAATTTTAATTTGATTGCGATTTTGATTGTTATTTCATTATGATTGTTGGTTGTATGAATTCACTTAGTCTTTTATGTAAGCAGTGCGGGATCCTCGATCAGAAACAAAATGTTATGACTTTTTTTTTCAAAAAGCTTTAACATTTTTCTTATATTCTTTAATCACTATTTCTGATTATGTGTCATAGTGTGATATCGTTTGAAAAATTCAAATTTTGATTATTTTTGCAACATTGTTGCTAATTGCTTAATATAGGGAGCACTTAATATAAACATTGATAAAATTGTGTGGTGGCAGAGGCTTTTAATTAGGTTCGTTTTATAATTAAATATTTTTTAGGTCTCATTCTGATTATTCAACATATTAGTTTTTTAACGCAAAATGAACCCAGCTGGAGGGATCTTAAGTATAATAAAAGTGAACTCCTGGCGGTACAATGTTGAATTCATTTAGGTACTTAAAAGTGTCTGGGAAGGGTCTCACACTGATAACTTATTATTTGTACGAGTATCTTTACCACTTTTGAAATGATATTATTTTAATAAGCCAAATTGTTTTTTAAAGAACTTCAATAATCGAAATCGAAGATAAAGCTGTTTTCTGTCGGGATAACCAATTTAATAGTGATTCTGAAAGAGCTTTCATCTTTTAGCAGCCAATTGATTTTTTCCAAATATTTTAGCAAATATAAACAAAAACATTTTGAATTAGATGAAATACATATGTTAGGCGCCAGTTATAGCTATCATTGAAATCGATCCGGAAAAATTTTTGAATCGATATTTGACAGTGTTTCTCTTTGATTAGAAATGAAAATTATATACTGATCGATCGGAAATCACACAAAGAATTTTTTTTGAGAAAAAAAAAGTTTAGTTGCACATTTATTTTTTCTATAAATGTATTTTTCTTTTTTCCGGACGGAAATTCATTTTCCTGAACAGCTGATTCTTTTATGACCAAAAATGGAACAAATCGTTCCAATGATTTGTGTTTCAATTTCACTCAATTCCAATGACAGATTTCTGTCAGAAAAAGTTTTTCGGCTGCATTTCAATCAGGAAATTTTTTCCAATGACAGAAATTTTTAATGAAAGCTATAAACGACCTGCCAAAAAAATTCCAATGTTTGTTTTCAATGATGAAAACCAATGATAGCTATAACTGGCGCCTTAGCTATTTTATTATGATACATTATTTGTTTATTATTTTGATATTTCAAAGGAGTTTAGTAAAATGTCAATGGGGATTTTGAGGGTATTGTAAAGGAGGCTACAAAAATGGGTTTAGCGGTTAATGAGCGCGAAAAAAAAGTACACGCTGTTATCAAGAAAAGACCTACACAACCAATTACGTCTTGGTCAAAACATCACCATCCACAGATGCTACTTTGAGGTAGTTAAGGACTTTGTCTACCCGGGCTCCGCTATGAAACGAAGAATTACTATTGCTAACCGCTGTTTCTTTGGGCTTAGAAAGATATTGAATAGTAAAGACCTGTCTGGAGCAACCAAAGTGTGGGATGAAAGCACCTTGGGTCGTTTCTTGAGAAAAGTTCTTTGGGTGATAGTCGAGCTTTACATTTGATTATCGTACAAAAATATTGATCTGTTTTTTATACTCACATTATGGCAGATCTTGGAAAAAAACAGGAGCTTCAAATCGATACCCACCTTCTCTTTATCGATTTTAAAGCCGCGTATGACAACATCCATAGAGAAGAGCTCTACAGAGCAAAGTATAGTTTTGGCATCAGTGTCAAACTTATCCGTTTGTGCAGAATGACGATGGAGAATGCACGCTGCTCTATCAACGTCGAAAAAGATCTCACTGATGCATTTGATGTCAAAAAAGGTTTAAGACAAGGCGATGCACTGTCATGCAACTTCTTCAACATCGTTCTGGAAAGAATTGTGCAAAATTCAACCGTCAACACTAGAGGCACAATCTTCCAAAGGTCCATCCAATTACTCGGATACGCAGATGATATTGACATAATTGGAAGATCAAAGCGTGATGTCAGTGGAGCGTTTTTGAGCATTGCGACGGAAGCGAAGAAGATGGGTTTAGTGGTCAATGAGGGCAAGACCAAGTATATGCTATCATCAAAAAAGGACATTGAACAACGAACGTCATGGACAGCAATAACTTTGAGGTAGTTGAGGACTTTGTCTACCTAGGCATTTGGTGAAATATTTAGAAAAATTCAATATTTAGTTTTTGTACCCTTTTTTTTTGTAAACTTTAATCCTCTCAAAATTATTTATACGCAGCTATGTTTAGTTATCAGTCCCTAACCCCCTTTTATATGTGAGATTCCTCCAAAGGTCCAAAGATAAGGGAATGCATCGCAATGAAGCCGCTGAGAGACATACTGAGAAGTGAATGACTTTCTTGCTACACGATTACTTAATTATGATTTATTACAAAACTTTTAAGGACTAAAATGTCCTGTAGATAACAACGGGTTAATGTATTCGCTTGGAAGGCTTAAACATTTCTTTCAACTGTTTTTAAATTTTGTTCAATACAAGTTCTTTCTTAATTTGTAAAATACTGCGCGCATGCACTTAACTTAAGTCTCCGTAATTATTGACGCTGGGCACATTCCATTTATGATAACCGCAACCACAGCATATAACATAATAAGCATGTGCCAAAACACGAAACTGTTTTCACTTCGTTTAATTAAAATCAATCAAAACCAGTTCGATTGTTTGAATAACTCAGCTAACGGTAAAAAAAAGCAATATTATTTCATTAAAAATACACACGAAAACCATATTAGTTGAAGATACAAACATATTTAAAGAAAACAAAATAAAAAGAAATGACAAACAAAATCTGTGTCATGATGAAAATTAAGCTGGGTAGCTTTTATACCTTAGCTTGTGCATCATCATCTTTGCGTCTCAGGTTGCATATAAATTTATTTAGATATGAGGGAATAACGATAAGTGTATAGATATTTCGTACGTGCAAAACGTGCGTCGTTCTGTTCGTCGTCGATGTCGTCCTGATCCTGGTCCTGGTTTTGGTCACTGGTCAGGTGAGAACAATTCTACTGTGCATGCACCTGTGGCACACGATACACGAATAACCACCAACAACAACAACAACAAAATATTTACACATGAGACGTGACCATCGATCTGTTTTTTAAGGTAAATCTTGTTTGCGTTGCGAACTCCCTCAAAAAGAGAAGATACAAAAATATATAAACTGTTAGTTAACACTTTAATGCATATTTCGTATATTTTTGTATAATTTCGTACACAAGCGTATGCGTGCTTACTCGGAGATAAATTTATTACATCAAAAACCGCAGATACATTTTTTGTGGTTTTTTGGAGTATAATGTTGACCAGGGTCAGTTTTAGTGTTGCCGTGTACATTCTTCAAAATTTGATTTTCGGTCACATTGAAATTGTCCCTGAGATATGACTGCGTGCAATTTTGATAAGTCTACTTATTCATTTGAGGAAAAACATTTGTTTTTATTAACAAAAATAGCTTTTAAATCGAAATTAACATAGGGTCATCCATTTCTTGATTTCAAGTCATTAACGCTAGCATTTGACACCTGTCAAAATCAACTGACGTTTGAAATTTCTATAATGGATTTTTTTTGTTAAACGAACATCGCATTCAAATAATTAAAATTTCCCACAAAAATTGTGACTCAAACGTAGCTATACTTTTCGCGCATAGCCCAATGATTATAATGCTTATAAATATAAATGACCGACTACTCAATCAATGAAAGTGGACTGGTGTTGTATGGACTATTCATCAACGTAATACACGCTTAGTTGAAAACATTGCTGCCAGTGCAACTCCAAGTGTTGCTAATGATCCCAATTTGTCGCCTTGAACGATATATTGCTCCAACAAGACAGAGAAATAAGCTACACATACGATCAATTAGCTATCTCTTCATTACGTGGGAAGTTTCTTGATTACGTAATTTAACGTTTGTTAGGTTTTCGGTGGGAAACCGGGAAAAAACTTTGTTCATGTGAGTAATCCCCCAACTCTTGACGCATTGAAAACTAAGATTGCTCGTTATTTCGATTCGAAGCATCGAAGCCCAGTCAGCGAACAAACGGCGTTGTCAATGGTCATGAACTTTGCGCTACTGGGTCAATTGGATCTTGTACGGGTGTAGGCCTAAGGCCTCTTTCACACGAGACGGTTTCGTCCGTACGATTAAAATTCGTACGATTTTTATCCGTGAGCCATGGATAGTAAACTAATAAAATTAACTAAAGCTTTCACACTGGACGGAGACGGTTTTTTTTCGTACGGTCGATTTAAAACAGCCGTCTCAATGACTGAGATATACTTCGGCCGTGTACGGTTTTTTTCCGTACGAAGAAAATCGTCATGTGTGAAAGAGGCCTAAGTCTCGATGCCAAATTCGCAAAGTTGAAGTTTGCGAAAGGCCGAGTTCTTGTGCACGGCGAGGAGTAGATTGCCTCGGGTTCTGCTGTACACTTACACGGGGCGCGGCGATGTTCTCGGCCGATCTTGCGTTCCTTTGTTAATAAAGTTTTATCATTTGAAGGTGCTATTCAATCGTGTAGCTTGCCATGATGATTTGGCATAAACAAGCAACAATAATAAACAAAAGATTTGACAGATGTCACGAAAACAAAATGGCCGCCACGGGGTGCCAAAATCTACCCGTGCCCATTGAAAAACAATTTATTTAGTCTTTAGTGGGTGATTTAGTAAAAAATAGCAGTTGAAAAAGGGACTGACCCCTTTATTATTATATCCTTTTATATTATCTCCACAACAATTGTATGCATTGAAGAATAACCTTTTTGACACATCTTGGCAAAATTTAGCTTCAAACTAATTTTTCTGTTTAAACAACATTTGCTAAAAAAGTTAGATTAAAAAATTTCACTATTGACACTTCATATTTTCTATAAAGGTATTGACCATATTTGAAAGCAGTAAGTCATAGGCGTCAAAACTTACTCATTTGAAGTGGTTTCCTTCTCTTTTTAAATTTTCTGAAAAGTTCTGCTTTTGATACACTTTTTTCGGAAACGCTATCACTTCGTGCTGGCAAATTGTTATTATAATTTTACTAAGACTAACCTGCAACTTAAAAATCTACTGGTTTCCCAAGCTCTTAAACCATATTTAATTCTATACAAAATATTGTTGTTAACATAAGATTGTTTTGTTAAAGAAACAGAATCGGCTTTTTTTTATAAGAAATAAAAATCTTGAAGAAATGTTACTAAAACGCACCTCCGGTGGTACAACGACGTAAGTGCAAATTTTGAATTTTCTCAGTTAAGTATGTCACAACTCTTAAAAAAGGTATTTGCTTCCAATAAAACAAAGACCTAATTGAAATTGTTCTATTTGTGTCCAGAGGACAGATACATATGTCTTTGTACCGTTACAATGTTTTCAAACTAAAGTATCGCAAGTACATTGACATATCTGTCACTTGTGTTTCAAATCGGCAACGAACAACGCTTTGATTAGTCAGACAACGACCTATTTGTATGGGTTCCAAAACTTTTTGTATAATTGTTTTATTATTTTCGGTCGAACAAAGTCGTAAGTGCAAGTTATGGCAGTTTTCTGTTGATTTTTTAAAATATTTTCCTAATATTTCAGTGAGACATCGACACAAGTGCTAAGTTTATTTATAACAAATCACTATTTTGTTTATTTGTACTAAAATTATAATTAACACTGCTAGAAGCACACAAAAATGACTGAACTTCCAAAAACTGTGTTTAATTACCCTTGAATAAATTGTTTTTTTTTTTTTCATAAAAAAAAATGTATGCTTTTTTTTTAATAAAACCCGTTTTCAAAATGTTAAATCGTGTTTTCCGAAGAACCGAATTTTTTGCATTTACGTCATTGTACCACCGGAGGTGCGAAAAATTGGTTGAAATATGGTTTCGACTAACATAACTCGGAAATAAATAAAGTGCACGACTGGGTCGCACAAACTTGCTCCTGTATGCAAAGAGTCTGTTTAAAAAAGTATCTAGGTATATAATATTTAAAAATATACCTGTAAAATAAGTTTGTCTTCAAAGATATAAATGCCATTTGATTTGTCGAAAAAACCTCCATCTTTCAATTTTTTGGGAGGGGGTTACATTTAATACAGTTAAAATAATTTAAAAAAAACTAATTTAAGATTCAAAATTTTACCTGAAAAATAAGTTTGTCTTCAAAAATTCAAATGCCATTTTATAAATCAAAAAACCCTTGATTTTTCAAATTTTTTTTTTGAAAATCGTTAGAGCTGTTTTTTTTTAAATTAATTTTTTATATATAAAATTTTTCAATTTTGTTCCAAAAATATTTTTGGTATGCAGTTGTTTAGTGATTGTAAATATACACTCTATATTTCAATTTCGTAAAAAAATGTTCACCCGTTTTTGAGATATAGAATTTTGAAAAAAAAAATTTCAATATTTTTTTAAAAATCCAAACAATAAAAAATTGCACTTTTGATAATCAAATATTGTTAAGGCAATATAAGAGCTCGTTCAGAAAAAACAATTATTGAAATCGGTTCAAAAGTTACTGAGAGAATTAAAAAACAAAAAAACGGTTCTATGAGCGGTACCTTTCCTGAGCAATACAAAAATATGTTTTTCTTATTAAAAGAAACCAAGTTAAAAAATAAAATTTTAGAGAAAATTAAAAAAAAATCTATCGGTTTGTTTTTGAGAAAATTCGAATTTTCGTTTTTTGACCAAAAAAATTGTATGGGGGCCACTGTTAGTTTTGATCTTAAAAAAAAATGAAAAAAACGCCTAACGCAAATCTGCTCAAAACCTTAACTTCCAAGTTTGAACTCAATCGGCCCAATGGTTTAGGCTGTAGGAGCGTGGACAGACAGACAAAATTGACCGGACGGAATCGCGGGACCCACTTTTTTCGACTTCTCTACCATCGTAATATCATGTTTGATTAAAATCTCGAGTTCGAAATTTTGCACGAATGCAAAACTTGCCATATAGTTCCTATATGTCGCAAGTAAAAAGATCAAAATACTATTGTAAACTTTAAAGTTATTTTGTTTAGAAAAATCCAATTAACAACTTTTTTTAGAAAAACCTACAAAAAAACTATTGCACTTTTCCAATAGGTTTTGATTTAATTAATGCATCACGTCAGTTTTAAAGTAGCTTTTTTTGAACAAAATCCGTGATGGTTTTCCAAAGTTTTAATCCCTTGCTTCAATATTCATTAGAAATATTTATATTATCAACTTCCCATGATTGTAATCGGCCCGATTTGTCGAATTGAAAATTTTGACATTTCTCGACGTTTCAAGGTCCCTAGAGTCAAAATAAAAGATTTTTAGAGAGATGTCTGTTGGCTTAAAATTTATTTTATCTCATAGAAAATATTGTTTTCGACATTCAGTAAATTTTTTATTAAAAACCAAAAGTAAGTTTTTTCATAAAAAAATTAAATCTACAAAAAATATTTCGCTAAATTATTAAAAATTGATGTTCGGTTCTCGATATATCATGAATAATAGAAGTCATTGACTTTAAATTAATTTAATTCATCCAATTTGTATTTGTTTATTTAAGAAATAAAAACTTTTAAGAAATGCTAATAAAATTGTTAAAAATTGGTTTTCTACTAAAAATCTCGTTAACAAAAATAGATTTTGAAATCAATCTATTTCATTATTATATAAAATATTTTTGGGAATTTTTAAGAATAAATTAACTGACAACTTTTTTAACAAAACACGAAAACCTACAAACCTTTTAAGCAAGACAAATCGACAGACGGGATGGGAAGTTATGAGTGTGGGTCGCATTCTTGCCTCTTTTTTCTTATAATGTTCGAAAAAATGTTTAGTCTTACAAAAATCTACAAAGAAACGCTGCCATTTATGCTAAAACGATTTTGAATTGAAAAAGACAAAACGGTTTGAAAGTAAGTTTTGTTCTTGTAACGAATCTGTTGTCTAAACAACTCTATTATATCAAGTTTTTGAAATATGTATATTAAAAAATATAAAAATAATGTTAAAAACGGATATTTTTAAGATTTAATCAAATAGTTAAAATTAAAGATTGGTTTTGAAATCAGCACTAAAAATTAGCTCCAAAACGTATTTTTCAAAACTATGAAATTATTAAATTCTAGGTTTGTTCAAAACAAAGAAAGTTATTGACTTTAAACTTTTTTTTCATTATCTTACACAAAATGTTGTTATTATTATATTATTAAACTTTTAAAAATATCGACAGACTTGCATAATATAGAGGAAAGTTAACAATATGGGTCGTATCGCAGTCTTTCTTTTTTCTTATTTTACGGCTGCCAACACTAAACTAGGTACCGTAAAATAAAGCCAAAATAAACAAAAATGAAATAAATACAAATATTGTAAGACTTTACAAGGACAAACCATTATTTTAAGAAATACGAGTAAGACCAGCTTATTTTTGCCACAGATTAGCACTTTATCTTGTTGAAGGATACAATGGACAATTTTATAGCATAGTTCTGATATGATGAGATTTTAGGGTGTATCTCTCCTTCCCTTGTCATTGATATTTTAATAAACTCTTTTGATAGTTTTACAAATTAGGTAATTATTCCATGATTTTGTGAAAATTGCGGCAGATAAAAAATAGCTTTAAGGACAGATTGATAAAACTTGATTTTAGGAATATTCATCTCACGAGTCCACCTTGCAGTCTTTTACCTAAATGAAGGCACATACAATTTTAATTTAACAAATCAACCTGATTAAGACAAAACGTACATAACTACTTAAAAAAAAAGAATATTTTTTGATATGAAAAATGATATGCTCAACCTTCTCCCCCAAACTCTGATCATATCTTACACCAAAGAGTCACTTCGATCAATAAAGAGATATACGAGTACTAACTTACGAGTATAGCAATTCACATCGAAAAATTGCTTAAAATTTCGCATCCAACAGAAATTGATTGCAAGTACATAAATTACTTTTTGGCACACCAGCGAGATTTCATCGTTTGAATTGCTTGGTAATTTTGCTTGCAAGGCTGCTAATTAGCTTTAGCGGCCCTTGACGTTCCTTCCGCAAATTGACAAAGCCGCCGTAGGTACATATAAGGAAAATACAATAAAAAAAAACAGAGGGAGAGAGAGAATAAGCGCGACGCGACGACGACGTCGACAACGACGCGTGTCATGTGATACATCGACAAGATACTATCAAGTGAATTCGCATCTGTATATTGTCACATTATATGCGCAGCACCAAAGATACAAACCGAATGCAACCAGCAAGAAGGCATGCACCATGCAATCCACTGAAGACATCGGTTGTCAGGGAGTTTAATTAAAATTGCCAGCCAGTCAGCCACCATTTGGCCTGTCTTGTGCCGCACTTGCTTTTTTTCGCTTGATATAATGGAATAAAGGAAGGCGACAATGATGACGCGTCGAACGATACGACGCGACGACGCGACGCGAAGCGCAAACACCAGTGTCAACTCAACTGGCGCAAGCCCTAGTTTACAACAAAAATATTATATTATACTTGGAATGCTGCGCGTCATGCAGTCACTTGGCCAATTAATAATGTCCCGGAGGTATCATCAATCGGGATTGCACCATAACTCATGCGCTGAAGCCGGATCGATGGTTTATTAACGTACACACGAGTACGTTCTGTGTATAGGTAAGTTCTTGATTTTTTTTTTTGTTAAAGTTGGTAATTTTGTCTTGAAATAGATGGAGATCATTTTACTAATTAATGTTGAACGGACATTGTAAATGGGCTTAAGCTACGTTTAGGAAAATTACAAAAAGGAGTTGGTGAAAATTTAAGTATCAAGTGATGAATAGAATGGAAAAAGGGAGTTTCTTAAAAAAAAGAAGGAAACAAGAACAACAAAAAATAATTAAACTAGTTCATATGAAGGTCCTTATGCATATAGCATGTGGACTGATGTTATGGCCTTGAGGGCATTGTAAGCATTTATCATGTTGACGATATTATGTTCGTCTAGTGTTGACATTAAACGTGAGTGTTCTCAGTAAAGTAATACTTCACTTGAAAGGAATACTATTAAAATGATGGTCTTCTGTAAGGTCAGCTTCGTGATGATCTTTTACAAATACACCTATATACTCAATTTGAATCTACTCAGTGACAGTTTTTCAGTGGAAATTTTATATTAACACCTAGTTGTGGAAGATGTATTAAATTTAAGAGCGTAACTTTGAGAATAAATCTTTTTACACCATTTAACACAATGAAGTCAAATTATGATTTATTTTGAAGTGGAACTTCTTGACTTTATTCAGTTGGAATATAGTTTGCCATGAAGAAAATCCGTAGTATCGACAGAAATTTTTAATGTTGCACATTTAATTCATCTACAAAAATTGAAAGTTTTAAATTTCCCGACGAACGTTCCCCTACAATATACATAAATCATCATGTAGGAATGAACAGAAATATCGTCTTCAAATAAATATACATATATGGGTTTCAACATCACAATGTGTAGAAATTGAGTGGGTGTTTTTTTATTATAGCAATCTTAAAAAAATCTGAAAAGATCCTGGTATGCGACCCACAAATTCACATTAAATCCTGCTAAAAATTTCCAAATGTTATACTTTGTAAGAAACTTTTGGGCAGAAAGTTCTTCCAGATAAGAAGGACATGACTAACTTTAGAATTTGTTTGAGGACACCTTATTTGTGCAAATGTTCGATTATGGGGATTGTAGTAACGCGATCGAAGGACTTTTCAAGATCGGATGAAGAAATATTTTAAACTAGTTTATGTTCCAAAAGGTATAAAAGAGAATGAACTCCTCTGTTTGGTCTCAATGCTAATTCCTCGTTTTGTAAACATTTTTCCATCAACCAATCTGCGTTCAATTTTTTTTTCCAAAATTTTGGAAAGAACAGGAAGTTACTTTGGAAAACAATATTGTTCCATATTCTCGAGCTAATATAACCTCTTTTCAAAGGCAGGAACAAATAAAGTTTTTAATTTATTTTTTGAACAAGTTTAATTTCCATATTTTAGAAAGATCGATTCGATACAATGCAAATACAATCTTTGAAATTTTCCCACAATCAATTGGAATTGAAATATTTTCAATGATTCGGAATTCGGAAGCAAATCATATGCGGCGATATTAAAATACCAAATACTGATACTTCCGATTCACAGGTACCTTTATCTATATTTCGTGGGAGTGATTTGATTCCAAGGATCAATAAATAACAAACAAAAAACCAATAAGATCACCAAAAAGGTTAAACTGAACCAATTTATTGATCCCTACGATATGTTATTAAGGTGGAATCTCATTTACTTATGTTTAAAATGGCATTCAGTGTAAATCAATTTATTTGTTCAACCCTCCTTTTGCCAAATAATCCCAACCACACAACACTTTTGTATGGAAATTCGTTCATTCACAAAATTCAAATGAAAAGGGTTGGTTTAAAAGAATATAAGCGAATGTGGAAAAATTATCACCACAGGAAAGGATTATTTTGTATTCTTCATTAAACTGTTCGATACAATTTATTGCCATTCATTCATTTTTGAAATATATGCACATATAACAATGAATAATCTTCCTTTCTTGTTTTTTTCCAACACCGAATAGATTTATGAGAATTTAGATGTATGAAAGGTTCAAGACTTTGACAAGGTTTGGAACTTGGGACTTGAGTATAAACTGCATATAAGCTAAATATTGAATTCATAAACTACGAATCAAATCTTTAGAGTACGGTATGATTATAATTACTCTGAAATTAGGAAAATTTAACCCGGTGTACCGCAAGGAAGTGTCTTAGGTACAATCTTTTATATGTTTTATATATAAAGGGTGGTTGAATGTGAACCACACATGCATTTCATTTGACATTTATCAATTTTAGACTAACTCAAATTTAACCATGGAACGCGTTTAAATCCAAGTACACATCGTGCACATCGTAATTTTGTCGGTCAATTTGATCGTCAAAATGTGTATAGAATTGGAAAAATAGTTAAAAATTGTAAGTCAACCGGGTCTATAGAAGATGTGAAAACACCAGTGAACCCCATCAGCTTGTCATCGTGCCTGACAATTGCACCTTTCACGCTTGTCGTTGATGAATATTATGTATAAAGACTTGCATTTACACGCTTACAAGGTGTAATTGACTCAAGAACTAAAGCCTTTTAACCATTTCAAGCGTCGTCAATGATCAGAATGGTGGAAATAAATAGAAACAGTGGACGAAAAAAATCATCTTCAGTGATGAGGCACATTTTTACCTCAATAAGCAAAATTTCCAGCTTTGGTCGAATGATAAATCCAAGAGTGATTGCCGAAAAAGCAAATCACCGTCAAAGAGTGACTTTCTGGTGCGGTTTCTGGGTTGTTGGCATCACCAGGCCGTATTTTTTTTACCGTCTTCGTTGTCAAAAGTGGCAATGTAACTCCTACCACAGTATTCCGAATTAAAAATGGTCTTCAACAGGGAACGATAAATTCGCAGATTCTCTCCAGTATTTACACCAGCGATCTAATAGGTAGTCTAACCAAGGTCTAATTGCGTACTCCGACAATCTAATTGTGTACAGAACAGTCCGAAAGGTTGAGGTTATTAGAATTTTCATGCAGCGTGATTTCGACAAATTTCAGCGATATTGCGACGACTCGTAATTGAATATAAACGTCCAGAAGTCGGAGACAATTCTGTTTCGGACTCCTTTGGCTAGGACCATGAGGGATACGATCAAGAATTGGCGCAGGATGGTCATCGTTGATCTTCATGGACGGGCAGCGATTAACGAGCAAAAGTGTAGTTAAGTACCTCGGTATCTGGTTAGATCAGTATTTGTGTTTCGATAGACATATAAATGCTGCTCTGACCAGAGCCAGAGGAGTCTTTGGTCTGACCAAACGGCTATTTAACAGCAGTCAGCTAGACCGCAGAGTAAAGGTAATTTACTATACATGGCCCTCATACGTCCTATAATCGTTTATAGTTGTCCTGTGTGGGTCAACGTTACCCCTTCGCAGATGGAGAATTTTCGGGTGTTCGAAGGACTGTGTTTACGACGCTGTACCAGCTTATATCGAATCTTCTTTCAACGGGGCTCGAATCAACAGAATTGACAATTTCGTGATAAAACTCTATGTCTATGACCAACAATTTAATTTTCGGAGCGTTTTGTCCAAACGATTAGTACTTTGAAAGTGAACGTTTGAGCGGCTTTATTCCACCAGAGGCATTCCTCTTTTTAAATAGATGCGGTCTGATACATGATAGGTTGGCAGTTCCGCAAACCGCAAGCCACACCAGACGAAGAACTGTGGATAGGCGACTCCCATGCAATCGGGACATCACGGCAGAAAGCGGAGCAGAACTCCTTTGGTTCAGTAGGGTTGTGTCCTAAGGGGATTGAATTTACCAGCCACCAGTTTTGGTGGCTTCAATCGGCACTTGATAGTGGATAGTCGCGATGAGGTTTTAAGCCTTGTCCGGCTTACATACTTGTTTTATAGTTTTAGGATTTTGTTTTAAGTAGATAAGTCATGGTGGTTAGGTATAAAATAAAAAAGAAATAATAATTTTTGACAAATAAACGGTTGAAAATATCACGTTTGTTCAGATTATTCGGATTTAACAAAAAAAAAAAAAAAATTGCAATAAATCAAGAATCTAAATTATTCTGACCTCTTAATACAATACTTAAATATCATATCAATAAAACTGATGATATAAGTTTAAATACAGTATAGAAGCTCACATATTTACATACTTAAGTTGCCTACTTAACATCATACTCAAAAAGAACCTCACATCCCAACGTCCTACAGTCAAAATTACCTATAACTTCTTGCATTTATGTATGTTATCCCGAAAAGAGTGTCCCGTATTCAGTTTCGGTCTCTCTATACTCTCTTTAGGTCTTAAACCAGGAAACATTTTGATTTATCGTACATAATAATTGTGTGGTAATCGAACCGAACCGTATAAGTGTGTCACCGCTAATTATGGTGATTTCGGATCCTTATCATCACCAAAGCGGTACATGCGGCACCCAAAGAAGCCAACTTTAGCACAACCAGAAAATGGTAATAAAGTTGCCGTGTTTTTATATGTATTTTTTTTTGGCTTTTTATTTTTGTTTTTTCTTTGGCCAACATCATTTATATAATTTTCTTTATGGTAAGTAAGATGAGGGACATAAAATGAAGAGTGTATGTTGTGTACTTCATATAAAGTTATGTCTAACCGGTTAAAGGATATTCAATCGGAGGCTCTTGTGATGGAAAAATTTGAGAAACTTTCTTCTATGAAAATCTATGTTATACATTCTAAGAATAAAGCTAGAGTATGGCTTGACCATCAAAAAAATACAAAAGATCAATAAATAAAAACGCCTATTTAACACATTAAGTGAAAAGCGGGTTTCTTTGACGAACATATTTTTAATCATTTAGCTAAAAAGGTCCTTAAAAGAAAAATTTACAAATCGGAAAGATATTAAAAGACCTATTAGTGATAAATTATGTATTGCTTTTGTTATAAAGGTGGTTTTTCCAATTGATACGGTGGTATCAAGTGTGAAAGGAACGCCTTTTAACACCTTTTACCACCTTTTACCACACCTTTCTCTTGCCGAATGCCGGCCGACATACACGACGACCGTGCCGATTTTTCGTTTTGTTCAAATAATCCTGCCGATTATTATATATCCGTGTCCTTTGAGTATTATCAAACATAATAGTCATATTCTTGGTCTTTTTTACAATTATATCACCATCGATAAAGGTACGAGTAAGTATTTGATTGTGAAAATGGAATGTTTTGTAATTCAGCGAGCGGTTTCTTTTATGTAACTTATCCTCTTAAACGATTCCAGGTAAAAAAAAAATCATACATTATAACAATAACCGATGGTTTAATATTTTTATTGATATTTAATTTTTCCTTTTGAAATTAATAAAGAAATCATATTTAACTATTGTTAGGAAATTAATTGACATACAATTTATTGTTAAAGGAAGGATTTTATGTTTGTGGTTAAAATTTCTAACAGGTGAATTTATTGTCTTTGATCTAGAATAAGTATCTTACTTCAACTCAACTGAAAATTTCGAAATATTCGGGAATTGTTTGAGTTGTCTTGTTTTCACTTTAAACCATTGACAAAAGTTGAATTATTTTTTTGTATCTTAAGATAATACCCCTTTGAAGATAAAAATGTTCTTTGCTTAAAATGGGTAATAACTAATGAATGCATGTAAGTTCGTCCTACAATTTCTAAAAAAAAATCTTGCAAATCATTGATTCAATTCTGTAATTATGTTTACATTTTTAAATACATATATTTCACAATATAAAAAACAGAGCAATCAATTTAAAAAATCTTTTAATTATGTTGAATTTCCTTATTGTAATTTCGTTAATAAATGACACCAATAAATTTAAATTCCCATTTAAACAATATACTGAAAGTTTAAAATGGACATGTTTAATACTCGTAAAATTAATTGAACTTTAAAGGTTTTATTCAGACTTAACATTAGATTGTAGGACTGTCATGCTAGAGGTCTTGGGTTCAATCCATGCCTATCTAAAGATTATTTTGACTGGTACTGCCTCTTGTGAGGAATTGACAAATCCTCTAAGCCTCGTTTCAAACTACACGGTTTTGACCGTAGGGCAAAAAATCGGACGGCATAACCCGGATCAATGGCTAATTACACATTATACGGTTTTAACCATACCTACGGTAAAACACGATATATGCAGGGTTCCTGTGGTTAGTATACTTTTTCACAGGCTGATCGAATTTCGCGGCATGAATAAAATCATATGATGTGAAAACATGCATTTCGTTACGTACGCCACTAAGGCTCGTTTCAAACTACACGGTTTTGACCGTACGGCAAAAAACCGGACGGTGGCATTTTGTTAGAGGCCGTGACCGTATAATATGAAAGCGTATATGCTCTTCTTCGCGCCTCTAACAAAATGTCGCCGTCCGGTTTTTTGCCGTACGATCAAAACCGCGTAGTGTGAAACGAGCCTAAGAATAATTCTTGTCATGAAAAGTACTTTCTCAAATTTGCCGTTCGCATTTGGCTTAAATTTGTACATCCCCTCCATCCCTGACCACAGTACTCGTACACAGGAATGGGTGAGAGTTGTAAGTCACTCAATGGACCATCTAATTTATTTGTATTAATACCCCTTAATAACTAACTATTAATCCATGTAACTTCGTTATTCAAATTTGTAAACAAATTTTAAATCAATGATATATTCTTTATATAATAAAAATAATATTAAAAAACAGCACAATTTAATTTCAAAATCTTTTAACTGTGTTCAAGTTTCCTTATGTGATTTCATTGATCAATGTGATGTGATAACCAAATGCCGATGACATCAAGAAATTAAAATAAGTGCGTTTTGTTCGCATTCCATATATAATAAAGTGAGAAATTGCCAACAAAACGATCCGCAGTAGTCCGGTTTTTATATTTAAAAGTTGATACAACTGAATATTTGCCAGAATAATTTATCAAAAAATTCAAAAAAAAAAAAATAGCGAAATTCAGACCAGGGGTGAAATCGTGTAAGCTGATTTTTGATAGTTGACTATCAAAATCAAGAAAATACGTCTGTGTAATGTGATATTCGATTTCAAAGTTTTAACCAAACAATTTGACATAAAATAAAAACTTCAAGAAGGGGGTTTGTTCGTACACTACTACATAAACATGTGGGGTTGAAGCGAGCTTGAAGCTCGCCTAAATTCTTTATATACCTGAATCGAGTTGAAATGAGCTTGATTCGCCTTGATTCCTGTCGGGAATCGGAGTCGAGTCAAAATTTGTGAAGAAAAACCAGTGTGGAGGAGTTGGTTTTACAGATTAGCGTTATGGTCTGTTTATTTGCATGTTTGTGTACAAAAAATATAGTTTTGTTTTAATCAAATTTAAAAAGAAAAACAAAATGCACATGGAGTAGGTAGCATATTCTTATATGGTGCTGAACTATTTAGTTTTGTATTGTTTAACACGAATCAAACTATCTCACTTGCACTTCATAAGAAACATCGAAACACCCTTTGCATTTCAGAAAGTGCTGTCAAACTTAATCATTTTTAAATCTTCTTGTGCGGTGGAAACACCAAAAAGATTTATTTAATCTAAACTGAGATAAACCTTTAGTGGAAACATAGCAAAACTTAATAATTATCTTTTCTATTGTTTTCTCTTGCAAAATAAGCCCAGTTAGTCCATTTTCACTAACAAAACTAAATAATATCAACAGTAATAGATTGTTTTTTTCCCCAATGGAAAACACACATGATTCCAAATGCACAACTACTCAACGAACACAGCCATCAAGATACAAATGCAATATCAATCGTACCAACATTTGAGAACGAAATCACATAAGATCCATTCGAGGCTCGTATAAATGTCAAAAACCTATCCATAGTCATAGTGAGATTCTCCTCTAACTTTTATCGGTGTTATTCATACTATGGATATTGTTTTTGTTATTCGTGTAAAATCCTACTATACTATGGATAGATTTGCCAACAAAACACGGGTAATGTGAATTTAAACACTTAACTTAAAGTTTAAAATGGGCAACTTTAAGTTTTATATATAGAATTAAAATTAGGATACATGTTAAATTGAGAGAATTTTAAAAGCTTATTTAACTAAAAAGTTTTAAAACGATTATCTAAAACAAATATTGAAAATTAATTTCTAAAACTTTGCTCAAAAATATTGTTGTATTGTAGAATAGAATTTTAATAATTAAAATGTTGTTTTTAGAAAAAATGTTGCTACTTTTTGTCAGTTGGCTTATTTTGTTTAAATTGATACAATAGATATTGGTGTACAAGAAAACATATGTATTTTTTTTTTAGAAATTTCAATATTTTGATCACGTATAGATAAAAGGTGAACAAATTAGTTTTTCAAACTGTTATATTACATTTAAATAAATTATATATTATAAATAACAAATACATTTTAAACATAAATATGACGAGAAATAACATGCATACATTTTTGAACTCAATTGTTTTTCAGAGTTGTGATTGCAATCCTTGCGGGTCAGATATCTTCCCATTCGTTATACAGGGTTTTTCAACATTAAAGCTACAAAAGTAGAGCGACAGGGACAGCAAACGACGCCATTCTTGTCGCTCTTTTAACATTTCTTTTCAGTAAGGTTTGTTATTTCATGATGGAAAGATATAAGAGCGAACAACGAGTTGAAATTATTGAAATTTACTACCGAAATTCAGAGTCAGTGGCCTCAACGTTAAGAGCGCTACGTGCAATTTATGGTCGTCATAATCGTCCTAACAGATTAACAATTGAGCGTATAGTGGAAAAATTTGAATCCACAGGCACAGTACAAAGTTAACCCGTGCCAGTGGGACAAAGAAGTGTCCGTAGTGTCGAGAATATTGCTGCCACTGATGCTACAGTTGCAGGAAGCCCAAATGTGTCTTTCACACTTCGTTCTCAAGCGTTAGGCATCTCTGTGACGTCCGTCGTTGTGGCGAATTTTGCGGAAAGATCTTGGCCTACATCCTTAAAAGATTAAATTGACGCAAGTACTGAAGCCGCTTGACCACCAGAAGCGTCGTATGTTCGTGAATTGGGCTGAGGAACAATTTGAAAATGATTCGGATTTTCATCGAAAAATCATCTTCAGCGATGAGGTTCATTTCTGGCTGAATGGTTTCGTCAATAAACAAAATATGCGGTATTGGTCAGGCAGCAATCCACACGTACTCCATGAGTCATCATTGCATCCCGAAAAAATTACGGTTTGGTGTAGTTTATGGCCGGCGGCGTCATTGGGCCGTATTTCTTCCGTGATGATCAAGACCGGCACATTACTCTGAATGGGGATCGCTACCGTTCAATGATAACCGAATGTTTTTGGCCCCAATTGGATGATATGGACTTGGACGACATGTGGTTCCAACAGGACGCACCACAAGCCACACACCGAATGTCACAATCAATTTATTGGAAACCAAGTTTGGAGAACGTGTTACGAACTTGCCCAGTCGCTTGGCTGTCTCGGTCGTGCGATTTGACACCATTAGACTATTTCCTGTGGGGCTACGTCAAGTCTATGCCAACAAGCCAGGGACGATTGATGAACTTCGTACGAATATCGATAATGCAATGAATATGAAATTGCAGCAGTATCGGCCGATTTATGATTGAAAACCGTCGAAAATTGGGTTCAGCGTCTGGACTTCTGCAAGCGCACCCGTGGTGGCCATGCAACAAAAATTGAGTTTCATACATAATGGCATCAAACGTACTTTCACAGGCATAAAGAATTTCAATGATATCCAAAACCGTTTTTGTTTTATTTAAAAAAACTTTTGTTGCGCTCTTATTGAAAAACCCGTTACATAAACTTAGATACTTATATATTTTACTTCTAAATGGCATCTAATAGCCTTGTTACCCTGATGTCTTCTATTTGAATAATTTATAAATTTATTTTGTAACTTATTTTTTGATAAATAAATATTCATCTGATATTGTGCTTGACTATTTAAACTTAGTTTCAAAAACAGTTTCTTATCGAAATTTTAAAAATTCAAAGGTATTTCCACTTTAAACAATTTCATAATAGAAAATGTTCACACAAAACCACGTCGCATCAAGTAAAACAAAAATATTTGGACTCATCCTTTCTTAACATGCAATTCTCAGAAAACACCTACCAATAAAGGATCAGCATCCATCATAAGAAGTATCAATCACAAATGTGTTGATTGCAACAATAATATTTTCATTACCATCACTGTATTGATATATCAATGATACTGATAGCTGCTGTTTCGTCCATGAGTCTTCATCGTGTCATCGTCGGCACTTTGACCATGAAACCCTTTTCTTGCCATCAATGCTAAACCACATAAATCCAATGGATTGGTAAACAACTGTTGCAATAAACAAAAAAAATAACACAAAATCAATTTTCAAACGAAAAGCAAAATAAAAAAAAATATAAAAATAATAATAAAATATCTCTTCATCAAATGCCATATCCCGTCGAGGATAAAATAAGTTTATTTAACACTTCAGCACGCAACAAACTAGCATACTCGTATTATGCGCCTTTTATGCCTATTATATCCTTCAGCAATCACTGTAGCTTATCAGTGTCTTAATTTTACATCATCCTTATAGCGCAAAAGGAGATGCAGACGCAGAGTGTTGGATTTCGGTCTTCTTTGGCATTTGTTGCGTGACGTGTGATTGCGATTGTGATGTATGCAATGAACACTGAACAGTGCACACCAAAAGGAGCGCAATTATTGAAAACATTTAGAATGCCTTAGCGCCGACGACGACCGACGCTGCCACACCGACCGCGCCGTCAATTCCCACTTGTTCAGCCTTTTGTTAACACTTCTCGTGCGGATGGCGATGTCGGCCGACATGCACTTGTTATAATGAAACCTTCAAACAGCTTGTTAGACAAGGTGTGAAAATATGGTCCTCTTTTTCCATTTTTATTCTCACGATCAACACAAATATGTTATGGTCCTTACGAAATTGATCTGTCTAGAATCTATGACTGCAAATTTCGTCCTTTGTGATTTTTATTAACAAGGATATTTTCGAAAGAAGTTAACACATCTTCCAGTAATTTTTATTTTGAATGATTAAAAGAGTTTTAAAAACTCACTTCACTTTTATTTATTGTATAAGTGGAACATTTGGGCTTAAAAAGCTTAAGGGCAATGAGAGGTTTATATTTTTTTGTATCACCATTATGTCAAGTTTAATCAACAAAATGATATAATTCGAGTTCTTGATGCTTATACAAGAAAATATATTTATAAAGACGTCTACAAAACATCAAACTTGTGGTTGGAGTTGGTAGTTGTTAAAATATATAGGTACGCCTATTTATGTACACAACCCTAGGCGTTGCAAAAGTCATGATTTTCATTTCACAACTGCACAATAATTTTCGAATTACTTTGATATGTGTATAAAATATAATGACCATCAACCCATCAGGATATAAGCTTGACTAATGTTAAGGATTTTAGAGGTTTTCGTGCAATGCAATTAAAGACTTTACCGCCCTACTGTTTTTGTTGTTGTTGTGATTGTTGGCTCATAAAAAGAAGAGCTTTCAGAAATAATTTCACATCAGTGGAGCATCATCAGAGTTGGCCAAGGATTTGCCCGTTGGGTTAATTGGCCAGCGCTGTTCAGTGTCCAATGGTACACTCTGTACACTGTGAGCATGCTTATAACTTAAATCTGTTAAGGTAAATAGCGTGTGTGAATGTGAGTATAACTTTGAAAGTTAATGGCACTCCATCACTTTTCGGGGGTCCCTTGAAAAATCAAAAGTGAATCAGTCTGTTGACTTGGTCACATTACAGGTTAATGCACAAATTAATCTGCCGGACTTGGGTTTCAACTCTCGATATACTGATGAGTTCACAAAAAGGCTACCTAAAACTTACCTCGTATTTATACATATGTAGGTATAGGTCGAGTTGATGTTTTTTTGACTTGTTTGTAGCGTGCTACCTGACAAGAGAGTGTAGGGCACTGATGGAAGAGCACCGCAAGCTATTTCACTGATGTACGACTACGAGTACGCTATATCCATTCGATCAGTGGGAATTTTTTGGTCAAGCCGAACTTTTTTTTTTTTAATTTTTTCTTTATTTAATTTTATTTATTTTTATTACCAATGCAATTTTGCATTAAAATTGTTTTTCTTTTAAGTTAATTTGGACATTAAATGTATAAGCAGAAACTCATAGCCCATCAGTTTGCCGCACGTCACGTCGTCGAAAGTTCGTCGCAAATAGCCACCGTGAGTTGCCGAAGACGAAGCGCGCCGACATCGTTACGGCCTTAGGTGTATTTAAGACCCAGATTTAGGTACAATTGGAAACATGAACCATTGGCGGTTGGGATTAATGTGTGGATGCTTCTGTTGGAATCTTAAATTAGCTCCTTCATCAAGGAAGGAACTGTTTTTTACTTTTTAGTGGTTTTGTTGTTTTTGAGCGGGAAATAAATTGTGAGAAAGAAAAAACTTAAGCCGAATAAATGGTAATAGCATCAAAAGAAATGCAGTTAACGGTTTTTTAATGTTATTTGATGGTATGGTAGTTTAAAATAGAGCTTGAGACATAGATTATGTTACTTTATATAACAGATGATTATGCAAGGTCATTCATTATGCGCTAAGATCTAATTAAAAAAGAGTACATGCATGATGGTACATCAGGTTCGAACCATCTAATTTTAAGGTTCAAAATCTTTATTTCCCCATATATTAAAAAAAAAATGTTACCTACGATTTGACTCTAAAAAAAATTATCCGACCAACTTAAAGTCTTAACAGTGTAAAACCAATGTAAATGTTTTACGGAGTGTTCAATTTGTCTAGACATCGCACCATTCTGTAAGAAGTAAGTTATTAAGGCCCTATTATGAATTTAAGGAAAAAAGAAGTCGTTTGACGTTGACGATTATGGCCATGTTGTCAAAAATACTCCATTTGTTAGCTTTCTCAAGAAAGCTAATCTCTTTGCTAGGCTACCAATTCAACGCTGCCAGTGAGTGTTATGACTCCGCTATTGATTCTATGGGCCAATCTTTTTTCGCACTCTTACTGTATGGAGAGTCCTAAAAGATCGGGATCTGCTGATCCGGATGGTATCCCCGTTGTTCTGAAGGGGTGTTCCTTAAAGCTGGCAAAACCACTGCGTAAGCGTTTCTATATATCCTACTCCTCAGGTCTCGTTTCAATCGGATGGAAAACATCATTTGTTAAGCCCATCCCCAAAAATTTTCCTCACCCTTTAATTACCGATCGATTGTACTTACGTTTCTTATTTCCAAGGTCACGGAAACGCTCATTAACTATAGCTAAAGAAATATCTCCAAGATCGAAAGCTTCTTAATGACAGAGAATACAACCTTCGTAGCAATAGGTTCACTGGTGATCTCAGGATTTAGTAGTAGTTTTGGTTGGAAACGCTGATGTGCCGACAGGCTCTGTTCTATCTCCAACACTTTTTCTCATTTTTAACTTCCCATAGGAAGTTATTGTAATGGATCCGATTTGTCAAATTGAAAATTTTGACATTTCTCGACGTGTAAAGGTCCCTAGAGTCGAAATAAAAGATTTTTAGAAAGATGTCTGTGCGTGCGGGTGTACGTACGTTTGTACGTCCGTACGTCCGTATGTCCGTACGTCCGTACTTTCGCGACGTTTTTTTCGCCGTCCATAGCTCAAGAACCAGTAGAGATATCGATTTCAAATAAATTTTGTTATACACATAAGAAGGCAGAAAGATGCAGAAAGGGCTTTCAAGAAAATTGCGTGGGTGTTTTTTTTTACCATAGCATTTAAAAAAAGGTGAACATTTTGGTTAACCCTAAATATCTCATGAACCAATGACGCTAGAGACTTGAATTAAATTTTATATTATATATTGTAACGTGATACAAAATAATTATATTTTTGGAAAAAAATCCAATTAACGGTTTTTTTTATAAATCAAAAAAACTGAGAAAAAAAATTGTCACCTCGAAAATTTAACGACTTAAATATGATTTCATCTCCAAAACAATTTTGTACAACGAAGAATGATGTTTTTGTCATCTGATACAATTTTGAGAAAAATCTAATTGACAATTTTAATAAAAAAAATTAAAAACCTAAAAAAAACATTACTCAAAGTTGGTAAAAATTGAATTTTGACTCAAATATCTTTTCAAAAACTTGAGATTATGGCTTCAAACTTATTTTATCTTATAAGAAATATTGTTTTGAACATTCGTAAAAATTTTGAGAAAAATCGAATTGACAGTTTTTTTTTACAAAAAATAAAAACCTAAATAAAATTAATAAAACTTGGTAAAAATTGATTTTCGACACAAATATCTTTTCAAAACTTTGGGATATTGGCTTTAATCTACTTTCATATTTCAAAAAATATTGTTGTCAATATTCAGTAAAATTTTGAAAAAAATCGAATTGACAGTTTTTGTACAAAAAATTAAAAACCTAAAAAAAAATTAACAAATGTTGGTAACAATTGATTTTTTGACTCAATTATCTTTTCAAAAATTTGAGATTATGGCTTCAAACTAATTTTAACTTATAAGAAATATTGTTTTCAACATTCGATAAAATTTTGAAAAAAATCGAATAGATCGTTTTTCTTACAGAAAATAAAAACTTAAAAAAAAAACAATACTAAGACTTGGTTAAAATTTACTTTCGACTCAAATTGATTTTCAAAAATTAAAAATATTATCTTCAAACTTATTTTATTGCACAGAAAATATTGTTTTCGATATTCAGTACTTTTTTTTATAAAAATCCAACAGTCCGGTTTTTCATAAAAAAAATAAAATCTACAAAAACTAGAACGCAAATTTGGTAAAAATTGATACATATAGACAAACTTTTAAGCAAGACAAATCGACAGACGGGATGGGAAGTTATCAGTTTGGGTCGCATCCCAGCCTCTTTTTATTAATGATTTCCTGTCTGTAACTTCTTATCCAATATATTGTTTCGCTGACGATAGACTCTTAGCTTTGTTTATTCGTTTTCAGACTCACATCAAAATAAATTAGGTGGCGCAACAGTCCTTTGGGAACTAGGTCCTAGTGACTTACAACTCATAACCATTCCGGTGTGCGAGTAATGTTGTCAGGGATGTAGGGGACCTTCAGTTTTAAGCCAAATCTTAACGGCTTAGTTGAGAAAGCACTTTTCATGATAAGAATTACTCTTAGATTACTTGTCAGTTCCGCGCAAGAGGTAGTACCCAGGCAGGAATAGAACCCAAGATCTCTATCATGACAGTCCAACGCACTAACCATCACTCCATAGGTACTACGGGTGTGGAACTGCAACAACAAAATATGATAAGCTCATTAAATTCCGACCTGCACAACATTGAACAATGGGGAATGTATCGTATCGAAATAGCCAGCTGCATCCCACCCCCTTAAACAGTTCAACCGTAATATTCGCGCTTCTAAAAATGCTCAGTATAATACTACTCGAATGTGGAATTCCTTACCACACTCTATCTTTCCCAAAGTGCATCGACACCTCCTTTCAACCCCTCTCTTTCCTAGTGCTAGCAGTGTCTTTTAACGTTATAAGGGTAGTAATATCTTCTTGAGTGTGAGCTTACTAAACAAAAAAAATGTGGGCCCACCAAATCAAAACTCTAAAAATCCATCCCAAACAGTGGCTTTCTTGGGATTCATTGATAACATTGATAGGATAGGGTGGGTGACATACAATGTTCTTTCTAAAAACTAAGACATGAACATAATTTAAATTTTCCCAATATTATGGCTTTAACATAAAAACATTCCCAATAACTATGGAACCCATAAACATTCAAGTGGCAACCTAGGCTGAGTTCTTAGAAGCTCCTTGTTGTCACTACAATTTCGTAAACTATGTTTGTTAATAGTTTGGGGCTGTAGTTAACGGATTGTTTCGGTAATGTAAGCTTTAAGTGCTTGAATTGTTTCCGGATTGTTGGCTTAACACCGCTTCTCTAGAGTTCAAAAATGTTCAAAGAGATCAAACCACAGCCTCAAGGCATCCATTTAGCATCAGAAAGCTGGCTAGCCGCAAGATTTTAGAATTTGGTGAAGCACGAAAGATTGATTGTGGCATATAGGCTGTGTGGCATGTAGTAACAGTCTGCATAAACCAGAGGACATCCAAATTCATGTCTTGAATTTTAGAAAAATAAGTCGGTTAACATAGCTCTGTAGTGCCTACCGTTGAAAAAAAACATTGTTCTCTCCCGGACACTAAACTATTACTCTCTCTCATTGGCTTCTCGATAAAATAGTGCGAATTTTTTTAATTTGAGTTGCTGATAATTTTGATTGATAGAGAAGACGAAATGGGCCTTGTAAGCGAATAATCCGATATCTTTGTGCAGAATTCTCCCCAGTCTAGTTCATGAAAAATTAAGCTGTTCAGATCGAAAGGGTTAAGCTGACACTTGTTTCAGTTGAGTCTCACATCTCTCTTGCCTAGAACAGGAACTTCCTCATCTGTCAGGATTTAGCAATATTTACATAATTAACTGTTAAAGTTCAGGAGTCCGTATTAGAAAATTTTAATTTAAAAAAAACTTTCCACAAACATGTAAGTTTCCAAAACATAAAGTTTAAGATTCTCAAAAGTTTACTTGGAAAAAGACAATGACCCAGGCTTTTTTAACGATTTAGGAAAATGTAAAAGCTACTCGTATTTTAGTTTATTACTAAATTTTATCATTTTAAAAGATTTTAGCTTTTAAGTAAAGTTGTAATTGCAATATGGCTAAATCCATGTGACTTCTGAGGATCTGTTTAATTCGTTTGAGATTTTACGCCAATCATCTTTTCTTTTTCCCCAAATATGCCCATAAATTTAATGAAAAGATCAAATGCGATTTGAATTCAAACGTCCAGGGCTTAGGTCATATTTTTAATCTATGGCTCATTTTCATTAAAAATGTTGGTCTAGAAACTGAATTTACAGTAGATAGAAGAAATTGGTGGCAAGACGTCCTCGGATAGAGGAACAAGTAGTACAAAATAAAGTATCTATATTATTGCAGCAATCTTGCTTCAAATGACCCAACTGATTATCATCCTCCTATGGTATAATTTCCTCTTTTGCTATAATCTCACGGATATACTTTACAACTTCCCATCCATAGTAGAAGCCTTCGTTGGCTTGTTGAATCTTATTTGTATACCTTCATACATTAACTTGTACATAACGTACGGGTATATCGATTGAAGGCGCATTCTATGCTCCGCTACTTCGATTACACCAATTGATACCAATCTGTCGCAAAAGTAGTATTACAGCTTCCTGCTTATGCGGGACCATATGCAAATCAAAAGGCTTCTCCGACCAGTTAGTTGTTGCTTTCGCGAAGCCTTGATTTAGTGCGGCATGATTAAAGGTTCTTTGTTCATAAGATACCTATACAATATACATAAAAGAGTGCTCTGAAATGTAAAGGAAATTGGTCCACCATCGCATCGCATCGGAGTCGAAGTTGAAGTCGAAGTCGCAAGTGGCTTCAGCAGTAGTTATGTAGTTGATTGGAATGGAATTATACCTGATGGCGGTGACAAATTCGCTGGAGGTGACCACAATTGCTTATTATAATAACAAGAAGGAGAGCATTAAAGGATGCCCCCATTGGACAATTTGAAAATGGTCGTCTGCCTTATATTGCCCAGGGTTTTGTTGCTCGAACAACATCACACACAAAATCGACGATACCGATTGAACTGTAAATTACCAAAAATACAAGACATCACCAGCTTCGAGTTGTTTCTTTTGATTTAGTAGGTAAGAGAATCAGTTTAAGTCACATTGCTTATAGTACCCGAGTATATTTACTTGGGACTTGAAAATCTTTTTGGGACGAGGACGGGGACCCTTTGGAATAGTTTTAACAACGATCGAACCAATGCACCGCATCGACAAAAAAGATATCGATTGTAATTCAAATTTTTGTCGGGAGGGAATCGATGTGTTTTGAAGATGAATATTTTGTTCACATGGCAGTGGCATGGATTGGATTCGACTGGATAAAGCGGAAGGAGGATCGATAAAGAAGTCAATTTTATGCGAAAGGGCGAGTATCTCAGAGATTTGCTCTCATTGTAAATATGGTTGGTGTCTTTGTTATTTTATTGTTGTTGCTGTTGTTGTTGTTGGTTTCTTTGAATTTGTTTGCAAACATTGATCGCAGTTGGAGTTGAGAATTGTTTTGTGTGGGAACATTGAACTCCATCAGTAACTTATAATATTGGTACACAACATAGGCTATATAAGGTATAGGTTGAGGGGAAAATGGAAGATACATCGTGTGTTTCCTGGAAGTGATTGTAATGCAAGATTATGACATCAATTCTTTTTCTGTCGCCTTTTTAAATTCAGATTTTTTCTTCTTTTTGTTTGTATATTGAAGTCGCAAGTGCTTTTATAAATTCGTTTAAACACTTTGTAAGGAGTTAAAAAAAGGTTTCATGTAGAAATTATTGAAGTATTTTATTGACTGGATTCAAAGGCTTATCTCAATATTCAAAACAATGATTGAAACCCATAGTTATCAAAATATCGGTTACCTTTTACAACAGTTTCAAAATAACTTTAATTTAATCATAATTTCAGATATTTTGAGGCGTTCTTTTAATAAGTGACAACACAGTGGATCATAAATGTTATGGCAATTGTATTTTTCCAAATAGTATGCAATTGTTGGAGGTTTTTTTTTATAAAAAAACTTATTTATATTATTAAGATCTTAACAAAACTGCACATTCTGAGTTCAATCTTATTAACCTTGATGACTCGATAAACAAAAGAATATGAAAAAACAATTAAATGCAGATAATAAAAGTATTGGCAATACCTATTGATCTTTTAGGTCTTGTAGTTTATGAAGAACCGTAAGATTTCAGAAAATCAAATACAGTGTTTTAAAATTGTTTAACTTAATAATCAACATTTCAAGCATTAGCAAACCGAAATGTCTAGAAAATCGAAATAGTTAATTGAATTTGTTAAAAATAAAGCTGTTATAATGCGCCAAAATGGCTTAACGTATAATGATATTGGTAAAAAACTCAAAATAAGTTTATGCACGGTTCGAAATGTTATCAAAAAACTCGAAAGGAACTTCTATGCCGCATACGTTCACACTGCAACAAATAGGTCAGCTGTTTTGATATTAAGTGAAACTCCGATTCCGATAATTTGAAACTTAATCTAAATGGGTAAAGCTTATAGTGCTATTATTCTTTTCCACCATAAATTAGCCGTATATATATAACAAATGATGTTGCATACTAACTCAGCCACAATATTATTTGTGCTTTAACACAAACTTTAACTTCATGTGGTTAAAATTTACGGTACATAAGCACATCATCCACGCATATTTTTTATATCGAAGTCTAAATCTAGGCAGAAATTCAACTTTTAACGAATTTGATGCTCTGTCCGACTTCATCCAAAGAATTGTTGCCCATTATCCTCAAACTGAAATCGTCGTTGCGGGCGATTTCAAATTATACAATTCTTCTTGGCTTCGCTATTCTGGACATGTTGAGGTCTTTGATGTGTTAAATCAATTAACTTAGCTTGTCAATGAACAAACTCGAATCCCTGACGTTGCAGGTCAATCCGCTAACACCGTAGACTTGTTTCTTACTACTGACCCTAATAAATACACAATCAATGTATTACCACCTCTAGGCACATCAGACCATTGTTTCGTATCTGCAAATTTCCCATGTGTAAATAACCCAGTTAAAGAAAAAACTCCTATGAGAACCGTTTGGCAATATGAGAAAGCCAACTGGGAAGCTCTCAATGAATTCTTCAGGAACTTTAACTGGTCACTATGCTTCCTCGATAGTGACGTCGATTCCAGCGCAGATATGGTTACAAATTTAATTCTTTGTGGTATGAAAAATTTTGTCCCGAATAGGGTAAAATCAATCAAACTTTAAGAGAACTCATGGTTTGATTCGAGCTGTAATTCTGAACAGAGGTTATTAGGATCCAAGATGTAAATTTCCGGATTTATAAGGCCAACCCCACTGAGAAAAACCGAAATAAGTTCAAACAAGCTAGAAAGACCTGTAACGGCCATATTCGACGAACCAAAATTTTTGCATGACCAGAAATTAAGGCAAAAAAACTACAATGTCTTAAAGGTAGTAAAAATGTCTGGTCATTTGTAAAAAACGTTCGAAACACCACGTCATCAGCATTTGTATAGCCTGTCCCTAAAAAAGGCGAATCCTTCTCCCCCTATAACTATCGTCCAATAATACTCACGTCCCTTCTTTCCAAGGTCATGGAAACGATGATAAATTTTCATCTTAAGAAATATCTTCAAGAACGGAAGCTTCTTAATGACCGGCAGTATGGCTTTCGCAGCAGTAGGTCCATTGTTGATATAATGGTTTATGGCAGTGGAACAATTCGTTACATCGTTTTGATGAAAGTAAGATTATTGCACTTGCAATGCGTGCTTATGGTATTGATGAATCTCTTCTTTGTTATGTTAGAAATTACCTTTCGGACCGTTCAATTCAAGTAGTATATTGGATGGGTTCAAATCTGATATCCACAAAATAAACGCTGGTGTGCCCCAGGGCTCCGTTTTGTCTCCGATGCTCTTCCTTATTTTTATAAATGATCTTTTATTTCAGCTTTTCAAATTCGTTTTTAGATTCTCATCCTTGTTCTTCGGATGTGGACTACCAACGGCAGAGTATGATAAGATTATTAAATTTTGATCTTGACAGCATTGTCCAATGGGGAATCAATAACCGTGCAGAATTTAATGCTTCGAAAACTCAATGCTGTCTACTGTCGCAAAAGCGTAACCCTCCCCCAATGCCACTATCCGTGAGTATCACTTGCATCGAGAAGACTAAACAGCTTTCAGTCCTAGGTATGTGCATTACAAACCACTTGCTGTGGAGTGATCACATATTTGACATCGCCGAAAATGCTGCTAAGTGTTTAGGTTTTTCTCCGAAGATGCAAGAAGTTTTTTACCCCTTCTGATCTGGCTATAATCTATAAAGCCTATGTTCGTCTGAAACTCGGGTACAATTCCCATATCTAGGCGGGTACCACTTGAGTATCTTGAGCAGAATTCAAAAGGCAGCTCTAAAAATGATAAGTGACCGTTGTATAACTAAAACTTTAGTATCTCTCGAGCACCGTCGTAAGGTTTCATGCCTGTCACTTTTTAATCGCTAAATCGTGTATTTCATAAACAATGCTCTAATGCATTCCTCCCCTCAAAGAATTCAACCGTAATACCCGTTCTTCTAGGAATGCTCATCAGTTTAAACTTCACCAAATTTCGGACGTACTGTAAAGCACAGTGATTCTTTCTTTAGTCGCACTACACGAATGTGGAATGCTTTCCCAGACTCAATATTTCCCACTCATTGCAATGTGCAGACATTCAAAACCAATGTGCATCGGTATCTCCTTTCTAATCCTATCCTCCTTTCCTAATTGCTCGCACTGTGTTTAATCATTATAAGGGTATTCATATCCACTTGAGTGCGCGAATAAAAATTTAAAAAAAAACAATATCTCAATTATTAGGAGAACTGTCGTATCTTCGCTGATTGGGTTCTTGAAACGCATACAAATTATACACATTTTCATGGAAAAATCTTTTTTTTTTTAGTGATGAAACCTACGTTAATATTCAAAATTTTTGCATTAAAATCAAAGAATTATTATTGAAAAGCCACTTCATTCTCAACGTGCAACTGTATGGCAACAAAGGTTCGAATTGGTCATGGTAAATTTCGCGGCCTAAGTAATGTTCTGAGCTGCAAGAAGTAAAGATGGCCAAAGTAAACATTGAGTTGTAAATTTTGTGTGTGCATTTTTGCAATCTCGACCAGATTTATGGCAATCGCTCAAAAGCAGTCGCTCAGTGCTGCCATTCAGCCGCTAGCCGCTCAGCCGCTTACTACATGGCCGAGGCCTTATAATTAAAACAGATTTGGTTGCTGAGCGGCGCCGCTTAGCCGCTCAGAATTTTGTTTCGCCTCTCGCTCATAGCGTGGCTACTTCTATGTGATTTCATATGTTTTATATTTTTTTTTCCGCTCAGCCGCTTACTGCGTGGCCGCGGCCTAAGAAGATATGATTTGGCTGATATGGGTTGTTATTGTTCTTTGAAACGAAAGAAACGCGTTCACTGAATTTCTTGAAATCACGATTTTCATATTTTAATGTAGATTATAATATAAATTGACTTATTACACTTTCAAAAACTTTACTTAAATTAAAAAAAAAAAAAAAATTGTCTGCTTAGGTAAATATCATTCAGTTTATTTTGAAATACAAAATTAAGTAAGGTATAAGTTAGACATGTAATTCTAAGTACTTATACGTATACAAATGTATCGATATCAGGAGCCAGCACTATCTTCCTTTCCTTCCTAGAAATACATCCTTTTTGATGGCAGCCGCTAAAAAGGAACCTACATTTCAATCAATCATTCTCTTTCCCTTTTCCAAATCAAACTTCAACTTAACTATTATTTTTTTTTGTTCGCACAACAATGAAATTAAAGTGTCCCTTTTTATGTTCACAATAGTCCTAATGAATTCTCATTTGAAACATACATTACATACACTTGAAACATTTTTAATGAACTCCAAATGGTTAAATCATTAACTAACATACACAACTGATTGGAAATCATTTGGGAATCGGAATATTTTAGTTACCATCTTTTGCACTATCAAACATTTGTGATAAAATACATAAAATACAATAATTTAACATTTTAGAAATTGTAAGAAATCTAAATTCTTTAGCACTTTAGCAAGAAAACTTCCATTCGATTTTAACACATTTTAAATAAGTTTGAGACAAAAGAATTCAGAACAAAATTGACAAAAGAGAATATTCTATTCAAAATAAGAATGAACCAAATAATTACCTTGCATATAGTCAGATCTTCTTCTGTATAATTCAAATTCAATCAACAATTCACGCCCTTTCATTGTGAAGGAAGAAAGCATGACACACCATATAGTGTTAATGTTAAACAATGTCCTTTGATTCTATTCATCAAAAGCCGAAACGAATTCTTCTGGTAAAAACAACAGAGTAATGTCCTGCTTCTTTCTACATACATACATATTTTGTAGGTATGGCTAAGTATTTGCATTGAAAAGTGATCGGCAAATATAAGTAAAAATTAAAAATAACACATTCTTATAACCTTTGTAGGAAATTTCTATGACTTATATATTTTTTTTAACAGTGGCGTAAAACCGATAATGTAACTTTGTGGCGCATGCTGGGTGTAGTAATATTTACAAATCTCTTATTGTTACTGTTTGCATAGAAAGGATTTTTGTTCCTATGGTCTGTGTCATATGTATGTTATGTTCGTACATAAGTAAAGAAAGGCAGCAGATGTCCTGTGCCCTGTTTATTTGTTTGAAAGAAAAGATCTTTGTGAAGGTTTCTGCAATGTGACACCTTAAGAAGCTGGATTTTAAATAGAATCCAATTGTTCAAAATCTACTGATGGTGGCGAACAGCGGCGGCCGGCGTGGCGGTACGTATTTGCAAAAGAAATTCATAGAACTACATTCATTTAAAACACATATTTAAATTTAAAAAAATCAAAATTCATTTTATGGAATTTTCTAAAAATAAAGCCAATGTAAATTAAAATTTATTTAACCGCTCTAAATTTGTTTACAAAATTGAGACTTCTAAGTACCGAGTATTTACCATCCCCTGATGTTTTCTTATTTACAATCTCTTAGTTACTTAAAGATAAGTTGGTTAAGTAAGAGATAACTATGGGTCCCTACTTATTTAATTATAATCGCCATCAGCAAAATAGTACATTTTACTTTTCCTTCTTAAATAAGTACTCAATAACCTGATTTTCAATGCGCAGCAAAAATTAAGAAATCATTAAAGCATTAAGTACAACTCATGTTTCTTATTTAATTTTGGTCAATTTTATCTGATCAATGTACATATAAATGTAATTGCACCCTTTCAATGCACATTTTCATGCTTCTTGTTGTTTTTTTTTTTTTTCGTTTATTATTATCTTTTTTGTATGCATTACAGATTGAATTACCATCCAACACATGCCATCAGAGATGCCTGATAAGTTGGATTTTGGGATAAATGTACTGCATCACACATACCTATATGCAAGTTAACTCTTGCAATCAATGCAATTATTTTGACAAGTGCACGTGCCCATACGAAAATTACCAATATAATTTCATTCACCATCCAACAACATGTTTTTAATGTGCAGTAGGTAATTCGAGATGAATTTTGTGGTTATAAACACGCGTCACACTACCTACACCCCTATATTTGATTTGCTACTGTGTGCTGCTGGATGTATGTACCTATGTGAAAATCAATAACGTTAAAATAAAAACAATATTTAAATGTCGTATTAAATTAAATGATATTAGTTGGAATTTCTTCCGGGTTCATAAGAAACACTTAGAATTGTGTAAAAACGAAAGAGCTGACGTTGAAACTTGCTTGTGATGAAGTTTGTTGAACTTGATTACAAATTATGTTGTTTTGTAGGACTGAACTTCCTAAAATAAAGAACTTATGTCAAATATACATACATTAGTATATACATACATACATATTTTCACATGTATTGCCTTACTTACTACACCAATGAGCTCATACTAATTTCTTAGGTTTTCTCGAATCCTGGAAATTTTACTTCTATTGTGTAAAGTGGAGTCCTGAACACGGAGTTGAAATAACTTTATATTTCGTTTATAAATACGAAGTTTAAAAATTAAATCTAGTCTACCTTGAAATGAGTATAAAAGTTTGTAGTTCTCTGCAGACCACCTGATTAAAACAACAAACTGACATTTTGTTAAAGTGTTTAAAGAAACTATGCAAAACTATGGGTTTTGGGAGGAATGGAATTCTTCTTAGCTTTAAACCATTTTAAAAAAGGATCTTAACATAGACAAAATATTGCACAAATAGTAATTAGTATCAGTTAAGTAATAAATTAATGAATACAAAATAATGAGCTCTCTTTATCAATAAGACATGAATTACGATCAGATCAATCTTTCCCTTTTGTCCTTTTCCAATCAAAGTAAGATTAAAAAAAAAATATTCTTTGTTATTGTTTATGCCCTATTTCTAATAAAATGTCAAAAAATGATACTCTCTTATTATACCCTAACGCTTACTTCTGCCACACGACCAAAATATGATAAAATACTATTGCCAACCATTTATTTATTTTTTCTTTCAATGTCCTTAGTCCATCCAAACCACATCCACTAACAATAAAGCAAGGATATCGAAGGGCCTTTATTTCGCGAAATTTTAACAAAATTTGACCACCTGCTATGCGTGCGTATATATACGCAACAACTATAAAGGTAGGTATTCCCAAAAGGACGATGAACGAACAAGGAAATAAAAAAAAAGATAAAAACAGCAAACAACAAAATAAAAAAATAAGAAAAAATCAAATTCACCTGTACGAATTTAAATCCTGTGCCGAGGATTACACCTGCAATCGATCGTCGTCGGTCGTCGTCGTATCGCAAAATAAAACATCCTTTTTTGTAAGTTGCGCGTGGTAATGCGATGGTATAGAGAGTCGGCTTAAAGGCGGATGAACTGAAACAAAAAAAAAAAACGAAAAACAAATAGACCTTAAGGTCTTTTATTATTTGGGCGGTTCCTAATTCTAGGGCCGTCCCATTTCAATTGCGGTTTTTGTTTAGCAATTTGTAGTGTCCTTAAACAAACAGAAAAATGATAGGTCTCTTTGATGTCAGTCGACAATTAATTCATTTGAAATCAGAAAAATGACAAAATCAGTGTCACAAGAATTTTGCTATCTTTGACACTATTAAACCACAGCCGATGGCAGGCGTTAACATCTTGATAGTTCATTGGAATAAGTAATGTCTTTTTTTCTTGAGAAGTTCCCTTTTATGATCCTGTCATATATATGCACATATTTTTTCAAACTTCATATTTCCTTAATAAATCTGATCAATGACTTTAACGTAAGAAATTGCATACATTTCAATCAATTTCAAGAAAACGAATATGTTGTTGGCATTTTGTTTTTTCACACACACCGTGTTTGTCTTTACACTTTTTGCGATGTACTTACATTACATTACGAAGACATTATAATAAATTCTTATTTCTGCTTGTCCAATGTTAAATGTCCATGCGCAAGGAAGAGAAAACACTTCAAAAGCCTTTGGCTGATTCTTTAACCGGAAATAATATTTTTGATGTCTATATAGGACTGAACATTTATGAAGAAATATTTATTTGTGTATGTGTATAAAATTGCTATCTATGTGGTTTTTTGATGCAATATTTTGCTGGAAAAATAAATGGATAACGTTAAGACAATAGCCAGATTCTAAAATCACTGCCCTTTTTTCTTAAAATCAATAATATATCTAAAAATGTGCTTTGAATTTCTTTTCTGCGTGGAATGGCTTAACACCCTTTAAAATTAATAAGCGGGTCTTAGTGTTTGCAAGACATTTGACAAATTACTTGTTAAATTCTAAAACTATTGAAAGGGCCCTTAAATAATTGTAACAATTTTAATGTATTATGAGCTGAATCTTCAAAAATTGATCTGCCGAAAACCTTAGCATGGTCATAGATATAATCGGCTTATTCCATCTTAAGTATTATCAGAACTCCAAATGACCTTCATTACTTCATATTTATTCGATTTATTACCTTGCCTTATCGCGATGCCATGATATGGACGTGACGTTATAAAAAAAAATCCTTAAAAATTGATAATAAATACCTTTAGTGTCAAGACCTCCTGAACACCAAATAAAGCAATAAATTTTATTATTATGTTTGCGATAGAGATAATGTCAAAATTTCACTTTCTATATTTTTTTAAATCCTTTTCTATTGAATTTCTTTCACTATAAAAAGAACAACAACAACAACAATAAGAAATGAAGCATTAGCGTCATTTAAGGACCTTTATAAGAGGAGAAAGGTAAAAAGAATTATGATTGCGGTCGTAAAGTCATCGAACAACTAAATTCATAAACATTTTGTCTTCACCACTGCCGCCGGCCGGCCGCTCCGCCACTGTCGTTGGTCGTTTCTCCGTCGCGACTTGATGGTGATACACAACAGGTAAATTCCATTCAATATGAATGTAGTGTAAAAAGGGGAATTTCATCGTTATAGACGCGTCAAGTTATTTGGTATCCTTAGCAGGATCAACAATCTAATCTTTCTCACACAGCTATTAATTATTTAGACTATGGCAATTTTAATTAATACACACTCATGCTGTGATATTATTGTTCAACCCATTTTTTTTTATTTTATAGATATTACTTATATCTTTTTTAAGAAATCAGTAAAAATAAAAATAAACAAAACCACCCTTTCACGCTAATACAACATTTTAAAATAAATATTTTGAAGCTATTTGTATTTGATGAAAATAAAAATGGGCGTTGTGTGAAAATCTCTTTAATTTAAAAATTGTTGGATGGTTCTGATGTTTTGAACAAAAATGTATGAAATTTCAATAAGGAAGCATATCAAATTGGCCATGGGAATAAGAATAACACATAAAACAATTACACTTTCTACTTTCTAGCAATAAAAGATGGTATTACCTCATATATTCATTTATTTTACTGATGTTTAATAGTTGTCTATTTTTTATCCAAAAATTTCAGATTTGTATGCCGCTGGTAAACCATTGACTATGAAAAGGAATTAAGCAATAGGACCTTTTTTTGGGCGCCTGAAAGGGTGCACTCGTGATTTAGCTTAGCACTTAGATTTTCGAAAACCTCGGAACTTTCACAGCATTTGAGAATGAGTGAATCGGTTCATGAATTAAATCGAAATGATCCACAAAATCACCTATGCGTTGTATAGAAATCGTCGTTTTCAAAACATTTTTCGAGAAAAACGAGATTTTTCAAAACTAAAAAAGCGATTAAAAAAAATGCTGCAAAGAATTAAAAAAAAATCCTATATAAAAAAGTGTTACACTTCAAATAAAATAGACGACTGGGTCACACGAACTTGTCGGTTAGAAGGTTCAAAAATATTTCCTGTATTTTTGACTTCCCATAGAAAGTTATTGTAATGGGTCCGATTTATCAAATTGAAAATTTTGACATTTCTCGACGTTTCAAGGTTCCTAGAGGCTAAATAAAAGATTTTTGGAGAGATATCTGTGCGTGCGTGTTCGTGGGCTGTTCGTCGTCCATAGCTCAAGAACCATCAGTAGAAATATCGACGTCAAATAAATTTTGTTATACAGAAAATAATGCAGAAAGGACTCCCAAAAAAATTGAGTATGTGGGTTTTTTACCATAGCTACTTAAAAAAAGGTGAACATTTTGGTAAACCTAAATATCTCATGAACCAATGACGCTAGAGACTTGAATTCAATTTTATATTATATATTGTAACGTGACACCAAACAAATATATTTTTGGAAAAAAAATCCAATTAACGGTTTTTTTTATAAATCAAAAAAATTGGAAAAATAATTGTGAAAACGAATATTTTACTAACAAATGATTTTATTTCCAAAATAATTTTATGCAACGAAGAAAAACATATAACATCTGGTAAAATTTTGACAAAAATCGAATCCATAGTTTTAAAAAACTAAAAAAATATTACTAAAAGTTGGTACAAATTGATTTTCGACTTAAATATCTTTTCAAAACTTTGAGATATTCTCTTCAAATTAATTTCGTCTGATAAAATTATTTTTTTCAACATTCGGTAAAATTTTGAGAAAAATTGAATTGACAAGAAATAAAAACCTAAAAAATAATAGTAAAATAAAATATTTGCTTCAAACTAATTTTATCTCACAAAAAGCATTGTTTTCAAGATTCAGTCAATTTATTATAAAAACCCAACATTCAGTTTTTCATAAAAAAATAAAATCTACAAAAAAAGTACGCAAAATTGGTAAAAATTGTTTTTTTTTTTGACAAAAAATCTCGTTAAAAAAAATAGATTTTGAAATGAAACTATTTCATTATTATGCAAAATATTTTTGGTAATTTAAATTTTTTTTGGAATAATTCAACTGACAACTTCTTTCAACAAAACACGAAACCTACAAACCTTTTAAGCAAGACATATTGACAGACGGGATGGGAAGTTTTCAGTGTGGGTCGCATCCCAGATTCTTTTATAATTTAAAAATGCATCCGCAAAAAGTTTGTTTTCAAAAATTAAAATTCCACTTGATTTTCAAAAAAAAAATCTTCATTTTTCAAAATGTGTATTTGATAATCCCAATAGCGTTTTTTTTAATGCATTTTGTGTATATTCATTTCTTAGTTTTATTTAAAATATTTTTGAAATAGGTTGATTAGTTCTAGAGAAAACTTAAAAACGAAATAACTGTTCTATGGGGGAGGGTATCCTTCTGGAGCAATTAAGAAAACAAAATTAAGAAAAAAAATTAAAAAAAATTAGTAAAAATCTACAGGTTCATTGTGAGAAAATTCGAATTTTCAATTTTTAACCAACAAATTTGAATGGGGACCACTGTTATTTTAAGTCTTTAAAAACACTTTTTTGACTTTATACTTGTTTCATCTTAAAAAAACTTTGTATATCGTTACTATTAGTGCAAAAGGTCGTATGTGAAAGTTAACTATTTTATAGGGGAGCAGTAAAAAAAATCAGCTGCACAACATACGACTTTTTTACAATATTTTTGTAGCAGTTGCAGACTGCAAAATGTCACCTTTAGCACAAATAAAATAAAAATGGACAATTTTTACATACGACCTTTTGCACTAACAGTAACGGTATTTGATTTTAATTTTGTAAATTTAATTTAAAAAAATAAAACTTCGATTATAGTAACACAAAAGAGCAACTCAATTTTTTAAATTAAATTTAGCTTATTCCAAAAAATGTTATTAGCAATCAAATTTTCAATGAAAACAAAAATTGCTTGCATTAAAATAAATTACTACGTGCACATTTTTTTTAAAACTAGCATTAATCTGCTGTTTTTTAACATAAAGCACTTATATTTCTATAAGTTTTCAAAAATTGTAATCCTTGTTTTTTTATGTAAAACAAATGCATTTAATTTTCTCCTTTAACAAATTTTCGAATTTCCATATACATATTTGTATTTTGCAATAGTTTTAAATTTTGTCATGTTTTGAAATTTAGACAATTTAAAGTTCCGATTTGATATTTTATATTCTTGTACACGTAAGGTTAGGCTTAGTAACGAAACTGAATTATTGTCTTTCGCTATTCGATAATTGTAATGTTTAATTTGCAACATCATCGTTTAACTTGTGTTTTACGAAATAGAACCCAGGCCAAAAGTTATCTACCTAATTTGCAGCTTTGTATAAATGGTGTTTTCGTTCAAGATTCTGGGAGGATTTTAAGTCAAAGTCTAAATCTAAAACCAAAATTAACTCAACTAAAAACATTGAAACACTAAAAATTATCCACTAAATAATAAACTTAATGTTGCCATCTTAAATTGAATCATTTCAATAATTGTATGAATTTCCATTTAATTATTATTATTATTTTTTCTTATCAATAACATATTTTAAATATACTATTAATAAATGGTAAATAGGAGCACTAGCAGCGGAATACAATCGGCTCCTCCATTTAATTAATTATTTGAATTTTTAGAAAGATAATAAATTGTATCTCAGTATAAACAAAAAGGTGAAATATGTTGGGCAATATAGATATATGCATTTTTAAAGATGAACTATCCACTGATGATTTAATATATTTTTAAGGTAAATGTGTTCCAGATGATATCTTAGTTAAACATTTTGTAAATCATCTGACAAGTATGATTTAAAATCTTTTTTTATTCCACTTCTTTTTTAAAAATGAATTAAGAATGAGAAAGAGTTTCCTTTAACGATAACGATCTAAGTCCTCAGCTGAGATTTATCAAAACTTGTTTTTTACTATACTTATGGGAACTTTAAAAGTAAAGTTTTTTTTTCAAAACTACACTTTTCCACTATCTCGTTTCCATCTATTCCGATGCAAACCCAATTTTGCAACACAACTTTTCTTTTCTTATGCAAATTAAAGTAACTGCTTTCAAAACTCGTGTATTTCAATGACGTAAAAATGCAGGAATTTGTGTTATTTTCCAAATATTCATGGGTTATATTGTTAAAGCTTTAATTCTTGTGAAAATATCATCTTTGATCTTTGGTAAGCTCGTGGATGAAAAAGAGTGTTTTTTTTTTAATAAAACAATTTTTCTTCTTCTCAAAACTTCTTTATTCTTAAATATGTAAGTTAATTCAAAAGTCAATTATTCCAATTGATATTTTCAAAACTTCTCTTTTCAAAATTACGTATTTTTAATAATGTTAACAACATAACAAACTTAAAATTAAGCCTCGCAACCAATGGCCAGTATTTTGTAAGCAACTTTTAAAAGTTTTTTTTTGTTTTGGTCAAAATTCTCAAAAGTTTATAAGGAGAGTTTGAAATTATATCCTTGTTTTAAGATAAACATCTCCCTCGGTATAATCGTTATTTTTTTTATAAGTGTTTCCCATATTTCACTATAATTTGGTTTCACTATTATAATACTTCCTTATTCCACAATATCTTAATGTATTTTGTGCATAAAAATTATACAATGAAAAGACTTCATGATTTTTTTTATTTGAATCAAATAATAACCGAAGTGCTAGAAACAATTTGTTTTTCTAATTGGAAACCATCATCAAAGATCAAAATAAGTTTCCTCAGTCTTTGCGATATCTTGCGGCTCCAAAAACATCTAAAATCTTCCCCCAAAGTAAGACCAACACTTCAGTTAAACATGTTCTTCCAACTCCAAAAAATAAATAAAATCATAAAAATGTGTGTTTTTTTTAAATATATTGTTTTTATTTTTTTTTTCTTAAACTATTTTAAATCATTGTCTTCCAGTCTTAAAAAATAATTTAAAAAAAATAATTCTTAAAAATCTAAAATTCACTGTGTACATATTTACATAATCTTAAATAACAAACAAAAATAATTACATTTAAAAGAGGTAATAGTGTCATCAATGGCTTAATTTTATCATTCTCAAAATTTGACTAGGACTCTCCAGGAATGATTCCAACTTTTGCTTTCTTTTTTAATCTTTTCTTCAGTCTCACACTCAAACACACTCGTCACTCATTTACATTTCTTCCTGCCACAACGAAATATAATCCAAAAGCTCTTCATCTTCCGCTGAATTATTGAAATCATCAAAGGAATTCTCAAATTTAACATGTGACTTTGGTTCTGCTTGTTCGGCTGATGAAAAATATCCATCACTGTAGTTGGACGATGTCGGCGACACTAGCGCCGTATCCTGGCAAACAGGAGGTGTCATATAATACTGGTCATAGTTGTGATGTTGTTCCTCGTAGAAGGACATAGTGTTGATTGGAACTGGGGAATAGTTTTGGTGAGCTTCTGCAGAAAACCCTTCACTTGCATTGGTAGTCACTCCACTTTTGTTCGATACCGAACTCACTGAATCTTTGGTGTCCTCGTCCAAAAGGCTCTTCAACCGACGAATATACTCAACAGCCATTCGTAAAGTATCAACTTTGCTCAGCTTCTTACTGCCACCCATCCGTTTGCCATTGCTCAAATCCGCAACAATTGTCGGTGGAATGTGTTGCCTCAAACTCACGAATCCATTATTCACTTGTTTCACACGATTCCTCTCACGAGCATTTCGCCGAATAACCGATGGATTCGATTCGATTCCTCCGTAGGGCTTATTTGCGTAGACATAACGCTTATTCATTCTTGGTCCATCCAAGGCCAAATGATTCGCCGGTGCTATTGGTATGTGTTTCAAGTAGTTATTGCCTCCCAGCGTTGTCTGCTGCGTGTGATGTAATCTCTCCGAACCTAATGCCATCATAATTTTTATCAAATCACTGTTCAAACTTTATGCGTTTTTTTTTTTAATTTAATTCGTTTTTTAAGGTAACGTGTAATTTTGTTTTGATTTCAAAAAAATAAATCTCAACTTTTCTTTTTGAATTGGATGCTTACTCCAAGGATGTGTATTCCTTAATGAATCCCTTCGTCCTAAATCCTCTGATTTTGTAGGTTCCTCAAGGTGTATTCTGGCGCACCATCTCAATCTTCTCAATCCCTTTGGCACAGGTAAAAAATAATAAAAATCCCACGATCTCTTTTGATCACTTCTTTTACGTCTGCTGAGCTGAGATCTGAGAAGATGACGAGATACTTTTATCATAAATAACACGTAAGAAGAAATAACTACACTGGCTTGAGCATCTTAAGAGAGCAACAGGATATCAAACAAAAGAAGAGAAACGACGCACGCAGCGGTGAGAGAATTATGGTGATGATTTTCCCCTTAAAGTCTGCAAAGTAGGGGTATAGTGTAGTGCATAGTGTTGTTGTGGCTAAAGGGACACGGACAACTTCTCCGCATTCACACCGGTATCATTAAAATAGTGTCTACATCTCACCGTAGAAAAGAACAGGTTTGAAGTGTTGGTATACATCTGCGTGTGCACTGTATCTCAGTCTCAGAGCTTAGCTCAGCTTATAGTAGAAAGGTCTGACGAAGTGGTCGTGCTTATTGCGATCGTGTGTCATGTACGATGAACGGCGGCGGCGGCGAGCGACGTGATCGCAGCCGTCCGTCCGTCCATCTCGTCGTTGTTGTCGTTTTCTTATAAGGAAGTCTGCATAACGTGCTGGAGGGCAAACATGCAGGTCAACCACTTAGTGCAGCCGAAATTTTACCGAACCAGCACGATGATGATGAGCACGATGGGTCGCGTGCCACACAGGTACTGCGCAGAGCACCTCGATCGACACACACAGGTTTTGCTTATTGGATCAAGTTTCATGGGAATGGTTGGTCTTGGTATATTGGTTTCTCTGTTTGTGCAGATAAAATATCATACCTTTTGCAGGAAGTGGTTGCATGATATAAAAGCGAATATTTTTATGTCATGATAATTGTTTTTTTATTTTTGATATTTTGAATGAAATTTCGTTGTATTATTTTGAGTGAATAAAGCTATGACCATTTACACTTCTTGATTTCGTTTATAAAAAAAATAATTCTAACTCTTGACCGATCTTTTAAAACGTTGTCTTTTTATATAGGTAGTAAGCGCACACTCAAATATTGTCTAAGCCCTTTATAAGAAAGACCATGTTTGAGCATTAGAAAATACAGGAAGAGGTTTGAATCGGTCTACATAGTACTTTGATTTCTTGAACATTGCATGTTTTAGGTTTTCTCCGACGATGCAAGGAGCCGAAATTTGGTCGTACTGTAAAGTACAGAGATTCTTTTTTTATTCGCACCACACGAATGTGGAATGCTTTACCAGAATCAATATTTCCCACTCATTACCATGTGCAGGCATTCAAAACCAATGTGCATCGGTATCTCCTTTCAAATCCTATCCTCCCTTCCTAATTACTCGCACTGTGTATAATCATTATAAGGGTATTCATATCCCCTTGAGGGCACGTACAGGAAAGGACAGAGCGTTTTAATACATTCCACATTCGCAGAGTACGGCTAAAGAACGAATATCTGTTTCTCACAGTATGGCCTAAGTTAGACTCAATGATAAATTATTGTTTTTAAGGATTCCTAAAAGCAAGTAGTACCCGTAGCGTGATGGTTAGTGCGTTGGACTGTCATGCAAGGGGTCTTGGGTTCAATCCCTGCCTGTGCCACCTAACTTTTTTCACGGGTACTGCCTCTTGCGAGGAATTGACAAATCCTCCAAGAGTAATTCTTGTCATGAAAAGTTCTTTCTCAAATTAGCCGTTCGGATTCGGCATATAAACTGTAGGTCTTTTCCATCTCTGACAACATTACTCGCACACAGGGATGGTTGAGAGTTGTAAGTCACTAGGCTCTGGTTCTTCATGGACTGTTGCGCCACCTAATTTTATTTTATTTTTTTTTTTAAAGCAAGTATTACGGTTAAGCTGATTAACTAGATAAAGGGTAGACAACACATCGATAACTGTTACTATAGCAACAATTTATTTGTTAGTAACCGTTAAAACAGGTTATCCGGTATTAAAGTTGCTAGTTATTAAAATGGCAGGTAACGATCAAGCTTTGGGCTTTAAGAGATATTTCTTACCAATTATTAAAATAACTGGTAGATTAACTGGTTACATTGATATCGAGTTTCCAGCTAACGTTAAGAATGCAGGTTTCTGCTGGTTATTTTACCAGTATAATATAACGGTAAAAATTGTGAGGCAAGAAACATTACAAACAAGAGTTAGCCAATACTTTGTACTCACTAGTCCAAAAGTACAATGGATCAAAAATTATTCTGTTTATTACATTTTAGACGACTTATGAGTGGGTAATTAATTGAAAGTTAAAATTCGCTATCTTTGAAAATAAACCCCCAAATTTCCCTCAGTATTTTGTCCAACTTTCCTAATAAAATAAAAACCCTAAATCAAGGATGAATGCTTCTTGAAACCCATGAAGAGGCATAACTCTTTGACGATGCTAAATTATTTCAATGAACATAGAACTTTTGAAATGGATTTTCAACATAAAAACTAGCGAACTTTTGTCTATAGAAACATTTTAAGCAGTCGCTCTTTTTGTTGGAAACAATCAATATTAGCATTTCTAGAAGATAAAAGTAGTAACCGTGGCATGGTGGTTAGTGCGTTGGACTGTTATGCCAGAGGTTTTATTCCATCTAAAGTTTTTTCACGGGTACTGGCTCTTTCGAGGAATCGACTATTTCTCCATGAATAATTCTTGTGATGAAAATTGCTATCTCAAATTAGCCGTTCGGATTCAGCTTAAAACTGTAGGTCCCTCCCATCCCTGACAACAGTACTCGCACACAGGAATGGTTGAAAGTTGTAAGTCACTAGGACCTAATTCTCAACGGATTGTTGCGCCACCAATTTATTTTATTTTTTTAGAAGATAAAAGTTAATTTCTATAAAAGAAGAGAAATTTGGAAATAAGATACATTTTCTCAAAAGTAGCTCAAATGTAGTGGAAAGGATTAAAATTGAACATCTTCCTGTATAATTACTCTTGTATATTCCACTTTTCTCGGAATATTATATTCTCTCATAAAAATTACTACGTTGTGAAATCAAAAGAAAAAGGTTAACAGATAGAAGAAAATGATAAAAATAGATTCTTGCACACCGCGGCTTGTAGAATGGAAAACAAAAAGATTTATTGCATTTCCAGTTTAACAAAACCAAAACAAGAATAAAAAAGGATTGTATCAAGTCGAATCGATGCAATTCATAGGTAAGTTGAGGTATAGAGGAATATGAGTTCCAATTAAAGGCTAAATTGGAGAGATAATTGTTCAAAGGTGATGATTTAGAAAACTAGAAGCAATTTAAAGAAACGCCAAGGCAATCCTTGTTAGCATGTTAATAATAATAAATGCAAGTCGCGGGCTATAATTAAACGCCATAGATGTAGATATACGTTACAACCAGCGTCAGCGATTAGAAAGGCGCGCCGCGCCGCCGCTGTTGCCGCCGCGCTATTCTTTAGAGGGATGTTATATGAGGCCAACCCTTTTTCGTTCATCATGAACGCATATCCTAGATCCAATTACCATGTTATTAGTGCGGTTATGATGGGTAGGTCTATCTCAATAGTTTTCAATTTGAATTCTATTAAATCTAGCTTGGATATCATTTTACAGAATTTTTGTTCTATAGCTATACATCTGCGGAATGATTAATAAGGGTTTTAGCACCCTCTGTATAGTTAATATGAATAATATTGATTCAAAATTCAAAAAAATCAGTTTTAAATAAGTTTTTTATTTCACGGAATTAATTTTCTCAAAGTCGTCAGAATTTAAATTTGAAGTTTTAAAATGTTTGTTTAGTTCTTATTTCCTACAAAATTTAATTAAGCTCGTTCCTTGAAACTCAAAATTTATATTGACATTGAGGTGAAATTTACAGATTTCTTGCCGTATTAAATATTTAAAAGGTTTTCATGTAACTCAGACCAAAATAAATATTGTACTTTGGTCTTATACAAGACATTTCTAGAAGAGTTGTCGTTTTGATATAAAAAGTTGTATTGTTGTTTAGAGAAATCCATGTTTATTTTAATTCATTGTAAGGGTAAAGGTTTGCCTCTAACAATATAAGTTGACTACGCTTGAAGCACCACATCGTTTTCAAAAAGTTTCTCTTAACCGATTCGCTTATTTTTAGCTGTGTTTCTTAATAACTTCCCAAAAATTCATTTGTAAGGTCTAGAACTTTGTGGAATATTTTACATGATCAGAAGCTTTTGGTAGCCAGTTGTATTAACCTCAATGGGAAATAAAACGGTCAAGTATTTTTTTTACAGAATTGTTACCGTTTCTGTAGCACCTAAAGCAATGTTTTTGTAGCGCATTTATTCAATGTCAATAATTTGTTGAAATTTATATTGTTCTTTGGTCCAATTTCATAACTTGACAGCTTCAAAAGTGACAGCTGTCCCTTAAATAGTAAGATATTGAAAATGAAACCTCTTATTGGAAAACTCTATACATCATAGACTGCATCGTACTTGTTTTGTAATTTTGGTACAAATTTTATTTCTAAATCAGATTAATACTGTAAATAAGCTTTCATTTTCTAAATATTAAGAAGTAAACATTTTTAAAACCTCTTGTGCAATTATTAAACTCTGAGATAATTTATTTCAAGTTCAGGACATCAAAAGTCTTCAGCACGCACAAAATCTGGTTTAGCAACCGAAATCGCAACTATACCACCGCACCGCTTGCTGAATTGTGTAATCTCCACTGATTTCAGCCACCACCATCACCATCAAGAATAATTAAAAAAGCTATTATACAAAAGTATTTTAAATGAAGATGTTTGTTTAAGGGCTATAATCAAATCAAATAAATGACCAAAAGAGAGATCTGCTGCTGCATCCCAGTTTCAATAAGGATGCTGCGCTACAAGAATAATGAAGTGAAATCGGCTTAACCCAAAAGATTTACAAATTAATTTAAACGAAATAAAGAAGCAGAATATTCAGAATATGGTCTTAAGTAAATTTATCTTAATATTTTACTAAGCCAAGGACTAATTATGTTTGGATGCGTTTCTTCTTCTTCATTTTTTTGTTTCCAGAAACCCTAGAAAATATTTGTGTTCCTCTTTTTTTTTTTAAAGCTGAATGATGTTTAAAAATGTGTGGTCGAGTTATAGCTGGAGGCATTTTCAAAATGTATACAAAAGTTTGTAGCTGATTATGTTATCATGAAGACATATTAATATTGTACTCACTAAGTTGCTTGAAGGCAGACTTGATTTTAATCAAAATTCAAGGTAGGTAAGTAATGTTGGTAAAACGAGATTATGAGTACCTAAGTAAAATGCGTAATGAGTTTATGAGTAACTTATCTGCATACAAAACATCATGTGGGCACTTGTATATTAATCACTAGACTGATTATGGATTTGCAAAAAAATGTTAAACTTAAAATTAAACAAAGTTTTGTTCAAAATCAAATATTGGACCTTGAGCGTTTTTACTTAGAAGAAATGAGTTTCTTAAATAAAATTAGGAGAAAACTAGAACTTTTTGGAGAATTCAAAACTTCGTAAATAGCAGATAAATTTGGTCAACATAATTTTTCAATGTTAAGACGTAAATTTTGTATTGATCCTATACACTTGAAAAATGGAAAGATGATATTAACGTCGCCGAACCAACTCTATTTTATGAGCACATTGTGTAAAGTATTTGCTAACGTTTCTATGAAAAAACCGATTGATAAATTTTGTTTTAAAATAAATCCAAAAATATATACTACTAAATTGGTTAAACGTCCTAATTCAGTGGCCTAAGTATAAGTAACGCCTATAAGTAGGCGTTTAACTAAGAATTACAAAAATAAATAAGGTGGGAAACAACAGCTTGTGTAGTACCATTGTCTAATTATTTACAAATCTCAACTATTCCTGTATGCGAGTAATGTCAGGAATGGAGGGACCCACAGTTTTTATACCGAATACGTACAGCTGATTTGAGAAAACACTTTTTACACTAAAATGACTGTTCTCAAGAATCAATACCCGTGAAAAACAGCTTTAGGTGGCACACACAGAGATTGAACCCAAGACCTCTGATATGACAGTCCTATACGCACTAACTATCATGATGCGTGTACAAATTTTTAACTTCCCATAGGAAGTTATTGTAATCGGTCCGATTTGTCGAATTGAAAATTTTGACATTTCTCGACGTTTCAAGGTCCCTAGAGTCCAAATAAAATATTTTCAGAGAGATGTCTGTGCGTGCGTGTGTACGTACGTTCGTACGTCCGTACGTTCGGGAAGTTTTTGTGTCGTCCATAGCTGAAGAACCAGTAGAGATATCGGCTTCAAATAAATTTTGTTATACAGATAATAAGGCAGAAAGATGCAAAAAGGGCTCTCAAGAAAATTGCGTGGGTGTTTTTTTTACTATAGCAGTTTAAAAAAAAGGTGAACATTTTGGTTAAACATAAATAACTCATGAACCAATGACGCTAGAAACTTGAATTAAATTTTATATTATATATTGTAACGTGATACAAAACAATTATATTTTTCGAAAAAAAAATCCATTTAGTGTTTTTTATATCAAAAAAACTGAAAAAAAAATTTGTCACCTCGAAAATTTTACGACTAAAATATGATTTCATCTCCAAAACAATTTTGTGCAACGAAAAATAATTTATTTTGACATCTGATAAAATTTTTAGAAAAATCTAATTAACAGTTTTTTGTATAAAAAATAAAAACCTAAAAAAAACATAACTCAAAGTTGGTAAAAATTTAATTTCGACTCAAATATCTTTTCAAAAACTTGAGATATTGGCTTTAAATTACTTTTATCTTTCAAAAAATATTGTTTTCAACATTTTGTAAAATGTTGAGAAAAATCGAATTGACAGTTTTTTTACAAAAAAATAAAAACCTAAAAAAAAATTAAACAAAAGTTGGTAAAAATTGATTTCCGACTCAAATATCTTTTCAAAAATTTGGGATAATGGATTTAAATTACTTTTATCTTTCAAAAAATATTGTTATCAACATTCTGTAAAATTTTGAAAAAAATCGAATTAATAGTTTTTTTTACAAAAATTAAAACCTAAAAAAAAAGTTATAAAAGTTGGTAAAAATTGATTTCCGACTCAAATATCTTTTCAAACCTTTGAGATATTGGCTTTAAGCTACTTTTATCTTTCAAAAAATATTGTTGTTAATATTTTATAAAATTTTGAAAAAAATCGAATTGACAGTTTTTTTTATAAAAAATAAAAATCTAAAAAAACATAACTCAAAGTTGGTAAAAATTGAATTTCGACTCAAATATCTTTTCAAAAACTTGAGATATTGGCTTTAAATTACTTTTATCTTTCAAAAAATATTATTTTCAACATTCTGTAAAATTTTGAAAAAAATCAAATTTCTTAACAAAATATTAAAAACCTAAAAAAAATTTAACAATAGTTGGTAAAAATTGATTTTCGACTCACATATCTTTTCAAAAATTTGAGATAATGGCTTCAAACTAATTTTATCTAATAAGAAATATTGTTTTTAACATTCGATAAAATTTTGAAAAAAATCGAATTGACAGGTTTTTTTTACAAAAAATAAAAACAAAAAAAAAACAATACTAAGAATTGGTAAATATTTACTTTCGACTCAATATCTTTTCCAAAATTAAATATGGGTTTCAAACTTATTTTATTTCACAGAAAATATTGTTTTCGATTTTCAATAATTTTTTTTTATAAAATTGCAACAGTCCGTTTTTTCATACAAAAATAATATCTAAAGAAAATTTGGTAAAAATTGATACATATAGACAAAATTTTAAGCTAGACAAATCGACAGACGGGATGGGAAGATATCAGTGTGGTTCGCATCCCAGCCTCTTTTTTTAATTTTAGTATTTAAAACAAAGTAATACCCGTGGCAAGATGGAATGGTTGAGAGTTGTAAGTAACTTGGCCCTAGTTCTGAACGGACTGTTGCTCCACCTAATTTTATTTTTATTTAAAACAAATGCTTTTATATTATGTGTACATTGAAGTCGAATAATATGGAAACCACAGAACAAAATTTGCAACTAAATGATAAAATAAAATAAAATAAAACTGAAGACAACATGGGACAGTTATATATTTTATGTTGCCAAGATATGGACTTGAGTTAAAAACCCATTTTTTATCAGTTTTTAGTTGTTTTTGTAGATTTTTGTTTTTTGTAATAAGAAGTTGTCAACTGGTTCTTCTAAACAAATTTACTTTACATTAACAACAAGATTTTAATATTATTAAATAAGTTTGATTACAATCGAAAACCATTTTTTTCCAATTTTTATTTTCACTTTTTTAAAGGTTTTTATTTCTTATTAGGAAAAACAATAATATTTTCTATTTTTTAATACCCTCAGATTTTTAATTTTTATTTTCTGTAAGAAAATTATTACTTTGATTTTCTTAAAAATCTTACAAGATGTTAAAAACTTTATTCTTCGACGCATACAATTATTTCGGAGATAGTATCGTTTTTTGTTCGCGAAATATTCGATGTGACAAATATTTTTTGATTTATAAAAATAAAACGAATTAATACCAATTTTGTAATACGGTACAATGTATTTTTGTTCCAATTTTATTTTAAATTTTGTAGTAAGAAAATCATCCATTAAATTTTTTTTGGAAGTCCTTTCTGCATCATTAAAACAAAATCTATTTTAATCTCAACTGGTTCTTGAGATATGGCTGACGAAAAAATGGGATACCGACATAATGCCCAAGTGCAAAATCTCCAAAAACAAAATCCCCACACTTTTAAAAATCCACAAAATCTCCAAAAATAAAATCCCCAGGACCTTAATCCCCAAGCCCATAATCCACAAACGAAATCCCCAAATCTAATTTTTTCAAACTCCGTCAATGCATGTTGGTTTTTATCATTTGAGTGTACTTTTCGGAGCTAAGCAAAAGTTCGGAAGATAACGACTTTTCAAAACTTTACTTTAATAGAAGCCTGGCATCGCCACCTCAAGTGCATTGTAGGGATACAAATCTCGGAATTATATGCACTAATAAAAGATTTATAAAATGAAATGATAGATGTTGTTACTACAATTGAGAAAATAAGCAGCGGTGAAAAACGTCAATTGGGAAAATCGAACATGAAAACATACAAGAAGTTAAAATCTGTCATTACAAGGCGGTCAAAAATTGAAAAACTAATGCTAAATTATTTGTTTCATATGTTTATTTAAAACCATGAATTCAAAATGTATTTCTTATTTTTGAAAAACATAAATAGTATTAATTACTTATGTTTTTGTTCAGCTTAAGTGTATATAATATTAAGAGGAGAATAAAAAGAAAAACGCAACTTAACTTTGTTCTGAATTATTCCCAAAATCAAAATCCTTAAGCATAGATTCACCATATTTCGAGTAGGTATATATCTAAGAAATTATGTTTGGCGGGGAATTCTGGATTTGGGGATTTTGGTTTTGGAGAATTTAGATTTGGGGAAATGTATCCCTTACTTACGGATATTTACTTTAGACGTCTTTTTAAAATCATTTCATTTAGATTCTAGGTAGTTTGAAACTTCGAAATACAGTTTAAAAATGTATTGTATAGCCCTTTTTTTAAATATCCGACAGACGTTGAATCTGAAAAGGTTCCATAATTTCAATGATGGCTCATTTTCTGCAAAAAGTATTAAAAAAATAATTATTTGTCATAAGAGTATGAGGTGGAGATAAGTCTTAGATCCCTCTAAGCCAAATCTTACACTTTTGAGGTTAAGCAATTTAAATCTAATTTGTATTTTCAAGGATTTCGAAATTGTCTCTCACTTTTTGTTCTTAGCCATTGTCTTCAATATTTTCTATGTCTTCTAATGTAGGACAAGAAAAAAGGCAAAACCTTTTCCACAAGTGGTATAGGTACTATAATACAAATGAATTCACTTTGAAGTGAAAATTTAAAAGGACAATAAGTCAAAATCCATGCAACCAACAACTCACGCCCAATACTTTTGGGCTCAAAGAAGTGTAGAAATTAATTTCAATGTCATTTTTATTATCCATGTCCATGTTGTAAGAAAACAAAAGTATAACAAAGTCATAAAATCCTATTTGAAAGTCATTTAGATGACATATCCTCACGTTTTACAACATCACCTGGTGTGATGGTAAATTTCCTTTACCATCAATAGTTAAATACCAGGTACCGTGGTATACAGGTATGCTATGCAATTTATTCTTTCAGAATATTGCGCCATCTTGGCAGAATTGTACATATACCTAGATTTTTGTCATATAGGAGTTTCCAAAATGGGTTTAACTATGGTTCATTGCTTTCTTCCGGAAGAATCGATAGAATTTATGACATTCATCAGAAGTAGAAGAGCCAGAGGAGTGCCCATGCTGATTAGATGATCGGTTTTGCATTGAGTTATTGTTTTGCAAATGAATAGCCCGTGTCATAAAATTGCGACCTTTTTTTAAAAAATATCGCATGCTGATTGCTTTCAATCTTATCAGGATTGGGTTTTCTTTGTTTTTGGTTTTTCTTAGCTTCGTTGCCTTGTAGAAATGTTTAGGGAATTTCTGGTAGCATAAAGTGACAATTTGACGATGATTGGAAAAGACTTCTATTTAGGGATTTCCTGTCCATTGAAACTCAAGATAGCCTTGGGGTATAGTCACCATAGTTAAGAAAAATCAGTCTTTTGTGTGAATGATTTTGAATTGAGTGAATGCCACTAGTAATTCAAAATGACATAATTTATAATCTTTTGGTTTGTTACGAGTTAGGCTTAGAAAAAGTTGTAAGTATAGAAGTTATCAGTCTAACTTATTTGGTTTTGGGAAGTTTCCAGCGTTTTCCATTGAACTTTCTTCCATGTTTCATAAAAGCTGTCAACAGATAATATCTTTACAAAAACGTTAGTATATTGAATTGGTTACACAGTTATCTATACCTTCGCACAGGAGTCGTATACTTTGTCTCAAAGTTGAATTTCATGAAACAAGGTATCAAGCTGCATAAGTAAGTTTCACTATACAAGTTCGTTTTGTGTTTTCCTTGCCTTGCCTTGCCCCTCCTCCTCCTTCCTCCTGTTTTTAATTTTATTTTTAAATCTGGCGAAATTCTGGTTTTGGACGGTCGCCACTACCGCTGCTTCTGAGCTGATGGCTGATGATCGGCACCGACCGACCGACCGGCATGCATGGCATCAGCACTTCGGCAGTCAACTTTTGTAACTCTGATGGTGGTCAGAGGCAGCAGCGGGTCGATGCCTTAAGGCGTTATTTTCGAATATTAAACTTACGGAAATTCTTTACTGTGTCAACAGGTGAAATTACCGACCCAGTAGCCTGACACGCGTGCACGCGTCATCTTCCGAAAATACGTACCTACAATCGAGAAGCTTCATGTATAAATGGGCGTTCGAACGATAGTACCGACTTCTTGTATTTTATTTTTTCATTTTTTAATGAGGATAATTGTAGAGTTTGCGTATCAGGTTTCGGTTGGTTTGACATTCGGTTGATTTGACGAACAAGATTTTTTGAATTGTAAGCAGGCGTACGCGCGACTTACCACCATCCAAAACTGACCGGATTGACCGCCCAGCCCGCCCGCCACCGATGAATTATGCTTTTCTTATTTAAGGAATATGGACAACAAAATTGGTACAGTCGTATATATGTATGCATATAGAACGCGTATAGGGAAATTCGATTTTTATTTTGCACTTTTGGATCTTCAAGCGGTCGGCATTTAAAGGGTTTTTGATTGATGGCAGTCGTTGATCATGTTTCGAGAGATGAAAACTTCGAGTAGGTACATACACATGTATATCTAAAAGTATTGTTGGGAAAGCGAGAATTGAAGACGAGTCTTTAGATGTGATTAAGTGAGTTGATGACTTTCGGGCAGAGTGCTGTTAATGAGAGATTTTTTAATATATGTTTGTAGGTTCATAAATGGAAAGAGAATTTGGGTAAGTGGGTTATAGAGTGTCGATAATCTTATTGAAATTCTTCAATACATCTCTTTTTAATATAATTGGAGTTAAGTGTTGGTTGTTTTTCAAAGAAGAGTTTACATTTTAAAGTGAAATTGTTAGGGTTCAACAATTTATACCTTTAGGTTGATTAAATTACTACTTGATACAAAAATGAAAGAAAGAAAGGGTCTATACCATAAGAATTTTTTAAGCTGTTCAGAAAACCACTAACTAACGTTTTAGGTAGCAGAAAAAGATCCTGTGAAGAAAGAGCAAATATATAACTTTTTAACTTGATGAGAAGTGAATGAATTTTGATGGAACCGAATATTTTTAGGGGTGAGAATCTCAAAAATAAAATTTTTAAAATGCACCCTATCGTGAAAATACAACCGAGGTACATTTCATATCCCGAATTTTATAGCAGGTATAAACATATGGTTTGCCACAACCTTCTTCCATGAAGTTTGTATCAAAGGAAAATCTGAGCTAGCTACTTTGCCTTTACGCTGGTGTCTTTCAAGCTTAATATTTTTCACATTACATCTGCTTTGGGGTACATTGTGGATAGTTTCTAATTGTAATGTCTCCTGCCGTGAAGACCAACTTTCAAAAATTGGACTTATTGTGTTTTAAAAAAGTGAAATAAAACCAATTTTCAGAAGTTTATTGTCATATTGCACTTTGAAAAAGTTAAATAAGGCCTAATAATTTTGACAAATAAGACCAAATTGGAAACTGGAACTGCTATTAAACATTTTCAAGGTCACTTTAATAACCAGTTTCGGCGTAGAAACAAATATTCGAAGGTGCACAAAAGTAATGTATTGTAGAAAAGGCACTTACAAAACAAAAATGATCTGTAAAGTTAATTTGTCTTTTGACAAGGTTGAGCATTTAGGGTTGTAGGTAATCGTAATACATATACAAACTCCGTGGATCTTGCAAATTTGTATGATTGAAACCAAGCTATAACTAAAAATGGTGAACCACAAAAAAGTCTCCTGTGTCCAAACTTGTATATAATCTGTTTTTGGTCCACATTTTAAAAACAGGCAAAGATGTTGGAATAAAAAAAATTATTAACTTCCCATAGGAAGTTATTGTAATGGGTCCGATTTGTCAAATTGAAAATTTTGACATTTCTCGACGTTTCATAGTCCCTAGAGTCGAAATAAAAGATTTTTAGAAAGATGTCTGTGCGTGCGTGTGTACGTACGTTCGTATGTCCGTCCGTACGTCCGTATACGTTCGCGACGTTTTTTTCGTCTTCCATAGCTCAAGAACCAGAAGGGATATCTACTTCAAATAAATTTTGTTATACAGATAATAAAACAGAAAGATGCAGAAAGGGCTCTCAAGAAAATTGCGTGGGTGGTTTTTTTACCATAGCAGTTTTAAAAAAAGGTGCAAATTTTTGTTAACCCTAAATATCTCATGAACCAACGATGCTAGAGACTTGAATTAAAATTTATATGATATATTGTAACGTAATAGAAAACAAGTATATTTTTGGAGAAACATCCAATTAAAGGTTTTTTTTATAAATCAAAAAAACTGAAAAAAAAAATGTGTGACCTCGAAAATTTTAAGACTAAAATATATTTTCCCCTCCAAAACAATTTTGTGCAACGAAGAATAATGTTTTTGACATCTGATAAAATTTTGAGAAAAATCAAATTGACAGTTTTTTTACAAAAAATAAAAACCTAGAAAAAATTAATAAAAGTTGGTAAAAATTGATATTCGACTCAAATATCTTTTCAAAACTTTGAGATATTGGCTTTAAACTATTTTAATCTTTCAAAAAATATTGTTGTCAACATTCAATTTAATTTTGAAAAAAAATCGAATTGACAGTTTTTGTACAAAATATTAAAAACCTAAAAAAAATTTAACAAAAGTTGGTAAAAATTGATTTTCGACTCAAATATCTTTTCAAAAATTTGAGATAATAACTTCTAACTAATTTTAACTTATAAAAAATATTGTTTGCAACATAAGGAAAAATTTTAAAAAAAATCGAATCGACAGTTTTTTTTACAAAAAATAAAAACAAAAAAAAAACAATACCAAAACTTGGTAAACATTTACTTTCGACTCAAATAGCTTTTCAAAAATTAAAAATATTTGCTTCAGACTTATTTTATTTATATTTATAATATATATATGTATATTTATATTGTTTTCGATATTCAGTAATTTTTTTATAAAAATCCAATAGTCCGTTTTTTCATAAAAAAATAAAATCTACAAAAAATAGTACGAAAATTTGGTAAAAACTGATACATATAGACAAAATTTTAAGCAAGACAAATCGACAGACGGGATGGGAAGTTATCAGCGTGGGTCGCATCCCAGCCTCTTTTATTTTATAGATTACAACAAATGGCAGACTGTCGCTCAGCTTTTTATTATATAATATCCTAATAGTCATTAAGCCCAAAATTGGTCACAAATCCCAAGCAGTTACAAAAAAACCGCAAACAAACCCAAAACGAATGTCGTGGTCGTAACGCTCAAATACATTTTATATAAAATAACGCCTAAATTTTCCCAAAAGAATTTTGAATTTGATTTTTGTGGCATAACGGTTGGGCTTTGTGACATTTATTTTAGGCATTACGACGATTATGGTTTCTTATGTCTTATCACCCAACGACAAACAACCCAAATTATAAAATGCCATAAAGCCCTAAAAGAGAAATTTCTTAAAAAATATCACTAAGAAAACATCGCAAAGCCCAAATAAAATGTCATATTACCCAAGCCAACTTTCAATGTCTTAACGTCTAAATTTAAAAATGTCGTAACGCCCAAAATGTTTTATTTAGCAATAATTTTGGATGGATGTGGGCTTTGAGACGCTTATATAAACAGTGAGGTACATATGGGGAGTTTCCCCCTTGCAACCCGCAAGGGGACGGAATAAAAGATTTTTAGAGTGATGTCTGTGCGTGCGTGTGTACACAAGTTTTTTTTCGTCGTCCATTGCTCAAGAACCAGTAGAGACAGTGGTTTTTTTACCATAGCAGTTTAAAAAAAAGGTGAACATTTTGGTTAACCCTAAATATTTCACGAACCAATAACGCTAGAAATTTGAATTAAATTTTATAATATATATTGTAACGTGATACCAAACAAATATATTTTTGGAAAAAATCCAATTAACGGTTTTTTTCTTAAATAAAAAGAAATACAAAAAAAAAATATTTATCACCTCGATAATTTTACGAACAAAAAGTGATTTTATCTCCAAAATAATTTTATGCAACGAAGAATTACGTTTTTAAAATCTGGTAATACTTTGAGAAAAATCGAATTGATAGATTTTTTTATAAAAAATAAAAAATAAAAACCAAAAAAAAAACAATAGATACTCAAAGTTGATAAAATTTTATTTTCAACTCAAATATCTTTTCAAAAATGTGAGATTATGGCTTCCAACTAATTTTATCTTATAAGAAATATTGATTTAAATATTTGGTTAAATTTGGAAAAAAAATTGAAAAAATTAAAACCTAAAAAAAAATTAATAAAAGTTATTAAAAATTGGATTTCGACTCAAATATCTTTTCAAAACATTGAGATATTGGCTTTAAACTAATTTAATCTTTTAAAAAACATTGTTTTCAACATTCAATTATATTTTGAGAAAAATTAAATTTGTAGTTTTTTTTACAAAAAATTATAAAAGTTGTTTAAAAACTAAGACTTAAGTAATTTTCGACTAAAAATTATCTTTTCAAAAATGTGAGATTATGGCTTCAAACTAATTTTATCTTATAGGAAATATTGTTTTAAATATTTGGTAAAATTTTGAGAAAAATTAAATTGCCAGGTTTTTGCACAAAAAATAAAAACCTAAAAAAAACAATACTAAAACTTGGTAAAAATTTACTTTCTACTCAAATATCTTTTCAAAATTTGAAAATGTTGGCTTCAAACTATTTTTATCTCACAGAAAATATTGTTTTTGACATTCAGTAAATTTTTATAAAAATCCAACAGTCAGTTTTTTTTCATAAAAAATTAGAATCTACAAAAAATAGTAAGAAAATTTATTAAAAATCGATGTTCGGTTCTCGTTAACTCGTGAACAATAGAAGGTATTGACTTCAAATTAATTTAATTCATCCAATTTGTATTTGTTAATATAAGAAATAAAAACTTTTAAGAAATGCTACTAAAATTGGAAAAATTTGGTAAAAATTGGTAAAAATTGGTTTTCGACTAAAAATGACTTAAATAGATTTTTAAATCAAACTATTTCATCATAATGCAAAATATTTTTGGTAATTTATATTTTTTTTTGAATAATTCAATTGAAACCTTTTTTTAACAAAACACGAAAAGCTACAAACCGTTTAAGCAAGACATATCGACAGACGGGATGGGAAGTTATCAGTGTGGGTCGCATCCCAGCCTCTTTTTTCACTTTGGCCTAATTTAACTTTCTTAAAGTGAAATAAAGTGAAACATGTTTGTTACTCTTTCTTGATGTTTCGAGTTTTAAGGCGATATGACATTTTGTCAGAATGCCCAAATGTTGAAACACATACCATCTTTTGGGCGATATGTCAATTAATAATTTGAATGTTATGATATTTTAAAATTAATGTTTGCAATACTGACATTGATTTTGGGCTTTGTATCATTTTCTCACCAAAAAGTTTTAAGGCGATAGAGCCATTTGTGGGTGTTATGATATTTTTAAAATCCTCACGTTATTTTATGTGGCAATAGGACCGAACGCTTCTTTTTATTTGGAAGAACATAAAACCCAAGAAAATTTTAACACCCAAGGGTTGGGTAATATTAACCAAATCGTACAACAACAAAATGTTAATAAAATTATTTTGGGCGCTATAGCATTTTTAATTAGGGCGATAAGATTTTCGGAAAAAAGGCCTAACGCCAAATTCATTAAAAAAAATAACAATCTTATAGAAAGTGTGGATGTTTTTTTAATTTAAAGGTGTTTTTGAAAGTGAAGAAAATATCAATTTGGCACTTTGGTTTTTATACATAATAAACTTTTTTTTGTTTGTTTAGTAAGCGATCTTAATCTTACGAATTAACTTAATTACACCTGTCCAGAAATATAGTGATTTTTATAATTTCAACATCTTCACCCCTTAATTTTAATTAAAAACCATGTTGTGTATACATAAATTGTTTAATTTATCTTCCTTTCAAAACTTGGTTAACCTTCGAACGAAATAAAAACAACCAATTCACAAACTGCTACAATTTTACCACATAACCCGAATCCATTTTGTATGACTTCTTGAAGTAGAAAAAGGTATTCCGCGCGACTTCCGCGAGTGCTCACAATCATGTCAAGACTACTATGTTGCAAGAAATTATCATAAAGCAATAATTGACGAAATACTTGCTGGAATGTTTTTTTATTTTACATATTATAAAAAATGTACATATAGATAAAATCATAATTATCTTGCATCTTGCCAACAAAACGAAACATTGTAAAAGATGTTCTCGTTCGATTTTATTCGTATGTAGAAAAAATAAGTCGGTGTTGTTGCAAGGACTAACTTGCACTCACATCAGCTTCAAGAATTACAACATAAATGCATTATTGCATGCTGCGTGCAATAAATACACAACGCATACCTTCGTATATTTTTTTCTTTTTATTTTGACTTTACTTTGCACCAGAAACAACAACTTCAGATATCGCGTGGATGTTTATGTTTAATTTAATTTTTCGGTTCCGAAAGGATCAAAGTCAACTTTTGAAAAAAAAAAAAAAAAAAATCAAGGTGAAATCAAAACTCAGTTAGGCAGACAACTACCATACATAGGTACTCCTGTTGCCATGATGAGGTAGGATCAAGGCTATACAATATACCTTCCACATTCAGTGCACTCAAAACTTATGCAAATTTAATATACGTTTATCGAAAATTAGCTTTCAAGCTTTATAAAATGTCAATCACCACAGCGAATTAAATAATGAACTGATTTTATTCAGTAAATTTGATAAGAAAACGCTCCATGTAAAGATCATTGCGTCACGTGTCATTGGCGTTGGTACAAAATTGTCATTCGTCAACGTGAATTCAAATTAAAATATTTTGTTTTTGGAGGTGCATTGATCTCCCATATAAAATTATGGTGGCCATATTTGAAAACATTAATTGTCACAAATATTTAAGTGTTTATATTTATTGGCTGAGAAATAACACTTAACGAAATCTTTTAATATAGAAAAATGTCTGCCTTGTTTCGGTCTCATCTTTATCTCGTGTTCTTATCGGAAGAATTTCATTTGTAACCCCGTCTTGTTACGATTTTTCAGACTACAATACAAATCCGCATTTCAATAAAGTTTTTAATCCATCCAAAAACTATAAATCAAAATATTGTCATCTTATCGTTTTGGATACTTTGATGGATGTAGAACTTTCCAATAAGAGGTTTCATTTTAAAATTACAAAAAAATGAGCATTTTTCAACACTTACCAGAAGATCTTACATTTTTTGCAACTAGAAAATTATGCCATTAATAATGAAAAACAATGTCATCCGAATGGCAACAATGGGCACATCTGCAGCACCATATCCTTTCTGTGACCAGTTCACTCATTTGCGGCGGTAAGTCCTCGCTAGCTTTAGTAATTCCATCAATTGAGCATTGACATAGAACTCATCTTTTACATGGTTCCAACAAAAAAAGCATTATGGTCTTAAGTCATAAGGTCTGGATAACCAATTGTGATCACCTCTTTATGAAATAACAAGGTTAGGAAACTTTGTTTACTAAATTTCGATTATTGCTTATAAGGTAAGAAGCACTGTCTTGGAGAATAAACATTGTTCTCAAAAGCGTTGTTTATCAAAACGACAGCTAAACGATACAAGTCTAGAAGCAGGGAAAGTTAAAAAAAAGGAAGTGTTCAAATGATATAGAACCTTCGGCGTTCTCGTCGCTTTTCACCCTTCTTATAATTATGTTAAAAATTGTGTAATTGAAAAGACATGCGAGAACTCCAGGCCCTAATAGCTATTTTAGTAATTTCGATAAAACTTACTTAAAGTGGCGCTATATTCCTGTGTCTTTAATAAAGCACCAATTGTAATAAGGGTGATTACCTTCAAAACACTTTTATATTACAATATGTTTTTGACATCTTTTACAATTTTCAGAAAAATCTAGGGTAAAACTAGATCCAGGTACCAGGTTAGCAGGGCGTTTTGTTAGTCTTACCCCAAAAAGGATAGTTTTTTAGAAACATGGTTAAAATTGGTAAAATTGATTTCTTACTCGAATATCTTGAAAAAATAAAATATTGACTTTGAACTATCATCAATTAATACAAAATATTGGTGTTACCATTTCGATTTTATTTCACAAAAAAGTAAAACCTACCAGAAAAACTGTTTTTATGTATTTTTTCGAATGTCTTAACAAAACTGTTTGAATTTCAATTTTTCAATGACACTTTTCTTAATTACAAAAAATACAATTTGAAAGTTTTTATGAGAATCAATTGAAAGTTATCATATTCTAAAATAACTCAAAGGTTTTTCACTAATATTTTTTTTAAGTTAAGCTACTTGTCAGATTTCTTGCAACGTTAAAAAATTCAAATCTAAGTTATTCTCTCCCACCTTTCAAATCCCTTCATTTCTCAATGCTCACAATTTGATTATTTCATACACAGGGCATACAAACAACTTTAAGAGCAAGCTTATTAAAAAACAAAAGTTTGACTTCTTAATGACTCAACCTCAATTTTTAAGAATAACTATGAAGTACCTAACTCGTAGACAGCTTTCAAAAAAAGTATCAATATTTGTGAAATTAAAAAGGATGCCCTCAAAAATTTGCAAACGATATTTTTTGCTACCCACATTTTTAGTAGGACTTCAATTATTATTTATCCTTAACATTAAGACAATGTCAATTAAATTTTGTAAGAAATTTGACCAAATGTTAAAAACAATACTTTGAACAAGATAAAATAAATTTAAAGTTATTACCTGTCTTGATTTTAAAGTTATGTGAGTCGAAAACCAATTTTTACAAATATTGTTTTATTTTTTGTAAAAAAGGTTGTCGTTTGGAATTTTTTTAAAATTCTGCAAAAAATATCAAAACGTTATTCTTCGCAGTAAAAAAATATTGTTATTGTACCTAATATCTTTTTTTGTTCATAAAATATTCGAAGTTACAAATTATTTGTTTCAGTTCTTTTAATTTATAAAAAACTAGCTGAGCCGGCCACGCGTTGCTGTGGCTAACGTTTTTTGTCATATTACATTGTTGTAAACTATTTATGGGGAACGATAGGAGAATATCAGACATGGACATGGACACCACCATGCCTTATAACATACATAGATGCCACTTGTGAAAAAACATGTCAACCTTTATGACTGAGTTTCTACTACCGTTACAACTTATTACAGTGGAATAATTATTTACGAACCAAGACGGTAACGTTAAGCTGGTATAAAAAGGCACTGGTTTGGGATTTAAAGGGGAAGGACTTTGAACACAATTGATTAAAATTTTCCTACAGTTGATGTAAAGCAAAAATCAATACAAACAAATTGAATTTAAAATGTATTATTATTTTTATTCAACTGTATAACCAATAAGTATATTACAAAGTTTTTAGTTAATAACTTATAAATGAGTTAGATAGGGCGTATAGTTTAAAATCTTCTAACAATAATATTTATTATTTGGAATTTTAACTACTTTTTATTTCAACTTAATTTAGCACTAATCGGTGCACAATATGTTGTCTTTTGCTAGCACAAATAAGTTTGACGGTTTTCCTACTTGTGAACATGCAACATACAGCTGCCCATGAAAAAAAACATGGATTTTCCAAATCTAAACCACAAATTGACATTGTTTGGCCTTGAGACTTATTTATAGGGATGGTAAAAACTAAACGAATGGGAAACTGTTTAACCTTCTGAAGGGTTTGGTAGAATTTGACAGTATTATTGGAATACGTGGCAAAGTTTAAAGGAAAAGTGGTTCTTTTTTTTCAAAATTCAATTGGAAAATAAATTTACACTATCATTTTCATTAACAACAGTATTTAAGTTGATTTAAAAGGCATCAGATCGCCTGGTAACAACTGTTGTGTCTGGAAGTTAATTTTTTCAACATCAACATTTTTGGCTCGTGCCAAAAATAGCCCGATGACTGAGCCAATTATGATTCAAGTAATTACTCTGTATATCCAGAAAAATACTCTGAATCAATTCATATTTATTCTGAAGAACAGTAAAGCAATCGTCTGGCAGTTTAATGTAAACTACGGGCACTTCTTTGTCTCACTGGTACGTGAACATTTTGTAATGTGCCAGTGGATTCAAATTTTTCCACTAGACGCTCAATTGTTGATCTGCTAGGACGATTATGACAACCATAAATTGGACGTAGCGCTCTTAACGTTGAGGCCACTGACTGATGACAAATTTCGGTAGTAAATTTTAATAATTTCGACTCTTTGTTGGCTCGTATATCTTTCCATCATATAATGGCAAACCTTACTGAAGAGAAATGTCAAAAGAACGGCAAGAAATATTTCGTCGTTTGCTGTCCCTGTCGGTCTACTTTTGTAGCATCCCTGTTGAAAAACCCGTACTTCAGTCTAAGTAACACCAAAAATGCTAACACCAAAAATTTAAAAAGTAAAATTCACTGTATTTCGTTTACTACAAAATAAATTTAACCTATACTTTAGCCTCAGCAATATGTCGTGGTTATGCTATGTATTAAATTGAAGCTCATATGAAACGATTGGAAGTTTGACATAGCGCCATCTATTGAAAACTTACTCAATCCAGTCAACAGATACCGCCATCTGCTAGAATCGTTTGGAGCTAACAGATAATTGTGACTGTCAAATAATATCGAAATAATATTGCAATCATAAAAAATTGAGATGTAAGCTATCCTATCTTTCAAGTTGGATCAAACTACACACGGTGTATACAAATTTGATTAAAATCGGTTAAGTAGTTTAGGAGTCCATCGCGGACAAAGTAAGCTGATTTTCTCTTAAATTCATACCTATTATGTATGATGTTATAATGTGTTACATACATTTTATTTGAAAGTCGATTACATTATTGGTTTGGGAGATATTTTGAATCAACCAAATGTATGAAGTTTTTTAAAATTGCTATACCTAGTAAAAAATTATCCACTAAATTACGAAAGTACTTTCTATAAAGAAGGACAAACAGACATCTCTCTAAGAGTCATTTATGTTCATGGTAATGACCTTCAAACATCATGAAATGTAAAATGTTCCGTCTGACAAGCTGGATCAAATACAATAACTTTCTATGGAAAGTAAAAAATAACTTAAAACAAGTCAGATGGTAACCATGCCTTCTTTTGAGTTAAAATGTCTGACGTACATATTTCACGCACAAAATAAAATAATGACAAATGTCAAAAGATACCAATTCAATATACATCCAAGATAATAAGACATTTCCATGTATATAGAATGCAAAATTATCCACCATAAACAAAAGCCAATGGTTTGAATTCAAGACATCCGCAAAAGTTGGTCTTTCCGGTCTGCAATCTCAATTATATATGTACATAGTTCATGGTGGTATGGTTTTATTCCTTCTGATGCCGCGGCCACCGATTTATACGACTACGTATACCTATTCAATTAAAGCATAAGAAATAAAAACCAAATCACAAGAAATTAATGCAATGTGAATGTCTCAAGGTCAATAATGTTTTCTTCGTTTTTTTCTTTTAATCTTTTGTGTTTACCTGGTGGCGGATTATAAAACAGACAAACCGGCGGACTAGGCCGGCGGAGCGGCGTATCGGCTCGACGCGGTGCGCGTGGCTTGCTTTCAGAATAAATATTGAGACATTGTGACAGCTTCTGCTCAATTATTCTTTAGTTTATGACTGCTAATGATCGCGGCTGGTACTGTGCTGTGCTGTGCACATGCATACGGGCTGTCAATTAATTGACTTCTTCTTCTTCATAGACCAGGCGTCTCCACTCCATAGACCTACTGATGCCACCATAAAGTTGGCATGCGCCATCAACTATCTTATATTCCCTTTCATTCCTAAAGGAATCCAACCCTACAACTTTATATATGAAGTATAGTATAGGTACACCTAGTCGTAGGTATGTTAAATAATAATTTTTAATGCCCGAACACGTTTTGATCGAAGATTTACATATATTTATGCATGTCCTACCAGCCTACTTAAACGATGCGTCTGGTGCGAGCTGGAAGAACATAAGAAGCTCCTATCTACTCATAAATCTCTTACTTTGAACCAACAAACCTGCTTTGGCAGCTGAATATCTTATCTTGGATTTTTATTTAATATGAGCTTTAAATTCAGACATTAAAATTATTTGATTTTACAGAAATAAAGGTCTAACTGATAATAATACATAATAACTTAATAGTCTGGTTCGTTACCGATCTTCCAACCTCTCCCCCTTTGATACGTACTACGAATTGTAAGTCTATCAAATAAGGTATGGAGAAAAATGGAGGCGGAACAAAACAGCATACTTAAAGGAGCTTATAAAAATGTTGATGCTTCAAATGCATTTGATAAACAATTAGCACATCTCGACCTGTGATGTCAGTGGTCAAAAGTAGTGGAGTGCGTAGTGCACACGACTTCTAAGACTGAGCAAATCTGATATGCGTGGGTTCGAATCCTATGTTGTGTATAAAGTTTTTCAAATAAAATTGGATTAAAGCTCAGCACCACAAACAAAGGAGACTGATGAGTGCAAAAGTGGCAAAGCACGAAATAGCTATATCTCCAGCCAAAAACAATGAGTGGTAGCACCTTTAAGTTGTTGTTGTTGTTCAAAAACGTTCAATGAAATTAAAAGGAATGGTCAAGTCTAACAAGCTGACATTCTAGTACGAATAGTACAATAAAAAAAAAAAAAATAAAAAAAAAATAATAACAATGATAAAAATTAAATTACGTAGAGTAAGAAGTAAAAATAAGTTGAATAAGTTTTGGGTCACCTAAAAACTTCAAAAACTGTTCTCCTATAAAAATTTCTTAAATTTATCTTGACGTTCTTGTGTTCAACTCTTTTCTCTCCCTTAAGCAATCCAATTAGCAATAATTGAAATTACACTTTTGTATGGATGGCATCATGATGATGAGGATGGGGGCACCCGTGAGTCTTGAGTTCTTGCACTTCGATCAGATCGCATTGGAATTTGATTAAAGCAAGCCGGCCGGGTATACAAGTTTTTGTAAAGTTTTTATCTTTGATGCGCAGTAGGTATTGTCGGTATTGTGTGATCAACAAGAAGCATACAGCGAAACACTTATTGAACCTAATTAAGAAATTATATTCTGTTGGGATGTTTGTTTGAATCTTAAAGGTGTACGACAATCAGCCAACCTGTTCAACTTTCTTCGTTCTAAAAAGTTGGACTTGACTTATTGAGTGAAGAATTGAGGTATCCTTGCATGAAATGTGATGCCTTTAAGGCAAACAAAATGAACAACTTGCACTTTCATACTAGCTATTGGTAGCAGCATATTTAATTTATTGAGAAATATATTATCGACTTATGCAGTTAAAATTCAATGAAAAAGTTGTAAGTTGTATTCCAATATAAGAGGTTTTATTTTGAATAGCCTAGCCTGCTATTTGGACAGCCATTACTTTTGAAGCTGACACATTTTAACGTTTTACAAGTAACAACCACACCGTTACTTCACATTCAAAAATGCTTGCCTCAAAAACGCATTTTAGTTATTAGAATTCACTTAAAAAATGCTGACAACTTTGTAGTCCCAATTTGCGAAACTAAATAACTTTTGGGTCATGAAATTTTGAACTGTATGCCGGGTGGGTGCCGGGTTTGTGGTGGAAAATTCGAAACCGTACTCTTTGCTCAGAACAAATAATAATATTGCTGCTGTATTACTTATAGTATTGATTTTTTAATTTCTCGTATCACACCGTATTCTGCATAAAGACTTTGGTCTAACATTCAAGCCGGTCGGTCGATCAGTAGTAACATCGATCTTCGCTGCTTGAGTCCATGAATTATATTACATTGTTCTGAATTTTTATCGACAGATCAATTGAGGCCCATTTTCACTGCGTTTGCATTTGGGTTTGGGACTCGGAAAATCAAACAATGATTGTTGAAAAGCCTGTCCATTCTAAACGTGTCACTATTTGGACCGGCGCGGCCAGTATGACACAATACACATTGTAACCACTGCGTATAGTGCACATTCGTATAGTGCAGCTAAAGTAAGAATCCCTATACTTAACAGTATGTCTGAAATTGGACTCAAGGTTAAACTGATGAGCATTCCTAGAAGTACGGGTATTAAGGTTGAATTGGTTGAGGGGAGGAATGAATCTGAGTATTTCACTAGAGCATTGTTTGTGAAAACATTGATAAAACAATGATAAGCATGATACCTTGCGGCGATGTTTAAGAGAAGCAAATGTCTCCAAAAGCTCTTTTTTAATTCTATCAAAAAGACTCAAGTACGTTATTGGAGCACCAGCCCAAATATGAGAACTATACTCGAGTTTTGGAAGAATAAAAGCTTTTTAAATTATGGCCAGATCCGAAGAGGTAATAAAACGTCTTGCAATGTCGGAGAAAACATAAACCTTAGCAGCATTTTTGGCGATGTCACTCTACAATATTTGGTTTGTGATGCACATACCTAGAACTGAAAGTTGTTAAGTCTCCTCGATGCAAGTACCACAAATTCTGAGACAGTAGACAGCATTGAATTTTCAAAGAATTAAATTCAACACGGTTTTTGATTCCCAATGCTGTCAAGATCGGAATTTAATGAACTTATCGTATCCTACCGTTGTTAGTCCACATCCGAAGAACAAGGATGAGAATCTAAGACCGAATATGAAAAGCTGAGAGTTCTGTGATCAGTGTAACAAAATTTGAGACAAAAGATCATTTATAAAAATAAGGAAGAGTGTCGAAGACAATACGGAGCCCTGGGGCACACCAGCGATTTTTTTTGTGTATATCAGATTTGAACCCGTCCAATGCTAATTGACCGGTCCCAAAGGTAATTTCTATTACCAACGAAGAAGAGATTCATCGATAACAAATGCATGCATTTTTGATAAGAGAGCTTGATGACAAGCTCTATCAAATGCCTTAGAAATATCAATTGCAATAGTCTTACTTTTTCCAAAACCATGTAAAGATTTGTTCCCCTGTTGGGTTTGATAAATCATGAAACCACCAGTGGACCTATTGCTACGAAAGTCATACCGCCGGCCATTATGAAGCTTAAGTTCTTCAAGATATTTCTTAAGCTGAAAATTTATCTCAGTGTCCATGATCTTGGAAAAAAGGGACGTTGGTGCAATTGGACAATAGTTAGAGGGTGAGGAGGATTCGCCTTTTTAAGGGACAGGCTGGACAAATGCTGTTTTCCATTCACTGGGAAGGAGACAAGTAGAATAGGAGAGATGTAAAAGCTTACGCAGTGGTTTCGCCAGCCAGCGTTGAAAAACACCTCTTCAGAACAATAGCGGGTATAATATCCGGGCCAGCGGATTTGTAACTTTTTAGCTTATATCACTGTTCATTGTTAATGACACATTTTCCTGTTTGCTTTTAAATAAACGTTGATTGATTCCTCTAAACATCTACTCGTTTTTTAAATATCAAAGCAAAATCTCTTATTAGAAAATCCTATAAATGTTTAATGTCAACAAAAACATTGATGGATTTAAGAAAAGCGAAAGAAGTTAATTGGCGTCTTAAAAGGTTTTAGTAAGACGTTTTGTAAAATTTTGTATATGGTCTCCCTGGAAAACTAAGACAAATGTTTTGTTGCGGATTCAACTTTATAGTTATTAGAACTTTCTTAACAGCTAAGAAATTGACGGAATAAGGAATGGTTAAGTCTAACAAGCTGACATTCTAGTACGAATAGTACAATAAAATAACAATAATAGCTAAGAATCTTATTAGACATTGAACTGATAACACTTATACATATATGTAATAGTAGTAGTTTATGATTTATTCAGAATCAGCCGTAATTGTAACTTTGCATCTAATTCCTTCAAACCTATATATTTACCTGTTATTAATTACTATTGTTCAATGAATCTACACATTCCAATCTATGCTTGTTATTGTTTCAAAACACTTCAAATCTTCAAAGTAACAATGTAAGTATTCGTTGTCATCATCATTTTTACAACGGTTAATTATTTTTCAAACTTGCTAAATTGAGGTCAACTCATTTACCTGTCTCACGAATCACACACCACGAACCACGATCCTAAAGATCCCAAAATTAAAACTCAAATCACTTCAGTTTTTCTTTGCTTTCATTTGATGATAATTTTTTCTCTTCCATCATCGATAGCATGATGCGGTGGATCGGGAATCGGGGTACAAGATCGGGAATGCCTTTTACCTTAATAAACCTTACCTTACCTTACCTTACCTACCTGCCGGGACTTTCATTAATAATAAAATATTCTTGATGCCACTAAAAGATTTTTTGGCTTCAAGCCAAAAATCATGCTTATAGGTAAATACCTAAATTCATACCTCAGCAGTCTTCAGAAGGTCTGAGTATAAGAAATTCTTCTTCTGATGATATTCTTTGCTGCTGTTGAGTTTTTTGTCCTCTGCGCCGCCGGGCTGGCCGGTCACTCTCGTGCGCAATCAGATGTCGTGCGAGCACTTGCTATACAGCCCGCTCTACAGGTGTATCTTGATGGATTGTTCACACCTGATCATTAAAAATATCTTTGGCATCGATTTAGCGGTTAGCCCAGGTAAAGGTACACAAGCAGTGCTTTGCACATTCGCATTGGCATCATCTCGCATGCGTTCTTTGCAAAACTGCGTCCGTATATTGTAACCGTAAGTATGTAATGTTTAGTGCGGACAAGGACGAGCAAATGGTTGTGACCCAGATTTAATTAGTATCTCAGAAATTCGATATTCCGTTCCGTGTATGTACTGTACGGTGTACTTTGAGATACTGATGGTTTGGTCGTAAAGCCTGCCAGTGATGGAATTAGTCGAAGGACATTATTTTTTTTGTTCTCTTCTGTTTCACTAAATTGCTGATGAATTATTATTAATCGATCAGAGCATTGAAAGGTTACGCTCAGCAATTGCCTATTATATCGTGGCAATTTTGTGCACGCAAACATTTACGCATGCCAGAAATTAATAAATATAATCAAAATGATTTGAGTGACGGACGAGGACCGACGCACGGTTACGGATGGCAGTTATTGAGTTTAAAATAATTGACTGGTAATAAAATTATGCCAATGTCAGTGTTGGGTAATTTCAAAAAACATAATATTTTTATGAAAGAATTTTATACACTCGAGTTCCTACACAAATATATATGTATATAAAATATTCTATAACAATGTGGATAGCCGTACAATGTATTTGCTCAAGGAATGTACGTATAAATTCGGCCATGCAGTTTCTATAAAGGTGGATGTGGTCAAGAGAGGTATGATGTATATAGATTATAGGGTGCTTTGAATATAACAATCGATTAAAAACGTTAATCTTGAAGAAGAAGTGCTAATACAGCTGCCGTAAAATAAATTTTAAAAAACTGTGTCTTATGAAATTGATTTTAAAATCAAACGAAACCTAAGAATGGTTGCCAACAGACCAAGAAGATACGTCAAAAATCTTAAATCCTCCTGTAGTGATTCCGGGAAATTGACCTATGTAATTAATGTTGGTGGTGATGATTTTGCTATCGCAAATTATAGTGAGGGTGGTGGAATTGCTGTTGTCTGAGCCTTAACCAACAAACTTCTCCATCTAGCTTGGTCCCTAGCAAGATGTCTCCAGTTGCGCACTCCAAGTTGGGTGAGGTCGCTTTCCACTTGTGCAGTGATGTGCACGCCAACGGATCCGCGGTTTTCCCCTACTGCGATGTCTTGTGGGTGGGGATTCAAATACTTTCCGGACCGGAGCTTTGTTTTCCATGCGCAGTCGTTGGAGATGTATCCTTCTGGCTAAGTGTACGTCATCACTCTATAGTCTGTACAGCTTGTCGTTCCATCTTCTCCTCCATACGGGAACGTATATCACGCGAAGACCTTTTTTCTCGAAACGACCCAAGGTGCGTTCATTCATTTTTAGCATAGTCGCTGCTTCTGCATCGTATAGCAGGACGGGGATGATGAGTGTCTTATATAGCGACACTTTGCTTTCTTAGCCTAAAGAAACAGCAGTTAGAAAGATTAATTTTTCGTTTGATCTCAGCTTTTGTTTTGTTTTCTACGTTCATAGCGAAATCTATGTAGACAGAGTCCTTAACCACCTCAAATTTACGTCTGCCGATGGTGACGTTTTGACCGAGACGTCGGTGTTGTAGGTTCTTTCTTGATGACAGCATGTACTTTGTTTTGCCCTCATTAAACGTTATCGCATGACAGCGCATCACCTTGTCTAAAGCCTTTTTTGAACCTTTATGAAGCAGCACGAATTCTAAATGGTCATCCTGCACAAACAGACGAGTTTGGCAGTAATGCCAAAACTAAACATGGCGCTATACAGCTCGTCCCTGTAGATGCTGTCATATGCGGCCTTGAAATCATTGAAAAGATTGTGAGTGTCGATTTGATGTTTTCGGATTTCTTCAGGATCTTCCGTGATGTGAATGTGATAGATAATTTCCTGCTCTAAATCCAAAGTAATAAGAACCTATCAGGCCGTTGATGATAGGCTTTAGACTTTCGCAAATTACGGCAAAGAAGATTTTGTAAGCGATGTTAAGTATACTGATGCCTCTATAAGGAGTCTCCTTTTTGCGGCATCGGTCAAACAGTACTGAAGTTCCATTCATCGGGCATTCTTTCTTCCAACCATGTTTTACAGATAAATTGGTGCATACTCCTAACCCAATTTTCTCCAGGTGCTTTCCAGCTGCTTTGAAGAGCTTTCAAGCCATCTACTCCAGCGGCTTTGTTAGACTTCAGCTTAGACATGGTAATCCTCACTTTGTCTAAGCCGGGAAGACGGGATTGTTGGCTTCAACATCTTTGACCACACGCTTCTCATGCTCTCTCTTTTTCCTTTTGAGAAATCGCTGTTCCTTTCACTTCTTCTGCTCATAGAGCTCTTGAGCAGCTCTCGTTCTTTTATACGACTAAATTTGTACAATATTTTGCATTGAAAAATCAACCATGGTTAAAGTAATTTTACACCAATACAAATTATTAAAAAAATAAGAAAAAAAAAATAAGCTAAGATACGACTGATAAATTTCTATTGGAACACTCCTGATAAACCAATAAGTCGGAGTATAAACTTTGCAAAATCTTAGTAGTATTTCTTTTATAATTGTTTTTTTTTTATAAAAATTGTAGGACGTATTAACAATAATATTTTGAATAAAACGAAAAAATTTGCAATTAAAAATCTCTATTAAATTTTAAGATATTTGATGCAAACAAATTCTTACCAATTTTTGTTATTATTTTTTATAAAAAAAACTGTCACTTGATTTTGTTTGAAAAAAAAACTTTGCCTGTACACATTTTAACCAACATTATTTTTATGAGAATGCTGGATAAATTTGAGTGAATAATCATCAAAAAGCCTTACCAAAGTCTTTCCGAGATCTACCGAAAATCTCCTCAATGTTCATTGAAGTGTGAAACAAACATGTCAAAATTCAATTCGACCTTTAGCTTAAAAAACTCCAATTTACTAAGCTCAGAGTTGATGACTCCATAGTAGTTGCCTATAATTTCTGTTTATAAATCATATTCTGGCCCATTTTAGCAATTGAACCCCTGTTAGACTTCTTTTTTTAAGCCAAAGATCTATGTCAAATAAACGACAGAAAAACTTCATAATCCATACCATAAGTTAAATTAACATTTTCGTAACTTTTTAATTTATTTTTTATTTATGGGCTTTCATAATCAAAACAGTCACGGTCTACTAATTAGTTAAATTCAAGTGTGAAAACAACTTTAAAAACTTATCGTTGCATATTTGCAATTTTTTAATTAGTTTTAAATAAACCGACAAAAAAAAACAAAAAATACAATAAAAAATGTTTTGACATTCAACACTTTTTCGAAAGTAAATGATTGACAGTTACACATTTGCTTTATATTTATATCAACTTGAAAAGTATTCCATCATTTCATCAACAACAAGATATTTATTTATTTAATTTATGCTGATAAATAAAATTGTACATCAATCAATCAACATGAGATATTTTTTTATTTCTTCACACTCGCTACGTAGATACTCCTTTTCCAATGAATTTCAATGTTAAAAATATTCTCATTTTGGTAAGTTCATTATTTCTGTTTTGAAATTAAATTCGCCGATCTGGAAAAAAAATGTCTTAATCAACTTTCAACAAGTATCGTAAACCTTAAAGAAACGCAAAAGGTATACCATACCCATTAAAAAAATCATTTAATGTCATTTCTTCGTAGTGTGATGATTTCATGGACGAAACCAATTTTATCTTAAACTCAAAAACGTTTAGGTGGTCCTTCTTATCTGTGTGGCTGCTGTAACGTTTGAGTTATAGAAAAAAAAACCTCGAAAATAGTTTCGAAGGCTGATAATATAGTTCTGAATGAAGTTGTTAATGATAATGTGCACTTAATGCACAACGGATATAAATTGAGAATTCTTATCCGGTTGATAGGACTTACATGTACATGCATACCATGTCTTCTTTAAGGATATAATATCAACCACAAGCTGGACAATATAGGTTTGGCGATAAGAATGACGCCAATGTAGAGACTATACAGTCGTAGTGCATGCGTATCTAGGAAATAGGTTTACGCTTTAATTAAAAGGATACCTATGTTTTAAGATATCCTTTTATATAGTGCAAGCAAGTGATTCCTTTTATCAACTAGAATTGAAAAGATTTAAAAAATACAAGGAATACAAGACTCTTTAAAATGGAGATATGATGAGAAAACTTAACATTAACGATAGAATTGCATTTTAAAATAAAATTAATGCTGAGTTTAACATTTTCCTTCATATGAACAATCTTACTTTTGCAACGATGTATGCAAATGTCATTATTTGTAACGCGAGGCATAGGCAAGAGGAAAAGCAGCTTAAAGTTCTTTGATCGAAAAAAGTGCCTCAATTATATGGCTTTCCAATAAGATGTTTTAATTTAAATATACTACTTTTTTAATTGTTGTCACTTTTAAAGCTATCATCTTTTGATATTTGATAAAAATGATATTATGTTATTTCTAATAATGCAACGATACAATCTTAAACAATCTTTTAAAGTTGTGAAATTTTACTATAAAAATGGTGAAAATTATGCAGTCATAGTTCGAAGTTTTGCAAGAAATGTTTTCTGAACGTGATATTTCTCTTTAATTTAATTTACGTACTAACTTCCCATCTCGTCTGTCGATTTGTCTTGCTTAAAAGGTTTGTAGGTTTTCGTATTTTGTTAAAAAAGTTGTCAGTTGAATTATTCTTAAAAATTAACAACAATATTTTGCATAATGAAATAGTTTGATTTGAAAATCTATTTTTGTTAACGAGATTTTTAGTCGAAAACAAATTTTTACCAATTTTAGTAGAAATTCTTAAAAAATTGTATTTCTTATATAAACAAATACAAATTTGATGAATGAAATTAATTTGAAGTCAATATATTATTCACGAGATATTCAGAACCAAACATAAATTTTTACCAAATTTGCGTAGGTACTATTTTTTGTTGATTTTATTTTTTTATGAAAAAACGGATTTTTCTTAAAATTTTACCGAATGTTGAAAACAATATTTCTTATAAGACAAAATTAGTTTGAAGGGATAATCTAAAATTTTTGAAAAGATATTTGAGTCGAAAATCAATTTTTACCAACTTTTTTTTTCATTTTTCATTTTTTTTTTATTTTTTGTAAACAAAATTGTCAATTAAATTTTTCTCAAAATTTTACCGAATGTTTAAAATAATATTTAAAAAATAAATTTATTTGAAGCCATACCTCAAATTTTTGAAAAGATATTCGAGTCGAAAATCAATTTTTAAAAACTTTTACTCATGTTTTTTTTTAGGTTTTTATTTTTTGTAAAAAAAAACTATTAAATTGATTTTTCTCAAAATTTTACCAGATGTTAAAAACGTTATTCTTCGTTGCACACAATTATTTTGGAGATAAAATCATTTTTTGTTCGTAAAATATGTATTCGAGGTGACAAATATTTTTTTTTAGTTTTTTTTGATTTATAAAAAAATCGTTTGTTGGAATTTTTGCAAACATACATTATACTAGTTTGGTATCACGTCATAATATACAATATACAATTTAATTCAACTCGCTAGCGTTGTTGGTTCGTGAGATATGTTGGGTAAACCAAAATGTTCACCTTTTTTTTTTAATTGCTATGTTAAAAAAAATAACCCACTCAATTTTTGTGAGAGTTTTCTGCATTATTCTCTGTAGATTAGATTAGATTAGATTATATAGATTTTTATTTACTTGCAATTATTTGTACAATTTCATTAACAATCTTTAAAGCATGGTTTTGCCGTCTGCCTGATTGACAAAGTTTTAACTGTATTAAAGTTTTGTAATTAATTAAGTTGCAGTTGTGTTAACTAAAAATTTTCATCTCTAATTCTGCTTCTATTAATAAGTGCTGTTTTGCAATATATGTATAAGCATTTTAGACACATCTACTTCATTTAAGAGAGCTAAAGTTTCGTTTTCTGATAAAAAGTCTCTACCAAGTACATATCTTCTAGTTTCTCTCAGGACTGGACACTTTCCGACAAAATGAAATATATCCTCTCGTTCAGCCATGTTGCAAATATCACAGAGCAGTTGAAGATCTTCGCGATGTGGAACGTAATTTATGTTTAGCAGTTCACCCCTTAGCCGAAACATGTTGGAGATTTGCTCTACAGTATTTATGTCCTGGAAGTAGTTTCTTTCATTAAGATTATAATTCAGCCTGCAATAGATCATCCGATGAAGTGAGCTGGATGCCTGTTCTGTGAACACATTTCTAAAATTTTCATCCAGACGCCTAATTACCTGGTACAGAGACGATTTCCATGTACTCTGTTCACTGAGATTTAAAGTTAAACCTATTCTTCTGCTAGCCCAATCCACTCTTCAACCCATCCTGTTTTGCTTTGTATCGCTTGTAAAGCTGCTTTATTTGGTAAGCGATTGTTGGGCATATTCAGTACTTTCAGAATGTATTCGACTTGCAGCTTCAACGTTTTTATGAAGAGTGGGGATAAGCCTGTTTCTAAGATTAAGATGTAGTTTGGGGTGCATGAAGGAAGGCGGAATGTTCGTTTTAAATAAAATCTCAGGAGTTTTTCCACAGTCTCAAATTTCTTTGCTCCCCACACTTGGGATGCGTAAAACAGGATTGATTGGGATACTGCTTCGAAAACTTTATATTTACTGCTATGCGCAATGTTTTTGTTGTTGAAACATTCTTTCCATGCCACGTTAATCGCGGTTTTAGCCTTAAGAAGTTTTTCGTTGAGGTGTTTTTCCATACTTAAGTTTTGGGTAAAATATACTCTTAAGTATTTGTATTCTTTCACTCTTTCTATGTTCTCATTGTTGAAGTACCATTGTTCACTTGAGCTAAACCTTCCTCCACCTTTCTTGATAACCATTACTTTCGACTTGTTCAGGTTCACTACCAAGCTCCATCGTCTACAGTATTCTGAAAGTCGATTTATCATAAGCTGTAAGGATTGCTGTGAGTTTGCCAGCAAGACTATATCATCTGCAAAGAGTAAGGCTTTAATGACCTCTCCAGCATATCTAACACCTCCTGGTAATGCGTCAGTGATGTCATTTATAAAAAGTGCGAACAAGCTAGGACTGAGAGCACAGCCCTGTCTTAACCTGGAACCATTCAGATTTTATAGGAAGCGTTCAAAAACGAGATCCCTCTATAGTTGGTCGATATCTCTACTGGTTCTTGAGCTATTAACGACGAAAAAGAACCTTGAAACGTCGAGAAATTTCAAAATTCTCAATTCGGACCAATTACAATAACTTCCTATGGGAAGTTAATGACTGTTTATCAGGGCTTCAAAATAACTTGTTTTAAAAAAATAACAAGGTATATAAAATAACTTAGGTTCCAAAATAACCTAGGCTCTATTTCACCAAACGATTTTTACTTTTCACTTTGGAACGATGCACTTTTACTTTGCAAAATACGTTTCACCTTTTGTAAAGTGCAAAGCCTTTTCTGAAAAGTGAACAAATTTTTTTTCAAAGTAGCTATTTGTTCTTTTTGTTTCATCAAACAGTATAAACGTTGCAAAATATATTTAGGATAGATGGGTACGACATCGTACCCATCCTTCAATGGAATTTGACAGCTTATAGCATAAAAAGTTTCTTTTGAAAAGCTGTTGTAAAATAATTATATACGAAAATGAATCGATTTTTAAGATTATTTTGAAAACGAAGAAGTTAATGATAGTAGCCAAAGATTATAGTGAAACTAAGAATTAACTTCGATATCGTAAATGATTTTTTAACAAAAAAGAGTTTTCAACTAACGAATATTACCATCGAATTTGTATTGTCTAAAATTGGAAATAAACTACAATTCAATAGCCAAACAAACACAAACCAAAGGAATACGTGTTTAAGTCTCTTGCAACAACGTTTGTGTACACTACATTAAGCTGGGAATGGAGCCCAATATCACAGTGTTGTAGCTATGAACGGAATAAGCTAAGCAACCGTCTGCAAAGTAATTTATCAAGTGTCGAATGTTATTAATTTTTTCTCAAGGAGGATTTTATTATATAGCTGAATGTCTTGATGGTACCATGATAGATATTGATTCACCAATTTTGTCTATGCATATTTGATCTAAATAACTAAGGTTTACTTTGCACCTTTTTAAAACACGAGTTGATTGCGAAGTTGTATTTTAAATTTTTACTATTCACTTTTCAAATAAAGTCTCACAAATGAAAAGTGAAAAAACTTTGTTGAAATAGGCCCTGGTTTATAAAATAACTTATGTTTCAAAATAAACTGGTCTTAAAAATATCTGGAATAAAATTGGTTATAAAATAGTCTTAATTAACAGTAATCTGACTTTTAAAACAACTTTGGTTCAAAAACAACCGGGGTTACAAAATATAATTAATAAGATCTAAAGACTGTCACAATCAATGTTATTTATTTTTAACTTCCCATGGGAAGTTATTGTAATGGGTCCGATTTGTCGAATTGAAAATTTTGACATTTCTCAACGTTTCAAGGTCCCTAGAGTCGAAATAAATTTTTTTTTAAAAGATGTCTGTGCGTGCGTGTGTACGTACGTTCGCGACGTTTTTTTCGTCTTCCATAGCTCAAGAACCAGAAGAGATATCGACTTCAAATAAACTTTGTTATACAGATAATAAGGCAAAAAGATGCAGAAAGGGCTCTCAAGAAAATTGCGTGGGTGGTTTTTTACTATAGCAGTTTAAAAAAAGGTAAACATTTTGGTTAAACCTAAATATCTCATGAACCAATGACGCTAGAGACTTGAATTAAATTTTATATTATATATTGCAACGTGATACAAAACAATTATATTTTTGGAAAAAAATCCAATTAACGGTTTTTTTTTTAATCAAAAAAACTGAAAAAAAAATTTGTCACCTCGAAAATTTTACGACTAAAATATGATTTCATCTCCAAAACAATTTTGTGCAACGAAAAATAATGTTTTTGACATCTGATAAAATTTTTAGAAAAATCTAATATACAGTTTTTTTTATAAAAAATAAAAACCTAAAAAAACATTACTCAAAGTTGGTAAAAATTGAATTTCGACTCAAATATCTTTTCAAAAATTTGAGATTATGGCTTCAAACTTATTTTATCTTATAAGAAATATTGTTCTCAACATTCTGAAAAATGGTGAAAAAAATCGAATTGACAGTTTTTTTACTAAAAATAAAAACCTAAAAAAAAAATTAACAAAAGTTAGTAAAAATTGATTTTCGACTCAAATATCTTTTCAAAACTTTGAGAAAAGGGCTTCTAACTAATTATAACTTATAAGAAATATTGTTTTCAACATTCGATACAATTTGAGAAAAATCGAACTGATAGTTTTTTTTTACAAAAAATAAAACCTAAAAAAAACAATACTACAACTTCGTAAAAATTTACTTTCGACTCAAATAGCTTTTCAAAAATTACAAATAGCTATTGGCTTCAAACTTATTTTATTTCACAGAAAATATTGTTTTCGATATTCAGTAATTTTTTTATAAAAATCCAACAGTCCGTTTTTTCATTAAAAAAAAAAAATCTATAAAAAATAGTACGCAAATTTGGTAAAAATTGATACATATAGACAAACTTTTAAGCAAGACAAATCGACAGACGGGATGGGATGTTATCAGTGTGGTTTGCATCCCAGCCTCTTTTTTTTGTTACAAATTAGCAAATTTTAAGCATTTTTCTATTGTTACAATTACTTTTAATTATTTCTTGATTTTTTTAATACAAAAAAAAAAATGAAAATTGTTACACTATATGGCGTATGCGTACTAATTTTTGTAAAACTTTAAGCTTTATTTTTTCACATTCAATTTATAAATTTAATTAATCAATTCCATGTATCATACATAAACTAAACCTTGAAAGGCTTTTATTAGTTCATTTTTAGGTAGTTAGTCAAGAATATGCACATTTTTGTTTTATGACGGTTATTAAATTTATTTCCATATATTACAAGAAAGTAATGATTTTGAAGTTTAAACGTTTATTTTCTTGAATTTACATATGTATTTCTATCTAAAGGACGCACCTCGTGCTTCCTTTTCAACTTTCGTGTTGTTTTCTTTAACTTGAATTATATTAAATACTGTACATTGATCTCGCCTTCATTTCCAAACTTATTTATACATTTTTGCCAACTCCATTTAGCCTATAAAGAAGACATAAAATCTTGATCTTTTCCACTCTATCGCCATTATTATTATTTTGGACATAATTACTCTTTCGCTATGGAAATAAATTCGACTTTTATTGCTCGTATTTAATGGAAATACCAGTGAGCCGGCTTTATTTCTAAGTATCTTCCTCATTTCACGGCACCTTAAAGTAGCACGTTTCGAACTTATTTATTTTGTTTATTATGCGGGAAAAATTGAAAGTCACGAAGCTGTGACCACATCAATAATTGACAATTAACCGCTTTCACGCTTGAGTTTTCAATGAATATTATTAAACGGAATCTTATTACGCCCTTTTAAAAGCAGCGGGTGTCTTCGTAATTGTATTTTCACACCCTGGGTGCCAATGGTGCTCCTGAGATGTCAGATCCGAAGATACTAAACTACACTTTTGTCTGCTTCTTCTTCACTTTATAAATAAAAATACCATCATAATATGCGAAGATGATGATAAAAATGATTGCGCAAGAGCATCTTTCTTTAATAAACTCTTACCAACATATCGGCATCAGCAGCAGCAGCAGCAGCAGCATAATACTGTCAATATTTATCTCTCTTCTTCACAAAGCTTTGCTCACTACTCAGCAGTGCAACATTCCTTTTTGGTTTTTGCAAGTTCACCGCTGCTGTCTGATGGCGGGCGATGTAATATAAGATTTATTGATTTAATCCACGAAGGTGTAAATTAATTTTACTTGTGAATGGTAAAAACTAAAAACATACCTTTAAAAACGTGAATATATTTTCAATGATGACATTGAAGAATTTTTGTATTCTCCATTTCATTGCATTGAAAAATTGTGTTTACTTGCAATTTTTCAATAAACGTCAGTAATTTATCTCATTTCTGGTGACTTTTGCAATGAAATCGATATGAATGTATTTTATTAACGATATCAAAAATAAAAACAATTTATATTAATTAAACTTTGGAACAAAATATTTTTTGGTAAAAATTGCTGGAATTGTTTTTGAAATTATTTCTTCAACTGAACTATCAACATTTTTGTATTAAATCATTTTGAACAATTTTTAAATGCAACCAAAAATTGAATTATGAATGTTCAATAATAATTGTTTTTGAATTGAAAGTTTTTGGACAATCGGAATTCTTAAGGTGATTTTAAGACATCAATTTTAAGTATTTGTTTTAGTGGATTAATACTTGAAATGTTTTTGAGTTATTGCAAAAATAATACGGCTTTGGTTTCAATTCTGTGATTTGACATTTGGCATAGTCATTTCTTTTGGTCTTAGACCTAAACAGTGTTTATTATTAACTTCCCATATGAAGTTATTGTAATTGGTCCGATTTGTCGAATTGAAAATTTTGACATTTCTCGACGTTTTAAGGTCCCTAGAGTTTTAATAAAAGATTTGTAGAGAGATGTCTGTGCGTGCGTGTTCGGGAAGTTTTTTTCGTCGTCTATATCTCAAGAACCAGTAGTAGATTTCAAATAAATTTTATTTTACAGATAATAATGCAGAAAGATGCAGAAAGGGCTTTTAAAAAAATTGAGTGGGTGGTTTTTTTACCATAGCATTAAAAAAAAAAAAGGTGCAAATTTTGTTTAACCCAAAATATCTCATCAAGCAATAACGCTAGTGACTTGATTTAAATTTAAAATTATATATTGTAAAGTGATACCAAACAAACCTATTCTTAAAAAAAAAAGGTACGGTTTTTTTTATAAATCAGAAATCTGAAAAAAAATATTTGTCACCTCGAAAATTTTACGAACAAAAAATGATTTTATCTCCAAAATAATTCTGTGCAAAGGACAATAACGTTTTTAACATCTGGTAAAATTTTGAGGAAAATCGAATTGATAGTTTTTTTATAAAAAATAAAAAACTAGAAAAAACATTACTAAAAATTGGTAAAAATTCATTTTTGACTCAAATATCTTTTCAAAAATTTGAGATTATGGCTTCCAACTAATTTAATCTTACAATAGATATTGTTTTCAACATTCAGTAAAATTTTGAGAAAAATGGAATTGACAGTTTTTTACAAAAAATAAAAAACTGAAACAAAATAATAAAAGTTGGTAAAAAGTGATTTTCGACTCAAATATCTTTTCAAAACTTTGAGATATCGGCTTTAAATTAATTTCATCTTATACAAAATATTGTTGTTTACATTCAGTTAAATTTTGAGAAAAATCAAATTGACAGTTTTTTTACAAAAAATAAAAACCTAAATAAAACAATACTAAAACTTGGTAATAATTTACTTTCGACTCAAATATCTTTTCAAAAATTAAAAATATTGGCTTCAAACTAATTTTATCTCACAGAAAATATTGTTTTCGATATTCAGAAATTTTTTTATAAAAATCCAAAAATTCGTTTTTTCATAAAAAATAAAATCTACAAAAAATAGTACGCCAATTTAGTAAAAATTGATGTTCGGTTCTCGATATCTTGTGAACAATAGAAGATATTGACTTCAAATTAATTTTATTAATCGAATTTGTATTTGTTTATATAAGAAATAAAAACTTTTAGGAAATGCTACTAAAATTGGTAAAAATTAGTTTTCTTTTCGAAATCAAACTATTTCATTATATGCAAAATATTATTGGTAATTTTTAAATTTTTAAGTAAGTATAATTGAACTGACACGAAAACCTACAAACCTTTTAAGCAAGACAAATCGTCAGACGGGATGGGAAGTTATCAGTGTGGGTCGCATTCCAGCCTCTTTTTTTATTTGTAATCATTCCTATTTTTCAAATTGAAAATTTTGATATTTCTCTATATTTCAATGTTTGTAAGATGCAGAAGGACCTTTCTGACATTCGGTAAAATCTGAAGAAAAAAAAAAACTGCATAATGTACAAGAGAAATATTAATATCAAATATTTTGAGAAAGTGTAACGATATACATGTTTTAATTTACTATTAACATTTCGTCAATTTAAAAAACCAACATCAACTAACAAAATTTCCTAAAAATAGTTTTAGGTCTCGATTATATTCCACAAAACAAAAAAAAATACTACAATACTACTAATTGGGTGAAGCGTTTCTTACCTTAATTATTGATTGAGTTCTTTAAATGATAGTTTGACTTACCAAAAAAAAAAATATTCGGTGCACGTTTTAAGGACTCCAATACAACATTATCACTTTAGGTCAGTTTTTTAGTTCTATCCATATTTGTTAAAACTTTGAAAATAAAAGTCAAAACACTAAGAGAAAAGCTCAAAACCAACATAACATGAAACATCTTTCTCAAATTTGATTTCGAGTCAAACATTTTTCATACTACCTATTAAGTTCCTTTTTTTCAAAGTGTGTGAAGCTTTCAATATATGAAAAATGTGTGCTTTGTTAATGGAACAATTCTTGTTGATTTTTCATTAAGTTTGCATGGTATATACTGTTAAATTAATAACAAACTTAAAGACGTTATTTTAAAACAATAAGCAATCAAAATATCGAAATTCCTTCCCGAAATCTTTATCATCGTGTTATAAGATCCGATGTACACCTCGAGAAAATTTGTTGCTGAATTCCGAAATATTCTGTAAAACATTAATCGTAGGTAAATACCATGTCTGTCAAAAGGGTTTTTCTACTGACACCCTAAAATTAAGGATTCATAATAAAAAGATTCTTCAAACACTCCGCAAATAGCTTCAGGGAAATTGTAGGACTTTTTTTCTTCTTGCATGTCATGCCTAGAACCAATATAATCGTTTACACCGAAATGCATTAATGTTTACACACCATAATCTGACTCTTAAGGGCAATAACTCATGGTTACATATTTATTCAAACAACCAAATCATTCAAACTCAAAAAAAAAACTTTGATGACGGCACAACAAATGGCGACGACGACGTGAACGACGATAGCTTCCACAATCACCTCTGTGCGTTGTTGGTGGTCGAATCCAAGAAAGGAGTCTCTCTTGCCAATAACAGCCCAAATCCAACCCACTTAAGAGTTATACTTCTTGACATGACTCTGACTCTGGTCTGCGTCTGCGTCTGCGTCTGAACTGAATCGAATCATCAATCATTTGGCGCATGCCCTTAAATTAGAAACCGTTTAGTATATGTGTAACGTGAATATCCCTCCGTCTTCGATATGAAAGATCACCTTTAAACGCATTGGAAAAAGTGCTTTCAAAAAAAATTCAAAGGAGTTAACTGTTTTCATTGAGTTTCAGTCCTTGAAAACATCCATAAAATTTGTGTACGCATGTACCCGTTTATATTGAAATACCTCATCAATCCGTTGAATATGTAGCGTGCTCTTTTTTAAGACATCTTATAACGTATTATGTTTGACTGAGGTCTATACAACTCGAGCTTGAACCATACATCGGGAGGATCAATGATTAATTGCATTCATTAATTTGACCAAACAAAACCCATTGAACTTTATATGTATATGGGGCTTTTGATTGATGTGAAAACATCTACAAACTAAGTGGCACCGGTTGAGAAAATTCACCAGTTTTGCACCGCCTTATCCTTATTATCGCATCAAAGCTATAATGTTCTCGCACATAGGTATATTGTTGACCACCAACGATGGCGATGGCAGTTGTTGGATTGTGATTTTATAGCTTCGGACATAATTCCAGATATAACGATTTTTCCAAAATGTTTAAAAATTTAATTAAGTCATGTCATCGAATTGAGTGGTAAATTTGCAATTCAAAATAAGGCATAAGAAGTCGTAAGATAAGTCTTGATAAGATTCTCTGAGCTTATAAGCAGTACGGAAAGTATCGACCTTGCAAATTTTATAGCTTTGGCGAAGTATTCAACCATTTCTGTCGTTATGCAGGGAAGTGACATAATTGGAATCTTTTTACGGACAATGTCAATGTCGTTAATTGTATGGATAAAGAGGAGAGGTCCTAAAAGACCACCTTGGTGGACACTAGAAGTGACTAAAGTAGGATTGGAACGTGCGGAACTAAATTGGACCAAATATTCCCGATTCTTAAGGTAAAATCTAATCCGTTTTAGGAAAAGAGCTTCAAAACCTTAAGAGGAGAGCTTATAAAGACTATATTAGAATATAAGACATTTTGTCAAACGCTTTGCTGTAGTCAGTGGAGACCATATCAACTTCCATAGAGTTTTCTAAGGATCTTAGATTGAATGAATCGAATCCTACTAGGTTTGTAGTGGTAGATCTTTTTTTAAGAAACCGTGCTGTGTTGGGCAATTAAAATGCTTTCAAAAATGTTTGAGAAAGTTTAGCAATTAATTGGTAGTTTTTCACCTTACCTTTTGGAGCCTTCTTGTGATTTGGTGTTATATTAAGAGATGCTTTCCATATTTTATGAAATGTTCCTTGAGATGAGAATTAAAGACAAATTTTTCATACAGGAATAGAAAGAGAAGAATAACATCTTTTTAGAAAAATTGCAGGAAGACTATCAGAATAGTGAACTCATTATTAAATTAAGAATATTCGTTTTCAATGGCCGATACTTAATAATTTAAAATAGGTCCAATTTGGGTTGAAATAGTCCTTGGAGAATGAAATGAATCAAAGTCACCCATCGCAAGTACATCCGATCTCCAGAAAACATAGCCATATGCAAGACAGTGTTCATGTGAGTCAATTACGTCATTCCCAGCAACTAGCTATGTCACGAAGTTCTGTTTATCGTATTTTGAAAAATTAAGTCCTCAGTTAGTTAGTTAGTTTTTAGTTTTAATGACTTCTTTACTTCTTAGTATAATATGATTTTGTAATACTTATTAATATCTTAAGCCTGATTGGTGGCTTCCGATGCGTATCTCTCAAATAGGATGATTCCAAACTTCTCCAGAATCTTATTAAACTTTCTCCTTAGCATTGACGGTAGCTCTCTTGAAGTTATGTTCATGATAGTAGTCCATTCTTCGAACATTGTTCCCTTTCCTTGGATAGCTGCTTTCAAAACTATTTTTGGTATCGGTCTATCTTCCATTTCAATTATCTTTACAATATATTTAAAGTGTATGGCAAGGGTGTCCATTATCAAAGGTGGTGTACCTGTTTCTAGGTAAATCATATAATTTGGTGTATTTTTTGGTAATCGAAATATTCTTTAAACAAAATATCGAAGAAATCTTTTCACAGTTTCAAAACAGGAATGTCTCTAAACTTGAGCCCAGTAAAGCAGGAATGACAGCGCTGTAGAGCTGAACAACTTTTTTTTAGCACTGTGCTCAACGAACCTATTCCTGATGCACCTTTCCCATAACGAAGAGATTGCGCGCTTGGCCTCAGCCAATTTGTCCTCTAGATGTTTCTTCCTAAGTATTTGTACTAGCGCACGATATCTATTGTCTGGCCATTATAGTTCCATTTTTCATTTCTTGAATATCTGCCACCTCCGAAATCATCATTTTCGATTTTTGCAGATTAACTTCAAGGTTCCACATTTTATCATGAGTTGAATGCCAATTTATGTTTCGGAGAACTGCACGATGTCGTCTGCATTTCCTATAAAGAAAGCGTATTTATAAAAATCAGCAATGTTCAACAGTGAAAAAAATGTGGTCTTTAGTCGAATAACTTTTCCTGAAACCAGCCTAGAATTCTGATAGAATTTTTCTGTCATCTACCCACTTTGACACAGTCTGTTGTGAAAGAGTCCAGCAAATAGCTTAGCCCAGGTGTAAAAAAAAGAAATCAATCTCTTATTTGCTAGTTAATTTTTTTCGAAGCGGGTAGATAATTGATTTTTGGAAATCTTCAGGGCTGACGCACTTTCGAAAATTCGGTTGAATTCAGATGTTAACAGATAAACACATTTTTCATTGGCGTGTTTGAAGAATTCGAAGGGAATACGGTCATCCCACGGGGCTTTATTAACTTCCCATAGGAAGTTATTGTAATGGGTCCGATTTGTCGAATTGAAAATGTTGACATTTCTCGATGTTTCAAGGGCCCTAGTGTCGAAACAAAAGATTTTTGGAAAGATGTCTGTTCTTACGTCCTTATGTCCGTACGTTGGCGACGTTTTTTTTTGTCGTCCATAGCTCAAGAACCAGTATAGATATCGATATCAAATAAATTTTTTTATACAGATAATAGTGCAGAAAGATGCACAAAGGGCTGTCAAGAAAATTATTATAATTTCTTAAAGGGTGCTCATATCAGCACGAATATCCAGATTTCCAAGCGTCTCTTGTTGTTTTTAAGTTTGTTTGATAAACGTTTCGACTCTTATCATTCCATATCAGTTTTGGGACAAGGTGAAACTTTTTTGTGTTGACTGGAAATTTTGATGTTGTACACGAAATTGCAATTTCGAACGACATTTAATCTGAAAATATTTCGACTCTTTCTTCAAAATTACTTATGACATCATTCTGTTTTACAGATATTTTTTTTTATAATAAGCGCACACTCAAAGGGATAATACTACCCTTATTATGTAGACACAGTGTGAGCACTAGGAAAGGGAGAGAGGGGTTGAAAGGAGGTGTCGGTGCACATTAGTTTTGAATTCCTGAATATTGCAATGGCTGGGAAAGACAGAGTGTGGCAAGGCATTCCACATTCGCATAGTACGGCTAAAAAACGAATCTCTGTACTTGGCAGTAAGACCGAAGTTGTCCTCGAGGGTATATTGATGAGCATTCCTATTAGCGCGAGTAATACGGTTGAACTGTTTGAGGGGAGGAATGCAACTGGCTATTTCTCTAGAGCATAAACCATTAAAATAACGGTGAAAGAGGGTGAGACAAGAAACATTTCGACGATGTTCAAGCGACGTAAATGATCTTATGATGGTAATATCACCATCAATCTAAATGCTCTACGTTCAATACTGTCCAAGGAGCTTAAGTAATTTGCAGGAGTACAAGCCCAGATATGGGAGTTATACTCAAGCTTTGGACGTATATAATTCTTGTAGATAACAGCAAGTTCAGATTTTCAGTCTTGCCATCTATGGATAATGGCAAGGGGGGTATATCTCGCTTTAACGATACAAGACAGCATTGGGTTTTCGAGGCATTAAATTCCACGCGGTTTCTTATTCCCCATTGTACAATGCTTTTTAGGTTGGAATTTAATGAGCTTAACATATTTTCTCTTTCTAGTTCCACATCCGAAGAAGAGGGATGTGAATCTGAAAACGAATATGAGAAGCTAAGAGTACTATCGTCAGCGAAACAGACAGGAGATCATTAATAAAAATGAGAAAGAGTGTTGGAGATAGAACAGAGCCCTGGGGCACACCAGCATTTATTTTGTGGTTTTCAGACTTGAATCCATCCAATACAATTTGTATTGAACGATTCGAAAGGTAATAACTAATCCAATGAAGGAGGGATTCATGAAAACCGAAAGCACGCATTTTCGATAAGAGAGCCTGATGCCAAACCCTATCAAATGCTTTTGAAATATCAAGTTCAATAATCTTACTTTCTCCAAAACGATGTAAAGATATGAAGGTATACTCTCCTTAAGCCTCTCCTATACAACTTTTATTCCGAACATGACATTTGAATTCATCTGCCAGCTCCAAGACCCCAAGTCCTCAGCATCCATACAAGATTCATTTGATAAACAAAATGTTGATGTTCGGGAAAGTAAACACCAATTTCAAGGATCGCAGTATTATATATGCCAGGATTGCGAAGGTGGACATTTACTTGACATTATTTTTCGTCATTAATTTGGAGGTTTTTTGCTTCTGCTGGGACACCCTAAGGCGTATAAGCAGTTCACCTTAAATAGTAGACATTTTGCTTTTTAAAGGCTATATTTGAAGACTTTCCCATCTTATCTTCACCTTGCTTTAATACAAGAAACCTAAGTAGGGGACCTGATTTGTTTTTAATTTTTTTGACTTGCATATATTTTGTTGTCAATTTTAACATCCTTTTCTTGAAATCAATTCTGCTGACAGCTTCCGCTTACGTCAAAGGACTGCATTAACAAAAACCAATGGAATTGAAGTCTTGAAGTCTTAACATGTTACAGAGGTATAAGGTAAGTGCATATAATATGCAAATCAATATGATACCATGTTCGTAAAAAAAATAAAAACAAATATAAAATAAATACCAACATCAAAAAATAGAAAGTCTTGCAGGTCCTGCTGATGAAGCAGGAATATGTGTAAGCTTCGCACATATCAGAATAAAGCAGGTGTAACAATTCATTGCGCTGAGTGGCCACTGACTGAATGCCACCGTTGCGTCGAGTAGAGTCGAGTAGCGTCGTCGTCGTCGTCAGTCGTCACGAGAATCCACTGATGCGTAATACACGACTGCCAGGCAAGGCAACCAGTCTTGGTCCCGTCCCGATTGTATGTAATGTACACACACCACACCATCAATGTCCTATATTCGGACTTTTATTCAAATCATTTTGCATTGCGTATCAAAATTTTGTTGCGGTACCATTCGTCGTCGGTCGTCGCGTCGCATCCTTTTGGGATATATGTTGTGTTTGTAGCAAACAAAAGACCAGTTTTGCATTGCCTGGTATGTAATGAGTCAGCGAGAGAAAGGCACACGCCAGGCGGCCAGCATCAACACCGCCATTTCCCCACTTAATTACTAATAACGAAACGAGTCCTGCCTACAAAAACAAACACAGCCCGCGTCAATCCTTAGCGGCACCAACAGCAACAGCAGCAGCATTGGTGATGGTGGCGCGGCGGCACCACTGTCCTTTTGCAACAGTACATGGAGGGGGAGCGGTATAACAGACCGATTTCAATGATGCATTATTATTGGATGTCGTGCCCCGTGCTTGCGTGCGGTTTCTTCGAATTGCTATATGTGAAACCCCCCGCACACCAGATTATTGTCGACATCCAACGATCCAAACAGGAATTCGCTGAACCAAAAAGCACGATCTTCCTACTCCTCCTCCTCCTTCTCCACGTTCTGAAACGCTACTCTCCTACTTGTTGCCACTTGTATATCAAAAATTATTATAAAAATTACCAAGAGTCCGAATCCCGGGAAAAAATTCCATCGTAGGGAACTTGCTGAGGCCGACTTATACATTTCTTTTGTCATTAATAGATTCTTGGTCACATTACTCTTCTGATGTGGTAATACGCAACTTGTGGAGCTTGTGACATCGCCTTGCACATGGACATATATATTTTTATATTTTATTCTCATGCGAGAAAACGCTCTTAAACGAATCGAACATATTGCCAATAATTACCGAATCGATTAAGTGAAGATTGCTTTTAAGTGTAACAGCATCCAGCAAAACCAACAGATCTCCTTCTTAAGCAGATACCGTGCTTCGCACTCGCTTAATTGCTTAATCGAGAAAAGTTGTGGTAAAGCATCAGCATCAGCATCAGGAGCACTGTGTAGTGGGAATTGGACACTGGACACTGGGCACTGGGTAGCTCAAGAGGCCTTATCATGTGGCACTGTAAATATCGAGTAATTAGCTACTTTTAATGGTTGTATTAACAACAACAAACTGATGAGGTTAAACTTCGTGTCATGCACCTTCTCGTTTAGTTAAATGGTTTGTCTTCTTTTTGTTGGTTTCATTTTTGGTGTAGGAGATTTTCTTATCGAAGATACATCGGTGTGTTACTTAAAGCAACATAAATGGAAACTAATTTGAGGCGATAACAAAAGGGTTAAAATTTAAATCGAATGTAATCAGTTCTTCAGTCTCGTGCAATTTGCCTCCGACTGTGTCGCTGTCCTTTGCACCAATTGGAGATATATTATTTAAGGTTTAAGATCAGACATATTGTTTAAGATGCATATTTTTAATTCAAGAAATGGTACCGGGTTTTTCAATAAAGGCTCAATAATATTGTTTTTTAAATCAATTCATTATATCCTTATCGTTGATAGCAAATCCACGTTTTGATAGCTTACGTTGAAAAATGTTATCATGTTTAGAAGTTGTTTTTCCTAAACTAGTCTTCGTTTTGAATACCTCGCTTTTGAAATTTGACAGGTAAAATCAATGTCAATATAAAATATTGAATGATACACGCTTCAGCAACGCATTAAAATAGTTAAATTTCTCTACAAAAATGGTGAACATTTTTAAGTCACAATTCGCAGTTTCGCTAGAAAATAAGACCTCTTATTGTAAAACCCTTTATTTACAAATTCAAACTTTTTAAAATACAAATATTTGTATTTGATTGAAAAAAGAAATAACCTAAATGATTTTTACGAAAATAGTGAATTTTTGAAGATATTAGTTTTAAAAATTATTTTATCAAATCTAACAATTGTGTAAAATTGAAACTGAATTACAAAAAAGCTAATTTCGAAGGCATAGTGAATTACATGGTGCATATTCCGTGGCGTGAGTATTTTTGTTCTTTGGATTTATTACATTTTTATGACTTTTTTATTGATACCCTGAAATTGGCAATATTGATATGAATGTTCCTAAAGTTAAAATTAAAACAAATTCCAAGCCGCCTTGGTTCAATTAAAAGCTAAGTAACTTAAGCAATAGAAAAAACAAGGCTTATAAACGTTTACGGATAGCAGAAAATAAAGATGAACTACAAAATATTTATATCCAATTGGAACGAGAATTCGATGTTCTTAACAAATTTTTATTTCAAAATTATATTTTATCAATTGAATCTAACCAAACAAAAATTGTAAGTCATTCTGGTCCTACATCAAGAGTAAAAAAAATTCGATTGGTATTCCCAGGTGTATGAATAACCTTGGTTCAACATTTTCTAATTTATCAAGTATTTGCATTTCCTTCGCACACTATTTTGAAATAATTACGCTAATTCGAATGTAAGTTCAGCATGGACAGCCGAATATTTGTCTTTTGGGTGTAAGGCAGATATTGGTTGCTTAGAAGTAAATATTTCCGAAATTGAAGATGGTCTCTTGAGTTTAAATGATGACAGTAAACTAGGTCCAGACGAAATTCCACCTATTATTCTTAAAAAATGTGAACCACTTTTCCTAATTTTTAATAGCTCTTTAAAGAACGACGAATTTCTTCCATCATGGAAGGAATCATGTTTAAACCCTATTCACAAATCAGGGTCTAAGTAGCAAATATCCAACTACCGTGCGATTTGTAAATTGTCGTGTATTCCAAAACTTTTCGAGAAATTGAAAAACTAACATTTTTAGTTATATGAAAAACTAACATTTTTAGTTAAGGAACACATTTCACCGCTACAACATGGTTTCGTTGCAGGAAGATCAACAACGACTAATCTTTCTATTTTCTCCAATTTCATTTTAAATAATCTCGAAGAAGGACATCAAATTGACGTAATTTATACCGATATTTCAAAGGCATTTGATAGAGTAAGTCACTCTATTTTAATTAAGAAATTAAAAAACTTTGGATTTCGTTCTAAGTTTTTGAAATGTTTGGAATCTTATCTTAAGGGTCGAGTTCAATTTGTTTGCATTGACGAAGTTACCTCTAAACCAATTTTGGTTTCATCTGGTGTGCCTCAAGATAGCCATCTAGGACCACTTCTTATCCTAATTTTTATAAATGACTTACCTAGTATTTTCTCAATTCTATAGTCAACTTTTTTTCGTCGATGACTTAAAGTTTTTTCGTTGCAAAAAATCTAATATGTAATGACTGTCATCTATTACAAGACGATATTTCGAAATTATCCCAATGGTGCACGAAAAACCAATTATATTTAAATGTCGCTAAATGTCAATGTTTTTCTTTTTGCCGCAACTTTTCTGAAATCATCTTTGAATACAAAATTGAGAATCAAGTTCTAGAAAGAGTAAGGGAGAAGAAAGATCTTGGTGTATTTTTTTACACAAATTCCATGCTCGGTTTTATCAAACGCAATAGCATAGACTTTAAAGACCCTTCTACTCTCAAATCGCTTTTTACCTCATATATGTAAGACCAATCTTGGAATACTGTTGTGTAATCTGGAACCCTTTTTATAACATTCAATCTAAAAGAATTGAAATGGTCAAAAATAAATGTACAAGATTCACTATTAAAAAATTTGGGTGGAACATCGAAACTCCATCATACAAAACTAGATGCCAACTTTTAGCTATTCAATAACTTGAAAATAGACGTAAAGTGTTTTCTGTGATGTTTATTAGTGATATTTTATCATATCCTATCAAATGCCCTTTTTTTGTCTTTAATAAATTTGAATGCTCCATCGCTACAACTTCGAATACGTTGAAGATGTACACAGAGTTAAGTATGCGAAAAATAACCAATAACCCGCTGTGTCAAAGAAACAAACTTAATATTAAATTGTATTGATTTAGATTTTCAATTAAGTAGATCTTCTTTGAAAAATAAACTATTACTGTATTTTCATTTCAATTGATTTTATATTTTAATTATGTATGAACAAATTAATTATATATTTTTATTTATATTTTATTTTTATATATTTTTCATGTTAATTATATTTTAAGTATTTATATTTAACTTAGGTTTATTTAATAAATCTTACACATATAAATAATTATCTAGTAGTCTAATATTGTAGATTTTTAAATCTCATATTGATGAATAAATAAATATTAATGTTTAAAAACAAATGAAGTCGCTTTTATATCCCTTTTTCTATACCTAGAAATTTGGTTACCCTTACTGTGCCAAGACGCAGTGTGAAAGGAAGAGAGGGATTGAACCGAGGTGTTAGTATACATGGGTTTTGAATTACTAATATTGCAATAATTGGGAGGAACAGAGTGTTGTAAAACATTCCATATTCCCGTAGTACGGTTAAAGACCAAATCTCTCTCTGTACTTGACAGTAAGATCAAAGTTGGGATCGAGTGTGTACTGATGAGCATTCCTGGAATTTAATGAGCTAATCATACATTGCCGTTGAAGATCTATATCCAAAGAGCAGAGTTGTGAATCTAAAAACGAATATGAATTTCCGTCGTCAGCGAAACAGGTGAATGGTTTAGAAGTTTCAGACAGGCAATCATTATTAAAACGAAAAAGAGTGTCGGAGACAGAACAGAGTCCTGAGTTTCTCAGACTTAGAAGAAGAAATTCGTCAAAACCGGAGGCTTGCAAATTCTTTTAAAATATTGAGTGCAGTAATCTAACTTTAGGATTTGTTGCACTATTCGGTGAGATAAACCATCAGATCACCGATGGACGTATTGCTAGGAAAGCCTTATTGCCGGTCATTACAAAGCATTCTATCTTCGATATATTTCTTGAACTGAAAATTATTCAGCGTTTCCATGACCTTGAAAAGAAGGCACAAAAGAGGTTGGTGGATTTTTGGGTATCGACTGGATAAATGCCTTTGTGCATTCACTAGGAATGACACCTGAAGAGTAGGATAGGATGAAAAGTAGTAGCGTTAAAAGATCTTTAAGGACTTTGGCTACCTTACGTGTGCGAAGAAGATTGGAACCATACAATCATTTACACTCTCAAGTACAGGCAGTCATAATACTCTCTTGAACTTAGGAACCTATGACGAAGAAGAATTTGTTTTCAACAAAGATCCAAATCAAACACAGTTCATGACAATGATTGAAATATTCCGAAAATTGAATCAATGTTTTACCTAACACATATATTTTTTACGTTTTGGAACAACGAAACGGCTCTACGATTCTTTACGATGGGTGCTTTTAGAGATATCCAGTACATTTTCTTTCACTTGTCTACTCTAGTATTTTGCAGAGCGTCTTAAATTTCAACATCCAAATTGTAAATTTTTCTAACTTTAGGTCACAAGATGACAAAATTGATCCCATCTGTAATTTTTTTCTCAAGTTACCCAACAACTTCACGCATTTCCTTTAAAATCTCATAAGGATTCCAAAGTTTTTGTTCTGTCAGATTTCGACTAAATTTTCTTTACTAATAGCTTAAAGACGAAATACGATTCGTTGATAACCTGGAATTTCAGTGTCTTTCAAAAAATGTGTCCAAGAATATAATATACAACTTTTCTAACAGAAAGTAATTCGGCTACGAATTATGTTTTTATGTCACATAATAGATAAATTAAAGGAAGGATACATTCTTCATAAAGCTCACTTAGGGCGCACCATTCCCAAAATCTTTCGAACAGATGATGTTACTAACCAAAATTTTTCTCAAAACTATGACTGAATGTAATGAACTTTTTTAGATATCGTGTTTGATTATGATTTTTGAACTGGTAATTTTTTTTACGTAAAACTTTATTAGGTTGTAAATAGAAATAAGTTTTTATATTTCACTTCGAATGAAAAACATAAATTACTGGTTAGCCATATTCAGAATCAAAGCATATGAACCAAAATAAAGATGCTCCAATAATTTCAGTCTTCACACATCATCGGCAGCATTTTTGCCAAACTAATTTTTTATCAAGATATTTTTTTATAATCTACAAATTCGCGTAACTAACTATACCTTTATATTTTCTCGAAACGCTTCCAACACACATTTGACTCACTAAACATACTTATTAAGCCTTTTTGTTTTGAGGTCGCGCATAGCACCTGTATTAATTTTAATCAAAACTTCCAAATCTAAATGAGCTATTTGTAAAACACACAAATCCTTCTAAATAACCCCATAATGCCTTGTTGGCAGAATCCAGAATGTGTTCCGTTCCGAATTGTTATTCAAAAACTTAGGTTAACATAAGTTGCCCTGAAGGTATCCACTTTTTGTTTGGGTTGCTTTGCTTTTATATACCCAATTCACCATCACCACAACTAACACCATTCATCTTTTGGTTTTATTGTCGGTGGAAAAAACTTAACACCTTATTTTAACTGGCACTAGGTGTAGGTATAACTTTAAACATGATGGAAAGGTTTCTTAAATAAGTGCATGAGTCGTAAGATTTTGCTGTCATACGCAAGACTTTATCCATTTCTGAAATTTGTTTCCAAAATTGGTTTCGCGAAGTATGGAAAATTTCAGAAATGTTTTGATAGGGCTTCCAAAATACCAGAGTTCAGAAGATATTAGGCAAAATTTCACAAAACCAATACTAACCCTGAAGAGCTAATGAAAGTCAGACTTCTAATAACAAAACAAAACTCCAGACCAGACCATTGAAGAAGTTGAGAGATCTACAATTCTTCATCCTTCCTTTTCCTTTCCCTATGGTGTCTTCCAAGGTTTCTAATGATACGCTCTCTTGCGCATGATCAACGAGCTCGGCTTGGCGAAAAGTAAAACTATATCGAAGCAAGCCTGTCAATGCCCCTATTTGTGGTTATGGTACGAGGTACATATAGGATATATAGAGGCTTCATGGAAATTTGTATAATTTACAAAAATGAATGAACCAAACCAAATTCTCAACAACCGACCGACTTCGAATGGAGACGCGGCAGACTTCGAGCTGGATGCAAATTTAATGCGAATTTCGTTCTGTTGATCATCGTAAATTATCATCGTCGTCGGTCGTAGTCGTCGGCTATATCTATACCAAGACCATAAGACCAAACTTGCTGTTGCCATCACGCTGATGATAGGCGATAATAGGTTAACGCGGTTGCCACTTACCACTTAGTGTCAGAGTTGGACAAACAAACTTTTCGGTTGCGGTCGGAAGTCGAAGATGTAGTCCCCGAATAAGTGGTTTTGCATTTAAGACGTGCTGAAGCCGATGTGGTTTGCATTCGTTTAGTTTTGTAAATATATTCGAGTTTATATTTTGTTCTTTGATTTTTTTTTTTTAAAGCTTGGACCTCTTGCCATTGGTGTTTTTATTACAAATAACATCATATGGATGTGATTTAAATCAAATTAACCAGTTGAAGGTGCCACTTTAGATGAAGAGATAAGACTTGGGGCTCGACTCTTCGAATTGATTGTGAAGTTTTGAAGATTTATGGGGTCTGAAAATAAAAATAAGTACCTATCGGATGAATTGATATGGAAATGTTAATTCGAAGATTTTTTTACTGAATTCATTCTGTTGAAAAATTATTTGTGTAGCAATTAAAAATTATTATTTTTGGCAATCATAGAATCTCCGCATAAAGCAATATCTCTCCTTCGGAGTGTGGAATCATTTTTAATTTTCGCTAATTAAAAATTATTAGTGTATTTTAATTAAATTAATATCTAAGAAAAGAATTAAGAATATTGTAGATAACTCAGATTCATGCATGTAGTCAACCTGAGAAATAAACGCTCTATCTATCTGTATACGTGAAACTCCAGCGGAAGTGAAACAAATAAAGGTTTTTATTGGAAAACTAATTATTTGGAGCTACCGATTTTGTTAGTTCTTTTAATGATACACAGCCGTCAGCCAAATGTACCTTAACAGAAGAAAAAGTACCATGAGTTCAGCTAAATTATAAATCCTATACAAAATACATTTTCGTCCCAAAATGTTATTTTTAGTAATAAACACCAGAAATCCCAGAATTTTGCACAAATATATGTATATTTTTAACTTCCCATACTAAGTTATTGTAATGGGTCCGATTTATCAAATTGAAAATTTTGTCATTTCTCGACGTTTCGAAATAAAAGATTTTTAGAAAGATATCTGTGCGTCCGTACGTCCTTACGTTCGCGACGTTTTTTTCGTCATCCATAGCTCAAGAGCCAGAAGAAATATCGACTTCAAATAAATTTTTTTATACAGATAATAAGGCAGAAAGATGCAGAAAGGGCTCTCAAGAAAATTGCGTGGGTGTTTTTTTTTACCATAGCAGTTTAAGAAAAAGGTGAACATTTTGGTCAAGCTTAAATATCTCATGAACCAATAACGCTAGAGACTTGAATTAAATTTTATATTATATATTGTGAAGTGATACAAAACAATTATATTTTTGGAAATAAAATCCAATTAACGTTTTTTTTTATAAATCAAATAAAGTGAAAAAAAAAATTGCACCCTCGAAAATTTTACGACTAAAATATGATTTCATCTCCAAAACAATTTTGTGCAACGAAGAATAATGTTTTTGACATCTGATAAAATTTTGAAAAAATCTAATTGACAATTTTTTTATAAAAAATAAAAACCCAAAAAAAACATTACTCAAAGTTGGTAAAAACTGAATTTCGACTCAAATATCTTTTCAAAAATTTTAAATTATGGATTTCAACTAATTTTAAGTTAATAAGAAATATTGTTTTCAATATTCAGACAAATTTTGAGAAAAATCGATTTGACAATTTTCTTACAAAAAATAAAAACCTAAAAACAATTAATAAAAGTTCGTAAAAATTGATTTTCGACTTAAATATCTTTTTTATAATTAAAAATATTGGCTTCAAACTAATTTTATTCACAGAAAATATAATTTTCGACATTCAGTTAATTTTGTATTAAAATCCAACAGTCAGTTTTTTCATAAAAAAAATAAAATCTACAAAAAATATTACGCAAATTTTTTAATAAATGCTGGGGTGCAACCCACACTGATAACTTCCCATCCCGTCTGTCGATTTGTCTTGCTTAAAAGTTTGTAGGTTTTCGTATTTTGTTAACAAAATTGTTACTTGAATTATTCTTAAAAATTTTAAAATTACCAACAATATTTTTCATATAAAGAAATAGTTTAGTTTGAAAATCTAGTTTTGTTAAATAGATTTTTAGTCAAAAACAAATTTTTAGCAATTAAAGTAGCATTTCTTAAATTTTTACAAGTTGGATGAATGAAATTAATTTGAGAGATATCAAGATACGAACATCAATTTTTACCAAATGTGTGTAGTATTTCTTGTAGATTTTATTTTTTTTATGAAGAACGGACTGTTGGATATTTATAAAAAAAACTATTGAACATCGAAAACAATATTTTCTGTGAAATAAAAAAAGTTTGAAGGCCATACTTTTAATTTTTGAAAAGCTATTTGAGTCGAAAGTAAATTTTTACCAAGTTTTAGTATTGTTTTTTTGTTAGGTTTTTATTTTTTGTAAGAAGACTGTCAATTTGATTTTTCTCAAAATTTCTCAGAATATTGAAAACAATATTTCTTATAAGTTAAAATTAGTTGAAAGCCATAATCTCAAATTTTTGAAAAGATATTTGAGTCGAAAATCAATTTTTACCAACTTTTGTTAAATTTTCTTTTAAGTTTTTATTTTTTGTAAAAAAAACTGTCAATTTTATTTTTCTCAAATTTTTTCAAATGTTGAAAACAATATTTTTTAAAAGATAACAGTAGTTTAAAGCCAATATCTCAAGGTTTTGAAAAGATATTTGAGTCGAAAATCAATTTTTACCAACTTTTGTTAAATTTTCAAAAAATATACTTGTTTGGTATCACGTTACAATGTATTATATAAAATTTAATTCAAGTCTCTAACGTTTTTGTCTCCTGAGATATTTAGGGTTAACCAAAATTTTCACCTTTTTTTTAAACTGCTATGGTAAAAAAGCAACCCACAAGAGCCCTATCTGCATCTTTCTGCCTTATTATCTGTATAACAAAATTTATTTGAGGTCGATATCTCTTCTGGTTCTTGAGCTATGGACGACGAAAAAAACGTCGCGAACGTACGGACTTATGAACGTACACACGCACGCACAGACATCTTTCTAAAAATCTTTTATTTCGACTCTAGGGACCTTGAAACGTCGAGAAATTTCAAAATTTTCAATTTGAAAAATCGAACCCATTACAATAACTTCCTATGGGAAGTTAAAAATTAAACAGCAGGAATCTGAAATGCTTTTTTGATGAGCGTTTAAAGCAATAAGTAAATTTGCGTCATTAAATTAGAGGTATTGAAGAAAAAGAAGTTTCGCATCTTCTTTTTTTTTATTGATTTCATCAGTAACTTTTGCTGTACCTACCATCGAAAGTGTAAAAAATTGAAAGGCCATGCCATCATTTTTGTTTTTTTTTGGAATTTTGTTAAAATTCTAACTCTTTTTACAAAATAAATTTAACTTTAAATGCAATTTTTCTCTTTGAAAAAAAAAAATACTTGGCTAGAATTCGTCCTATTGCATTCAGTCTAAGTCGGACTTTCAGACGTGTAAGACGCGTAAACTCTATCGTGTGTGAGTATTTAATAATAATCAATCATTACCAAGCGCGCTATATCACCCAAACCCGAGGACAAGCAATTGTCCTTGGATAAAAAACTTTGTGCCAACATGGATCATTTATCTAATAAAAATACTCCAAATTGGAAAGATTCAAAATATTGGAATCCCCTGCAGTGTCAACCCGATAATGATCTTGAAGAAGAAGTAATGGACGATGTTGTGTCGCCAACTACTCAAAAAAAAAGCTATGTTCCACCAATTAAACTTCTTAAAAAACCAATTGAATTTGTGCATAACTTAATGAAATCATTAAATATCGCAGAATATTCATTAAAAAGACTATCTATTGGTATAAAAATAGTGTGTGAATCCATTGAAAATTATAATTCTGTCCTAGCTAAACTCAATGAAGAAAATTGTCAATTTTTTTCGCATGATCTGATTAGTGCAAGACATTTCAAAGTGGTGCTTTATGGCTTAGATGATGTTGAAGTAAATTCACTAAAAACAGAACTAATTAAACTCGGTTTGAAGTGCATAGATGTTAAAAAAATATCTAAAAAATATGATCATTATATTGACACTATCTATATCATTTCATTAGAAAATGGTTCAATCAAATTAAATGATTTAAAAAAAAACTTTCGTTCAATTTTGCATACGCAAGTCAACTGGAACATACAACGTAAACTTAAAGGTAAATTAACACAATGTCACAATTGTCAGATGTTCGGTCACGGCGAACGTAATTGCCATATTAAAACATATTGTGCTATCTGCGCTGGTTCTCATCAGACTGTCGATTGCACAAATATGACAAATATTAAATGTGCCAACTGCAACGGTGATCATAGAGCGACTGACCCTACATGTATAAGTCGAACAAAATATTTGCAAATCAAAGAACGTTCATCACCAACAAAATCATTTTCGTCATCACAACGCTTGGCTGCAGCAGCAACAACAACAACACAATGTGCTTTCACTCCTAGTCACCATCAACAACCGGTTTTATTAGAGTCAATGACCGATTTTCCTCCAATTCGTCAACGAAGACAAGCCCCTTTAGATAAAATCAATGTACCCAGCAATTCAAATACACACCTTAAATCTCCAACAAATATTGCATGGTCAAATGGATCACATGTTGGTGTCACTGCAAGCCCTGTACCTGTTAGCAACAACAATATATGCAACAACTCACTTTTCTCAATGGAAGAACTTAATTCTCTATGCATGGAGATGATATCAAGTTTAGCTAATTGTAAAACTAGAGTAGACCAATTTAATGCCATCGCACATTTAGCGACTAAATTTTTGTATGCAAATAATGATAAGTAACATGATGTTAAACGAATATATAAATATTATTACATGGAATGCTAGAGGTATTCGCAGCAAATACTTAGAATTTATAAATTTTTTAAATTGTAATATTGTTGATATTGCGTTGGTGACCGAAACTTGGCTTTCATCTGAAGTTAGGTTACCTTCTTCAAATTTTAATTGCTACCGCGTTGATAGAACAGACCAAAGGGGTGGCGGCGTTGCAATTCTAGTAAGAAAATCAATTCAACACTCACTTTTGCCAATTTTCGCTACTAAATGTATAGAAAACATTGGTATAGAAATTAAGGTAGGTAATGGAAAAAATATAAAGGTATTTTGCGTTTACTTCCCCGGCGGGTCATCATCTGAATATAAGAAAAAATTGCTTAAAAGAGATTTGTCTAAGTTTTTTTCACTTAAAGACGATTATTTGATTGGTGGGGATCTTAATTGTCGCCATAGAGATTGGGGTTGTCTACGAGCAAATGCTTGGGGCAATATATTGTCAAACCTTCTTCTCACATTTCCTGTCTCTGTTCTATTTCCGTCCAGTCCAACTTATTTTCCTTCATCGTCCCGTGGAAGTCCATCCGTGCTTGATCTGTTTGTTACTAATGTTCAAACTAAAATTTCACCACCTTTTACTGTGAATTCGTTAAGTTCAGATCACGTACCAGTTTTTTGTCATCTTCTTTGGTCAGGGGTTGAGAACGTTAAATGTTACTTAAACCTTAAAAATACTAATTGGTCATCTTTTCGTTCAAAAATTAAAAAGAAACTGCAAACAAATTCCTTAAATTTAGAAAATATTTCTAGTAATGCCGATGTTGATGGTATTGTAGAGACCTTTACTGAAACTATTTTAGGTTGTGTTGATGATTGCGTTCCAAAACAAAAGGTTAAAAATCGCTCAAAAATACTTCCAAAAGATGTTTTAGAACTGATTAAAATAAGAAATATTCATAGAAGGAACAGGCAGAGGTACCACCATCCCTTCTCTCAAAGTATGGTGTCGTACTTCAACAAACGTATTACTTCTGCAATTGAAAATTTACGTAATCAAGAATGGAACACAAAATTAAAATTCCTAGAACCTGGTGCAAAACCTTTTTGGAACATAGTAAAAATAATTAAAAACAAAAATAGAAATATGCCGTTCTTGAAAACACAGTCTGAAACATTATATACTGACTTTGAAAAAGCTGAAGAACTTGGCGCAGTTTTTTTAACAAACCATAGAGTCTCTCAACACTTAGGAGAAAACACAACAAACGCACTAGTTGAAGAAGCTTTAGAAAATTTTAACAACTCAGAAATTATAACTCCTTCTCATTACTTTGTGAAAGACAATGACATTAAAAATATTATTAAAACATTAAAAGTAAGGAAAGTAGGTGGTATTGATAATATTAAAAACATTTATCTTAAAAATTTACCTCCGATAGGTTATGCATATCTTACATTCATAATTAATGCTTGCCTGAAACAGCAATACTTTCCAAATTCTTGGAAAGAAGCTAAAGTTATACCTATCATCAAAGCAGGTAAACCTTTAGAAAGTCCCCAAAGTTACAGGCCAATTAGCCTTTTAAGTAGTGTAAGTAAAATCCTAGAAAAAGTCCTTAAACAAAAAATAGGAAAGTTTATCTATGATAAAGAAATTTTACCAGACCAGCAATTTGGATTTAGACAATTTCACAGCACCTCTCATCAAGTTAAGAGAATCTGCGAAATTGTCAAAAGAAATCGATCTCTAGATAGATCTAGTGGAATGATCATCTTAGACATTGAAAAAGCGTTTGATTCGGTCTGGCACCATGGCTTAGTTTATAAATTGTTACGTTATAATTTTCCACCTCACTTGAGTAAAATTGTTCAAAGTTTTCTGTCTAAACGTCGTTTTAAGGTGCATGTAAATTGTGGTGTTTCTAGTTTGTTTGAATTTAATTTTGGTGTTCCCCAGGGTTCTGTACTTGGGCCAATCTTATACAACATTTATACTTCAGATTTCCCGCATCTTGAAGATTGTGAATCAGCAATATTTGCTGATGATACAGCAATACTATCATCGCATAAGTTCAGTCTCAATATTGAGACGAATCTCAAAAATGCAATTGAAGTATTGGAACGTTATTATAACAAATGGAAAATTAAGCTTAACTTGGAAAAAATGCAAGCGATCTTTTTTTCAAGAAAAAGAAAAGCTTGCTATCTTCCAAGTAATCAGCTGCAAATCAGTGGTATAAATGTTGATTGGGAAAAATCAGTTAGATATCTTGGTGTATACCTTGATTCTAAGTTAACGTTTCAGGAACATATAAACAAAACACTGAAAAAAATAAGTGTAGCCATAAAAATGCTTTACCCATTTATTCATAGAAGGTCTCTGTTATCAAATAAAAATAAAATAATACTGCACAAAGTAATTTTTCAATCTATCTTTCTGTATGGATGTCCCGTTTGGGGAGATTGTGCAAAATGCCACATACAAAAGCTACAAATTTCGCAAAACAAGATTTTAAAAATGATGTTGAGCCTACCATGGCATTATTCAACACAAGAACTTCATAATAGAGCAGGTGTTGAATTGATTTACGAAAGAATTCAAAGACTAAATGAGCGATTTATGTTAAAATGTAGTTTTGCTGAAAATAGTCTCATTAGTGAATATTGTTTATAAAATATTTTTTTTTTTCTTTTCTTAATTTGTACATATCGGGTGATTTTTTAAGAGCTTGAGAACTTTTTAAAAAAAAAAAACGCATAAAATTTGCAAAATCTCATCGATTCTTTATTTGAAACCTTAGATTGGTCCATGACATTTACTTTTTGAAGATAATTTCATTTAAATGTTGACCGCGGCTGCGTCTTAGGTGGTCCATTCGGAAAGTCCAATTTTGGGTAACTTTTTCGAGCATTTCGGCCGGAATAGCCCGAATTTCTTCGGAAATATTGTCTTCCAAAGCTGGAATAGTTGCTGGCTTATTTGTGTAGACTTTAGACTTGACGTAGCCCCACAAAAAATAGTCTAAAGGCGTCAAATCGCATGATTTTGGTGGCCAACTTACCGGTCCATTCCTTGAGATGAATTGTTCTCCGAAGTTTTCCCTCAAAATGGCCATAGAATCGCGAGCTGTGTGGCATGTAGCGCCATCTTGTTGAAACCACATGTCAACCAAGTTCAGTTCTTCCATTTTTGGCAACAAAAAGTTTGTTAGCATTGAACGATAGCGATCGCCATTCACCGTAACGTTGCGTCCAACAGCATCTTTGAAAAAATACGGTCCAATGATTCCACCAGCGTACAAACCACACCAAACAGTGCATTTTTCAGGATGCATGGGCAGTTCTTGAACGGCTTCTGGTTGCTCTTCACTCCAAATGCGGCAATTTTGCTTATTTACGTAGCCATTCAACCAGAAATGAGCCTCATCGCTGAACAAAATTTGTCGATAAAAAATTTGTCGATAAAAAAAACCGAACACTGATTTTGGTAATAAAATTCAATGATTTGCAAGCGTTGCTCGTTAGTAAGTCTATTCATGATGAAATGTCAAAGCATACTGAGCATCTTTCTCTTTGACACCATGTCTGAAATCCCGCGTGATCTGCCAAATACTAATGCATGAAAATCCTAACCTCAAAAAAATCACCCATTATTTGTATCATTTAATGTTATTATATTACTTGTAATTATATCTTTTTTTATTTTACTTGCATGGAATTATTTATTTATTTAATTTTTTGTTTTTTTTATTTATTTATTAATTTATTTGTTTATTTTATTACGTGTTTATTTATTTATGTATATATTTTTGTTATTATTAATTGTTTATTTATTTATTCAGTTATATTTTTGTTCATTTGCTTGTTTATTTATTTATTCACCTATTTATTTATTTATTTATTTATTTATTTATTTATTTATATATTTATTTATTTATTTATTTATTTATTTATTTATTTATTTATTTATTTTTCTATTTATTTATTTACTTATTTTTCTGTTTATTTATTTATTTATTTTTAATACAAATGTTTAATCATCTAGTCATTTTAGTTCTAAGTTTTCTCTTTTTATAGATAAAAAAATAAATAAAAACCAAAAAAAATCATAAAAGAAAAAAAAATTATATAGAAATATATAAAATATAAAAAAAATGTTAAAATATAATTTGCTTAATGAATTATATTACTATTATTGTTATTTATATATATAGATGTATATGTATATATATATATATATATATATTTTTTTTTTTTTAAATTTAAATGAAGGTTTTTTCTTTCGTGTTTTCCTTCAAACTCACTGTTATTATGTAAATAAATATTGTAAGAAAAAATAATGTTTCAGTAGAAAGATATTATGTATCAAATCTCTGTATGTAAAATGTGCGGTGGCAATCCTTGAAAAAAAATTATAACGAAATAAAGAAATCTATCTATCATCCTATTGCATTTATTTTTCTGAAAACATGGCTATTACATGTTCAAAAACGTGGATTTTACTGATAGCTATAAACGGCGCTGTTCCTTAAATTCGGATTCAAAAAATACTGACATTCTATCTACATACATACATAAGTACTGCTCTGATTCAGGCGAAATAATAATTTTTTTCCTAGGATTTCATACTGATTTGCCTAAAGATATACCACAGGAAAACAAATAACTAAAACTCCAATAAGTATACACTATTTCATGAACATACTCTGTTGCTTTCAATTTTCATATCCTCCTAAAAATATGATTTGCTAAGTTCTGCCAATCGTCTTAGAATAGGGTACATCAGATTTTAGAGATATTAACTGAATTAACCAACGTTCACCTACACATGTAGAGCTCTCTTTTGATTTTTTTTTTATCTAAGAGAGTCAAGTTGGTTATTCTTATTGGTAGCATGTAAAAATGATGAAAACGAACCAAAAAATAAAAGCGGAATGCTGTACTATTAATGTTACTTGAGCTAGAACGTAAACGGGTAGATTTTCATTATACACATGATTTTAAGGAAGAGAATATTTATAATTTTTGTTTTATATCATACTAGCGGGTTTACCCGGCTTCACCCGGGAGGTATTTAACTATTTTATATACAAAAAATGAGGATGATAAAACTACTATTTTCTTATATTTTACCTTTTTTATTTATTAATTTATATATTACCTCTGTACATATTTCTATTAAGGTTATAATACTTCTTTGTAAACAATATTTTTTTGTTCTTTGGTGAGGCGCATACGCATACATATAAACAGGGATTCGTGATGTCAAGGCTTGCAACCTTCAGCGTTTGTCCCTAAGCCTTATTGATAGACATAGCAAAACAAAGCTTAATAGGAAACTGTACTCGTTTAAATTCGAACGGGAATTCGTTAGTAATCATCGGTATCCTGGGAATGAAAACGACTGAGCCGGAAAGAATTTAAGCTTCAATCACGTTCCTCTGTATAGTTACTATCCGTAATCTAGTACCATTGCATAATTTCGGTGCATTTAAATTCCTCATAAGTATTATTGCAGCTCCAATTTCCAAGTCCAGTTTATGCGGAGGAAGTCCTGATGGATTCAAAGAATTCAAAAATTCAATTGGAATATCAATAGCATTATTTTGATCAGTCAGATTATCAATAGAAAGATAAGTTTGTTGATGGGCCTGAAACATTGACCGTTCGCGTAATCAATCATCCATTTTCTCTGAAATTTGGGCGACTTGCGGGTAAACATTAGCTATTCGTCTTGTCCAGTGACGCTAGTTGCAAATGTTGGTTCTATTAGTACTTCACCATCATTATTTAAAATATTTCCATTTCCTATATACCCAAAAGAGTTCTTGAAAATTGTGCTGCATTATTATCACCACGCACCCAAATGTACGCGCATATTTGTGGTCAATCTTAAAAGTTTGACTGAAGCACACAGAAACGACGATTTTATGCAAGCATTTATTTCATCACTTTTCGTACCGCTTGGCACAACTGACAATGTTTTGTCGAAAATAACCAGCGAACAGTATCACAACACCTCCCATCGGACGTTCATCAGCTCTAAAATCTCTAAGTGTACGATCCAGAGCTTCAGGGCCACCTTTATTTACCATAGTCGTTTCGACCCACACAATAAACGTCGTTTCTTTAAGCACTTTAGCTAGTGAGCTTTGTTTCGAGATACTACAAAATGGAGGCTGTTGTATGTATAGATAATTAATTATTGACTAACATTATCGGACTTTATTTATGCCCAAAAACCTGCTTCGTGATATCCCCTTTCATTTAAAAAAACTGCAAGACAATTGGATAAGAAGTTTCGAAGCCAAACCGTAACAAAGATTTCCTCTTTTGCTTGATTTCAGTTTCATATAATATAGATTAAACTTATCTCTAGCCCTTCTTAACAAAGATTTCACTATTTTTGTTAGTTTAGAGAATAAGTCTCAAGCGATGTTTATAAACCTTCAAATCTGTAACACAAAAACAGTGATTGCAACTTTTACGTTAATATTTCACTAATTTTGAGATGAAAAACCTTTTTTTTTGTATAGTTCCTTAAGTAAAAGTTCATACTCCTTTTCAAATTCATTCAAATTCAAATTTTGATATTTTTACCTCATTTTCGAACTTTCTATGAATCAATTTGACAAACAAAAACTATAAAGTTGACAAACAAAACATGGAAAGATACCAAAAACACTCGTCCAAATTAGATGGACATTTGAAATCATGATTCATGACTTTTGATATCAAAATTAATTGCTAAAAAACTTGTCTGACATTGATGATGCTTACATTAACTAGATTATATGCTTAATGATATAAGAAATTATGTTATGTATACATACTTTATCCAGTTTTTGTTTATTTTTGTATTTTTATTTTAGTGAAGACGATAAATTTAATGAATGGCTGGCAATCTATTTCATATGCTAACTTGTTTAAATTACTCAATTTTCCACAACCAATCGGTCGTAGAGTAATTTTGAAACTGGAATAGCCCAGAGGCATTTTGTCTGAATTAACGTGATCAATTAAAAAACTCTGTAACACTTCTTTAATCGACAAGTTTATATAGGTAAAACTATCATCGTCAGAAGCACCCAATGAAATTAAGAGTATTTTCATTGACGATATCAATAACAGCTTTAAGCATAGGAATGTTGTGTCTGCAGAAATATCAGCAGGAGTGTTTGTGATGGTTAAATAATAATGTTGTTAAAGTGAAGTGGTCGCAGACATAAATAAAAGTGCATACTCGAATTAATTAATAATATTTTTCGAGATCCAATGAAGCACTTAACATAATTGAAGGACACCTCAATTTGTTTATAAATTTGTTAAAATGGGAGGAAGTATCATTTTACAAAGTTTTTAACAGATTCCTCCTCTTATAAGTTTTGTTTATGTTTTTTCGTTCGTTCGTAAAATTTACTTGTTTAGTAAAATGGTAGGTGTTTCCTTCAATTATGTTGTTTCTTAATGGCTTAGCTTTGAAAAGAAAATCTCTTAATTTCATAATGATGCACATTCAAGTTTTTAAAATTAAGGAAACACCTCGTTATGAAAATTTCAAACTTAAGGAAATATAAAAATTCAACCGAAGAAAAAATTGAATTACAACTCAATTATAGTCAATGGTATATCCTTGACAATTCTTTTACGGTCATAATTCCAATTATTTTATATAAATACATGTTGTAATTTTATAGTTTCACGTCTAACACCTTTATGAATTATGTTTTAATATAGATAATGTGTTATGAGCTTTGAATTTTCCGCTGATTTTTTTGTTTGTGCTGCTGATGAAATTACGTTATCATGATAGTTAACTTGTCAATCATGGCTATTACAAAGTCAGTGCTCCATAATAATTATGGAGCGTTAATTTTCAAAACAAGTTAAGTTTATGTTGGTATCAAAGAAATCGCCTTGTTTTTTTATTTTCATTATGTCTTATACAGTTGTATATCTAAATTTGAGGTCTAGCTAGTCAGTATATTTATAATACAAAATTGATTGTCACAAGGAATCTAGCTAAACAAAGCTATTAAGGATTTTTTCAGAGCTTATTGTTTTCTTTTAGAGATTAACTTGCTTTTAGTTGCCCTGCGATTTATAGAACTATGCAATCTTAGTCAACTTTTTCCATTTTATTAGTATTATTCCGCTTTCAATTGTGTGTCGTGGATTTATTTACTACTTCGTCTCTTAAGAAAATATGTATATTAAGCGCCAAAATAATAAGGGTACGAAATATATCAGGTTCGCTTAAGGGAAGTATATTTTCAGAGAAATCTTGATTGGAAACCAGCAAAATTGTCTATAATTCACTTCAAAAGGTATGTCCCAGGATATGGAAAAAGTGAAACCTGGTCTTCCTATTCTTAAACTATAATAAAGAAATAAAGGTAATTTGTAACAAATTTATAAGTTGTAGCTAAACAGATCTTGTTCGACTTATAGAAAAAGTCAAAAAAGCAGATTATTTTGACTGCAACCAAACCACCAAACTGATGCAAGAAGCGTTTTAAGGCCTGAGAATAATTACCAAAGTTATCTTATTTGGAAAAAAATGTATTTATACCGCTATTAGAACTAGAGCCCTCTCTCATGTCTTAATGCAAAACAAAGTTATTAACTTCCCATAGGAAGTTATTTTAAACGTTCTGATTTATCGAATTGAAAATTTTGAAATTTCTCGACGTTTCAAGGTCAATAGAGTCGAAATAAAACATTTTTAGAAAGATGTCTGTGCGTGCCTGTGTACGTACGTTCGCGATGTTTTTTTCGACGTCCATAGCTCAAGAACCAGTAGAGATATCGACTTCAAATAAATTTTGTTATACAGATAATAATGCAGAAAGATGCAGAAAGGACTCTCAAAAAATTAAATTTTATTATTATATATGTGGCGGATATAACAACGCTGTTGTCCATCACAATTACACCAACATTCGCGTCTCGAGACTCGATAGAAGCTGCCTGCAGAAACTGTACAGAAAGTTGGGGAACGGTATTCTAATTCTACTACCGGCATCCAGTGAAGCAACACCGACTCCTATAATTAAGTAATAATTGAGAATTTAACTCTTAAGTCTTTTTTCATTTTTTGCACAGTGACCAAATATATTTTAACGAGGAATAACGTTTTTGACATCTGGTAAAATTTTGAAAAAAATCGAATTGACGGTTTTTTTCATACAAAATAAAAACCTAAAAAAACATTACTAAAAGTTGGTACAAATTGATTTTCCACTCAAATATCTTTTCAAAAATGTGAGATTATGGCTTTAAACTATTTTTATAAGAAATATTGTTTTCAACATTCAGTAAAATTTTGAGAACAATCGAATTGACAGTTTTTTTTTACAAAAAATAAAAACCTAAATAAAACAATACTAAAACTTGGTAAAAATTTACTTTCGCCTTAAATATATTTTCAAAAATTTAAAAATATTGGCTTGAAACTAATTTTATCCAACAGAAAATATTGTTTTTGACATTTGAAAATCTACAAAAATTTGGTAAAAATTGATTTTCGGTTCTTGATATCTCGTGAACAATAGAAGATATTGACTTCAAATTAATTTCGTTCATCCAATTTGTACCTATTTGTAAGAAATAAAAACATTTAAGAAATGCTACTAAAATTGGTAAAAATTGGTTTTCGACTAAAAATCTCGTTAACAAAAATAGATTTCGAAATCAAACTATTTCATTATATGCGAAATATTGTTGGTAGTTTTAAATTTTTTAAGAATAATTCAACTGAAATTTTTTTGAACAAAACACGAAAACCTACAACCCGTTTAAGCAAGACAAATCGACAGACGAGATGGGAAGTTATCAGTGTGGGTCGCATCCCAGCCTCTTTTTTTGTTATTGACGAGCCCTTTTGATGATGATGATGAATTGACTTAAAAAAAATCAACTTTGAAAGAGGACACTTCGTTATTCCGTTGATCAATATTATTAACAAGCAGAACGGTCGTATTTCGGCAAATGAGAATTCACGGGTCATTTTTGAAAAGCCGATGTATCCACAAAGAATGACTATTTGGTGTAGTTTTTTAAGCCAGCAACGGCAACGTCTTTGGGCCGTTCTTCTGTAAAAAGTGGTCGGCAAAGCAGGAATTGTGTAGCAAGATGATAGCGGACAATTTTTGGTCAAAATTGAGGGTATTGAACTTTCCACTTGCCACACAACCAACAAAACAATGGTTGTTTCGAGAAATTCAAGGGGAGTATTAAATCATCGTTGTCCTGGCTATGCCAATTGGCCACCATACGATCATGTGATTTGACATAGTTACACTTATTTTTTTGGGGTATTTAAAAGAAAAAATGTACGTCAAAAACACACGAAAAACTCAAGACCTAAAAGAGCAGATAATTTTGAACATTAAGGACGTTGAACCTCAATCGCATTAGATAGAGGTATGACAACAAATCCATGGCGAGAATTTTAATGATATTTTGTTTTAGAAACATTTTGTATAGATTTTTGTATATTAACAAAATTCTCTGATACTTCCGATCCATGTTCTTATGAATTGTAACCTTATTTTCGGTATAGATATTGAGTTTCGTCGAGTATGTGGGCTGTTGGTAAGTCATTAACTGAACCAGTAAACTCAAATTTGTCAAGAGTCGAAGGATTATGGTGACTGTAAAATAGCCGAAACACTACCAAGATCATATGTGATTTAACACCTTAAAACTTTTTTCCTTGAGGCAATTTAAATCATTGCTTTACAATATGTTCAATACATTAAAGATGGAATTCGCGAAGTTATCAGCAGAAAGTACCTATGTTAATATAACCTCTTATTGGAAAAACCTTTTCTACAATTTTATTAATCACCCTTGCTGCTGAACACTTTATCCGTCTATTGTAATTCGGTAAAAGCGATTCAATTGACAATAGATTGACACAAATTTCATAGGTGAAGATTTGACAATATATCCGCTTTCAACTGTTAAGATTCGGGTATCCCCTGAAAGACTAAAGAATTTTCCTAGATTTCCTCTAACGTATACAATTTTTTTTTTACTGAAAAAGTTACTGTTACGGATGAGGTGTGGAATTCCATTGTGGATTATATACGATAAATCACCCTGTGGTTTTCGAAAATTTAACTTCATTCGAAATCAGCTGCTTCACCGGAAGCGATTTATTTAAATGTCGGCCGCCACAGGCAGGTCAAAAACTTGGCTTCTCTGAGTCATTCTTTCTCTGAAGGTTTCCATCCAGTTCGGACATCCATCGAGGTAAAATATTTTTTTTTATTCCAAGACTTATTTAATGACAGAATCCTCGTGATATTCGTACAATTTCTCGTTTCTAATTTAGAATACGAAGACATATTAATGACATATTTAGTCTATCACAAAAGGAAAACCTATAAATCTCAATACGATTTGATCCTCGAGAACCAAAGCATACTCGAGATATAATATTTCCGTGAGGTAGTTTTTTTTGAAGGAATTAATACAGGTAACTAGAACTGACATTTTTTTTTTTTATTTTGAGCATACTTGAAATAAGCATTTTGCCCACAGTGTCGTGGATTCCTATCCTGGAACACAATTTGACACTGGAATTTCTGGAGGCTACGGGTGTTCTAGGCCAATTCATCGCCAGCCCTCTTGCCCTCCAGGGACTGAGAACTTATCCACTCTTCAAAGGGAGAAAATTTAGGAGAACGCCAAATTCACCACGACCGCTTACTACATACAAACTGCATATTGCACTTGTCAAAGAAGTCCGGCAAATCCAGGTCAGTTGCTTTTTACACCTTGGAGTGACAACCTGTCGAGATTCCACCCAATTCGTCGTGTCAAGTGCAGTCGCGGTGATCGGGCGGTTCGTGGTTTGCGTGAATCTTGGGGACGGGAGCGTGCACGAGTGAGAGAGGGGGTGTCCAATTGGAAAGAAAAAAAAAAAGGGGGAAAGGTTTAAATATAAATTAACCTAGTTTCGGATTTTAAATTTGCTAAAAGTGTTAAAAAAATAAGAAAAAAAATTAAAAAAAAGTAGTGCTCTAAAGAAAGGTAAAAGAAAAGAAAAAAGAAAAGCATAAGAAAGAAAAAAAAGTGAGAGTGTGACGTCAGCAGATTGGCAAGTGGTTGCGGTAAATTGTTTTTTGTTATAATATAACTTTCAGCATCTTCGAGAGACAGCGGTAAAAAGGAAATTGTGCACAATCTCTGGACCGTTAAAAGTGGTGAGTTCTCTCCCTTATTTTGACATAATTTTTATTTTTGTTTACATAAATTTATTAGGTATTTCTGAATAATACAGCTTGCTAGTCGCGGCTGCCAAAGCAATTTCATATTCTTTTTTTTTTATGCTTTCCATGAATTAAATCTGATAATTAAGATAATACGATTTACCCGTTATATTTAAATTAAAGAAACTAAAGTATTTGAAATTTAAATTCTACGCTATAATTCGAATGTTCTATACCTTAAACTACAAAAAAAAAAAATCTACATTTAAATCTACACTAAACCTATCATGCAATTTCTTTATAAATAAAACAACAAAAAAATAATTTACCTTATGAATTAACGAAACTTAACAAACAAACATGCAAAAATATTTAAAAAAATGAATTAATAAAATAATGTGTTAAAATGTTTATAATGAACTAAAAGTATTTTTTTGTGGGGTTATGCGTGGTTTGGTTGGTCGCGTCAAGAAAGCAGGTGAGATGAATTAGCCCATTTTTTCGGGATAAACAAGGGACAGCCCACTTGCTCCAACATTCCCGAGTACGGCTGTCATAGTGTTAGAGGGTGGGATTTTTAGGCAAGGTACTCGAGGCAGCTTCCATCTGCTGCCCAACAATGAAGCTAAATACAGTGAAAGTGTCCGTCCGATGTCCCAATGTAAAGAAATCTTGGCATGAAATAAAATTCTTTCGTTTGCGTCTGGCTATCCACAGGTCAAGAACCTCGCCCACCGACGTACCTAGCTGTGCCCTATGCGAGCATGCCAAGTCCGACCTAAAAGAGTAGACTCCAGTTTAGCAATTTGAGAAGCAGCAACAAAGAAATGGCGCCCAACGTATAAGCTTATGTTTTTAAGTTTCCACGCAGTAAAACGAGTTGTTTTATTCTAAGTAAGTCCCGGAATTTGCTTTATATTGCGACCCGCGTTGCTACCACAGAATGTAATCATCAAGTTTTACTGTTTTCCAATTCATATTAGTCCGAAAACTCGTTTCAGTGTTTGAAAGATTCGTGTATATGAATATTTACAAAAAATGAAATAGTGTTGTTCATTTTCTAGCATAGGTGCTGGAATATATTGCCACTATAACTTTCGCTGGCTTTTACCTTCATTGTTTCTTTTCCAAAACGTCCGTCTGTTTTATATAAAAACATCTTTAAAATTCGAATGACCAACCACAGTAACCCCCAAACCAATGATAGAAAACAATTCAGAATAGAATCGACAGAAAAAAAAAAAAAGAAAACAAACAAATCGAAAAATAATAAATTAATCTTTAGCTAGATACACAATTAGAACCACTTTAAATATTCTCTAAAATTAAATATGAGTGATAGTAGAGGACCCAGTACCCGTTCTAGAGGAAGATTTAATCATTCAAGAGGTCAATCCTCATCTACCTTCAATAGAAATTCTTCAAATTCTCATAACAATATGTCTCAATCAAACGTAAATCAAAGACCACACGTGGTACAACACACGCCTCCATCACGAAATATACGAAACCAAATTGAAGGTCAGGGGCTTAATATACAAAACCCAATCGAAAATCCTGATCAAAATTTACGTCACGAAAACGAAAATCAGGGACCAAACCCACAAAATCAGATGGATAACCAGGGACCTAATATAGGGAATCAAAGCGTAAACCAGGAACAGGTAGTTAACCCTGAACAAAATCCTCCGATTATAGATCAGAGTGTTGAGAACGAAAATCAGAGTCACAGAAATTCAGATCAAGTCACAATAAATTCAGTTAACAACGCAATGGCAGATCCAGTTTATCTGCAACCACCCGGTTGCAGCAGTCAAGCTGCTGCACCCAATGCAATTCAGGCAGGCACCACCTCGAGACCTGATAACCATGACCTCCAAACTCTAGCATTAGCTTTTGAGCGGATCATGGAAGCTAACAACAAAGTTGTTATTAGTGAAATGAAATCCATTAGGGATAAATTAACTCAAAAGTTGGAGCAAATAAATATTTCCCCTGTCCAACAAGTTCAGAATGGAAATCTGCCAAACGCTAACCCTAGAGCAGACTTTGAACAATTTCTTCATAATGCCTCATTTTCTACTCAAAACCGACTACCCTTAAGCCACCAGACTTCCGCTTCACAATCCACAATCGTCAACACAAATTGTAAAGTCGAAAAGTGGAAAATTTCCTTTGATGGGTCAGAAAATGTGTATGACTTTTGGTTCAAAGTCGAAACGTTAAAAGAGAGATCCCAATCCACCTGGGATCACGTTCTGGCCAATTTTCACGTTCTTCTGAAAGGCAAGGCTGAATCTTGGTATTGGTTTTTCTTGAAAAAGAATCCAGCCGTTTCGCATGACAGTCTCAAATACGCCATCATTAAGGAATTTAGTAAGACCGAGAATGAATATGACAAGATTTCACGAATGGTTTCTCGACGTCAAGGCTTCAAAGAAACCTTTGATGATTTTTATACAGAAGTCCTAAATCTTAATGCGAGGTTAAAAGAACCTTTGTCCGATACAAAGATAATCGATTTGATCAAGAAGAATGCAAAGGAAAATTTAGGTGCATTACTATTTCCATATCAAGTCACTTCTTTGGAACAAATGAGGGATGTAGCAAGACAAGGTGAAGCATTTTTGCAACATCAAAACCCTCAAAAACCCTCGAACTTTAAACGAAATGTTAGCGAGATAGAACAAGAAGTTGATTCTCATAGAGACATCGAATGTGAAGACCCTGAAATAGCGGCATATTCGAAAGCTGGTAAGTTCAACACCAAGCCACTTGACACGTCCAACTTCACTTGTTGGAACTGCCAAAAGATAGGCCATTCATACTACGATTGTCCCAATGAAAAACGAAATCTCTTTTGCTATCGCTGTGGTGAGCAGGAGGTAACAACGGTTTCATGCTCTAAGCATGGATTAAACCGGAAAGGGAGCGAGTCGATTGCTGGGGGCACTCGTTCCGCCAACACGACCCCAAGCCAATAAAAAATTTAGGTGTTTCTTCAGAAAAATCTGAAGACACCAACCTTAAAAGCTCGGATTGTTCTGAACCGCAAATAAAATCAATACTCAAAAAACCAAATTCTCAAACCTTGAACAATACTGTTCAAACCACTTCCCTTTTATCTTTTCACGAGAGAATGAAACGCTACCAGGAAGCTAAAAATCGAATAAAGTCAAACTCAATTCCAACGAAAATCATTAAGTGTAGAAATCGATATATCGCTAGGAAGAGTCATAGGAAAGCAATTGAATCTACCATTCTGGACGATCTAAATGACTGCAGGCCGTTTCTCAATATTAAGATTGGCAATGAAAATGTGTACGCATTACTAGATTCAGGTGCTACTGTCAGTGCACTGGGAAAGGACAGCCTTGAACTTCTGAATCGCAATTCCATCGCCATGAAACCTTTTTCATCCAGTATTAGTACTGCTGGCGGTTCAAAGCAAAGAATTGTGGGCTTGTGCAAAATTCCTATTCATTTTAATAATAAAACCAATGTCATAGATTTCTACATTGTACCAACGCTAAAACAAAAAGCTTACCTGGGTATAAACTTCTGGAGGAGTTTTCATATAGCTCCAAAAATAATTTCAGAGATTTCTTCTCTTGAAGAACAAACGCTTGACCCAAAAATGCATGTCTTAACTACCAAACAGAGAGAAAGTTTAGACCAGGTGATTGATTTATTTCCATCTTATTCAAAAATCGGTCTTGGCAAAACCGATTTGGAAGAACATGTCATAGACACGGGTGATGCGGTCCCGATAAAGTCAAAGTACTACCCGCTTTCGCTTCCTCGGGAAGCTGAAGTCTACGCAGAGATTGACAGAATGCTTAAGCTGGGAATCATCCGAGAGAGCAATAGCCCTTGGAGTTCTCCAATTGTTCTCGTTAAGAAACCCGGTAAAAACCGACTCTGCGTAGACTTTCGCAAACTGAACTCCGTGGCTAAAGATGACGCCTACCCTCTACCGCATATCTCTGGTTTGTTGAGCAGGTTAAAAGATACGCATTACATAACCGGATTAGATCTCAAAGACGCGTATCACCAAATTCCACTTTCAAAGTCTTCTTGCGAAAAGACAGCATTTACTGTGCCTGGCAAACCCCTGATGGAATTTGTTGTGATGCCGTTTGGTCTCAAAGATGCTTCTCAGAGGATGACACGTCTTATGGACAAAGTCATTCCGTCTAAGTTTAGAGAAAGGGTGTTCGTTTATATAGACGATTTGCTCATATGCACGGAAACCTTTGAAGAACACCTAAGACTTTTGTCTGACGTAGCGAAGTGTCTCAGAGATGCAAAATTGACTATAAATGTTGAAAAGAGCAAGTTCTGTCAGAAAGAAATCAAGTTTCTGGGATATATTGTCGGACAAGGTTGCCTAAAAACGGACCCCATGAAGGTGGAAGCCATAACCGAGTTTCCACTTCCGCAAAGTCCTAGACAGATCCGTCGCTTTCTCGGCATGGCGGGCTGGTACCGGCAATTTATCCCAAACTTTTCGAGTCTTTCCGCTCCTTTATCAGATTGTTTACGCAAATCCAAAAGGTTTTGTCTTACACAGGAAGCTATTGATGCTTTCCATAAATTGAAAGAAGCGTTAACAACTGACCCAGTTTTGGCGCAGCCCGATTTCTCGAAGCCTTTCGTGGTTCAATGTGATGCATCCAGTGCAGGAGTTGGTGGGGTACTCTATCAACTCGATGACGAAGGTCACGAACATCCAATCGCTTATGTATCCCAAAAACTGAACAAGGCTCAGAGAAATTACACTGTGTCGGAACAGGAGTGCCTCGCAGCTATAATTTCTGTGGAAAAATTCAGGCCATACATCGATGGGCTGCCTTTCAAGATCGTGACCGACCACTCTAGCCTTAAGTGGCTCATGTCGCAGAAAAATTTGAGTGGACGGCTTGGACGATGGAGTCTGCGACTCCAGGCATTCACCTTCACCATAGAACACAGGAAGGGTTCCCTAAATGTTGTGCCCGACACGTTGTCGAGAACCGACATAGATGAAATTGAATTAAGTGAAAAGCAGTCGGAAATTGATTTAAAGTCCCCTCATTTTCAATCGAGAGATTATGAAGATCTCAAACAGAATATAATCAAGAACCAAGACAGCTTTCCAGATATTATAGTGTCTGATGGGTTTATCTATAAGCGTGTTAAATTCCGTTTAGGCCATCCTGAGGAAGAGGAAGGTTTGTGGCGTCTTTGGTTACCAAAGGAGCTTACAGCTCAGGCTATTACAAATGTTCACAATACCAAAGTCGGATGTCACGGAGGTGTCGAAAAGACATTGTTTCGCGTGAAGCAAAAATATTTCTGGCCAGGTATGGTAAAGCAAGTAAAGGATCTTGTAAGCTCGTGTGACATCTGCAAGGAAACGAAGCCACCAAACACATCTCTTAAGCCCAAAATGGGTTCACAAATCGTGTCTGAACGCCCCATGCAAAGGTTGTATATAGATCTGTTAGGACCATATCCCCGCACTAGATCAGGTAACACTGCTATACTCATAGCCATAGACCATCTCACAAAATATGTGTTTTTAAAGCCACTAAAGAAAGCTTGTGCGAAATTTATATGCAGTTACTTAGAAAGCGACGTTTTCCAGCTCTTTGGATTCCCGGAGCACATCCATAGCGATAACGGTAGGCAATTTGTCTCTAAAGAATTCTCCAAGTTGATGGAGACCCATAATATTAGACATACGAAGACAGGTTTATACTCTCCCCAAGCGAACTGTTCTGAGCGAGTAAATAGAGAAATTTTGGCCAAAATCAGAGTTTATGTGAAGGACAAACATGACGAATGGGACAAATACATCCCATTGATAGGTGCAATTTTGAGGAGTGATTTACATTCGTCCATAAACTGCTCTCCCTATTATGCGCTATTTGGCCAACATATGATAACCAACGGCAATGAATACGAACTCCTTAGAAAGCTTAAATGCTTGAATGAACCTGATATTCGAATAAACTCATCGTCAGACAAGATGCTTCTAATGAGGGAACGGATCCAAGAAAATCTTGACTCTGCCCACTCAAAAGCTGAACGCACTTATAATCGACGAGCGAAAAATATATCCTTTGTTCCAGGACAGGAAGTTTTCCGCCGGAATTTTGAACAAAGTTCATTTGTGAAGGCAAAGAATTCGAAGTTCTTGCCAAAATTTGTAAAGTGCAGAATCAGGAAACGAGTTGGCAATTGTCTCTATGAGTTGGAAGACCTAAAAGGCAAGCTCATTGGAAAGTATCACGCGAAGGACATAAAACAATAATGTTCTATATAGTTACACCAACATCTCGTCTTTCCTTTTCATTTGCTTCCTTATAAGTTGGAAACGAAAAAGGTTTGTTACGGATGAGGTGTGGAATTCCATTGTGGATTATATACGATAAATCACCCTGTGGTTTTCGAAAATTTAACTTCATTCGAAATCAGCTGCTTCACCGGAAGCGATTTATTTAAATGTCGGCCGCCACAGGCAGGTCAAAAACTTGGCTTCTCTGAGTCATTCTTTCTCTGAAGGTTTCCATCCAGTTCGGACATCCATCGAGGTAAAATATTTTTTTTTATTCCAAGACTTATTTAATGACAGAATCCTCGTGATATTCGTACAATTTCTCGTTTCTAATTTAGAATACGAAGACATATTAATGACATATTTAGTCTATCACAAAAGGAAAACCTATAAATCTCAATACGATTTGATCCTCGAGAACCAAAGCATACTCGAGATATAATATTTCCGTGAGGTAGTTTTTTTTGAAGGAATTAATACAGGTAACTAGAACTGACATTTTTTTTTTTTATTTTGAGCATACTTGAAATAAGCATTTTGCCCACAGTGTCGTGGATTCCTATCCTGGAACACAATTTGACACTGGAATTTCTGGAGGCTACGGGTGTTCTAGGCCAATTCATCGCCAGCCCTCTTGCCCTCCAGGGACTGAGAACTTATCCACTCTTCAAAGTGAGAAAATTTAGGAGAACGCCAAATTCACCACGACCGCTTACTACATACAAACTGCATATTGCACTTGTCAAAGAAGTCCGGCAAATCCAGGTCAGTTGCTTTTTACACCTTGGAGTGACAACCTGTCGAGATTCCACCCAATTCGTCGTGTCAAGTGCAGTCGCGGTGATCGGGCGGTTCGTGGTTTGCGTGAATCTTGGGGACGGGAGCGTGCACGAGTGAGAGAGGGGGTGTCCAATTGGAAAGAAAAAAAAAAAGGGGGAAAGGTTTAAATATAAATTAACCTAGTTTCGGATTTTAAATTTGCTAAAAGTGTTAAAAAAATAAGAAAAAAAATTAAAAAAAAGTAGTGCTCTAAAGAAAGGTAAAAGAAAAGAAAAAAGAAAAGCATAAGAAAGAAAAAAAAGTGAGAGTGTGACGTCAGCAGATTGGCAAGTGGTTGCGGTAAATTGTTTTTTGTTATAATATAACTTTCAGCATCTTCGAGAGACAGCGGTAAAAAGGAAATTGTGCACAATCTCTGGACCGTTAAAAGTGGTGAGTTCTCTCCCTTATTTTGACATAATTTTTATTTTTGTTTACATAAATTTATTAGGTATTTCTGAATAATACAGCTTGCTAGTCGCGGCTGCCAAAGCAATTTCATATTCTTTTTTTTTTATGCTTTCCATGAATTAAATCTGATAATTAAGATAATACGATTTACCCGTTATATTTAAATTAAAGAAACTAAAGTATTTGAAATTTAAATTCTACGCTATAATTCGAATGTTCTATACCTTAAACTACAAAAAAAAAAAATCTACATTTAAATCTACACTAAACCTATCATGCAATTTCTTTATAAATAAAACAACAAAAAAATAATTTACCTTATGAATTAACGAAACTTAACAAACAAACATGCAAAAATATTTAAAAAAATGAATTAATAAAATAATGTGTTAAAATGTTTATAATGAACTAAAAGTATTTTTTTGTGGGGTTATGCGTGGTTTGGTTGGTCGCGTCAAGAAAGCAGGTGAGATGAATTAGCCCATTTTTTCGGGATAAACAAGGGACAGCCCACTTGCTCCAACATTCCCGAGTACGGCTGTCATAGTGTTAGAGGGTGGGATTTTTAGGCAAGGTACTCGAGGCAGCTTCCATCTGCTGCCCAACAATGAAGCTAAATACAGTGAAAGTGTCCGTCCGATGTCCCAATGTAAAGAAATCTTGGCATGAAATAAAATTCTTTCGTTTGCGTCTGGCTATCCACAGGTCAAGAACCTCGCCCACCGACGTACCTAGCTGTGCCCTATGCGAGCATGCCAAGTCCGACCTAAAAGAGTAGACTCCAGTTTAGCAATTTGAGAAGCAGCAACATTACCAAAATCGCTATAGCAAAATGAAGAAATGATCTTATGTACAACACAATTGATTAAGCGATATTTTACGGTTTGATTTGGTAAAAGCTTCTGCTAGTTAAATTTTCGTGTTTTGAGAATACAAATCTTTAATTTGATGTACATTACAATAGGTTGTCATCAAAAACCATTTCACACCAATAACACTAGTTAATTAAATCGGGGTTGTCAAGAATTTAACTCCACTTCAACACATGTTGCTATATTTTTTAATTTTATTGAAGTTAATATCTTTCTCTTAACATAATAGGTATTACAGAAGAGGTTTCTCTCAATATTCGGAATTCTCAGCTGTTCAGTTAATTTTTTGTAAGTATAATTATACTCTGGTATCGAAGAGCTTTGGATTTCGATGTATTTTATTGGATAACGTCTATTATCCAAATATTTGCTTAAAAAACCCGCGATGGCAACGGCCTAGTCACTGATAAAGCATCGGTTCCCATCGATCACCGAAATCAAGCATCAGCAAGCGCGGTTAGTAGTCAGATGGAGGACCGTCTCGAAACCTACCGCGTGCTGTTGTCATATGTTCTTTCTGTCTGTTGTTCTTTCTATTCTGTCCTTCTGTCTTGTATTAATGTCTTGTGTTGTTATCACCTTATATAGTCTAGTCGCTTAAGGTGCTGTGTTCTCTACTCTGTACATTTATGTGCTGAGTAGTGTGAAATTTAATGTTATGTAAAACCCGCGATTTTAATCGCATGTGCGGCCACCTTCACGTCAGTCATGTACATATTCGCAGTCAGGGTGTCGAGGCCTTCCGGATGAGACTAATTTCAAGCGGCTTACCAAAAGTCTTTGCAAATTTCAATTTTCGGAAAAGACTAAGACTTTACTAAGACTACCTACAGCTTTGATATCAACTGGTTTCCTTTCACGCCAAAAATTAGCCCTCAGGACTCAGGTCTCAGTCTAAGTAGGTTATTGTAACTCTTGTATCGAATACAAAATTTTAATATATCCAAATGAATACTGTAATATACTTCCTATACATTCAAATGTCACCAACTTGTTACGATTTCAGTTAATGCATATCAACCACTTTTTCACCACTAAAGTCATATTTTTCAGAATTTATTGTGTCAACGATCATTGCAATTTCTTGTCACCACTTGAAAATAATCGATTCCAAAAGCATTAAGAGCTACCCAAAGTTGCTTTCCAAAGTGGTTTTCTCGAATTTTATGGATTTTGTAGTCGAAGCCAAGCTAATTGACTTCAAAAATTATTATCTTCCTCATTAAAGCCTATACTAACTGCTCTATACTCTACACTTGCTCCTGCCTTCTGATTATCATCACGAATCTTACTGTGAATTGAATGTATCTGTTTATTTATCTTTCCTGATGTTGACGATGACGATGATGATGACGATGTTGGTTCAAAAACTTGTATTTGCATCTCTGACATCTATCGAATTTATGTTTTATTCCATAAATATGTAGTTTTGACATAATTGAAAGACAATTAAAAAAAAAAGAAGAAACAAAAATGTCTGCTAAATAGACAATTGAATTTATTATGTATAATAATCAGTTGGGGGGATATGATAGCCAAGTCATTGCTTATAGACGATGAAGCAAAAATAATTGCACCACCATCGCACTATCGTATATAGACTTGGCTGATTGGCGTGTTGTGCCTGTCGCTGTGTATTGCAGGCGGTATAGAGCATCGTTAGCACTTTCGGAGAGTATAGGTTTATCGACTTGGACTTGGAGTGGAAGCCTGGCACACGTTTGAGTTGAGTATCTGTTTGCATTATTATTACGCGATAATAATCAGAGTTTTAACGGTAAGCACGTTTCTCTTTCGGAAACTGGGAGACAAAAAGAAGTTGCTTTACCTGATGTGTATTGTATATATATAGTCTGGGTATAGAGTATGGACCCTGATTCAGAAAATCAGCAAACATTCGCTTCCTTGAACTTGGAAAAAATGTCGTGGTTGTTGTTAACATTGCTTAATACCATTAGACTTTTTGTACCTATTGAAAGTTAAGACAAGCTTCATATAAAAAGTGAATTTATTTTATAAAAATATATTTTTTTTTTCTTCGTCCATTGATCAAATGTATAATGAGATTTAACAGTTAGATTTGTTTAAGCTGTATTGTGGAAAAGTGCACAGTATTATTGCTTCTGTGTTTGGAAGTATTGATTATTGCATTTGGACAATCAACCTTCCGCTTTTTTCTTGAATTAACATTCTTGTTTTCGGTTCATTTCTCTCGCTTTTATAATAAATGGCATTGGCATACGTTATGAACCTATCACCATGAAGATTTTTCTTTTACGGTTGCAGCGATTCGATCGATCCTCTATGGAACATGAAAGGTATGTTATGCAAGGAGGCCTATGAGATTACTTAACCATCAATGAACACAGTGAATTGTGCTGATGCTGAGACATTAAGTTAAGGCAATGCCAAGGTTTTATTTATATGTATTTTATGTTATATGCACTTAGTGGACTTGTATTTTGTCTTCAAACCTTTTTGGTGCAGTAGGTTTATTTTGAATACCTTATGTAGGTTTTACCTAACTCACTACATTTTTTAGTGATTTAATTTGACCAAGTTATTTATTTAAGGTATCAAGTATTTATCAAGGAGAACTCAAGCCAATAGCGAATAATGCAATCCTGTATTGTTGTAAAGGTTTCTCTTATATCTATTTGAGGACTTTTGATAGTCTTACAAATGGCCTTAGAATCAATTTGACAATTTTGTGGGTTCATTACACTATTTGGAAGAATAATATGACGTTATTATTAACGTCATTAAGATTTTAATTTTGTTCATGCAATCAAATAGAACGCTTTTTGTTTTCATTTGTAGATCGAATTTTGATTTTAAATTGACGGTAATTTTTTCTCTCAAAGCATCATTTGGAATAAAGAAGAATTAGTTTTCTTGATGATTCAGTATTTTTCAAAATTGGAAAAAATATAATAAAATCTGGATTATGAACCAAAAAAATAAATTTTCCAACGTATTAAAATTAATTAAGTGATCAAGAAAATGATTTTTCAAAAATTCCTTTGTTTCGCGCGCTATAAATGGCTCTTAACATCTTGTTGCTTATCAGCCCAAATATAACTGTTTAATTGAGTCAGGAATTGGTAAACGTTATTAAAAAAAAATAAAAAAGCAGTTAAATAGAAGTTACTCGAGATCTGACAAACTTTTTTAAAACTATATTCATGTTCATTTCTCATAAGAGCAAACGTACCGCCGCCATCTCATTTCTTAAAGTAACGTATGTTAATTTATGTAAATTATGTATATTAAAAAAAATTGCTAATCAATCGTTAAATGATTTTTAAAATACAAACAAAAATTACAAATTAAATTATTATTTTGTTTAAATATTTTTTAATTCTATGTGTTCGGTTAAAAATGAACACCCAATTGACTTCTTTTATCGTATCCCATTTTTGAGACAGAAGAACTCTTTCAAGTGGCTTGCAGGTATCTCCTTCTAACAAAATTCTGGAGAACAATTTCGAAACTTTAAGTGGTAAAAAAATTACTTCATTGCAAGTCTTAAATACTCGTACACAGAAATATAGTTTCAAGGTCATGATAGTAATTTTAAGAACAGATAACAAACCAAATTGTTCTAAAAGGTGTACAAATCAAATTTTGACTTAAATATTTAGAGAATAAATGAAGTAATTTCCATTTAATACAAAATATTATTAACTTTCCATAGGAAGTTATTGTAATCAGTCCGATTTGTCGAATTGAAAATCTTGACATTTCTCGACGTTTCAAGGTCCCTAGAGATTTTAAGAGAGATGTCAGTGCGTGCGTGTGTATACTTACGTTCGTACGTTTGTTCTTTCCGGAAGCTTTATTCGTCGTCCATTATAACAAGAACCAGTATCGACTTCAAACAAATTTTGTTATACAGATAACAATGCAGAAAAGACTCTCAAAAATTGATTGGGCGATTTTTTTACTATAGCAATTTAAAAAAATTTGGTTCATCTGAAAAAAATCCAATTAACGGTTTTTTTTATAAATCAAAAAAACTGAAACAAAAATTTGTCACCTCGAAAATTTTACGAATACAAAATGATTTTATCTCCAAAACAATTTTGTGCAATGAAAAATAACGATTTTAACATCTGGTAAGATTTTGAGAAAAATCGAAGTGACAGTTTTTTTATAAAAAATAAAAACCTTAAAAACATTACTCAAAAATGGTAAAAATTGAATTTCGACTCAAATATCTTTTCAAAACTTTGAGATATTGGCTTTAAAGTACTTTTATCTTTCAAAAAATATTGTTGTTAACATTCACTAAAGTTTTGAAAAAATCTAATTGGCAGTTTTTGTACAAAAATTAAAAACCTACAAAAAAATTAACAAAAGTTGGTACAAATTGTTTTTTGACGTAAATATCATTTCAAAACTTTGAGACATTGGCTTCAAACTAATTTTATCCTATAAGAAATATTGTTTTCAACATTCTGAAAAATGTTGAAAAAAACTAATTGACAGTTTTTTTTACAAAAAATAAAAACCTAAACAAATAAACAATACTAAAACTTTGTAAAAATTTACTTTCGACTCAAATAGCTTTCCAAAAATTAAAAATATTGGCTTTAGACTTATTTTATTTCAGTAATTTTTTATAAAAATCCAACAGTCCGTTTTTTCATAAAAAAATAAAATCTACAACAAATAGTACCTACGCAAATTTGGTAAGAATTGATACACATAGACAAACTTTTAAGCAAGACAAATCGACAGACGGGATGGGAAGTTATCAGTGTGGGTCGCATCCCAGCCTCGTTTTATTTTTGTTTTGTAAGTCTTTTAGGATGATCATATTGACAGTAAAATTATAAAAATTCAAATAAATGAGTACTAATTTAAAGTTGTTAAATGCCGCTGTAATATTGTAGTTAAAGACAGAAATTCTTTTAAAAATACTTATATGCCCAAGTGACAATATTGATTTAATTTCTCGAATATATGTATATCGACAAAAAACAGATAAGACTTACATTTTTGGTAGCATAAGCTTCACAAAAAATACCATTTTTCGCAGGCACCAATGGAAATTTATAAGTGTGGGTCTCATCCTAGCGTGTTTTTTTTTCAAATTTAAAATGTTAAAATTTCTCGACATTAAGTCTATCCTCTTAAATAAGATTCTGGCTTGTGCTAGAGTAGGTTTATTCGGGATACTTTTTCAAAGTTCTCTTGTAAAAATGGCTTTGAAAAACATCTTGTTAGTTTTTTAAGTAAGCAATTTAAAATTTTGTTTAAAATAACTGTGATACGAAAAATTTTATCTATGTTGTGTTATAAATATTTGGTATAAATTTGGATAAAAACCCATAAAACATTTCATGATATTCTTAAAAACTTCTTATTTATTTAAAAAATAATTTTATATTACGGAGAATGATGTTTTTGACATCTCATAACATTTAGACAAATTTAATTAAAACAAATGTTTAGAAAAAATAAAAAACTTCAAAAATGTTAGAAAAAACTGATAAAACTTGTTCTTATAACTTTTGAGAAAAAATAACAAAATTTACTACCTATAGACTTTTTTAAAAAAAGAAAATTAAAGAAAATATATCATGTGCAAATAGTTTGCAAACGTACCATTGGAATGCGAAGTTATAAGTGTGGTTCGCATTTAAGACTCTTATTTCAAAGCGTTTATAAATTCGTCCAGTTTAAATTAATTATGTATCTGCAAATTTTCTTTCTATTAAATAAATATTGCTAGTTCTACCTTTTTATTAAGACTACTTAAGTAACCAGTTTTATTTTGTTGTAACTTTTACCATTATGATACACTTTAAATAGTATATTAAGTCCTCGCCTTTTTGCATAATTAATAAAACTAATTCTTGCACGTTTTGTTCAATAAACTTTCACTCTAATTCATTTACTTTGGTATACACACCAGTAAGAAATTATCAATTATTTCATAGAATTAACATAAAAATTATGCTTGTATCTTAGCCAAGTTAAATGTCAATTTAACTATAAGGAGTGCTCACTTCTTGAATTAACATAATATTTCTTAAGGTATTTTTTTATCTTGTTTTTTTCTTTTCTATTTTTTGTTAAACGAAACTTTTCTTCCAACAAAACTTCCATAAAACTATTTTAAGGCGTGGCTTGTCACTCTGTCCATTAAAGCAATAATAAATTATTGATATAGTTTTTTTCACCCACATAAAGTGGTTTGTTCGAAATAATTTTAAATCAAAGTCAATTCAGTTAACCGGACAATACAAGTCAGTATAGCTGCCAGAAGTAGTAGTAAGGTAGGTAAGGTATTAGGTAGTAGGTTGAGGAACCTACTCAAGTGAGATAACAAATAAGTTGAAGCAATGCCAAAAGAAAAAACAATATGTTCATGTTTAATATACGAGTAATGAATCACTTTAATAGATACACTTCATATTTTTCTGTATTGGTTATCGTTGGTCCAGTTTTCAAGAACCGAAAGATACAAAAATATTTGCATTTACCTCTTTTTGTTTGTCTATTCAAAACAACAATTAAAAATTGATTATGAAATTTCAAAACAATTATGACAGACGGAAAAAAAGTTCACTGCCCATGTAGTTCAAGGTGCGATATAGCAGTTGTGGATATAAGAAGTCTTTCCGCAATGTTCAGCACAATTTCAAATAATAACAATTGATTGGTCCATGTAAATCAGGTTAGATATTTCTGCTATCTTAGGCCACGAAGTAGTACACAAAATTGAGATAGGTATACGAATATTTGATCAAGTTTGCAAAATCTTAAGAGATTACATAAACTATTAAGATTAAGTTTATGTACATAACTCAAGTAATTAAGCGATCATATTCATATCGTATTATGATCTACATATTTGTCTAAGAAAACATTGAATGCTTGAAAAAAGAAATTTAATTTTGTTTAATATTGTTGAAGCCCCCAGGGTGGTGTAGGCAAATTTAATTAAGACAATCGCTTTTATAAGATTTGATTGGACTAAAAATTCATTATCAATCAAAACTTATGAAAAAATCTTGGTACAAAATCTGATTGCGTGAAGTCCTTCAAAAAAATTAGCTAAAATGTTTGATTAATATAGTAAATCCCGCTTACAATTCCCTAAAGTGATAAATGTTATTATAGTGACATGTGCCAGAGATCAGAGATTGAAAAATCCTTGTTTTTAAAAAGTGTTTTTGATGTAAGCCGTTCAGATTCGACATAAAATTCAATATACTTTATCGTTTCTTACCCTTGATTTTGTATGAAAAATGATCTTTCTAAATGGTCAGTTGCATTTTTACCTTCAAATAAATTCATCTGTAAAACTGACAGTTTCAGATATACTCAACAATTAACCCTTGATGTCAATTTCAGATGCACTTTTGAGTGTATAGAGATTCTTTGTTCAGCCACACAACAAGAATGTTATGTATAATGTTTTACCCAATCCTGTTTTGTCTTTAATTTGTATTCAAAAACTTAAATGTGTAGTGTGGTTTACGTATCTCTTCTAAAGTTTGTTTAGACTTCAAACATATAAAGGGTTACTAGTCATAATCCCTTCTGGTGTGCGCAAAATAAAACACTATGCTATTGCTTAAATGAAGTATTCAGTTACTAGGTCCTAATTCTTTATAAGTTTGAGCGCTTATTTATAATTTATTTGATTTTGTAATTCATTGTAAGCGGGTTTGATTGTACAATTATTGTTTGTATTAAATTATTGTATATTGAAAGTATATTTTGCTAATTTCTTAACGTAATATTTATTTTCTTAACACATCTATTAAACAGCCAACAATGTGTAAAAAAAAAATAGATCAAGAGGCGGTGATATCATAACTGCTACATCATTATGCGGATATGAACACTTTTGTGGAGAGTTACTAGGAACCAAATATAGGTAATAGGTCAAGTGGACCTTATAAAATTAAGACGTAACAAATTTTAAAATATCCCAAGGAAAAGAGCGGGAGGAGAAAATTATGAAATCATCTTGATTTGAATAGTACTTTTGTACAAACAAAATTATTATATCACTCCTTTCAAGCTTTTAATTGGTTTAAAAGAAATGGTAGGGTAAAATAGAGTAACTATAGACTTTGGGGAGAAGACAATCATAAAAATACTTTGTCTTTGGTCCATTTGTCAAATTTTGTTTTAAACTAAATGCTTAAGATTTGACATAGCTGCAACGTTTTTTAATAAATATGTGATAGGGATAGTCGATTAATTGTTTTAGTAACGAAATAAATATTTTAATTTTGTTAAGTTATTTCAAAAACTATAGCTTAATGTTAATTAAACGTCATTATATTAATTTATATTGAATTTCAAAATAGTTTCAAGAAAGATGGAGTTTTTGTAAAATAAATACATAAATGAGCCTATTTTTACGTTTTGATAGATTGGTATTATTCCGTTTGCTCGTACGTTCACAGGTCCGGACGTTCACGATATCTCTTTTTGTCAGCCATACCTTGAGAACCAAAAGAGATAATATAACATATGAAATATTTGCATTAAGAGTTTGCCCCAAACATCTCACGAGCCAATAATAAAGGGTGGTTAAATTTGAAGGGCCGATGTTAAATGTGAACCACACATACACGCCAACTTGCATTTACACTCTTACAAAGTGAAATTAACTCAAGAACTAAAGCTTTTTAACCATTTCAAGCTTCCTCAATGGTCAGAATGGTTACAAAAATGGCAACACTGATGATCTATTTTTAAACAAAATCATCTTCAGTGTTGAGGCACATTTTCACCTCAGTGGATTCGTCAATATGCAGAATTGCCGCATTTAGGCTTATAATTATCCAAGAGTGATTGTTGAAGAATCAATGCACCCACAATGATTGGCTTTTTGGTGCGGTTTATGGGCTGGCAGGATCATCGGGCCGTATTTTTTCCAAAACGAGGCCGGTCGGGCTGTAACTGTGAATGGTGTTCGCTATCGTTAGATTATAACGAACTTTCTATGGCAAGAATTGGAATGTGGAGGATATGAGGTTTCAACAGGACGGTTCCACTTGCCATTCAGCTTATGAAAAAATGGCTTTTTATCTTACGTGTTATCTCACGTAGTGGCGATGGCAATTGGCAGCAAAGATCATGTGATCTGACACTATTGGACGTCTTTCTTTGGGGTTATTTGAAAAAAAGGTGTAAGGCGATAAGAAAGCAACAATTTTTTTCATATTCATTTTTTAAAAATTGTAGATTTAAAACTAAGCTAAGAATCTGTAAAGCAAAACGAAAAAAAGGTCTACATTTTCATTTCAAAATTAAAGTATAGAATTTCATGTTAGTTACAAATAATAAGCAAAAGATCTAATAATTAGAGTTAAATGCTTCACATTGATAAAATTTGTTCTTGTAATACCTATGTTACCTCTTGCACTGCAGAAGCATTTTCCAATTTTGTAATTTATGTTAATATATACGATTTTTTTTCGTATTATTTTAGAACAAGTATTTACTGTGCAGTTCTTTTTAATCCAAACATAAATTCAATAACATTATCATTAGAAGACTTTACGTGGTTTTTTGAACTAATTTAAAAAACAAAATGTGTTAACAGAACAATGAAATGTTAAACTCTTAATGCCTTCAAAAATGTGCAAGTTATCGAATTTTTAGAATTGTTGATGTTATAACTATACAAATGTACAAGACCACTTCTTCTTCATGTTATAATATTACTCATTGTTTTATATCTTGCTCATATCGTTTTGATTTTAGAATTAAGATGTTTTTTAAAAAATTTGGTCATATACACACAAACCTGAATTGTATAAGTTCCATTTCAAATCCATAATCAAAAGCTATAAATTAAAAGTTATTTTATTTAATAAAATTTATATTTTTTTGATTTAAATTAAAATTTTGTAAACGAAACACACTTTAAGTGTTGTATATTATTATTTTTAAGTTTAAACATATTTTATTTTTCATAATTTGTTTAAAAAATACATTAATATGTATGAAATTCTTATCTGAATACATAATGCGTCTAAATCTAAAGTTATCCTGTACAATAATATTTGCTTTTTGAGAAACTTTATTAGTTCAAATTTATTTTCTTTTTGTTCTTCACCTTAACACAGAAGTATTACTCATATTATACCAAAGTGGGATGCTTTTAAACAAATCGTTCTAATATTGTTTTTTGTTTTGTTTCTTTGTTTGTTTTCATTAAAGAAGAATAATGGTTAAACAAAATATTACTATAAATTTAGAATTTATTACTTCCATTTGAGTGTTATCGGACCATCTCAAAAGTTCATCGTACTCAATTATAAAAATGATCAAATTTATTGTTGAAAAGTATGTGTATTGTGCATAAATACAATCTTGAAATCTTATCTGAAACAATACAAAAAATATCATATTTTTAATCAAAGAAAAAAGTATATTATTATTCAATTTCAATTACTTAATTGCAAAATTATTCCAATTGAAGTATTGAGAGAGAAAAACAAAAAATGATGTTACCATTTTAATATTGTTCATTGCCAATGTGACAATTAATTCAAATTTGATTTTTTTTATTTGTTTAAAACAAAAAAAAAGTAAAAGCAGTTAAAAACAATGTTAACTTTTGATAATATACAATAACAAAATAAGAAGAGAAAGTAATGAATATGAGGTTTGATTGCCAAACAGTCTATTAATAATAATTGACACTTAACGTATGTTCAGTTCATTGGTGATTAAAATAAAACAGAGCACATTCGTGGCAAAATTTATAATATTCAAATACTATTAGCTAAATTGTATAATGTCTTTTGTTGATGCTCTTCCATTTAATAGTCAATATCAATTAATGCTCTAAAAAAAGTGACACTTAAGAAACATTTTAAAATTTTAACATAATGTATGAATATGCTATGCATATTGCATATGCAAACTAAAGTGCATAATTTCGCAAATTTTCTTTAAAAAAAAACATACATTTAAGTCTCATAAGCTTTAGATTAAAATTATTGCGGGTTTCAGGTTGATTTTTAGCTTCCAGTCAGTAGTCCTAAGACAGTTATTTCTTTGAGTAACTATTTTAAGATTTATTGATCCATCTTTTTATAAAGGTTATACAATTATTAAGCTAAAGTTGGAAGGAGATCTGTGAAGATTTGTCATGGATAATACCTTATGATTGAAACCTTAATTAACTATGTTGTTGCATCATGAAAACTAAATATGTTAAATCTTACAACCTATCTTAAGGAAATCATTAAGAGCTTGTTTTGCATCTAAATACTACTAGGATATTTAGTGTTGATACCGAAAGTCTCAATCAAGTTTATAGAAAAGACTTACTGAAAAACATTTAACATAACCTACTTTATGATTTGAATTCGTAGGACTTGTAAACTATTAGTTATTACATTCATAAACTAATAATTAAACTCCTACATATTAATTATTGATAGTCCACTTGTGGTCAAGACATACTGCTTCACTTACCAAAACTGTTTTTAAATATTTAATTGTAACTCAGTTATAAAATGAAAAAATATTGGAATTTTGTTTATGTTCAGGTTCTTGCAATATAGCAACAGTTAATTAAAACAATAAATTTAATTTTAGCGTGACTGACAGTGGGTTAACTTTCGAAAACACGGAGCTTTATAAGCTTGATATTTTTACAATTTTTAAGACTTCATAGAAGTTTGTATAAGTTGCTATTATAATAATAGTTTTCACTCCAAAACTTATCTGCCATTTGGTGATATACTAGCTGACATCGTATCGTACGATTTTATATTATAATTCATAATTTATACACAATTTCGGTATCTTAATTGAGTTGTTAACAATGTTTTTACCTACATATATTCATCCTGAAACAGAATTTTTTTTAAATCAGATTTTAGTCGCTCAAACAAATTAAAAACAAAAAATAAAACAAGGTCTCATCCCCGCTTAATGAATATAAATCGAAACTTCATTTCTAAATTGATTTGATAAAATTGTATACCGTGAGCCTTTATTTTCTTAGAATGCAAATTTTTATCTTTGCTGAATGAATATTGAATCTGTATGACATTATCAGTCTATTATTTGGTTTTATGGGGTTTTTAAAGAGCGGAATAAATTACGTGTATATTTGCTATAAAAACTATCGATTTGTCACGAGGTATATAGAGTGGAATGTATTATTTTTAACCAAAAAACTGTATAATTACGCTATAATTTACTTGGTGGTCTTAAGAGCAGAATAAATTAAATAAATATTTGCTTATACTATCGATTTATCATTATATGTAAGAGTGGAATTTTTTGTCGTTGTTGTTGTATAAGACTCTGTGCTTAAAAATTCAAAAATAAATTATCAGCGTTGTAGCCGATATTTTAAGTTACTTAAGAACTCTGTGCTGGAGTAAAAATTTACTTATTGATGTGACTTAGTAATTTTTGTTGTTATATGAATAAAGATTCATATAGAAAATCTCAAGTTATTCTCAGGAAACTATCACGTTTCAACGATTTAAATTTTTTAATGGAGTACAAATTAATGTCTTGTAGGTTTTTAAAGACGAGATATCTGTAAATTGTTTATTAGTTTGTTTTTTGGTTTTAGTATTTTCTTTTTTGAAAAAAAAAACCCTGAGAACAGTTATAGCTTCTGAGATTGATAAACGATAACTCAATTAATTCAGCACACAAAAAGCTGTGCATTTCAAAGCACTTCCTTAATCTTCTCTCAAAGCTCAAAAATCTGAAAAATGAGCAATATTTTAAATGTACATACAATTTCTTTTTCTAAACTGTAAGAATTTCTTAAATCAGTCAAGGCAAAATGAAATTATGAATACAATTAAAAAACATTTCAAACAAAAATTAAATATAGGATTTTAGTTTATGGGTTATCCATTTTGCGGTTTAAAAAGTAAAAAATATTTTTGTTCATGATATTTCTTTTTTATTATAAAGTTTGAACGTTGACATTATGTATAAAATACTACATCATTCAAATGACGACTACGCGAATTGTTGCAAGCATCGATTCTTTTTAATGTTCGTTTTCTATGTGCTCAAGAGTTAAAGGTTTATCTGCTTAAACACGGTCTTTCGCGTAGCCCTACAAAAAAAATAAAAATAAAAAATAAACAGTGTTCAGGAAAAAACCATTTGACTTTTAACAGTCTTTTTCACCTACAAAAAAAAGTCCAGCGGTGTCAAATCGCATGATTTTGGTGGCCAGTTAATATCGCCTCGACGAAAAATTATGCGGCCAGGAAATGTATCTTGCAATAAAGCCATATTCGCTCGAGTTGTATGGCATGTGGCACCGTCTTGTTGAAACCACATATTCTCCAAGTCGTATTCTTCAATAGTAGTTAAAAAAAATTCAATTATCATATTATGACCATAACGCTCCGAATTGACGGTGACAGTCGTTCAATCGTCGTTTTCGAAGAAGTAAGGTCCAATCACACTTCGACTTTTTGTGGATGTTATGGCCTCTCTTGAATTACTTGAGGATTCTCAGAACCCCAAATAGAAACATTTTTTGTATTAATATACCCACCAAGTGAGAAATGTGCTTCGTCGCTGTTCGAAAAATCGCTTACCTCTGCCTCGCCTGTTGTTCAATGTTCCGTAAGACAGTCCTAATTCCTGAGAACGAAGAGGTATCGACACGTTTGGGTCCTCGGCAACACTTTCACTTACAGCAGCGATATTTTCAGTGGTACGAGTTGGACGATTATATAAACCATAATCTAATCTTAAAGCACGATATGTGGCTGTGGCAGAATCACCATTTTTGTAGTAGGTTTTAACTACTTTTATGCGTTGTACGATAGTTAAGCAATCCATTTTCGTAAATATCAGACTTTCAACTGAAAACAAAAATTGGTTAAACAAAATAACGTTTTTGACATCTGGTAAAATTTTGAGAAAAATCGAATTTACAGTTTTTTTTACAAAAAATAAAAACAACTTAAAACTGATTGTCAACACAAATATCTTATAAAAAATTAAAGCATTACCTTAAAAGTAATTTCGTCTTATAGAAAATATTGTTTTCATCATTCAGTAAAATTTGGAGAAAATTCGAATTGACAGTTTTGACAAATAGTATGCAAAAATTGGTTCTCTATTTTCGATATCTCATAAATAAATGTGTCGACTTTAAAATGATTTCTTTTTGTGCTTAATTTTTTAGAAAAATTCAATCTGTGTTTTTGTATATAAGAAATAAAAATTGGTTTTCGAATAAAAATCTCGTCAACAAAAATAGATTTTGAAATCAAACTATTTCATTATATGCAAAATATTGCTGGTAATTTTTAATTTTTTAAGAATAACTCAACTGACAACTTTTTTAATACGAAAATATATTGACTTCAAATTATTTATCTCACACAAAATATTGTTGCGAATATTTTGTTAAAGTTTTAAGCAAGAAATATCGACATATCGACGTTATGGGTGGGTCACATCCCAGCCTATTTTTGCTTAAAATACTGTCTATTCAGAGTTACACTTGGACACTTCTAAGTTTATAACAAACATTTTTAAATTTAAAAGTTACATATTAGAAAAGGGGTCAACCGCAGTTTAGATATAATAAGCTGAAAATTTGGTATTGTGTTCTAAACATTGTGCATATGTACACAACCAGCTCATTTTCTGGGGTTCTGAATGTTTTCCTAATAAATCTTCTTTTTGAAAATAAAAATGGGTAATTTGCTAATGGGAAGCTGAACCTGGTGACTATGTCATTAAGATAATTTCAGCATGTCCATGTTTAGACTAGTTCTAGGAATTATGTTCCGGGTTTCCCAAAAAATTATTCTTCATTTTAAAGTCTTATATTTATTCAATACTTTAACCATTCATTTAGTTGTCCTTGAACCCCACAAGCAGTATGCCACAACCACAATGGAAGTTCGTTACGCTTTCAAAATACGACAAACTCTCTTCTAAATTTTAAATTATTAATCCTTGAATTGATGTTTGTACAAATATGTACATACATAAAAAAAATAATTAAACATGAATTTCCTTTTAATGCAACAAAACAAAACAAATTAAGTAACAAAAATTATAACCCATTAAAAAGTAGGTAGTAATAATGAAGCTCATTTTATTTGAAGTCTCGCATTATCATTGATTTTGCTAAGTCATTAAAATGCAACCATCACAACTCTAACCTATAAAATATGTGTGTATTTCATAATTTTTATCAGCATTATTTTCATACTTCAGTACAAAAACAAAAACAAAATAATAACTTTAAAAAAGTGTCCCAACCACAAGTTGTCTCACATCGACATCTGCATCTGTACAAGGACAAGTAGGGGAGCGGGGGGCTAGTTGTAACAATTTTTTGTTTTTTGGCTCTGAAAGCTTACTTGTTTCGTTTTTAGGAAATCTAGCAATACCATTCCAATTTACAACTTTTTAAATATCGATTTCAAAAAAAAATGTAATCAAACCTGTAACGACTTTTTGTAGAAACGATTTAAAAAAAAAATTACGAGTGTTACAACTTACCCCGTGATTGGGGCTAGTTGTAACAGGCTGGGGGCAAGTTGTAACGTGAGGAATAAAAGACCAGTTTTATATTTTATAAAGTTTTATTTTGCGTGAAAGACTTCGGACACGCTCAAAGATTAGGTAAAAAAGTATACAAAAATAAACAAAAACATATTCTTTCTTAAACTTAAAAGGAACTTCATTTTTAATGTTTAACCTAACACAAAAGTATAAAAAAATTAACAAAAAATATTCATTCTTAAACTTAAAAGGAACTTCATTTTTAACAAACAAAACAAAAGTAAACAAAAATTAACAAAAATATATTCTTTCTTAAAATTAAAAGGAAGTTTAGGCTCATAGCCCTTAAATCAGTTGTTATCATCGGAATTACAATTGAGACACACAAATGAGATCTTATTTCCCGTTGCACATTTTAAATGTGCCCACATCTTACACATAATGCATTGTATCCACTCCACGTTTGAATTTTCATAAGCTTCTCCACAAGCTAAACAAAACCATTCCTCAGGTTCAGATTCCGATTCGGACCTTAAAACTTTCTTTTTTACTTTTTTGATCCCTTGTCTTTCAGCCAACTTTCTCTTATTGTTTTCCTTGCCCTTTTTCCCGTTGCTTTTCTTATTTTTCGTCTCTTGTTTTTTCTTTATCTTATTTAACTTTTCTTCATATTCGTTTTGTAATTCGTTCTTCTCTGGCGTTTCTGTGAGGACACAGCACTTTCTTTTTCGTTGAGGGCGGTTAGTCAATTTTCGTGGTGGAGCTTTCGGGTAAGGTCTTATTTTAGATGGAGAGAAATCTTTAATCTTTTGAAGGCCAGAAGGTCCAGGAGTCGGCTCAAAGTCAGATATACCTCCACGTACATCTGTTTTAAATAAAGTGTCCTCTTTGGTAAAGTTTGAAGTTATTGGGTCACAATTTTCCAGAGAATTTATGATTTCACTGACACTTATATCTAAAGAACAATTATCGAATGATCCTGTATAAGAAAGATTTGTTGTGAAGCTAGGGGCAGTAATGTTCATATCTGTTTCAGATTCCTTGCTTGCAGGATTTGGCCGATCCGTAACATAAGATGGTGCAAAATGATAATCTTTAAAAATATCTGCATTCAGAGGCCATATGCCTGTGGCCTTAAATCCATTCATTATATTTGAAGGATTAATTGCTAATGGCAAAGAATCCTTAACGATTCCAGGAATATCATAAATAGTCATCGTTTTCCCTGGGTTGTTATGCATCCATGCTGTTTGTGTTCGGCTTAAGTAGTTTTTGAACGGACCGTAAACTCCAACATCCAACGGCTGCAGATTATGTGAACAGTGGGGAGGAAACGATAGCATGATAACGTGATTTTCCTTAGCTTTTTTCACGACGGCGCGGCGATGTTAACATGTGAATGATGGTTGTCAAGTAATAGGAGGACAGGTTCTTGCGCCGAAGGTTTGACATACTTGATGAAATGGTCTAGAAATAAAATAAATTCTTTTTCCGTCATCCATCCAGAAGAATTTCCGGCTCCAATACATTCTGGTGGTCCACCTCTTACAAAAATATCAGTGTATCTGAGCCTTGGAAACACAAACATAGGCGGTATGGAGTTTCCTGAGGCATTAATGGCACATGCTAGAGTGACGAGGGTACCTCTTTCCGCAGAAGTAATAGCCCCTACTTGTTTTTGTCCTTGTGGAGCCACAATTTTCTTTTAAGTAAGTCAACCCACGTAATTTCAAAGAACTAATACAAAAAGTACGGGGCAAGTTGTAACATGTTACAACTAGCCCCATAAAAGTGTTACAACTTACCCCACAGGGACTTTTTTTGAATAAAATGTTATTAAAAAAAAAAATATTACTTGATGTCAAATTAAAGTAAATAATAATCAAGCTAAATAAATGCTTAATATATTTGTATTAAGCAAAAATTGCTAAATAATTTGAAATCTACGCTAGTCAAATTCTTATAAACAAAAAAAGTTCCAGAAACTTACCTTATCAGAGCGCATGCACACAGCCGCTTCCTATGACGTCCAGTGGGATACTGACTGTGCTTATATGATGCATTGCGCATTAAATAAAAGTTTGAGTTGAAAAAAAAAATAAAATTGTTCTATTATATAGGTAAAAAATGCGTGTTACTACTTACCCCTGTTACAACTAGCCCCCCGCTCCCCTACAGCATTCAAGAAAAGAAAACAAGCTGGATTTTATGTATGCACCGCGATTGCAAGTATCAACATAATGTAAATAATGTCTGCAATAAATAAAATATTTTTCACTTAGCGGTTTGAAAAAATATAAAAAAAAACCAAAGTTTAAATTTCGCTGGTGGGAATATGATTTTCCAAACAAAATACAAAAAATCCATTTGCCAACACAGTGTATGGCAGTGGCACCAACAACTCTAACTCAAGCTCCATCAACAAGCAGAGCATATCAAATGGCAATTCAAGGCCGTTCATAGAAAATTGTATTGATCGTATTTGTTTTATTTATTATGTCTGCAAATGCTAATATGTTGATACAATGTACAAAGTAAATCTACAAATCTACATATTTTCCGCTTAAAAAATTTAAAAAAATTCCCTTCACCATTTTAATATGAAGAAAACATTTCGCAATGTCTTCACATCGCTGTCAAAAATTCATAATCTTTATGCGAGTAATTAGCCAATTTAATAGGACCAGTTAAACATGTTTGGACAGTGTGAAAAAGGGATATCAATTCAACAAGTGCACCACCTCTCAAAACCACCAGTGTACTCCTACTTAGTGTTTTTGTATATTTGTTGACTTGACACCACTTTTCAGCAACTCCTTGCCATATAAAGTCAGCCCACATTACTATAACATGGATGGTTTTGCAATTTAAACTAGAATTTAAATTTTCTTTTGCTCATATGGACAACAAATTGAAATAAATTGCATAATTCGTCTTAATGGCTTATACCTAAGTTTAATCTAGGTCTGCTGAGGTTTTTATATTCAAAAACACTAAAATTGTCTCTTCTATTTCACATCTTTTGCTTTGCTGGCTAAAATTATACTTCCAAATAAGACTTATAGATGTTTAAATTGCATCAGTTAAAAAAAAAGCTCTTATCTGATGGTAATTTTTCATCCGGATTTCAAATTTAACAGCAACTTCTATATTATAAGATAGCCATGACAGAAGCTAAGGTTTGCCTGTGCGAAAATAGGAAGTAAAATGCAACATCACGCAAATGTCTATGACTAGGCGTCAATCAACCTCATTAAATAAGATAACTAATTAAGATTTAACATTATAAAGGCTTCATTTATACCACATATACATTTTAAAGTATTGTATACATAAAACATTTATTTTCTTTGATTGTTTTAAAACGAATTTTTTTGGATGTTAAATTTATTTTAATAATTTGCAAGGTGTTAAATTGTTTATTATTATTATTATTTAACATTATTATGTGGGGACTAAAGGAGTAATGACTATGATTATAATAGACCAATTATATCACTGGTATAGCCATGGGTACATTTTTGCAGTTTGTTTAAAAAAAAACTTAATAATAGCATTTTGCTATTATTGCTTGAAGCGCTTTTAAGAAATGCAATCAAAACTGTATCGTAAAAATATCAACTCATTTAAGTTTCTCAAGAATTCAATTGTTTGAAGCTGACACGTCATACAGAACACCTTTTGCCTTGGGTTTAGAAAAGGAGGTAAATGAATTATGTATTGTATTAACATCTGTATGGTTTTATTTTGTAAGATAATCATAAAGATTAAAAATTAAAAAAAAGTCTGTTTTATAATTTTTCTAAGAATTTTTCTAGTACTAAATTATTTTATAGGTAATATAGTTATTTGTTTATAAAATATTTGAGCTGAAGTATACACTGAGTTACAAAAAAGTGGCGCAGTCATACTTTATGATGTGTCGTTAGTTTTTTGATAATATTTTTGCAGAGATATTTGGTGCTTTAAGGCCTTCGAGATCGTCACCAAACAGCGGTTGAAGTATCTCACAGATTTTAATCAGTGAGAGAGACCACTGTTAATGCTTAAACGCTGGGGCGTCGGCATTTAATGGAGAGTTATCTGGTCGTATACCAATACTCACGATAAAGCACGAGCGACTGGAATTTGCTCGCCTTCACCAAGATTGTACCGAGGCCGACTAGGGTATAGTTCTCTTTACTGACAAGTCCAGGTTTTGTCTACGATCACCAGATGGACGTAAAAGAGTGTGGAGAAGATCAGGTGGGAGATACAATTCGACAACAGTTGCCCAGCGGGAAAATTTCTGAGGAGGTTACGTCATGTGTGGGCAGGAATTTCAGTTTCCGGATTACTTTTGCTGTGCTTAGTGGAATGATCCGTGAACTCCAATTATTACATCACCAATATTTTGGAAGAATATGTGGTTCTTTTCGCTGATGCAAGACAAAGCGAGACATCACGTTGGCACGTCCATTATGGAATACTTGGAAGAAATATAAATCGATGTGATAGCTTGACCTGCCATGATCGCGGACGTGAATCCCATCGAACATATTTGGGATCCGCTGGAAAAAATGATAAGAAAGCGCCCTACTCTTCCCGAGACACTAAGGCTTGTTTCACACTATACGGTTTTGCCCGTACGACAAAAAACCGGATGGCGACATTTTGTTAGAGGCGCGAAGAAGAGCATATACGCTTTCATATTATACGGTCACGGTTTCTAGCAAAATGTCGCCGTTCGGTTTTTTGCCGTACGGTCAAAACCGTATATAGTGTGAAACAAGCCTAAGGCCTCTTTCACACGAGACGGTTTCGTCCGTACGGTTAAAATCCGTACGGTTTTTATCCGTGAGCCATTGATAGTAAACTAATAAAATTCACACTGGACGGAGACGGGTTTTTTCCGTACGGACGATTTAAAACAGCCGTCTCAACGACTGAAATATACGGCGACCGTGCCATTCGCCGTCTTATCAGTGGCGTACGTGACTACGCGAACGCATTCACAACAGACGATTTTTATTCGTCTGCAGTCTGTTTTTGTGGTCACTTGTACTGAAGAAAAATATCAAAAATATTACCAAACGTAGACGATTCACGGGGAAAATACGTTATGTGTGAAAACAAAGCCCGTACGGAAAAAATCGTACGGATTTTAACCATACGGACGAAACCGTCTCGTGTGAAAGAGGCCTAAGTGGGCTGAGATCTGGTCAGATTGAGGAGTGGGATAATTCGGACGACGACGCGATCGTAAAAAACCTTATTCAAGGTATGCCGAGGCGAATTAAAGCATAGATGTTAAGGATTTATAAAAACTTAAAAGACCTTTCAGAATATCTTAATGTTATTATTTATAAAAAAAAATTAGTTTGAAGTCTATAAATGTACTCATTCTACAGATATAAATGACGAATTATTTTTTGAGAGCTTTAAAAAGTCAAGAAATTCTCAATTATTCAAATCGGACCGATTACAATTTCTTCCAAAGGGAAGTTACAAATTTGAGGGTGAGTTATTTGTTTTAGGTATTACTATAGAAACTAAAGTTAAAGCTTGTGTTTGGTGCAGATTTTGAACTGCTAGAATCATTTGTGAGGGGAAATGTACACATAGCACAATCTTTGTCTCTTATTAAGCTCTCATATTGATTTTCTGAACTGTAGACGAAAAATTCTTTTAAAGTGAGATTACAAAATTAGGACATTTTTCTTCACTGTAAAATAAAAAACACTCGTACTCGAGATTTTAATCAAACATGACATTACGATGAAAAATGTAAAATATTTTGTCAAAAACTGATATTCAGCAACGAGGATTATTCCAATAAATTGTGATGAAATTTTGGAAAAAGTCTCTGTTTGGTGCTGAAATAATCTAATGTGAGGGTTGGGGGGGGGGGGGCTTAAATAACATAAAGATTGTCTTCCATCATGCACTAATATTGATTTTTAATAGTGATACAAAAATAAAAAAATATGGCTTTTTGTTCTGTTGGAAGGACCTTCTTATTGTAAGAAACTGTAAAATTTTTGAGTATGGTAACCACTTTGGGCTGAAAACCACGTATTTAAATGTTTGCTTTATCGTCGCTTGATAACAGTTTCTCTGCCGCACCGGACAATATTCCACCTTTAGTTTTGAAATTTTGTAAATATCACCTTAAGACCCCACTTTGCTTTATTTTTAATTTGTCCTTGAAACAAGGAATTTTTTTTATGTACATGAAAACATTCTTTGATAACTCCTTTGCATTAATCTGGATCTAAAGCATCTATGGAAAATTTTAGACCTATTGCTAAGCTTCAGCTATAATCCCCAAATTATTTGAAGCAATTGTAAAAATTAAACTTTATAGTTTAGTTCAAAACCATATTTTTCTGCATCAGCATGGCTTTATGAGTGGTAGGTCTACTACTACGGTGTTCCACAAGGTAGTCATCTTGGTCCACTCCTTTTCATTTTATTTATAAATGATTTAACGAATTGTATTAAAAGTTCTAGATGTCTTTTATATGCTGATGATCTCAAGATTTTTAGTTCTGTAAGTTCTTCATCAGATTCTAGTAAAATTCAATTGGATATTGATAATATTACCAAGTGGTGTTTCATAAATGGTTTAAATTTTAATGTAAAAAAGTGTAGTATTGTTACTTTTTCTAAAATAAAGGATCCGATATGTTTTGATTACAAAATTGAGAATCAGTTCTTAACGAGGTTAATAAATCAAAAGGATCTTGGTGTGATTTTTGACTCGAATATGAATTTTTCTCTCCAAATTTATAATGTTATTTCAAAAGCTAACGCCATGTTGGGATTTATTTCAAGAACTTTTAAGACATTCAAAGATCCTTATACTTTAATAACTCTTTTTGTATCCCTTGTAAGACCTTTACTTGAATATTGTTGCATTACATGGAATCCCTTCTCTCTAACAAAGTGTTTAGCTGGAATGTAAGCTGCAGTGGTTACAAATCATATAAACACTTAAATCCAATTACAAACTTTAGTGACGCATTAAATTACCTCATACGGATAGAAGGTATTTCCTTTTAGGATACAACTTACTGGTATTCCCTAGTTCCGATTCCGATGGCAATGCCAATGCCGACACCATCATTATTTTCTATCCAACGGAAATAATTGTTCATTATTATCCGCGTTGTATTTTCTCTTTCGATTTTCTGTCAACAACTAATTCATTAACAAAGTCAGGTTTAACTAACTTATACATAAAAGTATACAATTGACACTGCCTATGTACATAAATATTTCTTTTATTTTTAACAATGTAATTATGTATTATTTTTTTAATATTTCCTTTTCAACTCTTCAAACACTTATGTTTTTAGTTGAACAACAGTGTAGTTGCATCTTACTTAACTAAAACTAAACATACAGCAATACCCTAATTGTATTAATTAAATAAATAAACATTTATACAACTGTCGTATAGTTTAAAGCTTTTAATCACAGTTAAATTTTGATATCTGAATCTTTAAAAAAAACGTCGTATTCAATTTTAAAATAATTTTGTACTTTGTGAAAGCAACAAAGTAGAGGCCAAGAATATCATTACGTGTATTTCTTTCTTGACCTAAAACCTTAAACGCTCTAAATACCAATTACTTGAGACTAACGTTTTTTAAATTAAAAAGAAGAAGTTACAGGTTATTTATCTTTAAAGCAATAGTTTTTCGCCATATTTAGATATTGATAGTTTATGTTAGTTTTTGAAAAATCTCTTAAGTGAATTCCAAGCTGGTTTTAGATTTGGATATTTCACCATTGATCATGAGTCATGACGTATTTGTGCTAAAAAGTATTGCTGAGTCCATGTATGCTCTTTTTGTAGACTTCATAGCGGCTTTTGATACCGTGGATCACGATGCTTTATTTTCAAAATTTACGGGAGACGAGAAATGGTTTTATGATGGAAATCATGTTGAAGTTGTAAAGGAGTACAAATATCTCGAACTGCTGACCACGGGAAATATGAAAAGAGGCTGGGATGCGACCCACACTGATAACTTCCCATTCCGTCTGTCGATTTGTCTTGCTTAAAAGTTTGTCTGTATGTATCAATTCTTACCAAATTTGCGTACTATTTTTTGTAGATTTTATTTTTAACTTCCCATAGAAAGTTATTGTAATGGGTCCGATTTGTCGAATTGAAAATTTTGACATTTCTCGACGTTTCAAGGTCCCTAGAGTCGAAATAAAAGATTTTTAGAAAGATGTCTGTGCGTGCGTGTGTACGTACGTTCGTACGTCCGTACGTCCGTATGTCCGTATGTCCGTACGTCCGTACGTTCGTGACGTTTTTTTCGTCGTCCATAGCTCAAGAACCAAAAGAGATATCGACTTAAAATAAATTTTGTTATACAGATAATAATGCAAGAAGATGCAGAAAGGACTCTCAAGATAATTGCGTGGGTGGCTTTTTTACCATAGCAGTTTAAAAAAAAGGTGAAAGTTTTGGTTAACCCTAAATATCTCATGAACCAATGACGCTAGAGACTTGAATTAAATTTTATATTATATATTGTAACGTAATACAAAACAATTATATTTTTGGAAAAAATCCAATTAACGGTTTTTTTTATAAATCAAAAAAACTGAAAAAAAAATTTGTCACTTCGAAAATTTTACGACTAAAATATGATTTCATCTCCAAAACAATTTTGTGCAACGAAGAATAATGTTTTTGACATCTAATAAAATTTTGAGAAAAATCGAATTGACAATTTTTTTTACAAAAAATAAAAACCTAAAAAAAAAATTAATAAAAGTTGGTAAAAATTGATTTTTGACTCAAATATCTTTTCAAGACTTTGAGATATTGGCTTTAAACTACTTTTATCTTTCAAAAAATATTGTTTTCAACATTCAGTAAAATTTTGAAAAAATAGAATTGATAGTTTTTTTTACAAAAAATTAAAAACCGAAAAAAAAATTTAACAAAAGTTGGTAAAAATTGATTTTCGACTCAAATATCTTTTCAAAACATTGAGATTATAGCTTCTTACCAATTTTAACTTATAAGAAATATTGTTTTCACTATTCGAACAAATTTTGAGAAAAATCGGATTGACAGTTTTTTTTATAAAAAATAAAAACCTAAACAAAAAAATTAATAAAAGTTTGTAAAAATTGATTTTCGACTCAAATATCTTTTCAAAACTTTAAGATATTGGCTTCAAACTAATTTTATCTTATTAATAATATTGTTTTCAACATTCGATAAAATTTTGAGAAAAATCGAATTGACAGTTTTTTTTTACAAAAAATAAAAACCTAAAAAAAAACAATACTAAAACTTGGTAAAAATTTTCTTTCGACTCAAATAGCTTTTCAAAAATTAAAAATATTGGCTTCAAGCTTATTTTATTTCACAGAAAATATTGTTTTTGATATTCAGTCATTTTTTTATAAAAATCCAACAGTCCGCTTTTTCATAAAAAAATAAAATCTACAAAAAATAGAACGCAAATTTGGTAAGAATTGATACATTTAGACAAACTTTTAAGCAAGACAAATCGATAGACGGGATGGGAAGTTATTAGTGTGGGTCGCATCCCAGCCTCTTTTTTTTAAATTTTGTACCAAATTACAAAATATATAGGATTACTAACAAATTTTTGAGAAGTGGTTTTTAAAAGAAATCATTTGATGTTTATCTTTGGTATGACTAACTGCGTGGACTCGATAACTTCACAAATTATATCTCTAAGGTCTTGAATTGATTGTGAAGAATGGTCATAAACCCTACTTTCAATTGGCTCCGAAAACCAATTCTTAAGTTGTTAAATCGCATGATCGCTGTTACCAATTATGATCAACCCTTCGAGAAATAACACGGTCAGGAAACTTGTAAAACTGCATAGTGTGAACATTTTTTAGTGAACTTAAACGATTTGAATGGCGAAGTTATAACTTGTCAAATGTGAAAAGATACATTTTTCAAAAGCGACAGCTGCCGAAATCTAATTCAAAATCACACCTCTTATGGGAAAACCTTACATTTTCGCTACATAACCATATTTTTTTGAATTTGTTTAAAAACTATTTTCCCAGAAGGGCAAACAAAATAATTGCATAAAAGTTATTCAGGGCTGAAGAGAGTTAACAATGTTAAAGTTATACAGCAAATGCTAATCTCAGCTCTTTTACATTGTAATGTAATGTAATTATTTTCTGCAATCCAAATGCACAACGCATTTAATTAGCTTACCACCAGGTATTTCCTATTTGGATGCCTACTTACTGTTTACAGGTATTTCATAGTTCCGATGTCGATTCGATGTGTTTCTTCTGTATCAAACGGAAATAATTGGCCATTATCCGCGTTGTTATTTTCTCTTTTGATTTTTATTTGTAGATGTACATAAATAACTTTCAAGCAGCTCAGTTCATTGGTTAACTAAATCTATATGCACTTAAACTATATACAAAATATACTCATGCAAGTCCTCAGGAGTATATGTAGGCATGTACTTTATCTTATGCTGCTATGTACAATCTATCTTTTGGACAGCTCTTCGTCTAGCGTCTGGTCTGCATGAAATGCCTATTTCACCACAAAACTAAATTCAAAACAAAAAAAAAACTCATCCAAACTAAATCACCATCTAAAACTCGTTTGAAATTCTTAATTAGCATACAATTAATATTATCATAGGCCTCTTGCCGAAGACATCTAAATCCAAACGCATAACATATGTTTTCCTTGTTTTCTTTTCGGGTAATTGTAGAGCATTTTCTGGATTGGATTCTGGTACACTTCTTAGTCAAGAAGAATCAAGCATCAGCACATCTTGACAGATACCCTCGTATGGACAAGCTAAAAGACAAAACTTCAAGCTCCATTTTTGCTAAGTAAACAAGAGAAAGGTATCTTAAGTTAACATCTCAGTGAATGCGACTTTTCAAGAGCATCTCACTTATTGATCGACGCTCGACGGATTCAGCTCTTTTTGTATCTTTTTTTGTTTTTCTTCCGTGGTCGCGCTCTCTTCCATCGATCTTTCAGATAAAAATAAACTCTTTACTCTACAATACATCTAATTATTTGATTTGTTGTGCAGATTGTTTTATTTGTTCGTTTGAAGCTCTTTTTTCTTTAACTCGATCAACAGCAAAGACCGCGTCGTCGGTCGTCAGCGTCACTATGCACCAAACGCTATATACCCCTACCACTCTTATACGCCAGGTGATGTTGGCGTTAATTTCGTTGGTGCTGCTCGTTGTTGTTTTCAAAGTTGTTGTTACTGTTCAATTGATTTTTTCGGATACGTATAAACGTAAAGTAATGTGCTACTTGTCGCACTGTATAGGCACACTTTGGCTACGATTTGAAAGAAAAGTTCAATGGTGGTGCGGTTGGGCGCGCGGCGCGTTGGTGGTGGTTTAGTGGGGATCTAATAAAACCCGATGCTAAGTACTTATGGGCAACAGTCACGGCTGGGACATTCGCAGGCTTAGATCCTCCTAATTAATAGCAGTGTTTACTTAGGATTCGTTATAGTGTTTTGTTATAACTACCATAATCATAACACATATAAAACAAATATTTTAATAATAACGAAAATGCAATTAAAGTCGGCCAGTTTGCTGGGAACGCTATTAGGCGGTATCCTATTATTGTTATTTGTGGATTGCGGTTATGCTGCTTATAAACTTCAGGAGCGCTATAGTTGGAATCAATTGGACTTTGCTTTTCCCAATCAAAGACTAAAGGAGGAAGCATTAGCTGTTGGGGATTATATTCCACAAAATGCACTTCCTGTAGGAGTTGAACATTGGGGCAATAAGTTGTTTGTCACTATTCCCAGATGGAGAGATGGTAAGTTAAAAAAAAAAAAAAAAATACTTACTGTGGATGCATAGACATGTATTAAATGACTTAACGATCTTAGAAGAAATGATGAAGTGTCAAAGAATTGTTTTAGATCATTAATGCAAAATTTTCGAAGTGATCCTTAATGTGTGAAAATTTTGTTATAATTTTAGCTTCAATTTATAAAATATAAGAAAGTGCTTTTTTGTTCTAATGTTCATGATTATTTTTGTTCGTTTTATTTGAAATAATTTTGGAAAATTTTCATACGAGAAAACTGTTTAAAAATTAATATAAATCTCAAAACGTTTCAATGAACTCATTAAGTACGGAATAGCTACTCTTTTTATTGTGCCCAGTTCATTTTATAGCTTCTTGGTGTTTATTTTACCGCTTCAAATAATTTACCCATAAAACGGAAATAATTAAAAATATAAGTGTTTTTTTTAATTTGTAATTTTTTTTTAAAGAAATTACACAATAAAAGCATGTGTAGTTTTTTAAACTTTGTCTCCAAAACTACATTATATGAACATAAGAACAAATGATGTTTGCACTGGATTTGGTAATATTCTTATTAAAGTCATTGTTGAACTAATTACTCTTTTTATGAAAATTGATATATGTGGCAGGTATTGAAATTTAGGCACTTCAATTATAAGAAAAGTTTGGGACATATTTTTAATGAATTGCAACCGATAATATTATTTTGCTTGTACAACTGAAACAATATTATTTTTTTTCTATTCTTTGTACCTTTTTCCATTTAAAGAGTTCTATTTTAAAAGCCTGTAGCCATCAAATAGAAAACAATAAATTTAAAGAATTTGTGTTCGTCATTACTCATTCTAGAATAGAGCAATGTAGTGAAACCATGCACATTTTTTTCATTTCGAATACTTTAAGAAAGAACAATTTTGTAACCTTCAGAATAATTATATGCGTCATTTTTGAAATCTGCTAAAATAATCAAAAAATGCAATTGAAGCTTTTTTTATTATTTACAAAATTGATAAAAATTGTTTTTCTATTCCAATATCTTGAAAAAACAATTACGATATCGACTTCTAATATATTTCATTTCATACGAAGTGTTGTTGAAAAAAAAAACCCTATATTGAGCTTTAATTTTCGAATTGAATCGAATAAAATTAACAAGAAAATAGAATCAACATTTATTACACTAAACTGATATAACGTTTCGAATAAATCGACACAAAATTATTTAAACCTGAATTTCACAAATGAATAAGAAATTAAAAGGACTTAGAAAATATTTGAATTCGAACTAAATTAAAATGAATTCATCAACTCAAAGTCATTTATTTGGTTTTTTATTTTTAATAAGTGTAAGAAACCTCGAAAAATGTATAATTTTTATTAATAAATCAGAAGTATTTAAAGCGTCATTAACTTCTTTAAAAATTATACCAAAAAATATAAATCCCTTTGCCTTTTGATCACACTTAAAGTAAGCTTACTCAACTATGACGGATGGCTCACTAATTCGAGCAAAATTAAAAATGCCTATAATAATCTAAAAAGCATACCTCATCAATCATGTTTTACTTGTTATGGTATACTTGAAAGCATCTACATTCGCTAAAGCAACCTAGAAAAATACATTCACAAAAATAATTTGATATTATTTCTTATAAATATCACATGAGTGCCTTAAGGGCTTTAAACCTACAAAGTCAAATTATATAATTGTTTGTAAGTGCGGAAATTCGTGCCAAACTACAAGAATGTTTTATTCAAACTAAACGGAATACAATAATTATCATTTTGTTACAATTTGCTAAACATTTCTACCAGCAATTATCTATGTAATTTGTATAATAGCAACAACAAAAAACTTATAAGCCTAGAAGGTTAATCTTAAATTTAACCCTACCAAACCTATCAATCATCATTCAAAAGTGGAATTGTGGGCTAACAAAAAAATATTTTTGACACCCCAGGCAATAAAAGCAAATATTTTTATATCTGCGTCGTTGTCAGTCGATGGATAAAATGGTACATTTTGTTCCGTGCTTGATATTGAGTACCGGTTACCGGTTTAAATATAATTTATCACTTGAAAGCATATAAATGGTAGCTTAGCGCCATGCTTACTTCATTTGGCTTGGCCACATATAAAATGTATAACTTTAGGTCAAGTTCAATGCCGATATCAAAAGACTTTTTTAAAGTATAATACAAAAAAAAAAAGTATAAACTTCACCACTCTCGTGAACGAGGAAAATTGAAAATTGTGTGATTGACAGACACATGACTGAGCATGAGCTTTAACGACTTAATACGCGCTGCTTAGAGATAATCTTTTATTTGTAGGAATTTTATCTCACAGTTTAATTTATAAATCAGTAGACTGTCAGTTTGAGTGCATTTCAATTTGAATTTGAATTTTAAATTAAAAATGAAACATTGGTACACTGTGATTTACACGAAAAAAACAAAAATAATTTTAAAAAAATTGTAAAGTAGTTTTTCCGACGAAAAACAACTCTGCATAAAATTATTTATTCAGTAATTTACACATGTGAAACTGTATTTAAATTAATTTTAAGGATTTGCGTAGAAGTTGTGACTTTATCCTGATTTTTAACTTCCCATAGGAAGTTATTGTAATGGGTCCGAAATTGAAAATTTTGACATTTCTCGACGTTTCAAGGTCCTTAGAGTCGAAATAGAAGATTTTTAGAAAGATGTCTGTGCGTGCGTGTGTACGACTGTACGTCCGTACGTTCGCGACGTTTTTTTCGTCGTCCATAGCTCAAGAACCAGAAGAAATATCGACTTAAAATACATTTTGTTATACAGATAATAATGCAGAAAGATGTAGAAAGGACTCCCAAGATAATTGCGTGGGTGGTTTTTTTACCATAGCATTTTAAAAAAAGGTGAAAATTTTGGTTAACCCTAAATATCTCATGAACCAATCACTCTAGAGACTTGAATTAAATTGTATATTATATATTGTAACGTGATATAAAACAAATATGTTTTTGGAAAAAAATCCAATGAACGGTTTTACGACGAAAATATGATTTCATCTCCAAAACAATTTTTTGCAACGAAGAATAATGTTTTTGACAGCTGATAAAAATCTAATTGACAGTTTCTTTTTATAAAAAATAAAAACCTAAAAAAAACATTACTCAAAGTTGGTAAAAATTTAATTTTGACTCAAATATCTTTTCAAAAACTTGAGATTAAGGCTACAAACTTATTTTATCTTATAATAAATATTATTTTCAACATTCAGTAAAATTTTGAGAAAAATCGAATTGACATTTATTTTTACCAAAAATAAAAAACCTAAAAAAACATTAATTAAACTTGGTAAAAATTGACTTTCGACACAAATATCTTTTCAAAACTTTCAGATATTGGCCTTAAACAACTTTTATCTTTTGGAAAATATTGTTGTCAATATTCAGTAAAATTTTGAAAAAAAATCAAATTGACAGTTTTTTTTACAAAAAATTAAAAATCTAAAGAAAAATTTAACAAAAGTTGGTAAAAATTGATTTTCGACTCAAATATCTTTCCAAAACTTTGAGATATTGGCTTTAAACTACTTTAATCTTTCAATATATATTGTTTTCAATATTCAGTAAAATTTTGAAAAAAAAAACGAATTGACAGTTTTTTTACAAAAAATTAAAAAACTTCTAAAACTTGGTAAAAATTTACTTTCGATTCAAATAGCTTTTCAACAATTAAAAATATTGGCTTCAAAATTATTTTATTTCACAGAAAATATTGTTTTCGATATTCAATAAAATAAAATCTACAAAAAATAGTAAGCAAATTTGGTAAAAATTGATACATATACACAAACTTTTAAGCAAGACAATATGTTAAATTCCATAAATGAATTAAGTTTTTCCACACATTATAGGTTTTTAGTATGATTTCTTAAGCAATTTGTCCATTAAAACAAGGCTTACTATTCCTGAAATTTAAAAGTTTAAGTTTAAGTTATTTGTGTTTAAAGTAAAAACACACAAACACACCACCTAAGTTTAAATTTAAACCTCAAAAAATAACTTTTTGCTATATAAACAAAAGAGCTGAGCAGCAAACCTTTAATTTCATTGTTTGAGTTAATAAATTACCACATTTCTATCATCTTGATTTTAATTTTTAATACTGATTGCAATTTTGAGTTGACCTCTTTTATGAGTCTTTGTTCAGATAAGATTTACAATCTAGAATATCCTCCTGTGTTAAAAATGAATTGGAAGAAGTATTGATTTAAATGCATTTAGAGTTCAAAAAGAGTAGTGTTTGATGTGTAATGGATATTACGTAGGAATGTCCTGCTTAAGATATGGGCTCAATCCTTGCTTGTAATACCTCACACATTTCCTTAATATTATGACTGGGGAACTAATTTATTTATTACCTATTCTCTGTCCCACTTTTAGAAAGCAATACATGTCATGAGGTAATTTTCATTTGGCATTAAAAATATATGGTGTACCTGTTCGTTCCCATCATAACGATAAAACCTTCAATGTACGCATGTATTTAATTATTTTATTGCCTTAATATTGATTTTTCTGTATAAGCTTGTCAGTCAGTACTCAGTGCCAATGAAGCTTAAGTATTTTATTTTGCAATCCTTTTAGAGACCTCTACTACTTGATTTCTCCCATGGCATTCTGCACGCAAAACCTACTCTTAACCTATAAAATGAAATTTAATACAATATGGTTTTAAACTGCCAATCTACAAACGAAGTACCTTCTATTTACCATTAGTTAGTTCACGTTCATATTCTTTGCGGTAAATTAAAAGAAACCGCAAAATCATTTTTTTTTTGATTTTGCTGAAAGTCAATAAAATGCCTAATTATGCAACTGATGATTAATAGACAAAACGTATTTCAAATCATTTATTTGTTGTTACCAATTCAATAATAATTTTATGGCTACATGAAATTACAAACGTTTATATTTTTTTTAATTTCTCTGATAACTTGCCAAAGGAAATAAATGCAAATTATTGCCAATTTAAACTATATGGCTGGCGATATTACTCTCCTGCGAGACATCTAAAGCATGTAGCTTTGATATAAATCTCGTATATAAAAATAATTATAACCGCGTGGTGATATAGCAATATCGAGGTACGTGAAATGCATTTTGTACGCGAACATTATTGCCCCGCCACACATGTTCGGTTCGGCCTGAAGATGTAAACAGAAACCATTTGCATATAGCTCAAACTGGTGCTAACCACAGTGGTTTAACGCTTTGATGTGTAAGCTATCGAAAGTGCTTTTCAGTGTTTCCCACGAATCGGTCTGTAGGCCGGGCGGCAATGAGACCATGACGTGTTTTCTTACACGCTTCCCTGATGATGATACGCCAATTTTATATGCCCTGATGCTCCAATACACTGTTAAATTTAATTTTTGCTGCGCTCATCGATATTGTACCTGATGAGTTGTTTAGTTGATTAGGTTGGTTTAGCTTTATTATATAATGAGTTAACACTTTTGAATTACCACCACACCACCTGCTGATGAGGGTATACGTTTATTAATGAAAAACCGATGAAAAAATTGAAAAATAGACTATTTAACACTTTGATGTGTGATTAGTCAACAACAACTTTTTAATTGGATTAAACATTGTAATTATCTTGAAATAGTAATAATTTTGGTTAATTGTTCAATAAACAACATATTACCTACACATGAGGCTAGGCCACGCCATCCACCAGGCTAGGCTTTAGAAGTTGCGCATTCGAAAAAAAAGTTCAGTTCGATATCATATCATTTTACATAATGCGCTTTTGAACGCAATAAAAGCTTGATTTTAAACTGATTTTAAATTGAATTTTAATTGGCAGTTTCATAAATCAATAACAAATAATTTTAAGCCTAATGACCTAGATAGATAGCGGTACTTTACGTATGTATTATAAAGATTATAAATAATGATATGAGTAATGCCTACTGAAAGATTAAATTTTATAATTTCTTGAATTTATGACGTAATTTAAAATTGTTGGTAGACAAATTTATGAACAGATTTCTTAACTAATTCTTCTATCTTTATAAAATGGGTCTCCTGCATATTAAAGCTGAAGTGAAACATGTCATTTGGACCAAAAGAAAAAAAGATAATTTTCAATCATGATAAAAAAGCTATAAACAAAATTAGTCCTCATTTCAGAATTAAATTCGGGCTAGATTTTTTTAATGGAAATCTTGATTTAAGTAATAGAATTTTGAATTCTAAAAAAAGACCTAATCAATTGATACAGAGTTTAATAACATGGCTGGTTCAATAATTTTTAATACCAAGTTGTATGTCACTTTTAAATATGAAGTATGATTTAATATACTAAATAAGTTATAGCATGATAACGAAAATGTTTGCACTTTCATGATATATAAATCAACTACCCGCGACGATGGCTTCGAAACTTTTAAATTGGTTATTGCACATTAGAGTAATGTTTCGTTGTTTTGGAATCGTTTTGCAAAAACAAACAGAAATCATCATCTATGAATTATTGCAACTTTAAACAAAATCAATGCAAGGTGAATGAACACTGAATTATTTAGTTTTCAATAACGCAGAATAAATAGAAAAGTTGTACAAATTATTTTAAAATAAAATAATAATAAAAACTGAAAGATAAATTTCAAAAAAGTGCGTTTACGCCTAAGTGTACCGCTCTTGTTCCAGTTACGTTTGTATTTAGAATAAATTTAAGGCTTATCTACGTCCTTCGTAACTATAAGACAGAAATAAAAAATAAATGTTTAAAAGCATAACACTAGGTTTCATCTTCCATTAAGTTTCCGCAATAATAGCGAAAATATTTTATCAAACAAATCAATAACAAAATAAGTAAAACAATGCATAAAAGCTTTTAATTTTAAAAAGTTCATTAGAAATAAAAATGCAAAATCTCTTTAAAATTTGTATAAGTTTCCTATAAACAAAATGGAAAATCTGTGTTTTTGGTAGAAGTTTTGCTATTAATACTAATGCAAAAGTCATATAATATACGTTTGTATAAATTATCTACAAAAACGAAAAAGAGCTATTAAACATGTGATGGTGAAATCAGTGCAAAATTTATGCGTTTGAATAAGTTTGCTTTCAGAAAAATGAGTACAAATTCTATTTTTAACTTTGCTTTTATTTATACATATATATTTTTAATATATATCGAGTAGTAAAAAGTAAACAAACACTCATTTTTTTTTTTTGGTTACGTTTTGAATTTCCAACTTAATCAAGAGGTGTTAATAATGGCTTTTAGCTTAATGCTTCATAATAGCCATTATTTCTTGAAAGAACCTACCTCAAGATAGAAACAAGTCTCATCAAAAGAAAAAGAACTCCTCTATGACACCTAATTTTATAGGCACTTAACAAGCTATTATTGAATTATATATGTATGTTATCTTTGAATACTGATTTCTGTGAGGAAACACCGTTTTTATAACACTAAAATTGCGTCACTGATTTGAATAAAATATAATACTTATGATAATTGTTTTTTTTTTTTTGTTTTTTTTTTTATAAAACGTTTAAGCAATAAATGTTGGGTATTGATTTCGTTTAAAATTTCTACAGAATATTTTGTTTGTAATTTATTATTTATTTTGTGCGGGCTTGTTACTTATTTACCATATCATCGTTAAAATAACAAAAGGTCTTCTGTAACTTTTTTCGGAGCGTTAAAGAAAATAATTTTATTTTGACTTTACATTTTAATATCTTTTACAAAAAAGTTTCATTATAAATAAAAAGGTTGCAGCACCATATCCTTTTCTATGAAATTTTATGTCCCACCCGAGTGGGACATACCTAAAGCCGAAATTTAATTTGGGCCCTAAGTCCCACCCAAGTAAGACCTAAGTCCCAAATTTGTTTGTTCAAAATGGGATATTGTTTCCAAATTTTTGCAGAGCCAAAAAAGAATATAAAGTTTTTGTATTTCAATACAATAAACAATAATTTTTTGATACGGTGATAATGCAAAAATTAGGAAAAACAAAAAAGTTTATTTTCAACATTATTTGCGGGATCTCAGGATTTTAACTCCCTTTTTCGGGGTCACACCCGCTCACGCAACTCCGTTGCTCCGCTTAGTGTTTGTCAAGTCGCCAGGCAGGCGCCTATATCAAGAACTTCTTTAAATAAAAGCACCTGTGGTGTGGGTGGCCCGCTTGGGCGTTATGTCCCTGGGCCCTATGTCCCTGCGCCGAAATTTCCATAACCAATAAGTAAATTTTCTCAACTTGAGAGGCTAAGATTGTACAGCATTGACATAAACTCTTTCTTTTACATGGTCTCAGACAGAAAATGGTGTTAAATTACGAGTTCCTAGTGGACAAATGTGATAACCTTTTTTACAAAATAACACGCTCAGAAAAAACTTCTAAAAACACAAATTAAAAGCCTTAAGACCTAAATCTTTATTAATGATGGTGTGAAATCGTTTGTAAATTATTTCAGAGATCAACGAGAAACCGAAAAACTTGAGTTTTCACACAAGCTGTATTCATTCACCAAAATTGTCCAATTAAAGTTTGGTGAAAAGTGCTTCATGACGATGGTATAGTGGTTTAGTTTTTTAAGGGCAAAATATTTATAATAAATCGTTGTTGAAGTGTGTACTGTTTTCATTATAGTAATGGCGTAATTGTCACTTTTGAAATATCAAAAAGGTGACAGCTGCCTCGATAGTGAGCTATTCAAAATAAAACCCCATTTATAAAAGAGATAACTAAATGACCTAATTTCTTTAACGGTCTTTAAAGTGATATTAAATATAAGGAAAATCTTAAAATCGATTTTTTTACCTATACAAAGTTTAGTCCAAATAACATGACATGGCATTTTATAAACTAAACCATGCCAACAATGTTGAGTTCTTGCTCCGAACTATCTAAGACTTCAATCAAAACTCCAAGATAATAACTGAACGCGGTACGCCAGCAGCATTGCACTTAATTTACACTTTAAACCAGGTCAATCGCTTAAATAAGTGGCATTTATAAAACAACTTGTCAAATAGATACAAGTACATTTTTATTGTAATTTGATTTTATAATAATTCTGGATTGAAAAATCCTTGAAAAACTTACAAATCTGGTTTGGAGAAAAAAACAGTAAGAAATTAAGTAAACTTTTGCAAGCAATGGTATAAATTGTTTGAAGAACCCACGTCCCACATGTTGTAAAATGTAAAAAGGCGTAACCAAGTTGTAAATTCTTTTAATGCTAATTATGCATTTATTATTTTATGCAAATGCACTTTTTCTTTATTTATGCTTTTGGATAGAAATATTGAAATGAGAGCATTTTAATTGCTTTTCTAAATTTGTTTTCTTCGTCTAACTCATAGATCGAATTTTAAAATACAATCTCTGTCTCAAAGAAAATGTATTTAACTTGGAAAATTGTTTACTTTTTACTAAAGTTTAAGGACTTTTTAAGGAGTTGAATACATAAAATGTTTTGACATAATATTATAAACTTTTGTAATTTCCTTTGTTCTCAAGAAAGTGAAAGAATCGGTAATTAAAATCAAATATTGTCCATCCCTGACAACATTACTCAAACATAGGAATGGTTGAGAGTTGTTAATCACTAGGCCCTAGCTCTCAACGGACTGTTGTGCCACCTAATTTATTTTTTATTTAAACTCAAGGCCTCAAGAGAAATTTTCTTAATATTAAATGAACTCTATGATCTTACTTTAAAATTTCCTGAAAATACACTAAAGCCTCAGAACTTATTCCATAATTTTATCTAGAGTGTTAATTTCACAATCCTTTCAAATGATCATGAATATTTTGCTGGAGTCTTGACAGCTCTTTGCTTTCATAACTTACATTTTAGTTCCCATTTTTCACAATCATGTGATCATTTTTTCTAAAATTATAAAACAACATTTTTTGTCATATAACATATGTTTTAGAGAAAGCATGGTTCAAAATAGATAAAGTAAACCAAAATAAATTCAATATTTAGTTTTGAATATTTTGTTATCATAAACCTTAATCGAAATTCATATGTAAATATAATGCAAAAAACTACTTAAGTTAAACGAATTTATGACTTTTTTATCTTCTCCATCACCATTAAAAATAAGATTGATTAAAACCAAAAATAGTCCAAATATAAAAATATATTTAAATTTAATCAAAATCAAAATTTCAGCAGATCAAAGTAATACAAAAATAAAAAAAGAATAAACAAGATAAGGTATTCATTTATTCTCCTTTATATGATAACGTGTGTTTTTAATTTGACAATTTCAACTTTTCTCAATTGATATAATAAAAAATGTTAAGTTCAAAAAAAAAAAAAAAGTTACATTACCATAACTGATATATAATTTTTGTTCTTATGTGAATTAAATAATATTTTGAGCGAGACTTGTAAGTTCCAAAATTAAATAAATTAAAAGCTTAAAAAGTATAGACGTGTTTAATTGAAATGATTCTATAAATTTATTTAAGTTATTGTTACTGTCATTATTTATGTGTTCTGTCAAATGTCATGAACTACATATATACGAATGTACTGTTATTGATCATATATGTACATAATTATACTATTGTGTCTGATGAAAGAATTTATTTTAATTACAATTACTATTTCATTAAAATTCCAGTTCAATGTTTTGATATCTTAATTCAATAAATCAATTGGCAAGAAATGACAACTTTATTTGACATGGAAAAAATCAAAATCAAACTCGAAATCAAGCTGTTAAATTTTGTTTAAGCTACAATTGCTACAGATTTGTCATTGGCTTGTTATCAAATTTTAATAGCAGAAACTAATTGCTCTAGACGTGAACGAAGTGGCACACTTAGCTAAGTACGTTAGGTACATATTACAAACACCTGCTCGAGTGAAACTGACAGGGCACATAGTGCATGACATGGTATCTAAAAAATAGCTTAACGTCATCTACACGCAGCACAGTGGAACAATCAAAACCAAGTTTATGTTAAAAAAAAACTCAAAAAAGAAACAGTTACAATTTATTGTTCATAAATAATGGCACATTACTTTTTTTTAAAAAAGTTTCAACACTTATCCCTAAATTAACTCATAATTACCAATTAAATTCAAAATTAAAAATTTAATGCACATTAAATATGTTAACTGTTAGACTTTTATGTTAAGTATTATTAAATCTGAATGGACTTTTAGTTACAGTTTGATTCAAAGTTCAACTTTTGAATGGTGAGTCAAATCCTTTAAATTTGATCAGCTTTACAAAAAAAAAAAAAGAGGCTGGGATGCGAACCACACTGATAACTTCCCATCCCTTCTGCCGATTTGTCTTGCTTAAAAGTTTGTCTATATGTATCAATTTTTACCATATTTGCGTACTATTTTTTGTAGATTTTATTTTTTTTATGAAAAAACGGACTGTTGGATTAAAAAAAAAAAAATTACTGAATATCGAAAACAATATTTTCTGTGAAGTAAAATAAGTTTGAAGCCAATATTTGTAATTTTTGAAAAGCTATTTGAGTCGAAAGTAAATTTTTACCAAGTTTTAGTATTGTTTTTTTTTCGGTTTTTAATTTTTTGTAAGAAAACTGTCTATTCGATTTTTTTCAAAATTTTACTGAATGTTGACAACAATATTTTTTGAAAGATAAAAGTAAATGAAAGCAAATATCTCAAAGTTTTGAAAAGATATTTGAGTCGAAAATCAATTTTTATCAACTTTTATTAATTTTTTTTGCGTTTTTATTTTTAGTAAGAAAAACTATCAATTCGATTTTTCTCAACATTTTTCAGAATCTTGGAAACAATATTTCTTATAAGATAAAAAAGTTTGAAGCCATAATCTCTAGTTTTTGAAAAGATATTTGAGTCGAAATTCAATTTTTACCAACTTTGAGTAATGTTTTTTTAGGTTTTTATTTTTTATAAAAAAACTGTCAATTAGATTTTTCTCAAAATTTTATCAGATGTCAAAAACATCATCTTCGTTGTACAAAATTGTTTTGGAGATGAAATCATATTTTAGTCGTAAAATTTTCGAGGTGACACTTTTTTTTTGTCAGTTTTTTTTTTGATTTATAAAAAAAACCGTTAATTGGATTTTTTTCCAAAAATATAATTGCTTTGTATCACATTACAATATATTATATAAAATTTAATTCAAGTCTCTAGCGTCATTGGTTCATGAGATATTTAGGGTTAACCAAAATTTTCACCTTTTTTTTAAACTGCTATGGTAAAAAAACCACCCACGCAATTTTCTTGAGAGCCCTTTTTGCATCTTTCTGTCTTATTATCTGTATAACAAAATTTATTTGAAGTCGATATCTCTTCTGGTTCTTGAGCTATGGACGACGAAAAAACGTCGCGAACGTACCTTGAAACGTCGAGAAATGTCAAAATTTTCAATTTGACAAATCGGACCCATTACAATAACTTCCTATGGGAAGTATAATATTGTAAAGAAATTTCTTTCTGACATCTTACTAAATTGTTAGAAATATTTAATTGACAGTTTTTGACAAAAAATTAAAAATTACGCAATATTAGGAAAATATATTTTCTTTTACCTGTACAAAATATTGTCGTTATTGAAACTTATTATTAAATCGGTTCATTTTCATTCTTTCAATATAAAGTTAAGAAAATTCCACGAACAAACTTGTAAAATATTGTTTCGACTTAAATATCTTGGGAAAAACACTGACGTTGACGTCAAGTGAATTTGTTGTACCTAATAATGTCGTTACAAAAAACATACTTATGTACGTTTTTCTTAAAATTCAATTGATAGATATCTATATATATAAAAGAAAGTCGTGTTTGTTACAACACTTATAACTCGAGAACTGCTGGACCGATTGCCATGGTTTTTGTTTTGTTGGATTTGTTTCCGTCCCGAATAGCAGAATACATCTAAAAAACAATGAAAACTCAATATGTGTAATGAATACTTAATCATTTCAATAGATGCTGATTTGTTTATTACATGTGAAACATTTGTTGTCCAATCCTGTCAAATAGTGTAACAACTATTTGAGCTTATAGCCTGGTTGCTGACACCTTAAAGCCACAACTTTATTTTTTTCTGAAGACATCATGTGTGCGTTGACCAGTTTCTTTGCGATTTGTCAAAGCGATCCGTTCGCACGAACTTTGCTTTGCTCCGAAATGCCACGTTATTACACTTGGAACGCTACATCGAAGAAATTTCAACGTCGGAAGCAAGGCGAGCAGTTCCTGGTCATCCAGATATGCGTTCTACTGATGCTCTTGGTCGTATTTACACAGTTCATCCGAAGAATGGTGAATGTTTCTATTTGCGGTTGTTGGTGGTACATGTTCGAGGGCCAACATCATTTGAATCACTACGAACTGTTAATGGTATCGTGTGCCCCACATTTCGAGCAGCAGTCAAGAGCTAAATTTGCTTGAAAAGATACTCATTGGGACACGACAATCGCTGAAGCAATAATTTCTGCATCTCCAAGTCAGATACGCACATTATTTGCTATCATCATTTCAACATGATTCCCATGGAACCCACGTGACCTGTGGAACAAATACAAAGATAACATGTCAGAAGATATTTTACATCGAATTCGCGTCAGCTCAAGAAATTCAGATCTTGAGGTGAATGAGGAGATCCATAACCAGACTTTGCTCTTGATCGAAGATATGTGTTACCTCATGTGCGGCAGTTTGTTAGTTAGGTTAGGAATGCCAGCGCCAGATCGCGGAATGAATGACGCATTTAATAGAGAATTGGAACGTGAACGTGAATATGATCCACATGAACTAATCCAATCAGTTCAAACGAATGTACCTCTGTTGAATCCTAAGCAGAGGGAAGTCTATGATACACTGATTAATGCAATTGATGATGGAAATGGTGGCTTATTTTTTTTGGATGCCCCCTGTGGAACTGGGAAGACATTCCTCATGTCATTGATTTTTGCCACTGTATATGCGAGATCCGAAATTGCGGTAGCAATTGCTTCTTCTGGAATAGCGGCCACATTGTTAGACGGATGCCGTACGGCTCAATTAGCGTTAAAATTGCCATTAAACTTTCAAACTACTGAACAACCGACATGTAACATTTCGAAACACTCCGCAATGGCCAAAGTTTTAGTAGCATCAAAAATTATCATATGGGACGAATGCACAATGGCGCACAAACGCGCATTCGAAGCACTAGACCGAACATTAAAAGATCTGCGCAATGACTCGAGATGTTTTGGTGGTGCAATGATTTTATTATCTGACGATTTCCGACAAACACTACCAGTCATTCCAAGATCTACTGCTGCCGACGAAATAAACGCTTGCCTCAAAGCATCAAATCTGTGGCCATATGTAAAGAAACTTCAACTGTCTGTAAATATGAGAGTTGCATTGTTGAACGATCTATCTGCTGATGATTTCTCGAAGCAATTGCTGACTATTGGTAATGGCCGTGTTCCTGTTGACAAATCAAGCGGTTTGATTTCATTTCCTCCAAATTTTTGCAATTTCGTATCATTAAAAGACGAGCTTATCAACAAAGTATTCCCGGATATCATTGCTAACCACAAAAATACTAAATGGTTAAGTGAGCGAGCAATTTTGGCCGCTAAAAATAAAGATGTAGATGACCTCAATTTTATAATTCAAAATCAAATCGTAGGTACTCTGTATTCATTCAAATCTATCGACTGTGTAACAAACGAAGAAGAAGCCACTAATTATCCAACTGAACTTTTAAACTCCTTGGATGTGCCTGGTTTACCACCGCACAATTTAAAACTTAAAGTTGGCTCGGTAGTCATCATGCTTAGGAATTTAAACCAACCAAAACTGTGTAATGGAACGCGTTTGGTGATAAGAAAACTGATGAGCAATGTGATTCACGCGTCGATACTTAAAGGAAAATTTAAAGATGAGGAAGTTCTTATTCCAAGGATTCCGATGATCCCAACGGATATGCCCTTTGAGTTTAAACGAATTCAATTCCCGATTCGTCTTGCCTTCGCCATGACGATCAACAAATCACAGGGCCAATCCTTGACTATTTGTGGCCTTAATCTAGAAAATGCATGTTTTTCTCATGGTCAATTGTACGTGGCATGCTCACGTGTCGGCAAACCATCCACTTTATTTGTTCTTGCGCCTGACCAAAAAACAAAGAATGTCGTTTACCACAAAGTGCTTGAATGAAAATCCTATTAATGAATTAATCCGAGTTTTATTTTTTTTTCCCAATCTGCACAACATAGTTTTCAATCATTTTTTTCTGACATGAATTTGAAGTACTTAATTATTATTTTTTATTTTTATTCTCATTCTGTATGTATGTATGTTTTCATCATCATTCATCATAATAAAATACTGTTTTGTTTCTATCTATATAAATATATTGTTTTGTATCATTGTTTTACGTTCATCAAAGCCTAAATTAGTTTAGCTAAAAAGTAACACGACATTCATGGACTGTTAGGCGGTACGAAGTTCGCCGGGTCAGCTAGTTTTAAAGATAAATTAAAAACCTTGAAAGAAGTTCGACAGAAAAACAATTATTCAAGCTTTATTTTTTTAGGGCACAGCTTTTTTAGTTGTTAAAGTGACATTTTAGCTTATTATAAAAACTGTCAGGTGATAGTTTTTTAGGGAACCAATAAAAGCCAGGCTATTTTTTAAAGAATGTTTATGGAAAATAAGTTTGATTTTCCAAAAATAGATCCTGTTTTTAATGTTGTTAATCCCACTGTTTAAGTGTTAAGACTAAAACAACCAGAGACTATATTGTCAGATGGTAGATATATTGATTGTAGTAAATGTCTGTTAATGTCTAGAAAACATTTATTTAACTCAAGTGTTCATTTCATTGCAAATTAACTTCAACAGCATAAGAACAGTGCCGATAAATATATCTAACAAAAAAACTTTGGTGCAATTAGAAATAAACAATCAAAGAGAATAATTATTGTTTATTTATTTTTAACAGGCAGAAAAAAAAATTGAGTAAGAAAATGTTTTAAATACAAATAAATTTAATGAAATCTAAATTTGACCAAACATCAATTTTAGTAAATATTTCTTTTTTAAGCATAATTTTTATTTCAAAGAACATTGTTGTATTGTATGAGTCTCACATTACAAATATTTTAGATATTGCTAATGATAAAGATGAAACAAAATTATTATTTTTTAGTTGTTGGTGATTTAAACTTGCCTAATATTAATTTTAAATTATCAGATGATAACAAATGTTATCTTATAATGTTGTCAAGGATTAACAATATAATGTTATTGATAGTTTATCAGTCTTAAGTATGTATCAAATCAACAATATTTCTAATTATTTTGGTCGTATTTTGGATTTAATTTGTATTGATAATTGCCTTGAAGCTCAATGTAATGAACCATCTTATAAAATGTTAGAAAATAGCATACATTAGAATGCAGTTGAAATAGTTTTCAATTTTTCCATTTTGAATGAATCTAAACCGGATAATAATTTTCAATTGTATGACTTTAAAAAAGCTGATTATGATTCCATAAAAACATATTTGAACACAATTGATTGGCAACATGTTAAGTGGTAAAGATAAAAAACAAGCTTTTACTCTGTTTCGGAACATTTTAGATTCTGCGGTTTTTTTATTAAATAAACCTATTTGGTTTAACAAAAGTATATCAAGAGTGAAAAATGTTATGAATAAACTTAACAAAATTAAGAAATCTTCAATTCATTCAAATGAACAATTCAAACAAATTAGAAGGGAGTATGAGTTTTTGAAAAAAATGTATACAAGCAATACATCTCGTCTCTTGAATCGAATATTAAGAATAACCCTAAAAGTTTTTGGTCATCAATGAACACGAAAAGAAACTCAACTGGGATTCCATCTAGCATCACTTATAAAAATGTGTTGTCCGATGATATTAATACAATTTGCAATAACTTCGCGTCGTTTTTTCAATCTAATTTTATTGATCTCAAAATAGACTATGCCAATACAATATATTCAGATCCTGTGGTTGATCTTGGTAATTTGCAGTTATCTGTAGACAATGTCTTACAAGTACTTTTATCTCTTGAAGAAAGTTATTCTATTTCACCAGACAATATTCCACCAATTCTTTTAAAAAATTATGCTAATATACTTGCTACTCCAATTTGTATAATATTTAACCTTTATTTAAGTAATGGTGAGTTCTTAGATGAATGGAAATACTCTATAATAACATCCCTTCATAAATCAGGTACAAAAAGTTCGGTTGAAAATTACAGACCAATTGCAAAACTGCAGTTAAGTCCTAAAGTTTTCGAAGATGTAGTAAAAAACAAATTGTAAAATCTTATTCACAATTGCATTTCAGTTTACCAACATGGTTTCTTAAAAGGTAGATCCACCACTACAAATTTATCAATATTTTCAAATTTTTGTCTATTACAGATGAAAATGCGTTCTCAAGTCGACACTATTTACACTGATTTTTCGAAGGCTTTCGACCGCGTTCAACATAGTGTTCCCTTAAAAAAACTAGAGATATATGGATTTCACTCTTAGCTCTTAATGTTGATAAAGAGTTATTTAGTAGGTATAAGATGGTGAAAATTGATAATGCCTTTTGTAAGAAAATTATAAATTTTTTGCGGGTGTTCCTCAAGGTAGTCACCTTGGACCGCTTCTTTTTATCATTTTTATTAACGACTTATTATTACATCTTATTTTTTCTAAATGTGTTCTATTTTCTGACGACGATTCGCAAATATTCAGTTCAATAAATTCATTATCTATATCTATATGTATCAATTTTTACCAAATTTGCGTACTATTTTTTGTAGATTTTATTTTTTTCATGCAAAATCGGACTGTTGGATTTTTATAAAAAAATTACTGAATATCGAAAACATTATTTTCTGTGAAGTAAAATAAGTTTGAAGCCAATATTTGTAATTTTTGAAAAGCTACTTGAGTCGAAAGTAAATTTTTACAGATTTTAGTATTGTTTTTTTTTATGTTTTTATTTTTTGTAAAAAAAAAACTGCCAATTCGATTTTTCTCAAAATTTTATCGAATGTTGAAAACAATATTTCTTATAAGTTAAAATTAGTTAGAAGCCAATATCTCAAATCTTTGAAAAGATATTTAAGTCGAAAATCATTTTTACCAACATTTGTTAATTTTTTTTAGGTTTTTAATTTTTTGTAAAAAAACTTTCAATAAGATTTTTTTCAAAATTTTACTGAATACAAATTCAAAATTCAATTTTTACCAACTTTTATTAATTCTTTTTAGGTTTTAATTTTTAGTAAAAAAAAACAGTTAATTCGATTTTTCTCAACATTTTTTAGAATGTTGAAAACAATATTTCTTATCAGATAAAATAAGTTTGAGGCCATAATCTCAAGTTTTTGAAAATATATTTGAGTCAAAATTCAATTTTTACCAACTTTAAGTAATGTTTTTTTAGGTTTTTATTTTTTATAAAAAAAACTGTCAATAAGATTTTTCGCAAAATTTTATCAGATGTCAAAAACGTTATTCTTCGTTGCACAAAATTGTTTTGGAGATGAAATCATATTTTAGTCGTAAAATTTTCCAGGTGACAATTTTTTTTTCAGTTTTTTTGGTTTATAAAAAAAACCGTTAATTGGATTTTTTTTCAAAAATATATTTATTTTGTATCACGTGTCAATATATAATATTAAATTTAATTCAAGTCTCTAGCGTCATTGGTTCATGAGATATTTAGGTTTAACCAAAATGTTCACCTTTTTTAAAACTGCTATGGTAAAAAAACCACCCACGCAATTTTCTTGAGAGCCCTTTCTGCATCTTTCTGCCTTATTATCTGTATAACCAAGTGTATTTGAAGTCAATATCTTTTCTGGTTTTTTAGCTATGAACGACAAAAAAACGTCGCGAACGTGCAGACGTACGGACGTACGAACGTACGTACATACGCACGCACAGACATCTTTCTAAAAATCTTTAATTTCGACTCTAGGGACCTTGAAACGTCGAGAAATGTCAAAATTTTCAATTTGAAAAATCGGACCGATTACAATAACTTCCTATGGGAAGTTAAGAAATAAATAAATAACATTAACCCTATAAGTAGAGATGGAAATTAAATCTCTTAAAAGTGTCAAAAAGGCACAACTATTACAAAAACATTATAAGGATTTCAAAAACGAATGAAATATTAATCAAATTTTGGACAAAAACCAATTGAAAATCAACCATTAACTATTTCATTAAGAACTTTTTCTTCATAGTTTAAAATAAGGCCAAACAAACTGACCCACGGTAGCGACATTTTTGTCAATCACTTACCATTGTTCTATATGTTGTTTCAACTTAATCAAGTTCTAATTTTTCCTCTATAGACTGCGTGACTTGTCGCCGTTAAAATCTTAATTATCGAACAAGAAAACCGTTTTTTTTTTTTCGAGAATAAAATGATTTATAGAGTTGATGAGATGACAGAATGTTATGTGTTACGCAATTTAGATCAAATTAAAACCACTAATAGATTCTTATAAATAAAAATACTAGTCTTATATTAATTGAAAAAAAAATCTGTCGATATTTCAAATATTTTTCTAATATCTTGTTCAACTTTTATACAAAAACAACATTAGAAACATATTTACAATCATAATATTTAAAATCAATAATACAGGTTTTTGTTTTGATCTGATTATTAGTTGCAGGTAAAGTATATGCCTTTTCTGTCACAAGACTACGCGTGTAGACCACGTGATAAATGAGAAAATCATAATTTTTCTTATAGCTCTATAATCTAAGCTATGATTCTGTTTGAATAAGTATCTTAAGGCTGCACTTTAAATATCACCTTAAGCTGATTTACGAGTGGTAATCTGCAAAATGTCTATAAGAAATGTTTTTTCAAGGAAAAATCTAGTTTTCAAATTGGGTGGAGAGACACCTCTGTGAATTAAATATCTGGGTCATAACAACATTTGTGTATATAAAGACTAAGTACCGGAAAATTTTTAATCTTGTGTCTAGTGTAGTGTTATGCAATAGTCACTAGGTTTAATGTTTCCAATCAGGATAGCTGCGCGTCGCCGCTCCGCTATTGACCACACCACTGCTGTACGACGAATGGGACGATGGCTATGGAGAATACTTTTACTTTAAACCATGTATAATTTAATTCAAACGAATATTGAAGTGGGTTTGTTTTGTTTATTTTATGGTTTTAACTTGGGTTAAACATAGTTAAAGTCGAAACTGCATGATATGTTGCCAATAATTGTAAAAAAAATGTTAGCTAGAGCTTGGCTTGGTGAAGTTTAGAAAGGATTCCATATACGCAACCAAAAGAGTGTGTTGATCACATGAAAAGGTTTCATCTTTATATAAGAGATGCGGCTTAAGATACAACTTCAAAGCCTATAATCCATACACTGATGTGGACCATTAACTAGTTTCAAAATCTTGATATGTCACGATGATTATATGAAAATATTAATCTTTTAAAAGTCATGTGAGTAAATTATAGAAAAGTTGTGCAAGCTAAGCTACTTAATTGAATGTGAGTGGGCGAAGCAGATATACAGACTGTTATGTTTGGTATTACTATCATTTCACGTACTGATTAATTAGTCTAAGTGATTTCATCGAAACCAACATGAGGATTTTATAGATTAACGAGAGATACCTTGGATAAGAGGTACCTATATAGCTAGGCAGTACTATTTTGAAAATAATTTGGTCACGCATGGCGGCGAATCTAAGAAAAAAGATTATAAACAAAACTAAAACTAATTTGGTTGCTGAAACTGCACAGTTGATTTACGATTGAAGAATGCTGAATTTGTCGCTCTTAATGGTCTGCTAGTAGATTGTCAATTAACGAATTCATACTTGTTTTGAATAAAATTATTAACTCACTTTAATTTGTCATATACCTAGATTCTTCAGGTGTTTAATTTTGCACAAGACATTAGGATAGTCCTTTAAATGTCAATCAATCGATACCATAGTAAATAATTTTGAAATGATCTATTAAATGTTATATCTTTAACGGTTTAGATTCTTAAGAACTGTCTTAGACTTGGAAATTCCAAGTTGTTGTGAAAAACAAATATTAGTTTTTTACGATTTTCAATTCTTTAAGATTTAAGCTTTTCTTCAGTTTTGAAAAACAAGAGTAATTTTTGTACTTCTAAAAATGTAAACTTTTCGAAAACAAAAACCTTCAAAATTCAAAGTGTACATATTTTGAATTGATCTTTGAAGACAATTAAAAGCAATGCTTTATTTTTGTTTAATTTTATTGTTGGAAACTGAGACCGGTGTATAATATTTTGTGTGCACTCCATGTGTTTAACTTTGTACTCTAAGCTTCACGGTAACTTTAGGTAACACTATATTCATCATTTTATAATGTCCATTTGGTATCCATATAAGAGGTGTATGAGAACAAACTTCATCATCTTTGTACATATGTGTTTGAAATAGCTACTTGTTTTTTTTTACAATTTAAAAGATTTGATGAATATAGTCTATATCTCACTCAAGAATATTCAGTGAGTTCCTGTTTAAGAAAAATAGTTCAAGTTCAAAGCATAAACTTCATCTACCAATAACTTGAAAAACACAATGTAGTTTCTTAAGGACTGGTTCAAAATTCTAGTTTAAAAATTCAGCTTTTGACATTCTGACACTCAAATTTCTGGCAACTCGTAGAAATCTCATTATTGTACTTTTTTTTTTAAGCAAATATTTTACCTACTTATTAACAAAATAAGCAACCTTTAAAGTTTCAAGCTAAAATGTACCGTGTTTTGACAAGAAAATCATAATAGAGAAATTCAGACAAATATTTTCTTATTAATTTAAACTAAGTTTATAATATTTCTATTGAATGGCAACAGAGGATCAAGAATTTCAAAATTTGTTGATTATAAGCTTTTACATTCGTAAGAAATTTCGAACTCAAGATTTTAATCAAAATGGATCCCCCGATTCCGTCTGTCTGTCTATCTATCCTCACGCCTTGATTGAATTCAAACTTAGGAGTTTGAAATCAAGGTTTTTAACCGATTCACGTCAGGCGTTTTCTCATTTCTTGTTTGAGACGAAAAATAACAGTAGTCCCCATACAAATTTATTTGTCAAAAACCAAAAATTCGAATTTTTTTTTTAAATTAAAGTTTTTTTTATGTAATCAAATGGCATTTAAACATTATTCATTATTAACTTCCCATAGGAAGTTATTGTAATGGGTCCGCTTTGTCAAATTGAAAATTTTTACATTTCTCGACGTTTCAAGAACCCTAGAATCGAAATAAAAGATTTTTAGAAAGATGTCTGTGAGTGCGTGTGTACGTACGTTCGTACGTCCGTACCTATGTCGCAACGTTTTTTTCGTCGTCCATAGCTCAAGAACCAGAAGAGATATCGACTTCAAATAAATTTTGTTATACAGATAATAAGGCAGAAACATGCAGAAAGGGCTCTCAAGAACATTGCATGGGTTTTTTTTTACCATAGCAGTTTAAAAAAAAGGTGAACATTTTGGTTAAACCTAAATATCTCATTTATAAAATAATTTTTTTTATTATATATTGTAACGTGATACAAAACAAGTATATTTTTAGAAAAAAAATCCAATTAACGGTTTTTTTATAAATCAAAAATAAATGAAAAAAAGGAAAAATTTGTCACCTCGAAAATTTTACGGCTAAAATATGATTTCATCTCCAAAACAATTTTGTGCAACGAAGAGTAATGTTTTCGATATCTGATAAAATTTTGAGAAAAATCTTATTGACAGTGTTTTTTATAAAAAATAAAAACCTAAAAAAAAAATAAAAATTAAATTGATTTTCGACTTAAATATCTTTTCAAAAATTTGAAATAATGCCTTCTAACTAATTTTAACTTATAAGAAATATTGTTTTCAACATTCTGAAAAGTGTTGAGAAAAATCGAATTGACAGTTTTTTTACAAAAAATAAAAACCTAAAAAAAAACTTTATAAAAGTTGGTAAAAATTGTTTTTTGACGTAAATATCTTTTCAAAAATTTGAGACATTGGCTTCAAATTAATTTTATCTTATAAGAAATATTGTTTTCAACATTCGATAAAATTTTGAAAAAAATCGCATTGAAAGTTTTTTTTTACAAAAAATAATAACCAAAAAAAAAATCAATACTAAAACTTGGTAAAATTTTACTTTCGACTCAAATAGCTTTTCAAAAATTACAAATATTGGCTTCAAACTTATTTTATTTCACAGAAAATATTGTTTTCGATATTCAGTAATTTTCCATTTTCCAATAATCCAACAGTCCTTTTTTCATAAAAAAATAAAACCTAAAAAAATAGAACGCAAATTTGGTAAAACTTGATTCATATAGACAAACTTTTGAGCAAGACAAATTTACAGACGGGATGGGAAGTTATCAGTGTGGGTCGCATCCCAGCCTCTTATTTTTATTCTTGCAATACTCTTAATTGAACAAAAATTCTTGTTCGTAATTCTAAAAATGCTGGTATTTAAACTTTTTCTATATTAATTACACTATTTACTTAAAACATTAGAAATCTCGTCAAATAAATTGATTTTTTTAAAATTAATTACATATAATTACACCTATAATGGAAACGTGTAAAGTTTAAAAAATATATAAAACTTCATTGGTTTGCCATATCCTCAGAAGTCATAACTTTTACAAATGATCTAAGATTTTGTATATAAGGAGATATATGGAACGTGCAGTAACAAAAATCTGACAAGACTTTCATATATATCGTTTTATAGTTTTTTGTTCAAATAGAAAACCAATCCTTTTCATCACCAAATTAAGACTTTCCCAAGGTATCCATTCCAATTAACCAGTTACGCTTTTTGTACTACTTTACATTGTATGTTACTACCTATTCTAAAAAACTTTTTGTTCAGCATAAAGAAAATCTTTTGCGAAACCAAAAAATTCTCATAATCCACCTGTTATTGATTGTAAGAAGACTCAATGAACTACGATGAAAAAATTGTTTACCACTCGAACATTTGCAAGAATGTATGTATTTTTAATTATTATGTAATTCATTAAAAAGTCTATAGCTACTTGCTAGTCCAATCAGGCACCAAAATCAAGCCATATGTAATTATTTATTTATCAACAGATCGTACACATGTCAATCAAGATAGCCTCATATATAATTTGATTTGATTTAATAGCACGTTATAGCGTATAATAATACGTTAGCGAAACACTCTAAAAAAAAAACACACCTTGAGTTCTCTTAAACGTATTGAACTTTTGATATTATCAAACTGGAACATATCCAATAGAACAATACATCAACTTTAAGGCTCCTCTATTCTAGGGGGCCCTTCATTGCTTTAAAGACATCTTACCAGTTTTTATCAGGAAGAGAAGCTGATTTAAATAATAGTGAAAAATGTAAAAGTCCTATTCACCATACATAAAGCCTTAAAGCCTCACGTACTTAAAAAAAAAAAACCTCTTAAATCAATTGAAAAGTACACCACCTGAGTTTGTAAGGCTTTATAAAGTCCCCCAAACCATCACCGTTGTAATTGTAACTAACTAAACTTCTTTTGGAGAATGACAGTAATTTATCAACGAAGGAGGCTTTTCTTCGATTTCATTCCAAATCCCAACTAACTTTAAATTAACAGCTGGCTTGATTGCTATAGCTAGCTTGGCCATATGATAGAGTCGCAATCTTCAAAACAAACAATGTGTGTGCTATGATGTTGTGCTGTTGACTGGAACTCAAAAGTTGGTGAGTTAATTGGTTGTTAGCAAAGCCATTGCAACAAGTTATCTTTCCGGTAAATGTGATTTCTTTTGATAGAAAATACCAAGTAATGTGATTTTAAGACGGGTATTTATTTCCAACTTAATATAATGAGAAAGAATAACCAGTTACCCTATTGGCAGTTGAGGAAAAACATCAACAAAATAATCGAATAAGATAAAATCGAAAGTAGCGTTGATACGTAGAAATACCGCGTATATGAATGTTGAACATCATCATTATCATTTAAATTCTCATTTATTGATGTTGAAGTAGCTATTGAATGCGAATTTTTAATAAAATTTTATTATTATTCAACAACTAACTATAAAACGCATGAATATGAAGCATTTTTTGTATAAATATGTGGTGTCAATATAAATGTGAATTTTATATGGTATTGATTGATATTTTATATATGGATTGATGTAGTTTTATTTTTAGTTTATTTATGAAGTTTGAAATTGGCAAAGCAGGTACATAGGCGTTTTATTTTATTATACTTTGATGGACATATAGTGTTATTTGATGGATGCTATATTTTGGAAAAACTAGTGCAAGCTGTAAGCGTCATGATGGTCAGGAGTATTTTTTGTGTTTTGGTTAAGTTAAGGTGTATTTTGAACTGTAATTTGAAACTCTTTTGGATTTGACGGATGTCTATATAAAAAAATTGACATTCTTTCATAACAAGTTCATGATAAAAATCCAAAACAACCAATGTATAGTTCTCTTAACATTGTAAATAAGTTCGCTATAATTGGAAAATTTAATTTTCCTTCTATGTGTTTACTTCCATAGTTTTTCCTTTCTTTCTACTATTTCGTTTTTATTTTGAAATCCAAATCTTAAATATAGTACATACATGTTTTATGGTGTTTATAGAGGATTTGTTTATATTTCTCTGTACCTAGACCTAGACCTATCAAGTTCAAAGTTTTTAGCTCCAAAGAAACGATTTCTGTAAGGACTGCTATTTCTGGTTATGAAATTATGAAGGCTATTGAATAATTATACCTTTTAGTAATTCTTCAAGAAATATATATATAATATATATATATAGCTATGTATTTCAATTACAAATTTTGAAATTCAGTTTTTAAAACCTGGCTAAGTAAGATTCTGACTTATTCTGCTTTTTTAAGTGTAACAACAATAAATTTATACACATTTTTAAATAAGAATCTAGAAATATATCCCAGAAAAAATTTCTCACAAGGTATTAAAACTGACTTTAAATTTACTTTGAATAATTTTTCTTAAAATACTCCAGTTAACAAAAATGTAGTTCATAAACCATATAATTTTAGATATTTTTAAGGTGTTTTCACAGAAAGCTAGCTTGAAATTTTGACTGTATCAAAAATTAGACTCTTATCTAAAAGTTCTTGTGATCCAATAAAATTTATAAAAAAAAACATTTTTTTTTTAAATTAAACTGAATTCAAAAATTGGCTTTGGATACAAAACAATATCATTTAACAAATTATATAGCTCAGACATTTTAGTATAAAACTTAACTTTAACAAGTTGAAATCATTTTATGTTACATAATTTCCTTCAAATTTTTTTCTGATCCAATCTAAGCTTAAGATATTTTAATTAGAAGGAACAAGATCCCCAAGACTTTCACATTTTTAAGTTTAAGTTTCTGAAATGTTTTTTTAAAACAAGTCTTGTGCTAGGATTTTGGAAAAAAATATTGAAATTGCGTTATCACTGAATTACGCAAACTTGGGTTCTGTGAATTAAAAAAGTGAACAATTCTCTTTGAACTATAATCAAAACTCAGAAAACTCTATAGCTTTTACTTTATAAAATAAAATTGGGACCATTTTTTTGGTCAGATAGCTTGAAATTACATTTTTAACAAAATGATCTTGGCTATTGATTTGTTCAGCCACATAATCCCATTCAGAAAGTTATAAGGAATAAAATTAAAAAGTTGCGTAAAATTATAAAGTAAAAATTAAAGTTTAAGATATTTATATTTATGCTCAAATATAAGATTATAAACAAAAATTCACAAGTTTAGAGAAAGCCAGTTTGAAAAATATTGCCTATGGGAGATATCCTTTAATAGCTAACATGGACTTAAAATATAGCTGTAACTTTATTTATTTTTTTTATTTAAATAAAAATTTAGAGTCATCCTTAAACAATGCATATTTTTTTTTCAAGGGCTGTTATTTTATAAATGTGTTGAACCATCGAAAAATTGCACTAGTTTTAAAAAATTCTTTATATCAACGTCGAACTTAGTTTTGAAATCCCATAGTAAATTCCTTACATGACCAGGGAGGGTTGTCAAATGTTATGATTTGATGTTACATCCTCATTTTAAATTTTTTTTAAGTTTTGCCTTAAAATTTAAATTTGCTTGCAGCACAGTTTGCTGTTAATTCGACGCTACCAGCGAGTGTCATGAGTCCTCCTGTTCTTAAGAGCGTAAACGATTTTATGGGACAAATCTTCTTTCACAATCATACAGTTGCAAGAGTACTGAAAGACCTTGACATACACAAATCCGCTGTCCCGGATAGTATCCCCGCTATTGTTCTGAAGAGGTGTTCTTCAACGCGCGCTGGCAAAACCTACTCTACTCTACAGGTCTCTTTCCGAGCGGATGGAAAACAGCATTTGTACAGCCCCCTCTAACTATCGTCCAATAGCACTCACGTCCCTTCTTTCCAAGGTCATGGAAACGCTGATTAATTATCAGCTTAAGAAATATCTCGAAAAACGGACCCTTATGGCATTGTAGCAATAGGTCCACTGGTGATCTCATGGTTTATCTCACCAAACAGAGGAACAAAACTTAACATTATTTTGAAGAAATTAAGATTATTTCACTTGATATTTCAAAGGCATTTGATATAGTTTGGCACCAAGCTCTCTTATCAAAAATGCGTGCTTTTGGTATTGATGAATTCCTTCTTCGTTGGATTAGAAATTACCTTTTTAACCGTTCAATACCAGTTGTATTGGATGGTTTCAAGTCTGAAGTCCATAAAATAAATGCTGGTGTTCCCCAGGGCTCCATTTTTTCTCCGACTCTCTTCCTCATATTTATAAACGATCTCTTGTCTGCCACTTCTTATCCATTAAACTGTTTTACCGATGATAGTACGCTCAGCTTTTCATATTCGTTTCTAGATTCGCATCCTTGTCCTTTGGATGCGGAACTTCAACGTATGATAAGCTCATTAAATTCTGATCTCGACAGCATCAAGAATTAAAAACCGTCTAGAATGTAGTGCTTCAAAAACTCGTTAAAGTGTAATCCACCCCCGATGCCGCTATCCATGAGCGGCACTTGCATCCAGAAAACTTATCAACTTTCATTTATCGGTATGTGTTATCACAGATCACCTCTTATGGAATGATCAAATATTCGATATTGCCAAAAATGCTTCTAGGTGCTTAGGATTTCTCCGGTGCAAGAAAATTTTCACCTCTTCTGATCTGGCTGTAATTTACAAAGCCTTCATTCGTCCAAAACTTCAATATAACTCGCATATTTGGGCTGGTTCCCCTAAAACAAGTTTAAGTATTTTGGGTAGAACTGTAACCCAAACAATTACGTCACTCCAACACCGCAGCAATGTTTCATGCCTATTGTTATTCTACCGATATTTTTATAAACAGTGTTCTGTCGAATTAGCCAGTTGCATTAAAATGTAATTCCCAGTTTTATTTTTAACCTGACAACCCTGGACTTGACACGTGCGTATAATAATAGTTGATACCTTTAAGTCACTATAATGAGCCTTGAAATTTTATGACCTTTTTTTATAATCCAAGTCATTTAAAATATACAAACAAAAAATACATTCTTTAACTTTCCCTTTTAACCCAACAAATGCCCCACTTTACTTTCATATGCAAATTTCCCTATTTGACCATGATTTCGGTCTTCAAAAAGCCTTGTAATGGTTTGTTTATAGTAAAACAATATTTCAAGCATTGCTATTGGTTATTTTACTTTATTTTGTTTATGTTTCAATTTTTTTGTTAACCCAAACATTAATAGCTTTTTGTTGCATATTAAATTTTTATTAACTGTTAATTACACTTATGCGGTCATCTTTATGTATTAACGAAATAAAACGACTTTTGATGCTGGAATCCTATAAATAAGTGTCCATAGCTCTATACCCATTAATAAAATCGAGTATAAAAATGTTTGCAGCAAGATGCACAAAACCAACTAAGCTATAAAATATCTTAACTATGGCATATCTATGCATTTACTTTTATCGCAAAATAAAATAGTTTTTCAATTTACGTTACTCAAAAAATCACACAAATCTATGCTAAATATGCAAATGGAATCCAAATAAAAACTTTGAATACCCAATTAATGTGTCCATGTTAGTTTCTGTCTTTTTTATAGCAAAGTGTTAACATGATATTTATAGGAAAAGCTACATAGTACATATATGTACATACCATTTAGTTTTTGCGTAACTAATTAGGTGTCATTACATCGGATCATTTATGAAGAACTCCAATTTGGATTGGAACTATTTATTGAGGAATGAAGAAATACTATGATACCTTTTCGCTCATCATATCAAAACTAGTTTTTTTACAACGTCCTAACAATACTTTTAAGTTGGTTTCAAAAACAAAAAACTTGAATTGATTTCTTTTAAAAAATGTGGACTACGCGAGTAGTTAACTTACATCTCACTAATATTACCAGGAATCATACATAAAACTTTATTTGCTGTCCCCCAGATGACAGATGAATGCAGTCATTGATAACGTCTCTTAAAAGATATACTAGCGTTCGATTTTTTTTTGTCTTACAAAGCTATAAAATTTAAAGCACATAATTACTATAAAAAAATATTGAAATTGATTTAAATAACTTAGCACACCGACAGCATATAAAGATCGTTAAGTCATAACTACACAGACACAAAGTTTCCAATCAACTTCAAAAAATACCAACTATTGAGACATTTTTATTTTAAATGGCTCTTTTTTTTCTTTATAGGCATTCCAGCAACACTAACATACATTAACATGGACCATAGTGTGACGGGATCACCAGAACTGATTCCATATCCAGATTGGAGAAGCAACACAGCAGGTGATTGCGCCAACAGCTTGACCACCGTTTATCGTATCAAAGTCGATGAGTGCGGACGATTATGGGTGCTAGACACTGGAACTTTAGGAATTGGCAACACAACAACAAATCCCTGCCCATATGCGGTTAATATATACGACTTGGCGACAAACACACGCATCCGTCGCTATGAATTGCGTCCGGAAGACACCAATGCCAATACTTTCATTGCAAGCATAGCCGTGGATGTGGGAAAGAATTGTGATGATGCGTTTGCTTACTTCTCCGATGAGTTGGGTTATGGTCTGGTGGTGTATTCTTGGGAGCAGAACAAATCGTGGAGATTCTCATCGCATAGCTACTTCTTCCCAGATCCCCTCAGAGGAGATTACAACATTGCCGGTCTGAACTTCCAATGGGGAGAAGAGGGAATCTTTGGAATGGCCTTGTCACCGATTCGATCAGATGGCTTCCGAACAATGTACTTCAGTCCTTTGGCAAGTCATAGAGAATTCGCGGTATCCACTCGCATTCTGCGCGACGAAAGTCGAGTTGAGGACAGTTACCATGACTTTGTGCCCCTAGATGAACGTGGTCCCAACAGTCACACCACGTCACGAGTCATGAGTGACGATGGTGTTATGTTATTCAATTTGATTGACCAGAATGCTGTGGGATGCTGGCATTCCTCGATGCCTTATTCACCACAGTTCCATGGCATCGTGGATCGTGATGATGTGGGCCTCGTGTTTCCGGCTGACGTTAAGATTGACGAGAACAAAAACGTATGGGTGCTCTCCGATAGAATGCCCGTTTTCCTGCTCTCCGATCTTGACTATAATGACGTGAATTTCCGAATTTATTCAGCTCCATTCCAAAGTCTGATCGAAGGCACCATTTGTGATTTGAGAAGCAATGCCTATGGTCCGTCGAACAGTGTTTCTGTCAAACAGCCCCTAGGACCATTCGGAACTAAGAACATCGGTTTACCAAGGCCAAGTATTCAGCAAAGACCGCTCTTGCAACCTTCCAAGGGCTATTTGCCACCCATTTTGGGGCCAGCTTCCTCGAGGGCCCTTACAACTCAGAGAATTCCATTAGCCAAGGCTTTCGTGTATAATCAGCATAATGGAATAAGTTACGAGACTGGTGGTCCCCAAACATTCCCAGGCATTGGTCTAGGAGATTTCCCAACCCCACGAAGTGCGTGGTGGAGTCAATAAATTAAAACACCCAATCAAAAAAAAAAGTACGTTGCTCCGTGGCTAAAAGAAAGCTGTGATCTCTGCAGCTTAGCATAAAAGTTGTTTTGTTTAAATTGAATTCAATTTCAGGTTTTTTAATTTGTCATCAAAAATCCGAAGTATGTTTACGAACTAAACAGAATTTTGAAAAAATATAACTCTCATATAATATTATACAGGTTTATAGTAAAGTATGGATGTGTAAACTCATTATTTATATATTATATATAAAAAAATAATAATTCGTTGTAAATATTTTATTTAATTTAGTCATGATGTTTCCCCAAATTGTTCAGATTTGTTTTATATATTTTTTATTATTTTTGTGAATACGTATTATTTAATTAAAAGAAAAATTTAATAAAGAATTTTATTTGTACAAAAATTAATAACATATGTTTTAATAATTTTTTTTTTGAACTAAGAAAAAGGTGAACAAAATCAAATTTTTGCATTTATTTTATTCCAGTAGTAAATAGTTTGTTTTCTAAAATCAAAAATACACGACCCTTGTTTGTGTAAATAAGAAAAATTAATCAATCTAGTACGGGTTTCGAGTCAATAATATCGCTTTTTATCGTAGTAGAAGGCGTTCCATCATTAACAACAGAAAACGATATCGGCTAAATACGGCTACGGTCACAGTATAATATCCTTTTCATGAAATTGTCGATGAGCAATTCGAAAAATTTCCGCTGTATGTCCTTGAATCATCAATCGATCGTAAAAACTTGTATTGAAAATCTACGAAATGCGAACCGTGATTGTTTGAATATGTTTTAAAAACAAAAACATGGATGTGTTTGTTGTTTAAGTAATTGCTTATTTTTCAATTGTTACAAGTCAAAAGATGACAGCTTCAAAAGTGACAGTTCCCCAATTGGAGGGATATTCATAATGAACCTGCTTATTAAAAAACCTTATAATAATAAGCTATAGAATTTCAACCTACACATAAAAAAAGATTCCAATATTGACACTATCGCTGTGTATAGGATTAGGAAAAGTCTAAACAAGTATTGGGCCTGTTATCAATTTGCAAGCAAATGCTTTTTTTAAGCTTACCATAGTAAGCGATCCATTTTCGTAAATGTCAGACTTTCAACTTAAAAAAGTAAGTTTGACAGATTTCGAATTTCAGCCCTATACTTTTAAAACCACAAAATGGATAACCCGTTATATTGGGTGACGGGCACGAATGGGAAGTTGTCAATGCAGGTCGTATCCCAGGATCTGTTTGTTTATAATATTATTTGCCATTACATAGTAAAACTTCACGGCTTTAATTGCAACCACCGCATTAATGGCGTTGGTGTCGCGAAGTGGCAAGATTCACGTTAACGAGGAGAAAATATTATTTTTACCCATAAGCATAACACTCGCAGATGATATGTCTCTTTTTTCTTGTGTTTAGCTCTTGTTGCATTTGCGGCAGCAATTTGCAAGGTCTTTGAACAAAATTGATTGATTTCAGCGATGTGTTGACTTACAATGTTTTTGTTTAAATAAATCTGTTGTTTATTTTACTTCAGAATTACATAGATTTTCATCAGCTTATCAATTTTTTTGTTTTATTTTTACTTATAAAAATAAATGTCTCCCTCTTTTCTGAATCTTCAAATTGTTGAAGCGTATTTTCTTTTGTGTAAATATATAGCAACTTTTAACAAGTTATGGTCCCAGTCCTTTTTCGTGATGTCACAGAACGTATTGCCTTCTATCAAAAACTTAAAGGTTGGGAAAATTGGGATTCCTGGAAGTTTGCGGTTAAGACATAACTCGAATTGGAAGACCTTTGGGACTGCGTCGAATATAAAGATGGTACAACACCGGATTTAAAGAAAGTGACGAAAGCCAGAGCGTAAATCATTCTACTATTATCAAGCCAATAAACTTCGTCCATGTTCAGTCTGCGAAGACTGCGAAAGAAGCATGAAACAATCTGGAACGAGCTTTTAAGAATGCAGGACTGAGGCGCAGAGTTGGCCTTTTGTGGACTTTCATCACTTCACGATTGGATGGTAATGGTAGTGATTCTGTCAATTCATATACGTAACCAAAATCGTTAGTATTGCGCACAAATTTAGATCAGTGGTCATGGATTTGAGTGACTAATGAGTTGGTACTTTGCTACTTGCTGAATTATTGAGAGTTCATGAGAGTTCAGGTACTCCCATAACAGCAGATGCTATAAAACTAAAGAGTCCGAATCTGAAGTGTTCTTTGGTAAACGAAAGCTAACGAAAAAGTCCCTTGAACCAAGGTGCTATTAATGTCGAGATTTTGGCCATATTTTTCGGAACTGCCCAACGAAAAATAAAATCAACATTGATTCAAAACCAAAATCACATTCGAAGACACATAGTTTGTATACTGCTTCTACGGCTAACGCAGGAAATGATGATTGGTTTATTGACTCAGGGGCATCGGCTCATATGTCTATGAAGCGTGACTGTCTCACGGATTTTGCAGAACCAGCTTAGGGAGAGATAATATGTTCCAACAACTCTCCTCTGTCTGTTAAAGCAAGGGATAGGAAGTTTGAACCTACGAGTTGCTGGTCATAAGAATGTCTGAGATGTTTCTGTGAAGGACATGTTGTACATTCCCAACTTCGGCGTTTTTACATTGTATATGCAAAGACTGAAGGAAATGTTGCTGTCATTTCGTCTGGTAAATTAATTATTTGCTTATGAAAATGAAAATAATATTTTTCTCTCGCTCCCGTGAATCTCTCCACTTCGCGACACTAACGCCAATGATGCGGAATGTTGTCGCCCTAAAAGTTTTAACTGACACTGGTTTTTGTCCGTACTAAAAAAATATTTTACGGCGAAGATATTCTTTGGTGGCTTATAACTTTGCTATATGAAAAATATTCTTTGCATAAACCTTTCATATAGAGAGATGAAAACCATGGTTTTCATATACAAAATCACAACTAGATGTCACTAAAATCGCTAAAGAGCAAAATCGTATTCAAAATATCTAACGACTTGTGTCAATTCGCCACGCAAGTTACATGGCGAATTTGAGATTATCTGAAAACTATTTTTTTCGAATAAAAATTACTTCTAATAGTTGTAGTAGTAGAATGTGAATTATATTTTGCAAATGGCTTTATGCCGTCAATAGCTTACGTTATGTTTGGCAATAAAAGTCTCCGTTAATAATTTGTTGTCTATTCTATTCTATACTTGAGTGCGCTTTTGATATAATGGCAGAGAATTTGTAGTATTGGGGTATGTTCGTCACTTTGAAGCATAGGGTTTTCCCAGACTTGTATTCTTACCGTTTTCAACACTGGGCATATTGCGATGAAGTGTTGCGTGTCTTCTACCTGTCTGAGGTTATCTTGGATTTCATAGCGGAAGTTTACAAATTGGTCAGACTCAGCTTTTGCAAGGAGTGCTTCTAATATTTTCTTGTTACAGAATTTTTAAAAAGATCACTTACTGATATTAGTTTAATCTTTGGTGAAAGATGAAAACTGTCAAATTCCTGTAAATTCAGAACTACATTCAGTTTGGGTTAAAGGCGTCGAAGAAAAATGGATGTTTCTTCATTATATAATTCCGCTAGCGTATGAAGAGTTAAAATGTTACCTGCAGCACATATGAGTAAAATAGATTCAGTAATAGAGGATTACAAGTTTGGTATAGCCATATATCGATTGTTATTTATATTAAAGGATTGCAAACAATTTTCGGGATTTTTCAAAGATGTTTTTATTTCCTAGTGTTTCGAATGATTAAAAGCCAACCTTTTTATCAAGGGTTATTATAATTAGGAGGGCTGTCCATGACACAATATTTTTGCTAATTTCGCCAAAATCGTCTGGTCTCAAAATACTGAGTCTTGTCTCTGTGTATAGTATCGTCTAGTTTAGTCTTGGTTCCTCTTCGGTTATTTTGTTTAAAGTTTGATATTTTGTCTAAAGTCTCATGAATATGTTTTGAATAGGATTCAGATATCGAAAAACAAATGGATTTATCGTGAGTACATACATACATATATCTACTGAGTTGCGATTGTAGCTATCTATTTTATAATGCAATTTGACAAGTTATGTCTTAAAATAAAGACAACAATCGCCTTTTAACGTTTTAAACGTACTTTAGAATTAAATACATTCAATTCTCACCTATAGTGAAAAGAAACTTTTTAATATGTTTGACCTCTCAAATATGAAATTATCAGATAAAAAAAAGACAATTTAATCAATTTTCTGTTTAAAATTTATAAAATTCATTTTATTTTTTGGCTTAGATACATTAAATACTAACTTATTCAACTAATTTAAAAAAAACTCAGACTAGATTTAGACATACAATAAAAATACAGGAGACTCATATTTACACATTAAGTAAGTAGAAAATTAAATTAAATATTCACAGCATTCTCACATAAATTCTTAAGTATATTATGTAGGTAACTATAATATTTAAAATTATTATTTAACAACAAACACTCACAACTTACAATATCACAAACATTCTTTCTCTTTCACATTCACACTATTTCATTTATACACATTTAAAATTTATTTGTAAGAAAAATTACAAATAAATAAAAATACTAATTCAAAACAGGAAGTAATATTATTAAAGGCATCAATATCCGTTTTGTTTTTGGCAGGATTTGTTTAATGCACCCTTTTCACATGTGCAGCGAAGCGACTCCCTGTGGCGGAGACGTCGCGGTCGTCGCGGTCGTCGACGTCTTTCGGTTGGCTTCTTCCTCTTTGCATTGCTCCATATTTACAATCACACAATCATAAGCTGGAGGTGGGATATCACACTTGACCACACTCTCATAGCTTGGCGGCAGTGAATCCACAATTCGAAGGATGTCATTTTGTGAGTTAATCTGTTGGAATTTAAATTTAAAAATAGATACATTAGTAAAAAATGATTTTTAAAAATATCTTCATTCTATATACTCACGTGTTGTATATTATTGTTGTCGGTATTATTTGTTGAAAATCCAGAGGAGGAATCTTCAAGTGGTCCAGTCCACATGCAGACACCCATGCGGTGAGTGACATAGCCGCATATTAGTACACTTATCAGCAGCATACTGACTCCAAGGGCAAAAACTAGCCATCGTGTTTCTGAACTTTCTTCCCATCGACCCTGCATGTGCTTCTCCAGCTGCAGGGCACACATTATGAGAATGGGAACTGCAATCAATGCCACTAGAAGGTCGACTATGGGCCGTTGTTGGCCTGGACTTTGCTGATGGATCACCATTCTAGAATGAAAATGAAATTTATCTGTTAAATTATATTTATATTGACAAATTGTTATGTTTCTTTCTTAATGCAATATTATTTTCGAGCTTACTAACTATAAGAACATACAAGCTGATAATCTACATGATGTATAGGTAAATAATATAAATGTGAAGTTGTTTATAATATCAACAGAGTAAACAGGGATCACGTTTCTGAATCTGGTTAGGTAAATTTTGCTGATATAGTCGCATTTTGAAATCGTTATCTACAAAGGCCTGGGGGGGTCAGTTCGACCAGATAAAGAATATTGCAATTAGTTTTGATGTTTTTCTGAACAAGTTGTCATTAATGCAAAAAATACGTACCTAAGATTTATTTGGGAAATGATTTCAGTAAAGCAAACATGACAAAAAAATGATAAATCTAATAAAGAAGTCAAATTTAAAAATTACACTTTTTATGAAAATTGTTTTGGAAATAATTCTTAGTAATATTGAATTAGTTAAACAAACTAAATTTAGTGGCCTAGTGACTTGCAACTTTCAACCATTCCTGAGTACCAGCAAAGATGTCGGGGATGGAGAAGATCTACAGAGAATTACTTTTCATGAGAAGAATTATTTTTGGAGAATTTGTCAATTTCTCGCAAGAGGCAATACCCACGAAAATTGCTTTAAGTTAGCATATGCACCATGCAGAGATCAGTGGAGGTCAATATCATTTTTGTTCCAAAATTTTGAACTGAAACTTGGCTTCTATGTACACTGACACTTATTTTATCAAACCAAGACGACAAAAATCAATTTTCAGTAGTGTTCAATTGATATACATAAATTAAAATGAGTTTTTTTTAATTGAAATCAAAACTTGACAATAGAAAACTTTTAACAACGTTTTTGATTTTGTTACCTTTTCAAGGCTTCTTCAAAAATCTGTTAGCAAAATTTTATTCATAATATTAATTAAAGTCAACAGAAACAATCAGTATTATTCACGTTCCAAATTTTGAAGATGGAATACATTTTGAGGGACATTTGACTAAAGCTAGTACCCGACCTAACTTAAAACTGATGCCGGTTGTTGTTTCAAAGAATGACTATAGTAGAAGGTACAAACTTTATTGAGCTTAAGTTTGAAGTTTGAGGACGCTACGTTGTTCAGTATTTGTTTGGCAGCCATCAATACAATAGTGAACGCTCTTAGTGAATTTGTAAACATGGGCAAATTTGGTCATCGTTATGTGATACAATACTTTCATTTGAAAGACCTCAGTTCAACCAATATCAAAGCGGAGCTAGATTCTGCTCTGGGGAAGTCTGCTCCTTCGTTTAAAACAGTAAGATATCGGATGGCAGAATTTAAACGAGGTCGTACGAGCTGCTAAGACAAACATCGCAGTGTTCGACCAAATGAGGTAAATACTCGAGAAATGATGAAGAAAATGAAAGGGAGCTAGCAGAAATGGTAGGCCATTCAAAAAGTGCTGTAAATCGCATATTGACTGAAAATTTGGACATGATAAAGCTGAACGCAAGATGGGTGCCGTGATTACTCACAATGGAACAAAAACAACGTCGTGTCGTGAGGATGTTTCAATCGAGTGTTTGGCGAAATTTTACAGCAATAAAGCAGAGTTTTGTGTCGGTTCATGACCATGGTAGAAACATGTAGCCATCACTTCACACCTGATTCGAAGGAATATTCAAAATAATGGACTGGAAGCGGAGAATTGGCTACAAAGAAGGCGAAGATTGTCAGTCATGGTGTAAGTTTTTTGGGATGGCCAAAACCATTGAGTTAAAGTTAAAATTGTTTCTTTACGCACCATATTCGCCAGATTTACTCCCCTCTGATTAGTTTCTGTTTCTGAAATTGAAAAAATTTATCGGTGGTAAAAGATTTGCCAACAATGAAGAGGTGGAGTATGCGGTTGATGGCTATTTGGAGGAGCTTTACGGTTTTCACTATAAACAGGGTATCGAAGCTATTGAATACCGCTGGGAAAAGTGTATCGAACTAAAAAGAGACTACGTAGAGTCATAAAGATATTTTTCCCCAAATTTGTTGTGTTTTCTTTGTTAGGTCGGATACTTCTGGTTCTGGGACTACTCTCGTAAGTAATTATAGACTATTGTAAGATCTCACAATATTGTCACATCAAAAATTGCTCCGTCAATTGCTGCCAACAAGCTAACAATATCCAAATAAATTTCAATTAAGAATTGTCTGTTAAAACGATTGGTAAATTTTGTCAAAAAACTTAACAGTTTACACGATACTGCAAAAAATAAACAAATCACATAAGTAATGAAATTCGTCTTTTTATTGAATAAGAAATATGTCTGCTGATGTTTTCACTCAAGAAGACCTGATACCTACAAGATATTTTTCTTGACTTACTTTATAATTCACATGTTAAGAGAAGTAGCCTTAGTTTAATGGCGATATTTCTGAATAAGAAACTATAAACTTAACTATCATATTTCTAGTCACTTATGTTTTCTGAATATGCCCATTATTTTACGTTTCACAAAAATTCTAAAAAAAATCATAAAAAAGGTTTGCTAATTGAAACTTGACAACTTTGAAGTTTCACTATGAACCCATAAACCAATGATCATAACAGCCAATGTTAAAATATTCAGACGTTAAGACGGACTTCTACAAAATTAAATAAAGTGCACGACTGGGTCGCACGAACTTGCTCCTGTATGCAAAGAGTCTGTTTAAAAAAGTATCTATATAATATTTAAAAATATGCCTGTAAAATAAGTTCGTCTTCAAAGATATAATATGCCATTTGATTTGTCGAAAAAACCTCCATTTTTCAATTTTTTGGGAGGGGGTTACATTTAATACAGTTAAAATAATTTAAAAAAAAACTAATTTAAGATTCAAAATTTTACCTGAAAAATAAGTTTGTCTTCAAAACTTTAAATTCCATTTTATAAATAAAAAAACCCTTGATTTTTCAAATTTTTTTTTTGAAAATCGTTAGAGCGGTTTTTTTTTAAATTAATTTTTTATATATAAAATTTTTCAATTTTGTTCTAAAAATATTTTTGGTATGCAGTTGTTTAGTGATTGTAAATATGCGCTCTATATTTCAATTTCGTAAAAAAATGTTCACCCGTTTTTGAGATATAGAATTTTGAAAAAAAAAATTTCAATATTTTTTTAAAAATCCAAACAATAAAAAATTGCACCTTTGATAATCAAATATTTTTAAGGCAATATAAGAGCTCGTTCAAAAAAAAATAATTGAAATCGGTTCTAAAGTTGCTGAGAAAATTAAAAAACAAAAAAACGGTTCTATGAGCGGTACCTTTCCTGAGCAATACAAAAATATGTTTTTCTTATTAAAAGATCCCAAGTTAAAAAATAAAATTTTAGAGAAGATTTAAAAAAAATCTATCGGTTTGTTTTTGAGAAAATTCGAATTTTCGTTTTTTGACCAAAAAAATTGTATGGGGGTCACTGTTAGTTTTGATCTTAAAAAAAAAAATTAAAAAAACGCCTAACGCGAATCTGCTCAAAACCTTAACTTCGAAGTTTGAACTCAATCGACCCAATGGTTTAGGCTGTAGGAGCGTGGACAGACAGACAAAACAGACCGGACGGAATCGCGGGACCCACTTTTTTCGACTTCTCTACCATCGTAATATCATATTTGATTAAAATCTTGAGTTCGAAATTTTGCACGAATGCAAAACTTGCCATATAGTTCCTATACATACATATGTCGCAAGTAAAAAAATAAACATCAAATATACAATTCGTTAAATTACTAAACACATCCAGCATGTTTTTTCTTAAGATTTGTATTTTTTTTCAAATGCAAACCTCAAAATAAAATTTTAATAAACATTTGTTTATAATCAGGTAGACACTTTTGCTTTCTCTTCTCCGAATTAAAGAATCCAAACATTCTTTCAATGACAAAATTCCAAACAAAAGCGATTCACAGAATTTTATTACGTTTCAAAAACGTTTAGGGTTATTGATCTACCAGTATTCAGTAATACCTACGTTTATTGTAAATATTTAAAGATTTACTTAATAAAAATATATACACAAAAAAAACATTGTTTCAAAATTTCATTGTTATGAAAATTCGTGGGTACCTTTCTTAAAAAGTAAACAACAATTTACAAAATATTTTTTAACGAAACTTAAATTTATTAATGAAAACAAAAAAACAATACAATTGACCAGATAAGATTTTGACATTTTAAAGATAAGAGTTTCAATTCTATAAAAAGAATTTGTAAAATATATTTAAAAAATAAATAAAACTTAAAACAAACAAACAAAAAAAAACATACCTTGGATCAATTGGCGAACTTGCAATCATATCGGCGGATAAATGAATTCTCATTTTTCATAAGATCTTTAATGAATTTTATTATTATCTAGAAGTTTTAAGTAATTTTATAATACTTTTCATTTTAAATGAGTGCTTATTGTTGAAAATCTATTTGAATTTTAACAACAATTTGAAAAACAAAAACCAAAACGTCTACCGACTTTCACCATAATAAAATTATATTTTATTTAATTTTAACTGATTTTTTGTGATAGTAGAAATATATAAACCTTTCTACACTTAAAAAAAAAAATATTATTAATCTAAAGAAAGGGGAATACCACAATTGTTCATTATCTAACTAATGTAAACATTTTCGACATTGAACGATTTTTTTCAATTGCACTTATTTATTTATTATTTGTATTGTTTCAGCTTGGGTTTTAATAAATTTAAAAAAAAATCGTAATTTATATATACATACATGTTGGAAAACATTTTTGTATACTAATATTTTAATAGGAACATGCCTAAAGTATTTAGATAAATTATGTTTACTTTAATCTACTTTATTAAATTTTAACTCTCACACGTTACGCAAATATTTAGAAAAAAAAAAACGAATATTTTTTAAAAAGATTTCAGAGATTTGCCTAGATCAAAAACGGAGCAAATTCCATGAGAATTTAATAGCAAAATCCAATAAAGGTTGCATCTTTTATTCAAGAGTATAAACATCAAAAATGACAGCCTTACTTGTAATTTAAAAATATATCATGAGCTTGTCATATTAAGATCTTAAATCTGTCAAAATACTCATTTAACTTTTTTCATGTTTCATTGGGCAAAATAAATTAATATATGTTTTTGATTTACAATCTGGCTGATGTTGTTCATAATCTTATGGATTGTGATATGGTATGGAAACTATTTTAAATATATAATTTTAAACATATGTACAGTTATTTTCATTTTTTAAAGTTCATCAAGCTAAAAAAAAAATTGAAGGTATATTTGACAGCTACACTAACTTTGGTTCCATGTTTTTTGAAAGAGGTAAAAGACAGGTTTGCAATGTTTTACATGACAAACAATATTTGGTCAGCAATCAATGTAAGTAAAGAGTAAATAAAAATGGATGAAATGATGAGTTGTAGATGGCGCTTAATTCGAGTAAAGGAAAATAGTTGTTTTGGAAAGTTTGGTATCGGGATGCGTTCTAGAGTGCATTTTTTTGGATATCAAGGTATTTGGAAATAAAACTTCGTGTTCATCTAATTTGATTTATATTGTATGTTATAATGGGTGATTTTTTTGAGGTTAGGATTTTCATGCATTAGTATTTGACAGATCACGAGGGATTTCAGACATGGTGTCAAAGAGAAAGATGCTCAGTATGCTTTGACATTTCATCATGAATAGACTTACTAACGAACAACGCTTGCAAATCATTGAATTTTATTACCAAAATCAGTGTTCCGTTCGAAATGTTTTTATCGACAAATTTTGTTCAGCGATGAGGCTCATTTCTGGTTGAATGGCTACATAAATAAGCAAAATTGCCGCATTTGGAGTGAAGAGCAACCAGAAGCCGTTCAAGAACTGCCCATGCATCCCGAAAAATGCACTGTTTGGTGTGGTTTGTACGCTGGTGGAATCATTGGACCGTATTTTTTCAAAGATGCTGTTGGTCGCAACGTTACGGTGAATGGCGATCGCTATCGTTCAATGCTAACAAACTTTTTGTTGCCAAAAATGGAAGAACTGAACTTGGTTGACATGTGGTTTCAACAAGATGGCGCTACATGCCACACAGCTCGCGATTCTATGGCCATTTTGAGGGAAAACTTCGGAGAACAATTCATCTCAAGGAATGGACCGGTAAGTTGGCCACCAAGATCATGCGATTTGACGCCTTTAGACTATTTTTTGTGGGGCTACGTCAAGTCTAAAGTCTACACAAATAAGCCAGCAACTATTCCAGCTTTGGAAGACAACATTTCCGAAGAAATTCGGGCTATTCCGGCCGAAATGCTCGAAAAAGTTACCGAAAATTGGACTTTCCGAATGGACCACCTAAGACGCAGCCGCGGTCAACATTTAAATAAAATTATCTTCAAAAAGTAAATGTCATGGACCAATCTAACGTTTCAAATAAAGAATCGATGAGATTTTGCAAATTTTATGCGTTTTTTTTTTTTTTTTAATTCTCAAGCTCTTAAAAAATCACCCAACAAAAAATACGTACATAAGATCTCAAATCTCGATGGATTGAAAAACTTCTCAGAAATCTTGATATCATTAAAAAGAAAACTCGAATTTTGTCATACTATAGCAAAATATAATTTACTAGCGGCCCGTCCCGGCTTCGCACGGGTAGACATAAATAGGTACAGATATTTAAGTTATTAGCATGCTAATTAAAACGACCATGAATCACTAAATTAGAAAACATTTTTTTTTTCCTATCATTAATACTCTTCGCAGCGTATGCGATGAAAGACATTTTATGGCTAATTTTTTACACCTTCGGTTGGTTTCAATAGGAATTTCTAAAGATTTCTATAGTTTTCTAGTACTAAATATAGCCTATGTTACTCAGTGATAATGTAGCTTTCTAATGAACAAAAATTATTAAAATCGGTCCAGTACTTTTTGAGTTTATTTGTTACATACAAAAATACAAATATTTCCTCTTTATAATATTAGTGTAGATTTACAACCTGTCAAAAGTTATCAAATTCCAAAGGATTAAGAAACCCCTAAAAAATGAAACTTGTCTTAAGACATGTTTTATAAATACGATTGACTTTCTTCCGAGTACTTTTCTCCTACCGATCATTAACTTCTTTGCCTTGTATAACAAACAGTTTATTCAGTGCCTTCTTAGTATCAGTATAGTAATTGATATCTCGTTGACCATTAATTTTATATGAGTATATTGACGTATAAATTAAATGACCTTGATATTTTCAATTCAGATGTTTTGATTAATTATATATGTACTGTACATACATATGCTAAATTGTATTATATACTCGTATGTTGTACATATATACTATATTGTATTTTATTATTGTTACAATTTCGGTTTTTGATAAAGAAATAATTATTATTGTTATCAGTTTTGGATTTGTTTATATATTGTGTTATTGTAGTTTATTTTTATATTTTTATTTCGTTATACAAAAACAAATAATTCATCGTCAATCTTCGTCGTCGTCGTAGGTCATGGATAAAGTAACTCAAAGGGTTCAATAAAAACCTTGACGAAGTTCATAAGAGCAAAGATAACGTTTACCAAAATAATTTGATGCAGAAAGTGAACAACTAAGATAACTAGGATCTGAGCAATGAAATATGATAAATTGGTATTTTCTGTCTTAGCTATAAGTATATGACGTACAAAAACAAAATATCTTATAAACTTTTGCAAACAAAGTTTCGTCGAAATTTCGTTTAATAATCAATAAATGTTTATTTTCTGGATTAAAAATTAAAATTTCCATTTGGATGTCAATTATTTATGTTTAGGGGCAGAGATAGTAACACCAATTCAAAATTAAATTCCAGCACTATAGTTAAATTTCACTTAGAAGGACATTTACTAATTTAAAAAAAATTACGAACCCGACAAAATCTATTGTTAACAAAAACTGATTAGTTATATTATATTTTTGAATTTCAGCAAATAAAAAAAAGATTAGTAACGAATCAAAGGTCAAAACATAACTGAATATAAAATAAAAACTGTCACTTTGACGTTTGGCTGCAATATTTGTTACTGTCAACTCATATATAACTGTCAAAAATATTTCAAAAATGATGTTTCCATTGTATATGATTTCAGTTTTACTTATTTTAAACTAAGTATAAATGTTTTTAGCTATTTCTTTATAGCTTAGTTGTTTTTTTTGTACAAAAACAGCCAAACTGGCGAGACACTTTTGAGCCTAAAAATTTTTTACTCAAAGAGCGCCCGAATAACACCAATTTTTTTTGGCACAATTGCTAACTAAAATACAAGACTTTAAATGATTAGATTGAATGATTGACTTTTAAGTATGTAAAAAACACAACAAGAATATGAAATCTTAAATTTATAGAAGAAAAAACTGATTTAACTTTTAAAGTTCTACCGGAAATTTTTTTGATTTGATTTAATCCAAACAAATTGAAAATATAAAAATATTCACATAAGTTGTATTTTACATGCTCAATAATTCAAATCAATTTAATTAATTGCGTAAAACAGAGAATTAAGAAATTTTTCTTGCAATTTCAAAGCATCACACACAAAATTTTGTATCCAAATGCTGTTTGATGGAATAAGTTTTATTTAAACGGTTCTAAGAACGGTAGTGTTTGTTTTCGATTCTTTAAATAATTTTCGTATTAAATATTTTAAATAGTATTCAAATTCATTTAAATACCAAGTCAAAACAATTCTCATCGTAATATAGAATTTTTAAAATTGAGTTAAATTTGAGTACAAAGTACGGTACCAATCGTTATTTCTGAAGTTCGACAGAAATTCTTTATCAAAAGTCAAATTATTTTATTATTTTGGCAAAACAAAAAAAAAGAAAATATAACTAACAAATACCGATTTAATAACAGAAACAGAAATGCTTCAAGCACTTTTAACGTTTTGTCAAGTTTGATCAAAACCTCGTGCACCATTGTTTTTATTCAAAACCTACCGTTGCCATATCAAAAACAAAAACCTTATTTGCAGACACTGTATATTTTAATTTTTGATAAATTTTTCATTTCTATCCTTTCTTTAAAAAAAAAATAAACATAAAAACTTTGAAAACAAGTTTTGGAAAAGCACTACATATTCAGAAAACAGACTAATAAAATTCATCTTTAATCTCTTATCTTTTACTTTGCTTCTCACTTCTGGATTATAGTAATAGTATAATCAATCATAATAAAACGTAGATTTGTACAATATTATTCTACAATATTATTTAATATATTCAAATAAAACATTGTGAATGAAGATATCCAACTGACAAGTTTACTATAAAGAAATTTATTACACACATTTTTAGTGTTTATGTTAAAAATTTACTACAAAATCTCGAAATTTCTGAATTTTCTGGATGAACTTTGGATAGTTATTAACATTTAAGATTTGTTTAAAAAATTGTCTCAGTTTTTTATAAATATTGTAATCTCATTATCTTTTTCACGATTTTCCCATTCAAATTGGGGCATTGTTAATGCGGACTATTGAATTTAACTATAGTGGGAGGTTGACACAAAAAGTTTTCGGTAACAAATAAAAAGTCCAGACAAAAGAGATCATTTATTTTGTGACTCAATTAAATTACACCCACTTGGATGGTTGCGGTTGGATAAAAGTCTGACTTTAAATTCAAATGTCTTGAATATAAAATATAAAACAAACTTGAATAACATTTTTTTATTTACCTATATTAATAATTATTTTCAAAAATGTCCATATTTGAATAGTATAAAATGTTTAAAGTTATTATTTCTCAATCACAGTCATAGCAAGCAATAATAAAAGAGTGCAATAAACTTTTTATCAGAACACGTAGATAAAGTGAATAAAGTACACAGCAGGTACATGTGAGTTAATTATTCTTTAAATTATTTTATTAATACGCAGTCTAGAAATCACTTCTTTGTTTAAACCTTTTCCTTAAAGATTACAATACAACTGAAAATGTTTAATCAGATTTCTCGTGTTTTAACAACAATAAGAGCGCAAAAATTTTAAACCAAGTAAATGCGTTTTTAGGGTTCTAAAGAATCGCACAAAAATTATATTTGTTTAATTTTTAACTAATACATTGTTTTAAGATGGTGAAAGCATTTTTTTTTAAATTTTTGAATCACGTTAATTTCAAAAAAATCGAAGAGAATTAAAAAAAAAATCAACCTTTTGTTTTATTTGATTTTGATTGTCAATTCAAAATGCCTATCCCATAGTTTTGCGGTAAGGAAATCAAGACCAACATTACCGCCACCGCACTTTATAATTTAAAACTTTTTTTTATATTGTTAAACAATTTCAAAAAAAAATAAATAATTAACTAAATCACAATCCACCCGGAACGACTGTCTGCGTATAACTAAACTGAGAAAAAAATCTTATTACCTAGCACGGTAGACATTTTATATTTTGGATTTTTAATTTTTCAGTTTCAGTTCTGATGACACCTTGCGGTTGCGGTAGAATAACCAGCCAATTCTGGTGCACACCGAAAGATGAATCATGAGCGAACGATTTTTGTAGCTTTATTTTTTACTTTGCCGACATTTGTAAGGTACTTGATACATGAGTAAGTGCAGCCGGTCCATAATTAGATGAACTTAATTTATTTATTATGGTTGTTGGAAGAAGAACTTGTAAGTGTTGGTGAAAATTTTGGGAATTTGGGTTTTTATTTGATTTTTTTTTTGATGGTTTTAAAGTCAACAACTGGAACTTCTAATTGAATTGTAAAGTATAATGAACATTCATTTAGACACAAAAAGGTACTCAAACAAGTGAAAGTTATGGGATGAGTTTTGACATTTTAACTTTCACACTTCTGTATTTGCCAAAGAAATCTTTTAAGAATGAGAACAATCTAATATTCACGAAATTATCAATAGTACTTAAAAGTTATTATTTACTTGAAAGTTTATTAAAGAACAACTTTTATTAACCTTTTCATAGTACATTTACATTGGACTCTTTTAAAGCTGGTCATTTTGACGTTTAAACACTTTGTCATGCTCCCACTCTTTAAAAAAATTAAAATATCTGCTTCAAATGATAATTGACAAATTTATTCGCTTTAAAAAAGTCAAATGTAAACAACTTTCATGAACTGCAAACTCACATTTCACTTACATACATAACTGTTCTTAATTTATTAACCTAAGCTCTTAATACTCAAACATGTTCCTACATCAAAAACGCCTACTCTTATTGTTTTTTTGATCGAAAACACATAAGAAATAACTTCAAAATTGTCACTTTCATCATATGTCAGTTCACCTGGATGTTAGCTGTCACTTTTGACACTGACAAATTCATACAAATTCCTATAGTGTAAATTTATTTAAATGTGATCCATTTGAAAAAAATACATTACACAAACAATAGTGAATTTGCACCCTATTTATCATTTTTGAAAATTTTGAGTCAATAAAAAATAACTGAAACTTTCATGGATAGGGCACTTAAAACTATAGAAACCCTGTATCTAGATACATCATTATGCCATTTTATTTGATAAAGATATTTTTTTTTCTTTTAAGTAAATATTATAAAGTAGTAGGTTAAGTTAATAAAACTTAGATATTTATAATTTTAAAGACAATGAAAACTGAAATTTATCTATTGATAAGATAAAAAATGGGAACAATTAATTTGTAAGTTGCCTTGCCTATTATAAGTATACTTAACAGGTACAAGAACGTCATTATAAATTTATCAAAAAAAAACACAGGGAGTGTCAAACGCTTTTAAAAGATATTTTATCAACTTACCAGAAGAGTATTTGGTTCGATAAAAAATTTTAGAATCAATTTTAAATTTGAAAACTAGAAAAAAACAATTATTGGAGATAAAAGATTTTATGATTTGTTGTATTGACCAATTTTAGTTTTATATTGAGGGTGGAAAATTTAGTTTTCCGTCGGCTATTTGGTCACTTTATTTTTGTAAAGAAAACAAATTCTTTAACTTATCCCGACGTTTCGGCAAGGATTGTTGCCTTCTTCAGGGGAACTTTATTTTATGAAAACAGAAATAGATAAACTTATAAGTATGCACAACAATTATAGCAAACAGTATATTAAGCTTACATTCAAGTTTGAAGTTATGTCATTAAATCAAAATAGGATATAATTACAATTATAAAAACTGTAGCAACTTCTTCGTATGAAGATTTGTCTTAATTTGAAAATACAAAATTTGTGTGTTAGGGTTTAGAGGAAATGAGATAGCAATATATTGATGAGATATCTTGTGTGTCTTGTTTTCTATTCATGTTATTTTTATTGTTAAGGATGTGTAAAGTTTCTAGTGTGTATCTCTTGGAGATGTGTTTTTCGGTTTGAAGAACCTCGGCACCGTCAAAGTCTGGATGATGTCCATTTTCAATCGCGTGTAATGCAAGAGCTGTTTTGGCTGGGTTATTGCTTTTGATGTCCGATTTGTGATTTGAAAGACGTTGTCGTAGAAGTTGTTTCGTAGTTCCAATGTAGCATAGGTTGCATGGTTCTTGAGATTTACCCTTACAGTTTATTTTATAGATTACGTCTGATTGTTGGTCTTTTTCAGTTTTTGTTTTTAAATTTGAGAAGAGGTTTCCAAGTGTCCGGTTCGATTTGAAAGCTAATCGGATGTCTTGTATATTATTTTGGATAGCCTGTTTGAAGTTGTCTGTGAGCTTTGGAATGTATGTTACACTGTTGAAAAATAAATTATTTGATTGTAAATCATCAGGTTCCTTAGGTCTTCTATATTTGTGTTTTAAAAATAATTCCCGGATTATCGTGTTAGGGTATCCATTGTCTCTTAGTATGTTGGTTATTCGTCTCTCATTAGTCTGGTGGAATTCTTCATCGCTGATTGTGAGTACTTTGTGAATCATATTGTAAGCTGTATTTATTTTGATGTGTTTGGCATGGTTAGATCGAAAATTGGTCAGTCTACCTGAACAGGTATCGTTTTGGAACCAGTCAAACTTTAATTTATTGTTGTTGTGAATAATTTTGACGTCAAGAAAGGATATTGCACAATTATTTTCATGTTCTACGGTGAATTGTAATTTTGAATGAAATTTGTTGAGTGTTTGAAGTACGTCATCAATATAGTTTTTGTCAATTATTGCGAAAATGTCATCCACATATTTGGCTATGAAGCTTGGTCGGTTTGGTGAGGAATCAAAACATTGGTCAAGTAAATGGTCCATAACAATATCTGCAATCGTCGGTGAAAGTGGATTACCCATCGGCATACCAAAAATTTGTTTATAGATGTCCGTTTTGTATTGTAAGTAGTTGTTCTCTTTCAGACAAAAATCTAGAACTTCTAGAAATTTGCTTTGGGTCATTTTAGTGTGTTTGCTAATTGTAGTCCATTTTGTTTTTAATAAATTTATTGCGAATTGTGTTGGGATGTTTGTAAAAAGGGAAATTACGTCGAATGAAACTAAAACTTCATTTTCCTTGATGTTGATTTTTTTCGCCTTGTTTACAAATTCAAAGGAATTTCTTACAGTGTATTTTGAGTTATTTGTAACACATTGTAGAATTCTACCAACAAATTTGGACAATTCATAACACGGTAATTTCATAGACGATATGATCGGTCGCATGGGCACATCTCTCTTGTGTATTTTTGGTAGTCCATAAATCGAAGGGAGTTGTGCGGTGTATGTTGTCATTTTTGTTTTTTCTCTATCATCTACTATTTTGTTGTTGTGTAACCATTTGACTATATTATTATTTCGGGATTGAAGTGTTGTTGTTGGGTTTTGTCTTACACGCCAGTATGTACAGTATGTATTTATTAAAAACAAAATGGACTACAATTAGCAAACACACTAAAATGACCCAAAGCAAATTTCTAGAAGTTCTAGATTTTTGTCTGAAAGAGAACAACTACTTACAATACAAAACGGACATCTATAAACAAATTTTTGGTATGCCGATGGGTAATCCACTTTCACCGACGATTGCAGATATTGTTATGGACCATTTACTTGACCAATGTTTTGATTCCTCACCAAACCGACCAAGCTTCATAGCCAAATATGTGGATGACATTTTCGCAATAATTGACAAAAACTATATTGATGACGTACTTCAAACACTCAACAAATTTCATTCAAAATTACAATTCACCGTAGAACATGAAAATAATTGTGCAATATCCTTTCTTGACGTCAAAATTATTCACAACAACAATAAATTAAAGTTTGACTGGTTCCAAAAAGATACCTGTTCAGGTAGACTGACCAATTTTCGATCTAACCATGCCAAACACATCAAAATAAATACAGCTTACAATATGATTCACAAAGTACTCACAATCAGCGATGAAGAATTCCACCAGACTAATGAGAGACGAATAACCAACATACTAAGAGACAATGGATACCCTAACACGATAATCCGGGAATTATTTTTAAAACACAAATATAGAAGACCTAAGGAACCTGATGATTTACAATCAAATAATTTATTTTTCAACAGTGTAACATACATTCCAAAGCTCACAGACAACTTCAAACAGGCTATCCAAAATAATATACAAGACATCCGATTAGCTTTCAAATCGAACCGGACACTTGGAAACCTCTTCTCAAATTTAAAAACAAAAACTGAAAAAGACCAACAATCAGACGTAATCTATAAAATAAACTGTAAGGGTAAATCTCAAGAACCATGCAACCTATGCTACATTGGAACTACGAAACAACTTCTACGACAACGTCTTTCAAATCACAAATCGGACATCAAAAGCAATAACCCAGCCAAAACAGCTCTTGCATTACACGCGATTGAAAATGGACATCATCCAGACTTTGACGGTGCCGAGGTTCTTCAAACCGAAAAACACATCTCCAAGAGATACACACTAGAAACTTTACACATCCTTAACAATAAAAATAACATGAATAGAAAACAAGACACACAAGATATCTCATCAATATATTGCTATCTCATTTCCTCTAAACCCTAACACACAAATTTTGTATTTTCAAATTAAGACAAATCTTCATACGAAGAAGTTGCTACAGTTTTTATAATTGTAATTATATCCTATTTTGATTTAATGACATAACTTCAAACTTGAATGTAAGCTTAATATACTGTTTGTTATAATTGTTGTGCATACTTATAAGTTTATCTATTTCTGTTTTCATAAAATAAAGTTCCCCTGAAGAAGGCAACAATCCTTGCCGAAACGTCGGGATAAGTTAAAGAATTTGTTTTCTTTACAAAAATAAAATGACCAAATAGCCGACGGAAAACTAAATTTTCCACCCTCAATATAAAAGATTTTATTTAATATTTTCCATAAATCTTGTCAATTTGTAGCCCGATTTCTCTTTGAAGCTTAAATCAAATAGGATTTTGAAAGTTGATTGATCAATTATTCAAATTAAAAGTGATTTTTACATTATTATAAGTTATTAATTTTTGTTTTAAATAATTAAAATTAGAAGATTAACACCACCTACAAAATTCAAAAACTTACGAATGTATTAACACGCAATACGAATACTTTTGTATACAAATGTTTAAAATAAAAACAAATGGTTAACAGCTTAAACAACTTTTTTTTAACGTTTGATCAAATTTTAAACAAAATTATTTTTTTTTGTGAACTTTATAGAAAATTAATACAATTTTATATTTCCAAGTAAAAGCTTATATAAAATATAAAAAATTAACTTGGAAAAATACTATTTTTTTTTTTCAAAACGAATTTTTAAGAACTTAATTAAATTAAACTTAATTTTTAAAAAACGTTTATTTTTATAAATTTTGAGGGATTTCTTAAAAAAAAACTGTAAATGAAGTATCTGCTTATTTTCCAAAATTTTAGGAAAAGGTCGACAAAAATATTATAAAGGTTGGAAAATATCTCCATTTCGCTTTTTTGTTCTTTATTCAATGCTTTATAAAAAGTGTTACAGTGATCGGATTTAGTTCAAATATGAGCTTTTTTTTCGATAATCTGTTTCCATATAGACGGCAACTTCATAATACCCCGCTGGCAGAAGCTCCCTTCTTATTTGCGAAGAACTCGGACAGCCATTTTTAACAAGCCTCTTTTGAGTTCAACTTTACACCATCAAGGGCGTTCGCCATGGACAGGAGCAGGTGGTAATCACTTGGCGATATGTCCGGGTTATATGGTGGATGCGATAAAACCTCCCATCCGAGCTCCCGTAGCTTCTGACTATTCATCAACGAAGTTTATGGTCTGGCTTTGTCCTGGTAGAACACTACACCCTTCCTGTTGGCCAATGTGCTATTTCAAACTTAAACTTATTTTTTATAATAAGCGCACACTTAAGAGGAAGATACTACCCTTATTATTCAAAGACACAGTGTGAGCATTAGGAAAGTGAGACAGGGTTTTTTAAGGAAGTTGTCGGTGAATCATTAGTTTTGAATTCCTGAACATTGCAATGACTGGGAAAGACAGAGTGTGGTAAGGCATACCACATTCGCATAGTACGGCTAAAGAACAAATTTCTGTTCTTGACAGTATGACCAAAGTTAGACTCGAGGGTACACTGTTTGGTTCTAGAAGCGTGAACTGTTTACGGGGAGGAATATAGCTGGCATACCGAGAATATCAAGATGTTCAGTCTCATTGATGTTAGCTTCCTTGTACAAAATCTGATACAAACCTTATGAACCATTTTTTACAAAATCAAAAACCAAAAATGTTTCATCGGAGAAATCCAATTATTAAAAATTACTACCTTACTGCTGCACAAACAAAATAATACATTTTTTTTCAATTATAATCTCGCCCTTAAATTTTTAAATTCATATGCCCCTTTAAGGCACCTTAAATGTGGTGGAATTTAATTAATTTATGTTTTTGAACAATTGTTTTCGATTGAATTTTTAGCGCTGATTTCCAATTCAAACTCGAATTTTTGAAATAAATGCTTTAGCTTTCTTTTAAGGTTGATGCGTATCAGTTGAAGACTCAAAACATAGAGCATAGAGTTTGTTTTCAAAAATTTAAATGCCATTTGATTTCTCAAAAAAAAACTTAAATTTTCAAATTTTTTATTTGGAGATCGTAAGAGAGTTTTTTTTAAATAAATTGTTTATACAGGGTGTCCCGTAAGTAATGGATTACCGAAATGCCACATAGTAGACTTTATGACCGTCCTGAAAACTGATAAAAAAAAGTTCTATCCCAACCACGAGAAAAGTTATATGCATTTTTTTGTTCAGTGCATTATTTTTTTTCTTACTTTACATTTTTGAATACCACGACTACAAGTGAATGAGTTCCATCATTTTTTTTTGCAGGAATATTTTACATTACTTGTGCCAACACATAAGTAGAAGAAAATTATTATAACTGTTGGACTTCTTAGAAAAAAAAAATTATTTAACATTGAATTTCAATGCAAAATGTGAAAACAAATAATTTTTGAAAAAGTTAAATCATAGCTGGTATAAAAAAAATGCATGAATACCTGAGTGGCCAACTATTTTAAAAATATGCAGATTTCAAAATGGTATTACTTATTATTATATCTAGAGTCAATAGCAAGTTATTGGTAAAAATCTGCAATACTAGAGTAAATTTAGCAAAAACAAAAGTTTTCAAAATTAGCACAGTAAACGTGAATATAATACTAAGCGTTGAACATAGCAGATTTTTGATTTATTGGCTGTTTCTACGATGTTGTCCTAATGATAAATCCAAGCTTTCAACTTCTAGGGCCGAATGCATTATTGATAAAAATGTCAAAAAAGTGCAAAAAACGGTTACATTTTCGAGCTTGTTTTGAATTTTACCTGTTCTATTGGGCTTTAACAAACCCATCAAATATTTTGTTGGTTGCTATTAGTTTATTTGTTTTCAGGACGGTCATAAAGTCTACTATGTGGCATTTCAGGGTTATCCATTACTTACGGGACACCCTGTATATAAAATTGTTCAGTTTTAGTTAAGATTATTAACATGAGTTTTATAATTTCGCAAAAAAAAAAAACGACCCATTTTGGCGATATCGAATTTCGAAAAAATGTATGAATGCGTTTTTAAAAATCGAAGAAGTACAATTTGGCATTTTAGTATGAGGGATACCCTTCTGGAGCAATACAAACATATTTTTTTATTCAAAGAAGCCAAGTTAAGAAAAAAAATTTTAGAGACAATTTTTCAAAAATCTATTGGTTCGTTTTTAATAAAATTTGAATTTTCAATTTTTGGACAAAAATTTGTAAATTTTTGTTATTTTAAGTCTTGAAAAAAACATGAAAAAAACGCTTAACGAGAATTTGCTTTAAACCTTTATTTCCAAGTATTAACTCAATCGACCCAATGGCAATGGCTTGGGCTGTAGGGGCGTGGACAGACAGACAAACGGACGGAATCGGGGAACAACTTTTTTCGTCTTCTCTATCATCGTGATGACATGTTTGATTAAAAAAATCTCAATATAATAACGCTTACTTTGGATAATTTTTGAAAGTAAATACTTTAATTTTTTTTGTACGAACATTCTTCAAAACTATTTGGATAGTTTTTAAACACGTATATTCTTAAGTACTTATTTTTAAAACTAAGACCTATATTAATTTTGGAATTTCCGAATTTTACATAATAGGTTATTTTTTGTATTACAAAAGAACTTTAATTTAAAAATTTTAGAAAAATCATTTCATCAACTTGAGCAGTAGGTTGAGACAAATAAATCGAATTGCAGGAAATAAATTTTTGGAATATTCTATTGAAATAATTCAAAACCCAAGTTCATTTGTTGTTCTTATTTTTGTTCAACATTAAAATTTCAAAAACAATATACACACTACATAGTTTCAAAAATCAAGCAAGAAATTTTTACTTTATAAATATTGTAGAGTGTGATATTTCAAACTTTCAAAAGTTTCTTCCTAAGAAATCTGATGAAAACCTAATGAACCGTTTTCGATAATATTAAAAAATATTGAAATCTTTTTTTCCAAACTAAATTCGGATGGTGTTCCAAACCCTGGTTTTGTTTTAAAGAAACCTGAACAAAATTTGATATTTTTCCAAAAATATACATTTACAGGTCGCAAAAACTTCAGAAAATTGATAAATTACTAAAAACAGAATATTCTAAAGTACAGCAGTCTTTCTTTTTAAGAAGAAGTCTTCTATCTTCAACTGCCAATTTCAAAAATGTTCAATGTAACTTCACCTCAAATGGACATCTGTTTTGTACTGTCAACACACTCACTTTATTTAACCTTTGTCCCATCAGTAAGAATTTCATGACCAATGACAATGTTAAAAATTATGTGTCAATGAATGATGATTTCAGGCTTAATAACCATTGCCATTCAAATCCTAGGTATATCCAAAAAAAAAAAAAAAACTGCCGATTCAAGAAAATAAAAATTAAAAATATTATTTTATAAAGAAAATGAAAATGCACCTAGTTACAAACATTTTCAACATTTCCGTCTGCTATAATTGCATTTTATGCTGTCACGTTGTTTACACTTTAAAAATGCTATCCAAAGTCCAATTTGTATGTTTTGATACTTTAATATCTGTTCACAATGTCTTCATTAATGAAACACGATTGGAACATTGTTTCTGAGTCATTATGCAATATCGACAAATAAATTTGAGTAGGTAATGGCACAAATGCATTACGTATACTATACTTAGACTTCGTCACATGAAAAATTGATTGGTTCAGGTGAAAAGAATATTAAAAAAGTATAGCAATTTTCTTCACAAAGAAAATAATTACAGTTTTTGAGTCAGGTAAATTTTTAATTACTTAAAAAACGTGAAGCTTTAAAAATTCTTATCACTTCACATAAAATAATCATTTAATCTTGTTTCTACGGCTTGGTTTCTCAAATTATTCATAATACTTCCAGGAAATTTGTATTCTACTACATTGCAAAAATTAAAATAATAAAATTTAAAAGATTATGATAAATATACAACTTGTAGGTGAATAAACAAGCATTTTGTGATTTGTCTCATGACATGACTTTAATTTTACAATCTTCATCGTGGGAGTTTTCTTTTTATTTTATCACGATAATTTCAACTCCGGAACTCATTACTTCAATAAAACATTAAAGTAAAGATTTTAAGACCCTTATCGGCTTAAATTTTATTTGATGAGAACTAATAAAACAATTTAAGTACAAGTACCTATGTATATTTAAGATAAGACTAGCCGGTATATTTTTGTTTAAGATCTTGTGACAATGACTGTGCGATATTTAAATGATTTAAAGTAATCCATAAAATTAAATCCGTTTTACTGAGATAGTAGAAATCCTTCTTTAGCAATCTATGTCATTTAATTTGTTTACCATATTATTTGGATTATGGGAATCTTAGCTGTCAAATCAAATCTGACATTTTAAAGCTTTGTACTTTTAACCTAATTCACGTTCGAATTAATTAAGTTGAGTTTACAGTTTTAAATACTTTTTCATTTAAAATCTGCATTGAATCTATTATTTAATCTCGAAGGTGCAAATATTTGCATATTGTTCGCACCTGAGCAAAAAAAGAAGGTGCTAGGAAATTTGTTTTTCTAGGGGTAAACACTGCTTTTCAAATCAAATATTTAAAAAAAAGCCATTGCCTTCAGAACAATTTTCTGTTTCGAAGAATGATGTTTTTAAAATAAAGTTAATTTTTTCAGAAAAACTTTCTTCTATTTGTGTTTTTTTTTATTATTATTCTTTCAGTTGTACCAATTTTTAAATACAAAAATCTTGCTACTGCCGATGGGTTTTCTTGGGAATTTTCTGCTATACTATTTATAGAATGCCATAAAAACACGGGTATTGATAGGTTTTGTTATACAAAATAAAAAACAAACAGAAATACCAAATATGAATTGGTAAAAATAGTTTTTCGACTAAAATGCCCTATGAAAAATAAAGATATTGAACTCAATGAAATTAGACACATTCAATCAACAATTGTATTTATTAAAATTCTTTTGAGGCCACAATATGTATCTTGAGAACAACAATATTGTTAAAGTCTTCAAACAATGAAATAGCATGTGTTTTCCAAAAACCAAGAAACAAAAATACTACCAAGTGGGTTTGGTCGATAGAAAACAACTCTAACTTAGCAATTATTGATTGCATACTTTTCGAAGTTCTTAAAATAAAACGTTTGTATATGTATATTGTTAAATAAATCAGGTGCAAGTTCTTAAAAACAACAATGGGAAGTTATCAGTGTGGGTCATATCCCAGCCTCTTTTTTTATTGAGTTATTATCTCTCTTTGTATATATTCTTTGTTATTTAACAAGAAGCTTTGACATTTTTATAAATAACTTTAACAAATAATCTGATAAAACTATGTTAATGTCATAAGATACGTCATAAATCTACTTCAGAATTTTATCTTGAAGCGGAAGTTTAAAGTACCTGATGAACAGAACGGAACTTGGTGTAAACCTTGATATGATGAGATAATACATTTTTATCTTTAAATGATAAAGATTTTAGTTGTCGTTGCAAACAAAAAACATTTAACAAAAATTCAAAAACGAAATACGAATACAAAATGAATGTCTTAAAAAAATATAAAAAGCAAACATCAAAAGTAATCATCAATTTTTTGAAAGATCTCAAAATGGCAATATCTTTTTGAGACTTTTTTCATATTGTCAGGTTTCTACGTGAATCTCGAGTGTAAAAAAAACTATATGGCAAGTATTGTATTCATATCAAATTTCAAACCCGAGATTTTAATCAAACTTGACATTACGATGGTGGGGAAGTCAAAAAAAAAAGTGGGTCCCCCGATTAGGCCCGTCTGTCCTCGCCCCTACAACCCAAACCATTAGATCGATTGAGTTCAAACTTGGAAATTAAGGTTTTAAGCACGTTCGATGTTTTTTCATTTTTATAGACTTAAAATAACATCAAATTTTTGTTTGGTTAAAAATTGAAAATTCGAATTTTCTCAAAAATGAATAGCTTTTTATTAAATTTTCGTTAACATTATTTTTCTTTACTTGGCTTTTTTCAAAAGAAAAAAACATATTTTTGTAATGCTCCTGAAGGGTACCACCCATACAAGCAATATTTTGTGTTTAAGTTTTCTCAGGAATCAATCAACCGATTTCAATAATTTTTTCTGCTCAAGTAAAGAACTACTGTTTTAATTATATTTGATAATCAAAAATGTCATTTTCTTTTTTATTTTTAAAAAAATATTTTAACATTTTTTAATTCAAATATAAAACGTTTATTTATAAACATTTCGAGCTGGCGGTAAGGATATATCGAGTTCTAATAGATCGATTTACTTCAAATTTGTAGAGGATGTTCTTTATACATCTCTTTATCGTGTGGTCCTTGCCCAAAAATATAACTTCTCATTTAGTATTTTTAAAAAATTCGGAATTGTTGAAAAATATGCAACAAGAACATTTTTTTTTTTTCAAACTGCTGCCATTTTGTTAAAAAGTTTTTTTTTAACTTATCCAAGGGTGAAACAATAGCGACATCTATAATAATTAAGAATTCGTCTGGTTTTTGTTTTTCAGATCACCAGGAGGGTTGGTAGGATGCACGCCAGGACACCCTCTTTTATTAAGACCCCCCACTTTGACTGCTTGTAACTTTGTTAATTTTAATTTTTTTTCTATTAATTTTTTTATGTATGAACAACAAATCAATAAACAAATGATAAACAAATTTATAGTAAACATATTTTTTGTTTCCTTTATACAACGCTTCAAAAACCGTGCAAAATTCATGTCTCTACACTATAATACCCCTTAATAACAATATACCAAAGATATTTTTAAGATAAAATTTAAAAATTGTATACATAAGAAATTATTAAAAAAAAAGAAACGTTCTAAAAATTTTTCGAAAAAATTATTTAATAAATAAAGTTGTTTTAAATTAAATGGCATGAAAATATTTTAAACAGACTCTTTGGATACATGAGCAAGTTCGTGCGACTAAGTCATACATTTTATTAACTTCCCACAGGAATTTATTGTAATCGGTCCACTTTTTCGAATTAAAAATTTTGACATTTCTCTACGTTTCAAGGCTCTAGGGACAGAGCCTAAATAAAAGATTTTTAGACAGATGTCTGTACGTACGTCCTTACGTTCGGGAAGCTTTTTTCGTCATCCATATCTCCAGAACTGATTGAGATAACGACTTCAAATAAATTTTGTTATACTGATAATAATGCAGAAAAAAATCCCAAGAAAATTGAATGAGTGTTTTTTTTTAATATAGCAATTTAAAAAAATGAAAATTTTGGTTAACGACTTGAATTAAATTCTAATATAAAATATTGTGACGTGGTATCAAACTAATAAAATTTTGAAAAAAAAATCAACAATAATTGTCACCTCGAATATTTTACGAACAAAAACCAATTTTATCTCCAAAAAATTGTAAGCAACGAAAAATAACGTTTTTCACATTCTGTACAATTTTGAGAAAAATCGAATTGACAGTTTTTTTTACCAAAAATTAAAACATTACTAAAAGTTGGTAAATTAAAGCTATTGGCTTTAAACTAATTTTGTCTTATGAAAATATTGTTTTTATCAGCAAAATTTTGTATTTTGAAAAAAATCTAATTCAAAAGTTTTTTTGCAAAAAATAAAAACCTAAAAAAAACATTAGGTACTAAAAGTTAGTAAAAACGACTCAATTATCTTTTGAAAAAAATTAAGACATTGGCTTCAAACTAATTTCTTATTATTGAAAATATTGTGTCCGATATTCAGTGAATTTTTTATATGAATGCGAAGGTCATTTTTTCTCATAACAATTAAGATCTACTAAAAAAATTGTTAGCAAAATTGGTAAAAGTTGATGTTCAATTCTCGATATCTCATGATTTTATTCTGTGCTAAATTTTCTTAGAAAAATCTAATCTGTAATTGTTAACATAAGAAATAAAAACTTTCAAGAAATGCTACTAAAATTGGTAAGAATTGGTTTTCCACTGAAAATCTCGTTAAACAAATTAAATAGATTTTGAAATAAACCTGTTTCAACATATGCAAAATATTGTTGGTAATTTGTAGTTAATTTCAAAGAAAAATTCTACTGACAACTTTTTAAACATAACACGAAAACCCACAAAAACAACAAAAAACCGATAAGAAATGGGTTTCGACTCAAGTACATATAAAGAGAATAAAGAAAAATATTGACTTCAAATTATTTATCTCACACAAAATATTGTTATGAACATTTTGTTATGAACATTTTGTTAAAGTTTTTGAGCAAGACAAATCGACAGACGGGATGGGAAGTTATCAGTGTGGGTCGCATCCCAGCCTCTTTTTTTTCAGTAATACTATCAATTAAAAAGTTTGTTTACAAATGCGTATTAAAAGACACAATTTTGAATGTTTTTCTCAAGACATTTGAGCCGGGAAACTAAATTTTTATTTTGGATTTTGAAAGTAGAATTTTTCCCAGATGTCAAAAACGTTTTTCTCCATAGAATGCAATTATTTTGATTTTGTTTCATTTTTATTCTAACAACTTTCGTACTAAAGAATAATTAAATTCGCATAGGAAGTTGGTGTTATTGGTCCGAATAAAATTTGTTTGTATTTGTCTACGTTTCAAGGTTCCTATAATCTAAATCAAAGGCTTTTAAAAGACGTCTGTAGATGCTTTTGTACGTACACGTTCTTAGGACCGTACCGTATGTTCGGTTTTCCTATTTCCATGGGCACTTCTCAAGAACCGTGTTAAATATGACCTTTAAATAAATTTGGTTTTACAGGTAATAGCATCAAAAGATGCAGAAAGGCCTTAAACAAAATTGTATGGTTGTTCTTTTACTATAACAATTTAAGAAAAGTGATAAAATTGGTTGCCCCAAATATCTCCCCCTAACCTATAACGCTAGCAACTTCAATTACATTGTGCATTATTTATTGTGACGTGATACCAATTTGGTATGAATTCATAAATACTACTTAAAACTGAAGCTCGACTCGAATATATCTTGAGAAAAAATGCTAACATAGGATAATTGAAAAAAGAAAGAAAAATTCAATCGATATTTTTATTAAAAAAATAAAAAATTTCAAAAAATGCTGGTTAAAATTGGTTTTCGACTAAAAATTTCGGGAATAAAAAAGATATTGTAATTGAACTTATTTTATCATATACAAAATAATGTTGTTAAACTAAATTTTTTAGAAAAATCCAATCGACAACTTTTTTTCCAAACCACGAAATGTTATGAGAACAAAAAAATATATCTATTGACTTAAACAAAATGCTTTTAATATTTTGTTAAACTTTTAGAAACATCCACAAACGGTTACGAATGGGATGTTATCAGAGTGACAAATGGAGAATTGGTAAGTACCTACTTTAATATACTTTCTACCGGATAATGTGCAAATATTTTAACCTGTTAAGTTATTTGCAAAAATAAATTTTACTAGTCAATCTTTTTAAGTTAAATTAAATCCTCAAGTCTTTAAATGAATACACATAGCACTAACATGTCAAACTTTGAAAGAAAAAATAAATCAATCGATTCTTAACAAATTATGTCAATCGATTCTATTGGTACCGCCATGTACCAATTTCAACTTTAAATACGGGTATTAACGCATTACCAAGTTAAATTTATTTATGGTCAAACCAGTTTAAGTCGATCAAGAGCAAATTAAACATAGTCATTTTTTTTTAGAATCCAATTAAAAGAATTCAAGATCAAATTAAACGCCATATACCTCGTCTCAGACATCACCGCCGCCGTTTGTCGTGTCCATCGCAAGATAAATTACTTTTGAGTGTATTCACCTCTAACTAAATGTATTGTTCGACTTAAAAGGAGTGTTAAATTTACACAGCTTTTAAAGTTTATGTTGTCATCTTTTAGCATGGTATTATAACATGACTTAGCAACACTCTAATCAAATTTACTTAATAAAGAAATAAATCAGCTGCATTTTGTAGAGCCACTATCACTCGAGGCATAATCTATAGACTGAAAGTGATTTTTTCTTAGATTTAGATAGATAGAAGACACTTTTGGTTTGAAGCTTCCGGCAAATATTGTCATAGGTTCTTTAATTTTTAAACTTATAAATTATTCATAAGATTTCATAAAAATTTTGTATGGATTAGCAAAAAAAAAGAAAGAATACTTTTTAAAAAAATTAACTAATGAATATTCATTAATCAATGACTAATAAATTATAATATTGAAAGCTGATTAAATTAAGAAGAGAAATTATTTTGTCACCGAGATAATTTTATTTTTATAATGATGATAATGATGATTGGAAGAACCAATAACGGATTTTGTTTTTAATTTCTTTGAGGAACAAAGAATTCTATTAGAGAAGGGTTATTATCATTGGTGCCTTTCTAAGCTTGCAGAGAAAGGCTCTTACAATGTATTTAAAACTATGAAATTTAATTTTTCTTTAATGTCTTACTAATATTTGTTTTTTTTTTTTTAATTCTCGTTTTTGGAAAGATCTTCACCTCAAATTCTTAAGCTTAGCTATTTAGAAAAGCTCTTCAAGGAGGCCCTTATTTTAAATAGAGGGTATGATTTCAACTATAAATGTTTTTTTACAGTTAAAGTTTCTCTGAACATCAATTATTTCAGTTAGTGAATTAAGGAAGCGTTACAAATGAAAACAAATAGATTTTTTAAAAAACTCTAATAATTTCAATAAGAATTTTTATAAACAAATGAATTGACATACTATACATGCATACATACATATTATGTACATTTGATTTATAGAAAGAAACAATTTTTTATTGAATCTTTTCAGACAGACTGTTGACACTTACAAATTTGTTACATCAGAATTTCAATTAAAATCACAAAACGATGCACAATCAAATGTAACATAGTTTATAATAAATTGATTTTACATATCATTATTTGCAAAGTATGATTTATACGAATACATTTTTAGTAGCTTTACCATGGAAATAATTTAAATACTTTCATTTACCTTTAATTTACATATATTTATTATTTTGTAAATTAGAAACAAATTCTTGTGATATGTAAACTGATGTTTGACAAAAATGAATGATTCGAATATTTTTTGATGACATTCCTAAACAAACATTTGTACAGTAACTCGCAGGCTCAACAGACGTTGTTTGTTAAAAAAGAAAATTACGTATACGCCCCACTGAACAGTTGCTTTTTCTGCATATTGGCGAATATTTAACAAAAACTTGATTTTTGTTCTTATGAGGGCTTAAAGAAAAATAAACCATAAATATTCATGAACATTTTGAAATTGATGCGCCAAAAGTTTTAATTAAATTGAATATTGTTTTTATCAATTTTGTGTATTGTGTATTTTTGTAGATTCCGAGAGTTTACAAATTTTTAAAAATGTTAAAAACAATATATTTTATATCATAATATCTTATTTATTTTTTTACAGAAAATTGTCATTTTGATTTTTCTAAAAATTTTACCAGATGTCAACAACGTTATTCTTTCATGCGCATACAATTATTTTGGATATTTTTTCGCAAAATATTGAGCACACAAACATTTTTCGTAGACTATACCTTAAGAACTAGTAAAGATATTGACTTCAAATAATATTTTGTTTTACAGATAACAACATCGAAAGATACTTTCAGCAATTTCAAAAAATTGATTTACCCCAAATATATCACGAACCGATAACGCTAGTGAATTCGATTAAATTTTATATTATAAAATTAGACGTAGTATAAAATTACTATAGTTTTGAAAAAAAAAAATTATCAATTAACGGTTTTTTATACCTCAAGAAAACTGAAAAAGATTTTTGTCACCTCGAATATTTTACGAACAAAAAAATGTTATTACCTCCAGAATAATTGTATGCATAGAAAAATAACGGTTTTTAGCTCTGGTAAAATTTTGAGAAAAACCGAAATAATGGTAAAATAATAATAAAAAAAGGGGCTGGGATGCGACCCACACTTTTTTGGTTTTGTTTTTGGTTGCTATTAGTTAAATAGAGAAATTAAATTGATAACTTTTTTTTACAAAACACGAAAACCTACAAAAACAACTTAAAACTGATAAGAAATGGTTTTCAACTCAAGTACTATAAAAGTTCGAAAGATATTGACTTAAAAGTTTTGTGTCTTACACAAAATTTTGTTATAAATATTTCGTAAGTTCGGATGGGAAGTAATCAGTGTGGATCGCATAAGCCTATATTTAATTAATTTTTTTACTTTGATCATTAAATTAAAATAAAACTGTTTTGGCTCATCAATTTTAAAATATTCATGAATGTTTCTATTTTATGTTTTTAAAGCACTCATAAGATTGTGTTCAATATTTGCTTATAAGCAGAAAATTAAGTAGAAACCAAAAACAACGTTTTTGAAAATACGTAATCATTTCAATTGAGTTTTTTATTGCAGTTGACACATACATAAATATCCCCATAAAACCATGGATTTCAAAAGTAGGGCCCCTTAAACGTCGATAAATTTTAAAATTTACAATTTGAAAAATAGAATTTATTGCAATAATGTCCAATCTAAAGTTTAATATAAGTTCGAAGAAAATATTACGATTATTTACGATAATGCTGTTGTCCAATATTTATTCTAAGCCAGTTTTTGAAATTAAATTTTTTACTAAATTTTATAAACTTAAATGATGATTTTGAAATAATCTAATTTTTAAGAAAATCACAATCAGTTTTGTTTTAACTGAGTAATAAATTCCGGTGATTAAACTAGTTTATTTGCAATTTTCCATAATGATAATGTTTACTTTTATTAAAACAATTTTTACGAATTATTAATTTCCCATAGGAAGCTATTGTAATCGGTCCGATTTGTCAAATTGAAAATTTTGACATTTCTCAACTTTTCAAAGTCCCTAGAGTCTACATATATAAAAGATTTTTAAAGAGATGTCTGTGCGTGCGTGTGTACGCATGTACGTTCGTACGTCCGTCCGTTCAGGAAGTTTTTTTCGTCATCCATAGCACAAGAGCCAGTAGAGATATCGACTTCAAATAAATTTTGTTATAAAGAATAGAATGCAGAAAGGGCTCTCAGAAAAATTGAGTTAGTGTTTTTTTTACCATAGCAATTTAAAAAAAGGTGAAAATTTTGGATAACCCAAAATATCTCACGAACCAATAACGCTATAGCTACTTAAATTACATTTTATATTATATATTGTAATGTGATACTAAACAAGTATATTCTTGGAAAAAAATAAAATTTACGTTTTTTATAAATAAAAAAAATGAAAAAAAAAATTGTCACATCGAAAATTTTACGAACAAAAGATGATTCAGCCTCCAAAATATTTTTTTGCAATGAAGAATAACGTTTTGGACATCTAATACATTTTTTAAAAAATTTGGGATTATGGCTTCCATCTAACTTTATCTTATTAGAAATATTGTTTTCAACATTCGGTAAAATTTATAGTTTTTTTTACAAAAAGTAAAAAACCTAAAAAAAAAAAACATTACTAAAAGTTGGTAAAAATTGATTTTTGACTCAAATATCTTTTCAAAAATTCGAAATATTGGCTTCAAATTAATTTAATATTATACAAAATATTGTTTTCAACAATTAGCAAAGTTTTAAGAAAAATCGAACTGACAGTTTTTTTTACAAAAAATAAAAACCTAAACAAAAAAATAAATAAAATTTGGTAAAAATTGATTTTCGACTCAAATATCTTTTCAAAAATTCAAAATATTGGGTTCAATCTTATTTTATCGCACAGAAAATATTGTTTTCAACATTCAGTAAATTTGTTATAAAAATCCAACTTTCGGTTTTTTATAAAAAATTTAAATCTACAAAAAATAGTACGGTTTTCCATATCTCGTGAATAATAGAAGACATTGACTTCAAATTAATTTCATTCATCCAATTTGTATTTTATTGTATAAGAAATAAAAACTTTTAAGAAATGCTACTAACATTTGTAAAAAGTGGTTTTCGACTAAAACATCTCGTTACCAAAAATAGATTTTGAAATCAAACTATTTCATCATATGCAAACATTTTAAAATTTTGTTGAATAATATTTTAATGACAACTTTTTTAACAAAATACGAAAACCTACAAACCTTTGAAGCAAGACAAATTGACAGATGGGATGAGAATTTATCAGTGTGGGTCGCATCCCAGCCTCTTTTTTAATTTTAATTTTTCACTTTGTATTAATATAAAAATGTGTTTAAACTGTATGATCCTTAACAATAAAGAATTTCCAAATTATTCTAAATACCTAGACTACTTTAAAATTGTTAAAACAGGTGTTCCTATTATTTGTAACAACCAGTTCAAAAAAAAAACTTTTAACAAAATGTACCTAATTTAACTGTTCATTGACTATGAAATAGATGCTCTATTTTTGTATAAATATTTAAATTAAATAAAGTTTTTTTCATTATTTAAATATGTATGTAACATATATATAAATATAACAGCGGTTACTATGGACAGTTTTTATATATTTGTCTTTTGTTGATGGTTCATTGATCGCTAACTACCACAGCGATTTTTTCTCTTCGCCTACCATAATCAAATATTGATTATCCAATGTCATATTCACGATCATGGAGCCGGTTTTTATACACATCTTCTTTGAATCCAATTAGCTATTATAACCAACTAACTAACCATTAACCAACCAACCTGTCGACTATAGGTACAAAAATATGTATGTATATAAATTTATTTCAAACACACGACTCGATTTCTGACTAACCTTTCAATCAACTTCCGCCTATGATGTCTCATGTGTAACCATCGGCAGCGGCCGCGGCGGCGGCGGCAGCAGCGTTCCAGCTGCCTAGATCAAGGCTATGCATCAGGTCAATGATTATATCGCAGAGAACAGACACACAAAAAAATGGAAAAGGTAGAAATAGAAGAAAGACCAATTGGTGTACAGTAAAGCCGGTACCAATAAAACACAGCTGTCAAACAACCATGAGGTATTGTTTAAGATATACCTAACAACAAAATGACAGTTGGTGAAACAAAAAATTAATACCGGATCCGGATTCTTTTTTTTTCAAATTAAAAACAAAAATGACTATGCACCTATGGTGAATGAAGAGAAATATAATTAATAAAATGCTAAAAGTGTTATGATTGTTTTCTTCGTCAATTATGTTAATATTGTCAGCTTTTATTTTGATTCTGTACTTTTGAAATTTCCCATTGACACTGACTTGCTGGTATCGTCATTTTTTTCCTCAAACATCTGTTTATTTAAACCTACGTCAGTGTAGAACTTAAATCAACATTATTTTCGTATGAATATACATTTTATAGATAAACAACATATGGCAGATATTATAATAAAAACAAAAAATAATAATAAAATAATAAATGAAAAAAAAGAACAAAAACAACTTGTTAAGTCTTCCGTGAGACATTTGTTATTATTATTATTATCACTATCATTTTTTTGTCTTAATTCTTCATTACCTCAACCCACTCCACTGACTGCTTCAACTTTCAACTTAATCAAAAATATTTATTTCCTGATCTCAACTTCGAGTATATGTAAGTCATAAGAATGATGACAACAACAAAAATGTCAAAAATTCAAATATTTGCCTGGCGCGCTGCTGCTGCTGCTGGTGCTGGTAGTGGCCTAAAAACCTAATTAAGATTCATTTCCCTTTGACTGAAACAAAAAGCTTTGATCAGCAAAACAAAATTAAAAACAAACAAAAATATTATTATGTGTCTATTTTCCAAAATTTAAGAGAAAACCCTCACAAATGTACATACCAAAATAAACTTATTTCGTAACTAGATAACACATACACTAAATATACCCTATACAGTTAAGGGAGCTTCAATAACTCAATTCCATAAAGTCTAAACCTTATACTCTGACTCTGACAGACTTTTTTTTTAGCCCGCATTTTAAATTTTCAAGATCAAGTACAACTTTATTAGGTATACCTACATTTATGGTAATTTTATAAGCTTTCAAGGTATCAGGGTGATAGTTTATAAGGCTTTATATGTATGCATATACATTTAACTTTTGTGTTGTTATAATTTTTGATTGTCTTGGAATTACTATATTATACTTACTGTGTACATATTATTGTGAATAATTTTATGATATTTCAATTTATGGAGTTATTGTTTTATTTTGTTTTGAAAAATAGAAAGATCTAGTAAAATTTCTAAAAATTATATACTTTTTATCTAAAAGGATGTTTTCATTTTTATACAAAACGTGGTAAATTTTGATTCGTATGATAAATATTGTTTAATTTGTTTATTTTTATTTTAACAACAATAGTTATAAAATCACAATTGATTACCAACTAAATAACGGAACATTTTTAAGCAATAAAACATAAATTTCCATATAAAAAGGGTAATTTTTAAGAAAAAAAGAACAAACATAGCGTCAAGCTTGAAATTATCAACGCACTAATTATCAACAATTCTTGAATGGAAAATTTCTTAGCTATAAACTTTTAAGATCTTGAAAATTGTGTTCCCCTTATTTTTACTAGACTACTCTTTAAGATGATAAAGTTTATAGCAAAACTAGAAGTATGTAACAAGAAACATAGAAACCACAAAAGGTTTGCAGAAACATAGCAAAATTTAGAGTAACTTTTATCTTTAGATAAATCTGCAGACAAAATAGTTATAGTCTCAACAAACGTGAAAAGCATTGTACGATAAAATTGATACTGTCATTGAAAATTAACGAATATTTAAAGTAGATTGTTTTAAAAATAAGATGATCTTTAAGGGTGTTTAATTTGTTTGATATCAAATTGATAAAAAAGGCACACAAAAATAACATAGAAAACACAGAAGGATACAATTTTAAATCTTAAAAATATTTAAAAATGTAGATTATAAAACCAAAAACTCTTCAATATGTAAAATTTTTAACTGCTTTTCGAGATAGATTTTCCTTATTCTGATATCCAGTAAGCATATTAAAAAATAAACATAGAAAAAACATATATATAAGTAATCGAAAATGGCAGAGCTCTAGTGGCGTATAACAATAAAATATTAAAACATTTGGTTTTCAATATAAATATGTATTTATAAAAACTATAAACTATTTTAAGGTTTTATAAATTAATGAAAACATAGAAAACACACTGACATCAAAATTAATTTTTTTTTCAATTTATTTTGATACATATGAACTTAAAGACTTTGATTATAAGATGTTTTCGTCCCTTTCCAAGAAATATTTGTATTTAATTCTAAAAAACATGCAAAAAACATAGAAAACATCGAATGATTATTTCGAAAACGATAAACAATAATTAATACAAATTGAGTATTTTTTTTCAAAAACAATAAACAGTAATTTATACAATTTTTTTATTTAAAATAGTATATAAAATTTTAAGTTTTTATAAATTAAAGAAAACATAGAAAACGCTGACATCAAAATTAAATTTTTTCCAATTTGTTTTGATAAATATGAACTTATAGATTTTGAATATAAGATGTTCTCGTCCCTTTCCAAGATATTTTTTTTTTGAATTCTATAAAATTTGCAACAACACAAAAAAAAACATAGAAAACATCGAATATTTATTTCAAAAACAATAAACAATAATTGATACAAATTGAGTATTTTTTTTTTCAAAAACGCTTAACAATAATTTATACAAATTTTTATTAATAAAAATTATATAAAATTGTAAGTTTTTATAAATTGCAGAAAACATAGAATAAAAACTGACATTAAAATAAATTTTTTTCCAACTTGCTTTGATAAATATGAACTTATAGATTTTGAATATAAGATGTTCTCGTCCCTTTCCAAGATATTTTTTTTTTAATTCTATAAAATTTGCAACAACACAAAAAAACATAGAAAACATCGAATATTTATTTAAAAAACAATTAACAATAATTTATACAAATCGAGTATTTTTTTAAAACGATAAACAGTAATAATTACAAGTTTTTATTTATAAAAACTATATAAAATTGTAAGTTTTTTATAAATTGAAGAAAACATAGAAAACACAGGCTTCAAAATTAAAATGGTTCCAATTTGTTTTGATTAATATGAACTTATAGACTTTGATTATAAGATGTTCTTGTTTCTTTCCAAGAAATATTTTTGTTTTCAATTCTATAAAACTTGCACCAAAACAAAAAACATTGAAAACATCGAATATTTATTTCGAAAACGATAAACAAATTCATGCAAGCCGTTTTGGAGAAACAATTCAGTGACAAAAACATATATAAACAAATAGAACAAACAAATAACATACATACATAACTAAACTTGCGTTCAACAATATTGCTCGTTTTGTATACGGCTTGCGTCGCTTCGATCATATCTCACTGCAAGCAGGTAGTATTTTCAATATGCCTTTTAATAAATACATTGACTACCTAGCTTTAATATTTCTCTTTAAGCTGATACATACAAAAACTCCTGAATATCTTTTCGAAAAACTTTGTTTTCCAATGTCACAGAGAAGTAACATTCTCATTGTCCCTTCTTTTAAATACAGGAACACAAAACTACAGTTCTTTGTGCATGCAGTTGGCCTTTGGAACTCCTTGCCTAACAATCTGAGGGGTATTCACAGCTACAATAGTTTTGAGAAATCTTTGAAAAACCTATATAAATGTTGAAATTGTTTCGAAAATATTTGTCTGTTTTTTTTTTTTTTTTTCTTCTCTTTCATAAATTTATAAAATCACTATCCCTCACTCTCTCTTTCTCTGTAATTATCAAATATGTAATTTCTATAATTGTAATTTATAATTCACTTACTTATAATTCTGTTAACTTAATAAGATATAAATTGTTATTTAGTTTTACCTTTTTTTTCAATTGCTTACATAATTTTTTAAAATTAAATGAATGTATACTAAGTATTAATGATAAGACACATTGTTTTAAAATGCTTATTGTTTAATAAATAAAATATGAAAAAAAATATGAAATATAAACTATAAACTCCATAATATAAGATTAGCTTACTATAAAAGAAAACATTAAAAACATTTAATACAAGATCGAACATTTTTACCATTAAGTTTTTAAGCGAGAAATAACAGACAAAATTTGGCACAAAAAAAACATAGAAATCGTTTTAAGAGTATAAAATAATTCATCTAAAAATTTGGTAATATTTCAATTATTGCTCCCCAATTAGAAATCAAATGACATTTAAACATGCACATGATTTGAACAAATAATTCAGTGAAAAATAAAGGGTGTTTTCTTAGACGTGGAAATAATTAGATATGGCAATACTTTTTTTTGGAGTTGGTGTTTTTGGCAGATGTCACTTGATTTATGCTCAGTTTGGTTTGTTATTTGAAATGGAATGGACTTACTCTGGGACAAAGTTTGCAAATGGTGAAAATTTATTACCAAAATAATGATTCTGTTCATGCGACCCGTACGCAACGAAACAATCAATTTATGAAAAGAAACTTAAGGTGAGTGTATTATCTCGAGTCGTGGGTCTGTTGCGTTGCATTCAATATCGAACGATTCAGCATAACACAATTTTTTGTAGGCTACTTGTCTTGTCTACGCAGATAAGCAAAAAGTGGTTGAAAATTGGGCACCTCGGATGGAATTTTTTTAAACAAGCTGAGGTTTCCGCTTGCCCGAAATATTTTTTTAAAACATAATGGAGAACTCTTATATTTAAATTTTTGACCATAATAATAAATTATATGTGTTTTATTACTTCTTAAAAACCATACGTCTTAAAAAACACCTATAAGTTAATTTCCAATCAAAGAGAAATTATTCATCTAAACATTTGTATATATTTTATTTGAATATTCCTTCCCAAATAAAAGTTTTCAAATTTTATTTTTTGGATATCATTTCATTACATCTTTTTTTAAGGAAAAAATTTCAACTGAAAAAAGAAATCCACAAAGAAGTTTAACGTTGATTCCATTGTTAGTTTTTTCCATCAAGAGACAAAAAAAAATGTTTTAAAAAACCTCATTTTTTTCCCTGCAATTTCTATAAATCCATAGCTACCCTATTAACCTGCTCCAATTTTTAAATGAATAATCATTATATGAGTTTTTTAATTGAAAAATAAATAAATAAGAGAAAGTTTAGTAAAAAAAGTAGGACACAAAATAATTGGAGTTACAAATCTAAATCTTCAGAGGAAGACAATCTTCTCTGCCTTATTTTTCTATATATATTTTTGTTAAAACTTCAATCATATTGAGAGTAATCATAATCACTTTAGTTTTCCCGAAATACACAGAAAATAAGAAATTTTTAAAAGAATGGGAACTAAAATACACTATTTTTGTACAAAAACAATGCATCAAAAATTTCAATGTTGAGGTTGTACAAAATTTCACTTAATTCCGAAATTAAAAAAAAAAAACATTCCTATAGAATATTTTCTAATCAACGTCAACATGAATTCACCACATATAACATCGCAGTCAACTCCGCACGGAAATAAAATAATTCGGATGCACTGTAATCGTCATGAAAACCAAAAAAATATAATTTTTAATAGCTGCTTTTTATTTTTAGAAAAATGCAACCACATTTTTATTCAAGAGACATGTGACATGTAAGAGATTGATGGAAATAGAACACATTTTGAAAATACGTTTTGATAACCATAAAATATGTCACAGAAAGAAGACTATTTTTGCCATCACCAATGTTTCGAACACACAAAAAGAAACACCCTCAATATAAATCTTCTTAAATCACTTACATCATATTGTTTACTCTCACTTTCAAAAAATCGATAGCATAATAACATAAACACGAGTCTTTTAAATGCATAAGTATTTGTATACCTTATATCTATAAACAATTAACTTTTATTTAGTATTAGTGTGTTCGACTTACTTGTGGTTTATTATTATTATTTATTTTGTTGTTAATTTATGTTCTTCTGATGTGCGATTCGATGTTTTTATTTTTTTGAAATTCCAATGCAACTCGAACGCCAGCGATACCAATTCTATATTTTGTTTTTGTAAACACGGTCTGCTCTCGAGTGTAGGTACTACAATCTCAGCGAGGTCTTATCACGTTAGTCGAATGCAAAAATAGATTCTTTTTCTTCTTAAGTCTTTATCGATAAAAACAAATAGCTTAACAAAACATAAAAACAAATCAGAGTTTGTATGAAAACTAGGTGAATGGCCTCAAGCTGTTAATGCTTCTCACAATATACGCAATGGATGCGTTTTAAATAAGTGAATTTATTACAAGTAGATAAGTATCTGTATCTGGTGCTGCTGATCACTTTTTGGTTTCAACAAAATTAAAAAATATTGAGTTGAAAAATTAGAGCAAGAAATTTGTATCATTCAATAAATTTATTTTCTTTAAAATCAATTAAATTAACGCGTAATGGTTTTTTGAGAATTGTAATGTTGGTGAATGATTGATATCGATAGATCACCATTACAGTAATGTTTTTTTTTTGTATTTCTTAAATCAAGATCAAAGATCAATAAGTCAATCTCAATTATATTCCAAAAACAATTATTGCACTATTTTTTTTAAAAGGTAAAGATATCTGATTGATTTCACTTCATTTGTAAATCTTATAGTACAACTGATCTACATAAACTTGTATGCTAAGTAGGTTTTATTTTAACGTAAGAATACAAAAATAAAATCGTAACAATATTCTAAAATATTTATGTGTTACATTCAACGCGGTCAGATCTCAACTGAAGAATTGAAATGAATTTAAAGAAGCCGCAGCAGCGGCAGCAGCAGCAGTAGCAGCGCACGTTCAATTGTATACCTACATACATACATTCATCTATAGCTCAGCTGTGTATAGCGTAGCGTACCTTACCTACCCAACTTATGCATAGTTTTTGTGCCTCTTTAGCGCTAGAGCTAAAGCTAGCTGGTGGTTTTATTGTTCACACAAAGAAGATACTCATATAAAATGTATATAAACAAATAAGATCTCTCTTATAGGTGAAGCGACAAGATCCAAAAATATAAAAAAAATGCTAAATTCTAATGAGACGTACCTTGAATAAAACAGTGGGACCAAAGTGGTTTTATTTTAGAATTTAGTTTTATAAGAGATGCAAAACCCAAACATATTAATAAAATAAATGTTTGAGAGATGAATGTTTTTAAACACTTCAATACAAAAACAAAAATGTATGTAATATTTGCTAGAAGCTAGATTGCTAGAAGATGTTTGAACCGCTACGATCAAATTTCGTGTTTCTGAAAATTATGCGGATGTCAAAAATGGGTTTGATAATAAAACTAGTTAAATTACCCTCATGGAAAAAAAACATAATGCTATAGCTGGAACCGCACCTATTTGTTTAAACCAAAAGTTTTGAAAAACAGAAAAACTTAAAGAAAGAAAATTAAAACCTGTTTTAAAAATTTAAAAATTACCAACAATATTTTTCATATAAAGAAATAGTTTAGTTTGAAAATCTAGTTTTATTAAATAGATTTTTAGTTGAAAACAAATTTTTACCAATTAAAGTAGCATTTCTTAAATTTTTATATATTGAATGAATGAAGTTAATTTGAGAGATATCACGAACCAAACATCAATTCTTACCAAATTTGCGTACTATTTCTTGTAGATTTTATTTTTTTTATGAAAAAACGTTGGATTTTTATAAAAAAAACTACTGAATATCGAAAACAATATTTTCTGTGAAATAAAAAGAATTTGAAGACAATATTTTTAATTTTTGAAAAGCTATTTGAGTCGTAAGTAAATTTTTACAGAGTTTTAGTATTGTTTTTTTGTTAGGTTTTTAATTTTTGTGAAAAAACTGTCAATTCTACTTTTCTCAAAATTTTTCTGAATATTGACAACAATATTTTTTAAAAGATAAAAGTAGTTTAATGCTAATATCTGAAATTTTTGAAAAGATATTTGAGTCGAAAATCAATTTTTACCAACTTTTATTAATTTTTTTGTAGGTTTTTATTTTTTTGTAAAAAAACTGTCAATTCGATTTTTCTCAAAATGTTTCCTAATGTTGAAAAAAATATTTGTTATAAGTTAAAATTAGTTAGAAGCCATTATCTCAAATTTTTGAAAAGGTATTTGAGTCGAAATTCAGTTTTTACCAACTTTGGGTAATGTTTTTTATTTTTTATAAGAAAAACTGTCAATTCGACTTTTCTCAAAATTTTACTGAATGTTGACAACAATATTTTTTAACAAATAAAATTAGTTAAACTATTAGCCAATATATAAAAGTTTTGAAAAGACATTTAAGTCGAAAATCAATTTTTACCAACTTTTATTAACTTTTTTTAAGTTTTTAATTTTTGAAAGACTGTCAATTCGATTTTTCTCAACATTTTTCAGAATGTTGAAAACAATATTTCTTATAAGTTAAAATAATTTGGAAGCCATAATCTCAAATTTTTGAAATGATATTTGAGTCGAGATTCAATTTTAAAAAAAACTTTGAGTAATGTTTTTTTTTAGGTTTTTATTTTTTATAAAAATAACTGCCAATTCGATTTTTCTCAAAATTTTACCAGATGTTGAAAACGTTATTTTTCTTTGCACAAAATTATTTTGGTGATAAAATCATTTTGTATTCGTAAAATTTTCGAGGTGACAAATTTTTGTTTGTGAGTTTTTTTGATTTATAAAAAAAAAACCGTTAATTGGATTTTTTTCCAAAATATTTTTGTTTGGTATCACGTTACCATATATAATTTAAAATTTAATTCAAGTTGCTAGCGTTATTGGTTTGTGAGATATTTTGGGTTAACCAAAATGTTCACCTTTTTTTCAAACTGCTATGGTTTTTTCCAAAGTTGGAAAAAATTGCTTTTGGACTCGAATACCTTGGCAGAAATTAAATATATTTCCCTTACACTATTTTTCTCTTATAAATGGCATTTGGTTACATTTTTAGAAAAATCTAACTATTATTTTTTTTATAAAAATCTATCCACAAGAAATACTACAAAATAAATTGTGTGAAAAGTTAAAAAACTGCCCTATCTTGGCCCATGATTTGTAAAATGTTGCCTCCACAACGCATTATAAGAAAAATTGTCTCACCAATCCATTTGGATTCACGCGAAGAAATGTATTAAAGTGTTACTGTGCGACCTCACTGTGAAATGCATTCAAACCATCATCATCTGTTCTATCTTTGTTCTTCTTTTCAATCTACTACGCGTTTATCGGGTCCTCTTTTTTAAATTAGGTTTCTCAATGTTTATAGTCATTGCGTCGCCATCATCGCCGATCATATGTTTATAATTGTTTGGATTTTTTATTAAATCCCTTTTCTTTTGTTTTATTGCAGTAAAAAAGATCAGTGGAAAACCTTTTATCTTATTTTTTGTTAGTTAAATTTGTACAGAATTTAAAAAGACCCAAGAGTACAGTTTTCCTTTATTTATTGCAATTTTTTGTTTACGTTTATTATGTCACGTAACTTGTAAAATTAGGTTAGATACCCTATACGTCACTTCGTTTTGATAAAGTGCAATTAATTGAGCGATGGAACAATCTTTTGAAGTAATTTATTTTTCTTTATTTTTTAATAATGTTCGGATTAACTATTTGATCAAAACTTGCATCTACAAAGGCTTTTTTGTCATATTTATTTATTGAAAAACAATTTATAAAAATAATATTTCAACAATAAACAATTCAATATGTTTTTTTAAGAGAAAACAAATTTAATACTTTAAAAATAGTTTTTGAAATTCTATTTTCTTTATATTTTGAGCCATTTAAAATTGAAACAGTCAAATATTTCAAACACACAATTGTCCTTTTTTTTAAATTTCGTTACTTTATTGATTTTTATTTTTTGATAGTAATACTAAAAAATCAATTCTATGTAATTTTTCTTGAAAAATGTTAAAAAAAATAAAAGCTTATCAATCTCAAATCCTTATATCAAAAAAAAAAAAAACAAATACGTAACTCAAATTGAAATTGAAAACAAAATTCACTACTTGATTTATTTGTTTTACTTTAAGCCATATTATTTGAATCAAAAGAAATGAGGCGCTAATGAGACGATAAAAAAGACAAATAAACAATAATATGGCAGATAATAGTTAGTTATGTACATTGTACATAATATAAATTAGCAATAGACAAATTAATGTTGAAAATATTTACAAAACAAACAATATTAAATTTCAAAACAATCTTTATTCTGTTGTTTAGGCTGAAACTGAGTAAGCATAGACACAATTCATCAGGACACCTTTTTCTACTCTTCTCTTTTATAGAAATATTTATTAATTTACTTAAAATCCTCTTATTTGATTGGATATTTTGCTGTAAACATTATATTCGCTTAAAGTGGAATTTATATATAAGACCTTTAACAGGTAAGTGGATTCTACATTAAGTTCATATTGTTTGTATGTTTTTATTACCTTAAAGTCAATATTTTGACCGGAAGAAAAAAAAAGAAGCATCTTTGAACACTTTTCAAAAACTACATAAATTCTCAAAATATTTTTATTTTTAATTAAATTTTTGTAATGCATTGTTTTTCCCAATTAATATGTCTGCTGGGCCGGTACACATGCTTAAAAATTATGACATGGTTTCGAGATATTGAATTTTGAAAAAAGTTATTTTTCAAAAGTATTTTTTAACGAATAAATCAAATGTTAACATATTATTGTTGGGCATCAGGTTGTTTTCGAAGAAATATTTTTTTTTAATATTTTGATTATAAAATATGTTTTTAAATATTTAAATTATTTTAAATCATTCAATTTATGGCAGTACTGTATGTACTTTAATTTATAACATATGTTAAATTCTTAAATTGTAATTCTCATGAGATTTTTATTTCAACACGACGACAATAATTTTATTTCTATTCCAACTGATAGCAGTCACATTTTTACGACTAATTTAAAAATCTTAAATGTTTTCATCGATTCTGACTAAAAGGGGGTGTAACTTTGTATCTACATTATTTAAATTCGATTTTAAATTGTACCAGTAATTAACATTTTATACAAAGAACGAAAAAAGTCATCCTATTGACTATTTTGTTTGTCAAACTGACTATTTGGTAGTCAATTTTCAGCCGATAACCGCGATAGTCAATAGAACAATTTTCGGTTGTCAATTTTGGGATCCGAAATTTTTGTACAACTCAGTAGTCAATATGACAACTGCGGTAGTCAATATGACAATTTTATTTGAAAACCGTAATCCAATTTGACTACCGGATTGTCAATATAACAATTCTGGATAGTCAATTTCGGTAGTCCATATGACAACTGCGGTATCAATATGAAAACTGCAGTAGTCAATAATACAACTGCGGTAGTCAATAGGACAATTGCGGTAGTCAATATGACAATTTTTCTAAAAACCGTAATCTAATTTGACTACCGGATAGTCAATATAACAATTCTGGATAGTCAATATGACAACCACGGTATTCAATATGACAACTGCGGTAGTCAATATGACAATTTTATTTGAAAACCGTAATCCAATTTGACTACCGGATTGTCAATATAACAATTCTGGATAGACAATTTCGGTAGTCAATATGACAACCAAATTGTCATATTGGCTACCGAAGTTGTTCTATCGACAACTTTTGTTGCCATATTGACTACCCGAAATTGACAATCTCATATTGTTCTATTGACTATCCAGTAGTCAATATTTTAAAATAAGTTTGCCATATTGACAATTTTGGTAGTTAAAGCGAAAGTTTTATTTGTTAAGCTAATAACATACTTTCTAAATTAAAAATATTTAGAATTTTCTTTTTTGTTTTGTTCACAATTAAAAACTAGAAGTAAATATTTGTAAATAATAGGTCCGTTCGCGTACCCTCCTAAAACAGCCCAATTTTACGAAAAATTACGAAGTTTAACCAAATCCTGTTCGCGTACTCAAAAATTTCGTAGTTTGTCGTAAAAGAGAGTGCTCACGAGAGAGTAAAATATTTCCCCAACCTACGAATTTCAGTTCAGCCCAAGAAATTTCTTTGGGCTGATTTGTGAAAAATGTCAAATTTGATAGAACTTCATAAACTTAAATAATTTGTTCGCTTTTGCTGTCAAGATATAAAATTAAAAATTCTTTTCGCAAAGAACAGTAACAAGATTGAAATTTTCAAGTTTCAATTTAATCAAGTTTTTTCATTAAAAAAAAAACAATGGACCAGCATGATGTTGCTTGAAGTTCATGTTGTCTTACTTTATCCATTTCCAAAAAAATAACTAAATTCTAAACACAAAATGAAACGATGATGTTCCAAAATTTATATTTTTTTTGACAATCAAATTGTGGGAAAAATTTGTTGTTTTCCCGTTCGCTTAATTTTTTTGTAGTTTTGTCTTTTTGTGAGAGAATTTTACCCCCACTCTTTAAAATATCTCTTTTTACGAATTTTAGTGCAGAAAGTACGCGAATGACATCAAAAAGTGTGCGTCGGCCGGGAATCGAACCCGGATCAACTGCTTGGAAGGCAACTATGCTAACCATTACACCACCGACGCAACTGAAAAACTGTAGTCAAATGTTAGTTTTAAATAGCTGCAGAAATGTAAAAATGTTACTACCTAAGAAAAGAACGTTCGTGGTCTTACTTGCTTACTTACTTAAGATGCTGCTACAGTTTTCTGTGAAATAAACCGCTCCCCCTCCCAATAAACTCCTCCATCAAGCTTGGCCGCTAGCTAGATATCTCAAGTTAAGTGGGTTCGAATATTTTCCGTAATGGAGCTATAGTGTCTATACGCTCCACGTGCCACAGCCGTTTCACTTATATATATATTTCTTGCAAATTCTACGTCGTTGTCCACCTCGTCGTTCAATCTTCACCTCCACCCGTTGTCTTTACATACAGGACCGTAGACCCAAGGCTCTTTCATCCGCTTGTGTCATAGTCCATGCTTCTGAACTGTGTATCTGGTTCTGACGTAGGGGAGCCTGCACTATTCTTTCAAGGGCGACGTTAAAGTAATCACACGGCAGTACATCAAAAAAGTGCTATTTTCCAATCTGGAAAAATGCAAATCACATGAAAGAATAAAAATTGAACGGAAAAAAGTGATCAAACAGCATATTGAAATTTAAAATATTTCTATACAATTAATTGTTTTTCTTTTTTGTTTACACAAGGGTACACTGTGGCGTATACGTAATATTTTTTTAATATAAACGTTCTTTATTTTTTGTGTGTGACTGTAACGTTAGGTTATTATAGCATTGTTTATATGCACAAAAAACGTATATCGGGCCATTTGAAAAAAAAAAATGGAATCCTGATTTACATCAAAAAATTGAGGGTTAACTTCTGCTCTCAAAATTTGGCATCTGGTATGACTTGCGAATCCAAACTTTAGAGAATGTTGCACCTCTACTTGCTTTTGCATCTGAACCCAATCATTCCATTTGAGTCTATTATAGAATAATATATCTTAATATATAAAAATTCAGTGTCATATGTATGTTCCCAGTGAACTCTTCACCAAGTCAACCGATTTCGATGAATGTTGGCGTTTTATGTGTAATTTGGTCTAACTTGAGATATAGGATAGTTTATATTTCGATTAATGGTCTTAATAATTTATAATTAACAATAAACTGATTGTCAATGTTGATGTTTGTTATTAATCGTAAGTTTCACAAGTCTCGAACAGATGGCGCCTTAAATCAGATTTTTTACAAAAAACTGTCGGACCATCTATCGTGAACTTCTCATAGATGGCGCCACGTTGGAATTCGAAATTTCTTTTTCAACAACACGTGGTGCAATGTGATATTTTGATCGATCTATAACGTAACATCGCTTTTTCTGGATTATTTCTCATTTAATTTCATGTGCCCCTTATAATTCTAAATATTTCTTTTCAACTACTAAATTACAGTTTCATTTCATACAATAAAATATATGTATAAACAAAAAAATTAAAGTTCAACAAAATTTATTCTTTTTTTTTAAATTGTAAGCATAGGTTAGTTTTCCATGATTAAAAACATAGAGTGAAAATAATTGAAAAAATTCGCTCCATGTAAATTGTATATCTACATCTACACTAATGTTATAAAGGAGAAAGATTTGTATTTTTGTATGTAACGAATAAACTCAAAAAGTACTGGACCGATTTCAATAATTCTTTTTTCATTAGAAAGCTACATTATCTGTACCTATTTATGTCTACCCGTTCGAAGCCGGGACGGGCCGCTAGTATAATATAATATATATCACTATAGTAACAATAGAGTCCTTTATAATTTTCTTTACAAACTACGAATTTTATAAATCAGAATGAAGAAAAAAGCAAAATAAGATTTGCAAGAAACAATAATTGATGCTATTTTATTTAAAACTAACCTTACATCACAGCGGAAGTAAACATTTACCTACTTAGATAGAAATTAATCTAACTGACCTCAACTGAACGGAATTCAGTCCAATGAATTTTTAAAAATAAATGTTATTTTACGTCAAAAACAAAATGTTTTTTATTATAGCAGCTACCTCTCAGATTGTGGTATCTTCTTCAAACATTGAATATTCAAATTCAAATATCTTAAAAGATAAAACAGAGTGATTTGCATTTACGTGTAATGATAAGGTTTATTATAAATCATTTTAATCCACTAAAATAAAACCCGCATTTAACAAAGTGACGAAAGTAAGAAAGTAATTTTAATGTGAGTTGGTGTGTATAAGTTTAAACTCTAACCAACTGTTAGGGTAATCAGATTAAATTTATCAAAAACATAGGTAGATTTTAAACTGTATGCAGGTATTTATGGATAAAAACAATAACAACTTTTGTTTATCAAAAACTGCAAATTGAAAACAAGACTTAGTTTTCTTTCATAAAATAATAAAATTATAGGTAGCTACGTAGGTTTTTACTGACTTCCCATATGAAGCTGTAGCTTATTGAGATTCCAAAAGGTTTTCACATTTTTTAGGCAGATATTCCTTGATGGTCAATCTTATATAGTATCGGATTTTCCGTTTTCCAATGATGTTTTTCATTTTGATATTTAAAAAAACAAGTATCTTACAGAGAAATAAATACAAGAGGCCGCCATGGCTACAATTGCAACACCATTTCCTTTTTTTTTATAATTTATAGGCATTTAAGGGGTTATTAGTACCCCTTAGCATTAGGAAAATAGGGAAGGATTTAAGAGGAGTTACCGGTGCACACTGCACATTGGTCTTAAAGTTTTGAACATCAACATGGGAGGGAAAAACAGAGTTGGCCAAAGCATTCCACATTCTCGATGTCCGATTTAAGAAAGAATCTCTATACTTGACAGTACGCCCGAAAATTATCTCAAGGGTAAACTGATGAGCATTCGTGGAAGTGTGAGTATTAAAAATATCGATAAAACAACGAAATTCATGAAACATTGCGACGGTGTTCTAGCGATGTAAATGTTTCGATTATAGTTCTATCGCTTATGATTTTTAAAGCCCTTTGTATGAAATTTTCCATAACCAATTCGCACATTTGTGGCAACGATAAATTCACGAATTTCACCTTTAACATGCTGAAACGATTGTGCAACATTAACAAGGAACGTATCTTTCAAGTGATCCCAAAGAAAAAAAAGTATAAAGGTGTTAAATCAAAAGAAGTCGGTGGTCAATTGTGATCACGTCTTGGAGAAGTTGTTATTGTTATAATAACAACTCTTCTTGTAAAATGTGTACCATTTTAAAAGTATATTTTAAGGCTGAAGAGGTATCGTTTCATTTTTAGTAATGGCGTAAAACTCATCAAATGTCAAAAGCTTTCCAAATAGCAAGCTCTTCAAAATCAAACCTCTTATTGGATAAGCATTTACATATTTCACTGTGTAAATTAAATCAATGATGTACTTTATAATACTTATTTAAATAGCACCTAAATTTAAGTAAAACTTAACTACAATTTAGACTTAAAACTGTTTTTGGGCTTTCAATATCGTCAGTTGCGTCGGTGGTGTAATGGTTAGCATAGTTGCCTTCCAAGCAGTTGATCCGGGTTCGATTCCCGGCCGACGCACACTTTTTAGTTTCATACACGTTTGATAAAAGATGGGAATTGAACGAAAGCTTTCATTGAGCTTTATACTTAACTCTCACGAACGCATTGGGCAGTGTGATAGCCACTAATCCATTTTTTTTTCCATACAATTTTAATTTTTCTGACTTTATATCAAAAATAACAGGGCCCACAAAAACATGTATGACACAATTTTATAGGAACCTTAGTTTCGTACAAAGCACTTCATCAATAAGATTTATAGTTTTCGAGACATAATCCGTTAAAGTTGATGATATTTTCAAAAATTTAATTCAAAAATGTATGTATGTAAACTCAATCCTACTTAAATTCCAACAACTAATACGAGTTTCTCAAAATAACATGAATTTGTTTCATCGAGATTTCAGTAAACAGAAGAAGAGTCTATAGTAATTAAATAACGAGATATTATAAATTGTCTTCATTTACTGAAAACTTTAAAACTAAAATTTAGCAACACTGGGTTATGGAATTTTTTTTGTTAGGCAACTCTATACTATTAGGTAGATAGTTAAATAACCTTTTAATTAGAATAAAAACTGAGAAAACAACGGATGGCTTCAATTTTGTACACCTACTGAAAACTTAACATTTCAAATACAGGCAACCCTGGGTTATGCCATGTTTTGTTTAGGCAACCCTATATTGCAGACCCACCAAGCCAAGCAACCTTTCAATAGGACCTCATTATGTCATGGATTTTCATTATATTAATAAATGTGTGTAAATAACATGCTTAATTCTCTGTCGATGTGCCTAATAGTTCCGTATCCTATTGGCATGTTATAAAAATTGTCACAACGGAAATGTAACTTTAGAACTAGAAGTCTACATACAGAATTTACGCTCTTTAATGCTCACAAATTTTTCTCTTGCTATCTTCAATCTTTTGCCAAGTAATTAATGTCGTTTTACCAGAGCTTTAGAATTTTGTTTTAATTTTGTATAAAACATCAAAAACTTATAAGAAATCTCTACAAGGAAAAACGAAAAACATACGCCCCAGTGTACGTAGAAAAAATAATTATTTTTAATGCTTATTTTCGGACTTTTGATCAATTTCTATGAACTAGTTACTAAATATTCTTTAAGTTCGAAACCGACTATTTTAAAAATTAAGCCTTTTCGGTATCTTCAAAATACAGGGTTATCCATTTTGCGGTTCCAAAAATAAACTTAAATAAAACACATATAAAATATTTTTGTTTATGTTTCATTACAAAGTTTGAACGTTGACAATGTGTGAAAAAACGGCATTGGACCAAAAATTGAAAAAAAAAGATGTCAAGTGTAACCCTCCTTGGCTATATGATCGAAGGAATCTATCAACACTGCACTCGCTCGATTTAAAAAAGTTTCAACTCCGAAAGAGGTATGTATGTATGTATATCTTCAGCATTTTCATAAACTAATCAATCCTTTGATCAGTAACAATTGGAATATCCTCTTTACCGATGGTTCTTAGTGTGAGGAAGGTACCTCTTTCGCAATCGTTGACTCAAACAGCAATTTAATTTCTTCAGAAAAGCTACCAACATTTTTCTCTGTATTCTCAGAAAAAACGATATGCCAAAAACGATATTTTTAAATTGACTTGCTCCATTTTACATACTCAAAAAATAATAGATGGACGAATGTAATTTTTTAAGTGCTCAAGAGTTAAAGGTTTGTGTGCATAAACACGGCCCTTCGCGTGACCCCACAAACACAAAGTCCAACGGTGTCAAATCGCATGATCCAGTGGCCAGTTGATATCTCTAGCAAATAAAGCCATATTCATTATAGTTGTGTGGTATGTGGCGTGTTGAAATCATTCTTCAATAGGAGACAAAAAAAGTCGGTTATCATATGACCATAACGCTCCGAATTAACGGGGACAGTCGTTCCGTCCTCGTTTTCGAAGAATCAAGATCCAATCACACCTCCGGACCAAATAGCTCACCAAAAAGTGGCTTTTTTGGATGTAATGTCCTCTCTTCAATTACTTGAGGATTCTCAGAACCCCTAATACGTCAATTTTGTTTATTAACATACCCACCAAGTGAGAAATGGCCTGTTGTTCAAGCACCTATTTGACGTATCTACGAAATTGTGAATGGTCAGCTGGCTTCAGTTGTTGTGTGAGCTGGACTTTATATGGATGTAGATGAAGATCCAAATGGAAAATATGCCTAATGTGCCGTAAAACAGCCCTAATTCCGACGACAAGGAATCGACACATTCGGGTCTTCGGTAACACTTTCACATGCAGCAGCGATATTTTCAGTGGTAAGAGCAAAACGATGATGCACAGGCCTTGCAACATCTGTAACCAATTCAGTCTCTTCAAATTTCTTCACAATTCTGCCAATTGCTTGCGTAGTTGGACGATTATGTAAACCATAATCTCCTCTTAAAGCACGATATCTGGCTGTGGGAGAATCACCATTTTTGTAGTAGGTTTTAACAATTTGTATGCGTTGTGCGATAGTTAAGCGATCCATTTTCGTAAATGTCAGACTTTCAACTGAAAAAACAATGTCAAATTCCAGCCCTATACTTTTGAAACCGCAAAATGGATAACCCGTTGGGTTGGAAAACACATGAAGGTAATTGAACTCAAAAATACACTCAAGATTTATGTTCCCATGTTTTTATAAACGATAGGTAAGGCTTGTTTAAACACTGATACATTTAACCCGCCCAAAAAGAAAAAGATTTGTGTATGTCAATGTGCTTAAATACTTGGTATCCTTTTGCCATGTCATTAACAATTGGCACCACGTGAAATGCATCCTTAGAACTGGAAGTCTATAAAATAGCCTAAGTGACTTTTTACAACTCTCAACTATTTATGTGTGCGAGTATTGTTGTCATGGATATAGGGGACCTACAACGAAATGCTAATTTGAGAAAGCACTTGCATACTCACAAATGTTCCTCTACCAAGCAACTTACCAAGCAATTGTTATCATTTTACCACCGTCCAAATAAGCCATCTAGAGCTCCTGCTGCAGAACCCTCCCATCAAAACTACAGTAAGTTTAGTTTTATTTTTTTAGAAAACATCAAAAACCTGCAAGAAAAAAAGAACAACATATGTACTCCCCACTGAACTTTAAATGTCATTCTTATTTTCAGATTTTGGATTGAATTTTATTAATTCGGTACTAATTTTTTTTTCAAGTTGGAGACCGATTATTTTAAAAACTAAGGTTTTTCAGTATCATTAAAATATTGTGAAACTTTCTGACTAAAAATAAACTTCCTTTTTTTTAAAACTCCAAAATAGTTTAAAAAAAGGTTGAATACCTTCAAAAATGCAAAATAATAAATAATTTAACACAAAACTGCACGTTTTTCCATTTTTATTGAAATAAATAAAAAAGAACATCACCATTCCATACAATAACAATAAATGTTGCTTATGGAAGTATTTCTTATAATTTAATAATAATTTTACATATTTTTGTTGTTTCTATGTATTTTTCATATTATTATGTATGTACGTTCATCATTTGTTTGTTATTTAGTGTTTATTTCATTTTATTATTATTTTAATTTTTGTTTGTTTTTGATTTACAAAAAAGCAACACAACGAATAGTCATCTCATTCGAATACGGTGGGAAATTATCTTCACTTCAATGCAACATAAAATTACAAAAACTAAAAACTAATCCATTCGAAATTATATCAAAAGTTTCTGTTTTTTTTTTTTTATTTTTGTCTATTACGAATAAAAATAAGTAAAAAAATATATGTAGTATGTATGGCTTTTAAATAAATTACTTATAATTTATTAGTTTTAGTTATTTGTTTTTGTTTTTAATTTAATCTCCTTTTTTCTTACATTCTCTTCTCTGACACAGGAAATCACATTTAGATATGTTGACATTTAATTAACAGTAAAATTATTATTTTCTTTTAATTTAATTAATTTTTGTTTCTTCAAGATTTTAGTTAAGTTATTTTCTTACTGTTTGGTTAACATTCACCTATAAGAACAGTTTTATTGTAACTTAGATAAGTTTTCAAGGATAACAAACATATATCAATCAATCAGAGTTGAGAATAACTGTTTTGATTTAATTTGTTTAACAAGGTTGATTAACACCCTTTGCCCGTTTTTGTGACAGTATTTTTTTTTATTTAGTGTTTTGTTAAAACATAAATATTAAAACTAAAATTGAAACGAAAAAAATAGTAAATTATTTTTAAAAATAAACAATGGCAGTTGTTTATGTAGGATTATACGTCAACATTTAATTTATACGTTTACTTAATGTTATTGTTAATTTTTGTTTTCTTGTTAATATTGTATTTTTTTTTTTGTATCTAATATTTTGTATATTTCCATCATTTATTTATTTATACCTATTCATCAATTTTCAACAAAGTAAAAACCTAAAAAAGTTTTATTTTATTTTAAACTTAAGACGTTTGCATGCAAAATTTACTTACTTATAACATAAATAATATTTATTATTTTATATTTATAAAATATTTAAACAAAAATGAAAAATATTTTGTAATAGTATATATCTATTTTTAATATATATATATATATGTATATAAAAAAAATTGTTGTGTTTGTGTGTGTGTGTGTTTGTGTGTTTAACGTTTCACTCCGAATAAATTCGGAATTGATTTGATTTTCTTTCGGGAACAATTTAAATAGTCTTTGTACATATCGGAACGTAAGTATCTTGAATAGGAGTCACTTTTCATTAGATGATAAACATGCGATGCAGCTACATCGAAACACCAACGATTAGGACCCTGTGGTGAGTTAACAGCTTCACGGGCCAGCTCAACTGATTTTGAATCAACATTAACCGGACACGGAGCATCGGGTGCTAGAAATTCTATCCAAATTTTATTTATTGCTTCTTTGATTTCAGACTGTGGTAATGCCTTCATTTCTTGTACGGATTCCCAAAATCTTAAAATTATATTAATAAAAATTAATAAATCATGAAATGTGTGTTAAATTAAGTAAAAAATACTTACTTTAAATTTTCTCCTGAATATTCTTTTTCGAGAAATTTTGTAAATTGCTCTCGACCAATTGGATCATTCAGGAGTTCACGTAAACTAAATGCCCAACGTTTTACACGACGAAGTGGTACCTCTTTCCTGGAATTTAAACAAAATTAATTGATAAATCAAATATAAAATATAAATAAAGTAAGATTAGTGAATATTAAGATGCGTTAAATTGTCTATCGATAGAGCAAGAAGACACAAATAAAATAGAAGAAATACTAAGATATTTCTATCTTATGTTCTTCTTTGTTCAAGAAAATAATCAATTGTCTTCCATTGGGCTTAACATTTCTCGAGAATTGAGTTTTTGAGTTTAAAAATTATAGCACAACAACAAGCAATTGTTAAGGGTAAAACAATTTACCACATAAAGTTTGCTAATTATTTAGCAACTAACTAAGGGAGTCCAAAATTTTAAACCTGTCTTTTCGTTTTGAAATTTGACACAAGTAAAAACTATGCCATTTTTAACTTCCCATGTCAAGTTATTGTAATCGTTCCGATTTGTCGAATTGAAAATTTTGACATTTCTCGACTTTTCAAGGTCAATAGAGTCTAAATAAAAGATTTTCGTACGTACATATACGTTCGTACGTCCGTACGTCCGTACATTCGGGAAGCTTTTTTCGTCGTCCATAGCTCAAGAGCCAGTAGAGATATCGACATTAAATAAATTTTGTTATACAGAAAGGACTCTCAAAAAAATTGAGTGGGTGGTTTTTTTTACCATAGCAATTTAAAAAAGGTGAAAATGTTGGCTAACCCAAAATATCTCACGAACCAATAACGCTAGAGACTCGAATTAAATTTTGCGACGTGATACCAAACCGATATATTTTTGGAAAAAAAAATAACTAACGGCTTCTTATAAATCAAAAATACTGAAAAAAAATAATTGTCAACTCGAATATTATAGAAACATAAAACGATTTTATCTCCAAAATAATTTTATGCAACGAAGAATAACGTTTTTGACATCTGGTTAAATTTTAAGAAAAATCGAATTGACAGTTTGTTTTATAAAAAATAAAAACATTACTAAAAGTTGGTAAAAATTGATTTTCGACTCAAATATCTTTTCAAAAATTTGAGTTATTGGTTTCAAACTAATTTTATCTCTTAAAAAATATTGTTGTAGACATTCAGTAAAATTTTGAGAAAAATCGAATTGACAGTTTTTTTACAAAAAATCAAAACCTAAAAAATCATTAATAAAAGTTGTTAAAAAAGGATTTTTAACGTAAATATCTTTTCAAAAAATTGAGGTATTGTCTTCAAATTAATTTTATCTTATAAAAAATATTGTTTTCAACATTCAGTAAAATTTGGCGAAAAATCGAATAGGCATTTTTTTATATAAAATAAAAACCTAAAAGATACAACATTAACACTTGGTAAAAATTTACTTTATCTTTTGAAAAATTTTAAACATTGACTTCAAACTAATTCAGTAAATTTCTTATAAAAATCCAACAGTCAGTTTTTTTCTTAAAAACATAAAACCTATAAAAAATAGTACACAAATGCTACTAAAATTGGTAAAAATTGGTTTTCGATTAAATATCTCGTTAACAAAAATAGATTTTGAAATCAATATATTTCATATGCAAAATATTGTTGGTAGTTTTTAATTTTTTTAGAATAATTCAACTGACAACTTTCTTAACAAAACACAATAACCTACAAACCTTTTAAACAAGACAAATCGGCAGATGGGATGGGAATTTACAATGTGGGTCGCATTCCAGCCTCTTTTTAAAAATGGAGTTATACATGTTAAAGCAATGCATTAAATTTGTGAAAGTAAATATAAAAATCGTAAACATTTTGCAGTTATAGTTCGCAAAACTAAAACAAATTTAGGTCGTCGTGATATTAAATCTTGGACTGGTGGAAAAATGTCAGCTTTTGAGAGAAAGTAGTGATGTGAAAATCAAAACCGTAGTCGTTCCTAAAGAATAATTGAATATATTGCTGCTGACGAAATGCAATTTTTAAAGATTCCTCGTCAATCTTTGGAATAATGCATTCCAAAATGCCACTGCACCGTATTTTGCATAAAGACCCATATCTTAAGAAATTAAAAAAAAAAATTCAGTGATGAAGTTTATTTTCATCTCGAAAACTACGTTATTAAGCAGAATTTTCACATTTTGGTCTCCAAAAATCCATGAATGATTGTTGAAAAACTTCGTATTCCATCAAAATGGTACATTAGGGCATTTACGCACTTTTCTTATTTTATTTGAACATAACAAAAAAAAATTGCTGGAATGCTACCGCACTGCTAATTTCTCATGGATACCTGAGAAAACTTTAACTGAACATTTTTTTAATAATTCAAATTGTGATTTAAAGAAACTCGAAATAACTTCAAAATACAAAATAATATTTAGTTGAAGTCATTTATTTATTTGTCCGCAATATAATCAAGTTAGCAAAATATTTTCATCAATTTCTAGTAGTTTTAGCTTCCCATACAGTTTTTTTACAAAAAATAAAAACCTAAAAAAAACATTACTAAAAGTTGGTAAAAATTGATTTTCGACTCAAATATCTTTTCAAATATTTGAGATATTGGCTTGAAATTAATTTTATCTCATAAAAAATAATGTTTTCAACATTTAGTAGAATTTTGAGAAAAATCGAATTGACAGTTTTTAAACAAAAAATAAAAACTATACTATACTATAAAAACAATACTAAAAGTTGGTAAAAATTTAATTTCAACTCAAATACCTTTTTTAAAATATAAAATATTACCTTTAAACTACTTTTATCTCACAGAAAATATTGTTTTCGACATTCATTAAATTTTTTACAAAAATCCAACACTCAGTTTTTTTTATAAAAAATTAAAATCCAAAAAAATAGTACGCAACGTTGGTAAAAATTGATGTTTGGTTTGCGATATCTCGTGAACAATAGAAGATAATATTCACTTTAAATTAATTTCATTCATCCAATTTGTATTTGTTTATATGTATAAGAAATAAAAACTTTTAAGAAATGCTACTAAAATTGGTAAAAATTGATTTTCGACTAAAAAAATCTCGTTCACAAAAATTGATTTTGAAATCAAACTATTTTATCATATGCTAAATATTGTTGGTATATAATTTTTAATTTCTCTAGAATAATTTAACTAACAAGTTTTTTAACAAAACTCGATAGCCTACAATCCTTTTAAGCAAGACAAATCGACAGACGGGATATGAAGTTATCAGTGTGGGTCGCATCCCAGCCTCTTTTTAAATTTTGGGATTCATTTGAATTCAAAACTTATCGTATTGCGTTAAGGGATATAACCCCCTGATATTTTTAATTATTTCAACACAATTTATAACATTTTTGCGCGAAATGCACCATAAACTCTATAAACTATTGTATTTTAGATCTAAAATATTGCATATTTAGAAAACTCTTGGAATCTTGCAATGCAATGCAATATGAGTCCTCCAAATTAAATAGTTAGACCATATCTTGCCGGACAGAAGTGTTCTAAAATAATTTTATACCTAAAGTTGTCACTTTAGCCCTTCAAATATGTAAATGTAGGGTTAAGATGCATAATATGTTAATTAAATTCTGTCAGCCTCCTTTAGAAAACATTAAAGAACATTAGGAAAAAAAAAGTTACTATTATTTTTAACTTCGTGTTATGCATAACATTTAACTTTTACGAAAGTGCGAAAAACTTGTCACGATACCTCGGAAAAAAAACAATTTTTGTTTTTTTTTGAAACTACCATTTAAGCTGAGTTAATTTCCTGAAACGATTAATAACAGAATTGGGGATGCACTGTGACTTTTAGACCTTTTAGAGAGGTTATGTTGTGATTTCTAAGCCATATGTATCAAAAACTCCAAAAAACGCCTAATTTGGATTTTAAGAATTGTTAAGAAAAGGTATAAATATAATTTTAACACTGTTAAAGTGTGCTTTTCCTGTGTCAATACTTTTTGACTTAAAACAACACAAACACATTGGCTCTAAGAACACCACAATTATAGAACCACACCGCAATACCCGATACCTGAATGTGACAGCACAAAAAGGAATATGTCAAATTTTGACAAGACAACTTTGCACTAGAAATTTTACGCTTTTAGAAGTATGTATGTAAATTGCTTAAAAAATATGTGGATACAATTGTGTACCAAGAATTAATTTCTTGTTTACCATCCGTCTTTTCATTTTGTCTATCATTCGTGCAATTCAAGAAACCTAACAAAACTAGATACAAACTAATATAAAACTTACGTGAATTTTTCAGCCTCCCAAATTTCAGCATTATCCGTTAGCCATGGATTAGGCAATTCTGTTATGAAATAATCAAATTCGTTATATTGTTCGTAGTAAGAAACTAATCTGAAATTTAATAAAACAAATACAAAAATTAGTATAACATTAATCAATATTATTTGAAGTCAACCTTATTTCGAAAGTCAAATATCAATTGATAGTTCATAAACATTAAATTTATTGTTTTATGTAACAAGACAATCAAAAAAACTTTTGATAATGATCCAAAATTGTATGAATAACAAGAATCAATATAAAACTGCTAAATTTTTGATAGAATTTCTTTATTCATCAAATATCAATTGATAGTAATTGAATCTTCAAGTAAGACTGAAAATATATATTAATAAACTTACGATTCAGCAGCTTTTGATACTTTGATTGTGCGTCTTTCGAGCTTTTGCCTTCGCAATGCAATTATTCGACTAAATTGCTCTGCAGGATTTTTAGCTAATGATGCACCAGCAGACCCAGTACCATGACTAGAGCCACCACGACGATAAGCTTTCTTAATATCTATTTCGGTGGTATTCACACATCCAGGCATTGGACGATGGACATCCCAGAAGGCGCGCTCTTGTGAATCCAAGACCTTGCGTTCTAGTTTGTCACGTTTTTTGGCTACTTTACTTTGAGATTCAGCCTAAAATACAATTATTTTAAAAACAAGAATAAGTAAGTTTTGAAAATGTTCTTTTGTAAAACCAAATATATTTTTATTACCTGCATAAAAATGAATTCCCATTTTCTAGAAAACATTTTTTGAAGTTTTGCTAAATTTTCAGCCTCATAGTCGGCCAATTCAAGGCGTGTTTTGTTTTGCATTGTGCGTTTGCAAAGATAAACAGCATAATCTGTATTTTCAGGTTCCCAACAATTTGATGGCCAAAAATAAGGTGTTTGAAATCTTTAAAGAAAATTTAACAGAAGAAAATGATGATGGTATTAATTGGATAACAAATTCAGGGAGAAAAATAAGCTGTTAAAGTTCTTGCTGACAGCCCAACTGATATGTCAAGTGTCAAGAAATGACTAATTTTCATAATTATGATTTTCTACACTTGTATCTTAAAACACAGCTTGCATTATTGCCATAAATGGTTAAAGTTGCAAAAGATTGCCTAAAAGACTGTCATATGTTAATTTTTGTCTAAAGTCCTATCAAATTGTGTTGAAGAAGTGTCAGATATGGATAATTTTTGATAAATGTCGCTATAAGAATGATATGACAACCAAACAAGACATCATTCGCCGTTAAATTGTCAACACATTTTTAAATATCTGTCAGTTAAAAGTGTTACGATAATTTTGCTATTATCCTGCATACAAATAGAAATTATTTAAGAAGATCATTCAAAATTCCCAACTGTAGTTGAAAAACACTATAAAATCTGCAGTTATAATACAGACTAAATATCATCGGTTCTTGTCTTGAATTTCTAGCTCGCTTAAAAGTATGCAAGTAATATCAATGTTTTTACTGTCTACACATAGGATACACCAAGTTTAAATATTATTCGCCTACATACATGCAATGATTTTTTTTAACCAAATTTAGTTATTTTAAAACTACTATAAATTACCTGTAAAATGTGCCATCATTTTTCACAGTCAGTTGATGATCATCAATAGGAAATATATAACCATGTGATGCCAATAGATGTGCAAAATGTAGCCCTTCCTTATCATCTTCCACATCGAAATTCTTTAAAATCCACGCCACAAGATCCGCCCCCGAAAACACCGATGGAACTTTGCTCATAAACGCCTTCACTGTTCGCACAGCAACACCAGTTGATTCAGCTTGCATCTTTTCAATAATGGATTCCATCTGTAGCACACCACATCACACATAATTAGATATGTTAAGTGAAATCATAGACAACATAAAGCAAAATAAAAAAAAAGAACAACCCCCCTCAGAAAAATATGTAAGCACTTTGTGAAGGGTCATTCATTCTATGCAACAACAACAACAACGAAAGAGTAGAACATACTTTTTTATAGACCAAAATATTTGGAGCATCTTCGTTCCGTTTGTTTAGAGAACTTTTATTGAGAACACCACAACTACTGCTACTCGCAGCTCCAGCCACAGCCACAGCTCCTCCAGCTTCTGCTGAAGCTCCTCCAGAACACGTTGCTATAGTTGTTGTATGAGCCGAGCATGATGCTGTCTTCGATTGTGTTGTATGACTCTTATCCAGCTCGGAGGTCATTGTTACCATGTTTTTCTAATAAAATTAATGTACCCACCCCTCTTATCGCGCACACTTTTTTTTTTTAAAACTTTCTTCAGGAAAAAATCCAAAAAAAAAAGAACTAACAAAATTTATCAACTCAATTATTATCCTTTTCTCAAGGATATTTTATACCCTTCGAAACTCTAATCAGACATTTCGTCCATTAATTTATTAATTCTAAAAAGTTCCTATTCTGGAGCACGAATTCTGACAAAATTAAAATGAAACAGCAAAACGGACCGATTCCAGAAAAGCAGGAAAATAATATGGAGGTTGTGTCCTGGCTTTCACTATGGCAAAGGGATTTTCTTCTTTTTTGATTTTATAGCTACACGGAGTTATTAAGTAGTTTTGTAAATTTAGTTTTCTTCGCTTTAAGGATAAATGCACGCTGCCTGCACAAGAGAATTAATTAAGTATTGTATTTTGTTTTATTATTTTTTTTTATTAATAAGAAATAAAACTATAAATAAGAAAACAGGAACCGAAAGGCAAACACACACTTTTTTTTCAAGAGAAAACAAATATATCCTTTTATCGTGCCTCAAGTTCAGCGAAACGTCTAAAATGTCAACCAGGCTTCCGCCATATATCGAGAGGGGAGTTGTATGGTTTCGCCGAGTTTATAACATGAATCGATTATTAGGCAAGGAAGGATGTTTTCTCTGTTGAGTTGAGTTAGATTTTGTTCCTTTTTCTTTTTTTTGTTTGTCTTCCTTTAGTGAAAGAGTTTGCGCATTCAGCAGGACAACAAAATCTACTGGTACTCTTCGGATTTGCTTGCGTTGTTGTTGTTGTGTTTTTCTTTTTTAGTTTTGAAGCATATTCCTTTTTATTTTGTTAACATTGTACACGTTTTTTTTATTTTTTTTTATCTTGGTTAAGTCAAAGTGGACTTCCTTCAGTCGGCCTAGGTCAAAAATAGTAGACTGCTTAATGGACGAGAAGGATATTTCCTTGTTTTTCTTTTTTGTGTGTTAATTGAAGATGTATACTCTTATGATGGCTTATAGAGGAAGTAGGTAAATAATGGATGTGTGACTAGAGAGGTTTACAGTGATGATGGCGGGAACTTAAAATAGTTAACAGTCTGCTTCAACGGTATTCGCACAGAATAGTTGAAGGTACGAGTTTTTTTTTAGAAATATAGAACTTTAAGTTGGCAACACTATTTCATCTGGCGGCCATTTTGTCAGCTGTCAGGTGATATGTTTTTATAGTTTGGTTTGACATTTGAGCATGTAAAGGCTGATGTCAGAGCAATATTTCAAAATCATGGTTCTCTTTTTTCATAATCTAATTTCGTTTAGTAGGTAATAAAGCTAACTTTTGGTTAAATGAATACGTGCTTTATGGTTTGGTGGAATAATCGGTCAGTACTTCTTTAAAAACTATGTTGGCCAGAACGTTACAGGTAATGGTGACCATTTTAGAGCCATGATTACTGATTGTTTTTTTTCATCAATTGAGCAACCATTATGTCCTTGAGCTGTGGTTTATTTCAATTAATTTTACAGTTACATACCTCTAAATATGTCACAGATGGACTTAGGCCTAGTTTTAGGTGTAATTTTGAAGAATCATTTATGGCTGAATCACAAACACGCTTCAGCTTCGGCTTCGCCTGACGTTTACGAGTTCAGCCATAGGAATTCAATGCATGTTATCACAATGGAGCTTCGACCTTACGTTTCGTTTGACAATCGTAAGGAAAAGAACGTAATGTAACGTAATGTGACTCCCAACGGAAACTCTAGTTCAATTATCTAAACATTTGCTTTGTCTGACAGCTCAACAGCTGTACAAAAATGTAAACGAACAAAGTATTTGCTCTTTGGAGGGATGAAATAATAGAAATGTCATTCAAAGCAACCTCGAAGCAGGCCCACCGCAACGCAGACGAAGCCGAAGTTGAAGCTTGTTTGTGATTCAGCCATTAAGCTCACATCTGTAATTATCCAACTGAACTTAAATGAGATTGCGTTTTGCATTTCACACAAAATTTCTGGAAAAAAAAATTAAAATTAAAAAAAAAAAAAGAATTTGAAAACTCTTAAGTTTCGGATACTAGAGAAAGATTAATATTTTATTAAGCTTCACAAATACTGCATTTGTGGCAATTTTCTTTTACTTATTAACTCTGAATACAAAATTCTATTTCAAATTAAATTATGTAAGGTAGATTTTTGCCATAAGCTATCAACTATAAATTGGCAACAGCTTCTTATGTTCCAGTCGATATGACAGATGTACTCAGTGATTTCGGTTTTCATTTGGTGTGATAAATCCATTCACGAGCCTCAGATTGTTAACAGAAAAGATACTTTTTCCAGAACAGTTCTTTCCACATATTGTTTTGAAAATTGTTTTCAGAAATGAAGCCAATATAAATGATATGGTCCTATCGTACAGCTGCAGCTGTTCCAATTAATATCGCTTAAAAATTGACAGCAGTTGAACGGATTAACAATAAAATTAATTGAAGTCTTAAATGTGTGCACTTTTTTCATTGCAACATAACTGTATTTTTTCCAAACATAATAATGGGTGTTGTTTTTGGTTTTCAATCTGGCAATACTTTTTTCGGAGTATGTCTTTTTGACAGCTGTCACTTGATATATGCTCAACTTGATTATCCATTTCATAATGAATAAATTTTCTCCTAAATAACGTTTGCAAATCACCTTAAATAATTTTCTGTTACCAAATTCCATAACACGAATAAAACCTTTGTTTTGGCTTCCTCTTACTTTTACAAAACGTGCTCTTTTTAATTTCTGGTTATTTAAGGTTATCTCTCGCAGGGGTGATGTGAATTGGCCACCAATGTCATGCGGTTTGACCCCGCTAGACAATTTTAATGTGGGGTTTCTTGAAGTCGCAGGTCTATGCAAATACACCACAATCGACCGAAGCCCTAAAGGTGAACATAACACAGGCCATTGCTCAAATTCAGCCGGATCTATGCGGAAGAGTCATTGAAAATTGGACCACTCGGATCCGTGCCACCGTAAGAAACCGAGGCGGGCATTCGAATGATGTCATATTCCACAATTAACGGCATACATGCGCCTTTCAAATAAAAAAAATAATTTCCATTTCAACATCTACCAGCCGTTATTGAAAAGCCCTTCATTATGCATTTCCGTTAGGGCCCCCGCAGACTGCAGACTTTTTATCGGCCGATAGTTTAGTCGCGGTTGGGCTGAAAGTGTGCACACCGAGCCAACTAAACAGTTTGGTTGGTGAACAGAGCGCAGACTATCCAACAGCTGGCCGACTATTCTCGAACTAGTTTGTAACTGACAATTGTGATACACGCATACGACGCCAAATCACAGAGTGCAATGAACTATCGGCCGACTAAGCAATCGTCATGCATGCGCAGCCGTGTATGCGCCAATACTGATTAAACTGTCGGCCGATAGTTGGCCGACAGATTAGTTTGAATGTAATCGGGTAGGGTAGCACATCAAACTTTTGTATGGGCCGATACTGAATCGCTGTAGTGTGCGCATATGCATTCCTCTCCATACTGATTAAGAAGCCGACCAAACTATCGGTCGATAAAAAGTCTGCAGTCTGCTGGGGCCCTTAATGTATCCGGCACATTGGACTTTTTGAAGGCAATCATTTTAAGATTTTAACATTAAAGTAATGGCATAACTTATCAAATGTCAAAAATTGACAGCTTCAAAAGTGACAGCTCAGATTTTAAAATCTTGAAAATAGGAAATCGCTGATACTTTAAAAGCCGAAAGTTAAAAAAAAAAACAAATATTCAGAGGAGGATAAAATTTGAAATTTGAAGGAAAATTTTGAAACCTTATTAAAAACAAAGTTTAAAGAAAATATCTAATTTCAAGAATACCCTTTTATTATGCTTTCTCTGATTTTTGAAACACTGTAACTTCCTCTTTTTCCATGGTTTGATTATTTTTTAGTTTAGTTTTAACGGACTTATCTTTTTTATATATATGGAAAATAAAGATAACAATGAATAGGTTTATATTTTATTAGAAATAAAAAAACAATATAATATTCTCGTTTTGAAAATCCATTAACTTCGGATGCCCCCATTTGAATTTATGGATGTTTTGTATGTCCTTGCAATGCCTTTTGCACAAATAAGATCCAATGTAGTGGAAAATTATTATTATGAATATATAAAGGAAGAACAATGCTCGAAAGGAAGCTTTAATTATGTGCCTAACGTTCTGTTAGATCTGTATATACAAACCCTCTCATTATACAACCTTCATAAATAATAATCAATATTAAAATATATCGATTTGTTATGAAAAGAAAAATTGTTTTTTCTTTGTGTTCTTTTTCTCGGAGTGCAAAAGAAATGAGGATAAAAGGATAACTAATATGTAAGTTTTTGAAGGGTATAATGCTTAATGTTCATATTTTTGTTTTAATCATGTTTGTATCTATTTAAAAATTATTTTATGCTGCAAGAAATTATTTTATGCTTTCAATTATGTTCTTTGACGAATTTACATAAATTATGAGCAAGGTCGATACCATATTTGGAATTTGGCAGGTTATTATTTGACATATATGTATATTTGACAGCGAACTATATTTTGACATTTATATGACATTTCGTGCTCTTAAATGTAATTTTTCAAAATTCTGGAAAAGGTTAACATGTACAAGAAGAATTATGAAGCTTTTATAACAAATTTATTGCATTTTTTGAAATTAGTCAAAATCAAAACCAATTTAAGGCCAACTTACGTTTCCATATTATCTTTAAATTAATTTAATCAAATAAAAAGACAAAATAACATTTTATTTTAAATAATTTATTTATTTTCTTAAAAATAAAATGAAAACACAATAAACATTATATTCCAATGCTTTTTTTTGATGCTACATTAAAAATATAATTTTTAATTTCTATACTTTAATATATACCACAATTATTTTATTATTTTAAATTTTATACAAATGCTATATATTTAAGATTTCTTCTTTTTTTTAATATGAATTTGTATTTATTATATTTTTTAAAACTATACAAATATTCAAGTTCATTTGTTTACGTATAATTAAAATAAAAATTTAACAAAAATAATAATACTTGGAAAATAGTGAATAATTATGATGCATATATGTATGTTTCACTTAAACTAATGACGTGCAAATTTTATGTTTATTATGTATTTAATTATTCATTTATTAGTTTTATAAATTCATGATTAATTTACCTAAAATATGGCTGATAACAAAAATACGATATAAGGAAATAGAGGGTTTTAAAAATGATTTAAATATTCCAGAAAGTATGTATCAAAAAATGTTAAATTTGAAAGAAAATCTTATTTATTATTTTTGTATTTATTTATTTTAACCAAAAACAGCATCTGTTAAATTTAAAAGAAGAAGAGAAATGAGAATTGTTTGACAGATGGAATTTAGTATAGAAAATAATTGTTGGTGAAATTGGATTCAAAATTTATAATGAAAAATTATTATTATTTACAAACATTAAAAATAATTCTTAAAAATATATTTATTAATTTATAACTTTATCAAATTCTAATGAAAAAATTCGAGCATTTTGAGCAAGTTAACCATTTTGTTTTCAATTAGGAAGTTTACCAGCCTCAACCCTATGTTTGAGACAAAAATTAATAAAATCGAAGACTTTTCTAAAGACACATTTTATCGACTAATCTCAAAACAACAAAAACAATATTTTTATACGTACTTATAGTAAAATATTTAAATAACACTGGAAATTATATAACCACATCACATATAAAATGTAAAATTAAGAAGATACAAAAGAAACAGAAAAATAGAAACACCAAATTGACATTTGTTTGACATTGACATATTCCTTGTGTGAATGTCACTGGCCGTGTTCAATGCCCGTTAGATATTGTTTTAAGTAAATATACACAGATACACTATAGATGTCATTTTTTTTTTTTTGACAGCTTTCAATGTCAAAGTGAATAATGTTTGTCTATCTAACTTGCATCCAACATGGCAACGCTTTTTTAACGTTATATTGCTAGGATATACATTTTTTAGTAATAGTCATTTGAAATTCTTGACAAGTTTTTTGACAGATAAAATGCCACATTTTGACACAAGACAAGGAAGTTAATGGTCACCTCCGGCTCCACCTCCACCGCCACCATTGTATCGCCTGTAGTTCGGCGTTATAAAGTATGCATTTCCATTTTGCTGTGGATCCCGGTATTGTACTGGCGAATGATAGCTTGGCAAGGGCAATTGCTGCAACTGTTGCTGTTGCTGCTGCTGCTGGGGCTGCTGATTTCGACTTGGAATACTGATGTACTCACTGTCGGGATTAATTGGTGGCAATGGCTGACGATAATTGACAAGTGTATCTCTATGCAGTGACACCTGTTGCTGTCGATTGGGCAGTCTACTCGGTGGTGGTGGGAAGTAGGGACCTTGATTTTGAATCGCTGGTGGCAGCCGCTGAGACTGACTGTACTGAGGCTTTGAATACTGATTGAAGGGCTGATAGGGGTTGATGAACTCAGCCTCGGGGTTGAGTGGAGGCCTATTTGGAGCATAGTTAACATAAGTGTCATTTTCCAAACTCCAAACCTGCTGTTGTTGTGGCTTTTGAGGGCGCATCGGCCGATTGTTAATAACTTTTCTTGTTGGAGGAGGTTGTTGATAGAAGGGCTCCTCGTAGTAGCGGTTATTTTGACGAATTGGAGGATTATAGTAGTAGCCAGGGAACTGTCCTTGGAATCCACGATTGCTGGCCACCTGCAGTCTTGCTGATTTTTGGGGAGCTGGCACTTCCTGAACCACTTGTTTCTCAACCGTAATCCAAGGTTTCGCTGTTGTCAAGACCGTCCGAGGTGTTGACACCGAATTGTACTCAATTGGTCTGCCACTTATCGGTTGTTCTTGGTCATAGGGTGTTATCAGAGGTTGCAGATACTTTGCCCCGACACGAATTTTTTTCTGCTGTCTAACTGGTGGTGGTTCGACGGTGGTTGAAGTGTCATAGTAACCCTGCACTGAGGACAGATCATTGTCAACCTTCTCGAAGGCAATAGCTCTGAAAGAATTTGCATCATCGACGGGAGGGCTGTAGGGCACCATTGGTTTGAATGGTTCAGCATCGTATTCCGCTGGTGGATTGAAATTGCGGTTCGTGGGCTTTGCGGTGTTAAAATTGTAATCGTATTCTGACTTGGATTTCGGAGTGCGAGGAATACTGTTGTCTTGCAGATGCTGACTCTGGTAGAATCGAAGCTTCTCTCGAATGGCATTGACCTCGCGCTCAAAACTCTCGTAGGGAAGGTTGCTATTAAGTGGTGGAACCTTGACTGGAGGTTGGTAGGGTATGTAGTTGCGGTTGGTATTCGAGATGCCATTAGGGCGGATCTCAGGTTTTGGAGTAATGTAGACGTAGTCTTCGTAGACGAATTGGGGTCGACTAGTTGGGATGTATTGCTGTTGCTGCTGCTGCTGCTTCGTTGAAGGCCTGTTGGTTGTTGTGGTGGTGTAATAGTATTGAGGATTATTATTAGTCTTCGGCTTGTTGTGGTTCTTCGAGTGTTTGTGCTGTGGTCTCTGCTGTGCCACTGAGGGTTTCGGTATAAATTCAGGGACATAACTTTGTGTAGTTGATTGGGGCTCTTTGCGGGCCTCGTAGTATTCATAGTAGATTGGATTGGATTTTGAGAGTGTTGGAGCATTTCCAGTTGGCTTGCGACTTGTTGTAGGAACAAATGATACGCTGTTCTGAGTCGAATAAACCCTTGTAGGGGCAGATGACGGTGGTGTAGGAGCTGAGTAGTAAATTTCTTGCTGTACGGGAACTGGTTGCAACTTGGATGGATTCGGTGTTGGGGCCGAATAGTAAACTTCCTGCTGCACCGGCACTGGTTGCAATTTGGGCGATGTTGTGAGCTGTGGAGGCGGTCTTGTTGGCTTTTGGGTACTCACCACAACTGTTTTCGGAGTGTACTCCGAGATTTTTGTTAGAATCTCCCTGAATGGTACTTCTGTAGTCGTTGTAGTGGAATATGATGGGAATCTATTCCTGGGTTTCTCCAATCGTGCAAATGCATCTGGCGGAGGTGGCAACACTATTCCCGGCACTAATGGCCCTGGAGGCACTGGATTTGAATAATTACTCTTGTAGACGAAACTATAAGGTGGAGGATAATACAACGATGGATCATCTTCATCGAAATCAGTGCCATTGAACGCCTCCAAAGAACCATTTGTAAATGGTCCAATTCCAGCGAATGGCAAAGGTCTTGAACCCAAAAATGGATTTACAAACGTTTGGTTTTGGAAGAGCCATGACGGATAGGGTTTGGGGTAGAAGTAGCTTGGATCATTTTGGCCTTTCTCAGAGCCGCCTGACGTTCCGGGCCGGGTAAGTAAATTCTTCTGATTGGTATCATCAACTTCGGATGCTTCATTTTGAGATTCTGTTCCGGTGGAATATAAGGATATCGATTCGTTCGCGATTGGATAGAGGATCGATACTTTACTATTTCCGATAAACTGTATCGGGCCATTTTCTTCGAGCTGGACGGGAAATGGTGGCGGAACTTTTGGATTTGGTGGGATTTTTATTTGTCTACCTGGTGCATCATAGTCATCAAGTGGAGGCCATGGCTCAGCTGGATCTGGTTCATTTAAGTTACCACCCTTAATCACCAGCAAATGATCTTCGGCCAACCAAATGTCGTCTTCGTTAAGACCTCCATAATTTCGTTCATTATCAATTGGAACTTCCTTGTTTGGCAGATAGCTCAGAACACCTGGTCGCTGTGGCTCCCTGCGGAATAGTTCCTTCTCGATAAGTCCGTATTTTCCATCACGAACTTGATCGGAGAGGGTTTTCTTCGATTCATCCTTCTTTTTACCCTTTGTTGAGGTTTCTTTTCCACTCCCAGCACTGAGTCGTAGAATACCATTGTCCCAATTATCAAAATCACCCGGATCATCGAGATACGCTGCATCGTCAATATCTTCACGATCGTTAGCTTCTACGGATTCGGCATTTGGTTTTCGTGTTGTTGTTGCTATGGGCTGAGTTAGACCGATTTTAGGCGTTCTATAAGAGCTGCTTATGTGAAGCGGAGTTCTTTTGTTGATAAAACTCTGTGTAGATGGCTTAGAAGTTGTCAGAACTTTATCACTAGCAGATTGTGAATTTTGTATGTGTCCTCCAACCAGTCGATGAATCATTCGTGGTCTGAGGAAAAAAAATGATTTAGGTAATCACATTAATAACGAAATACTAGCATAGTTATAGTATAATATTTATTTTTCCATTTGGTATAAACTCTTAGTGCATTTGTTTTAAACACTTTTTTTCTAAAAATAATTTTGTCTTATAAATTATTTGATTTTTATTGTCCCTTATATTAAAAACAAATTAATTGGTTAATTATTTCAATTTTTGAATCCAGTGCGTATTTAGAAAAAAACTGGTCTAAATTGAATAAATTAGAAGAAATCATTAAAAATATCTATCCATATGTATTGAACTGGTATAAATATAAAACTGTATTATTTTTTAAGGCATTTTTTTACCTGTGTATTAACCCCTTTTATATTTAAAACAACAAAAGCAATGTTATATTAATCAAGTTAATTGGTATAGAATATAATGAATTGAACCAAACATTTACTACACCTATAAGTCGTTCTGTAATTCATACCGAATTATACCAGTTATTTTGAAAAGAAACAAAAACTGCTATTTAAGACTGCACTATTGCTCCGCATTACAAATAATAAATTAAGCGCAAGAAAAATTGATAGGCCCTTGACTGGTATAAATATAAAAGTGATTAATTTTACATGTATTTGAAATACATATTTTGTTTATTTTTATTATTTTATATCAAAAAATCAAACTCTAAATTTTATACCAGTTTATACCATTTAAGTTTTACACAAATGAGAAAGAAAAACTGTATAAAATGCATTCATCTCCACTCTAATTGAAAACAATGTTATATTATTACCCTGCATTTAAGACCAGTTTTTTTACTTATTGATTTACTTTCTATTTGTACCAAAAAGCTTTGCATTCAATGTAGTGATACAAAAATGTGGAAACGTTTGTTTTTACCAAGATTTCTATTTTTATACCATTTTATCTGTTTAAAGCAAACTGGCCAATGGGTTTCAAAATATATTACGTATGTACTTTTCTGTATCATTAAATCCCTTGCTTTCATGCTATAAGTGTATACTTGACTGGTATAAAAAGTAATAAAGGGCACTTATTTTGCTTATAAAAGCCGTTATGTTATTTTAACAATTTAAGTGGCGATCATGAAATGATATAATAAGAAAAATTACAAATTTGTAGTGTTGTTCACTCCAATAAATTAATCAACTAACTGGTCTAAAACATCTTTGGTAAAGCATCTGATCTATCAAGTGTAGTTCCTTTGATTAAATACATATTTCTCATACAGTTGATCTATTCCCCTTATTTTTTGTTTCCCATCATATGACTCGTAACGAACGAGCCCCAAACAAACGATCTACTCACGTTTTTGCTGTCTGTAGCCGGTGCACTGCCACGACTGGTTGGCTAGTTGAAGACTCAGAAGATTGACGTTGGAACTGGTGTCGATGCAGTTGTTGTATTTGCTGTATACTCGACGACGAGGATGATGATGCTGATGATGCCGCTGATGGTGACCTATACTGTGGATGAAATTGCCGCCGTTGCTGCTGAGCAGAATCTCTTGGTATGTTGCTGCTGCTGCTTCCACCACTTCCAATGGAACGGCCACCACGAGCCGACTCTATCGCCATCGTTGCCGTCGCAACATTGCGACCATTAACTGGTGGTGATGATGATGATGATGATGATGGTGGAGTGGAATCTTCGTCTGAAGCATCATCATCCGGCGGCGGCGGCGTTGACTGGTCGTGTGCCATTGATCTCTGGTTACTGTTATTGTTAGTGTCTGTGATAATGCTGCCGCTGTTGCTGCTGGCTGTGCTGTTAGGTGATGTGCTAGTAGTGATGGCCATTAGTTTTATGGATGATGTCAATGATGATGGCGTCATCATTGTTGTTAGTTGTGATCGCTGCGGAGACGGTAGTGATGGCGGCTGACCCGTCGTCGTAGTCGTCGTCTGTAGAACCACCGTGCCAAGCAGTTGTGATCCCACAAAGAGAATCACAACCAAGTGCAAGGCCAACGGCTTCATCTGCAAATAAAAAATAAACAAGATACAAAATTTATAACCGATATAACTACATATCTATCAGAAAAGAAAAAAGAAGTAGCGCACGATTGAAATTATATGTGTGGCAGTGCGCTTCAATTTATGGTTTTAGTTGAGTGGACACGAGATAAAGTGTGATCGATTCTCAGATATTTATGTTAATTGGATTTGAATAAAATGCCGAGGGATTTATCTATATGGAAAAAATAATAATTAATTACATTATTTTTTAATTTGAAAAATATCGATGGTAAGAGAAGTTTTTGTGTAATTAAGAAAAGGTTACTAATACGCCAGAGTAACCAAGATTAGAAAGAAAATATAATTTCACTTTAAAAAATAAAAATTAATATTGTATTGATCGATGTTGATTAACTTTGAAAAGGCATTTAGGATTTAACTAGTAATTCCGGAAATGTTGTTCTATATACGTTATATGAAGATATTATGTGATTGATCCAATTTTCGATTCATCATTTCTCGATCCAACTTTAACAAATTTCCTTAAAGAGTCATTAGGACCAAATAAAATTGACAACACTTCCAGATATTTTACTTTTTTGAGTATTTCAAAATAATATATAAGGCACCTGTGCACTGTAATTTACACAAGTTGTACACAAAGTATTTGAAAATCGTCCATTGCCAAGAATAATTTAATTACTTAAAAACAGAAGAAGAAAGAATATTATTTTCTTTTATTTAAACGTTGAAAATTGTATACATTTGTTTTCTAAATAAAAAAAAGTTCTTGGCCCATGGGGGGATCGAACCCACGACCTTCGCGTTATTAGCACGACGCTCTAACCAACTGAGCTAATGGGCCACATGAAAATCTTGTGCAAAAAGAAAAACTTGCATTATTTTAAAAAAATAAATCCAAAAAGTTTTATATTTTCTTAATCTGTGGCCACATTTAAAACTAGGCAATGACATTCGAATTACGACAACAATTTAACATATTTCTATGAAGTCTTTGCTATGAGAGCTTCTGATATATTTAACTGATGACTTACGATTAACTATGAAATACTAGTTGTACTCAAATGATGCCCTCGATTTTTATTAAAAGAGGAAGTGCTGAGTCTTAAAATTCCACAGAGGATATTATTTTCTTCCATAAACGATATCAATCAACTTGTGGGTGGAATTTAATCATAATATCATTTGAATGATATCGATATGTTTATAAAACAAACACAGAGTTGCTTTTTTGCCAACGAGAATTAAATGCTAAGAGCATCCTATTTGAGTGGTCATTGGAATATTCTGAATTTGATATTCTATTAGATAAGATGAATTTGTTGAGATAAGCAATTAAGGAAATAGGTTGGTTATATGAATATATAATACGGTACAATGAATTCGTTTCGAAAATTTCACAGAAGCTCAAATGCAAACATTTTAAAGTGAAAATTGTTTAAATCATGAAAATCATGAAAAAATTTAAACCAGCAAGAGTGTTCATTTTTGCGTTTCGCCCCGGTGTGATGGTTGGGCTCATCAGAAGATGACCATCACACCTTGTCTTGACGCAAAATTTCTCGAACAAATCGAGATACCATATAATCCGAGCTACATAAAGCAACTGCGAATTATATGGTTGCTAAAGTTTAAAGTGTTGCTAAAGTTTAAAGTGTTTCAAATACGGAAAAGTGTTCCTTCACGATATTATTAACAAAATGTTCAAACAATGTTTTATTTAAATATTCAGAAAAAAAGACTGTATGTGCAACATTTAAATTTTCAAGGCCCTACAAAATAAACATGACATTTACCATAATTGTTGAGCTTAAAGAAATAACACAAATTTGATTTATAGGTAAATATCAATTTAAAGTTTTGTTTTATAAATCAAAAACAACATTTCGTGAAAAAAAAACAAAATTTTAAAGACTTTATCTTTCTTTGTTCTCAAGGTCCTTGAGTCAAAAACAAATTCTTATCAATTTGTAGGTGTTTTTTGTTAGTAAAAAAAGTTGTCAATTGGATTTTTCTAAAAATTAACAATTATACATTTGATAAAATAAGTCTGATTTCAGTAAGTTTTTTCGTTCCCAAAACGATTTTTATCAACTTTTGACCAGAACAAACACCAATACTTTGAATAGAATGAAACAATTTCCAAGTCAATACCTTGATTTATTCTCGAGGTATTCGAGTCAGAAAGCAGTTTTTACCAAATTTGTGCAGTTTATTCTGTAGATTTTATTTTGTATGAAAACTAAGTATTATTAATTAGTTTTTTTTTTAACAAATGTTAAAATTAAATTTTTACAAGATAATTTAATTTGAATTTTATATCTCTAATTTTTGGTAATAATATTCGAGTCAAAAAACATTTTTAACCGCTGTAAGTAGTATTTTTTTTAGGTTTTTATTTTTGTATTAATTTTACAAGATTTTAAAAACGTGACTTCATAATGCATAACATAAGATCTAAATAAAGTTGCTAGCCACATTATTGGTTCAGAAGATGAAAATGGGGTCAACTAAATTCTTAATTAACTTCAAATAAGAAGTTATTGTAATCGGTCCTATTTGTCGAGTTCAAAATTTTGACATTTCTCGACGTTTCATGGTCTCTAGAGTCGAAATAAAAGATTTTAAGAGAGATGTGCGAGCATGTGAACGTACATACATACATATGTTCGGGAAGTTTTTTTCGTCATCCATAGCTCAAGATCCAGTTGAGATATCGACTTCAAATAATTTTTGTTATACAGATAGTAATGCAGAAAGATGCAGAAAGAACTCTCAAAAACATTGCGTGTGTGGTTTTTTTAACCATAGTAATTTAAAAAAAAAAGATGAAAATGTTGGTTAACCCAAAATATCTCACGCACCAATAACGCTAGTGGCTTGAATTAAATTTTATAGTATGTATTGCAACGTAATACCAAACAACTATATTTTTGGAAAAAATGCAATTAACGTTTTTTGTATAAATCCAAAAAATCTGACAAAAAAAAACAATTGTCACCTCAAATATTTTTCGAACAAAAAATAATTGTATCTCCAAAACAATTTTATGCAACGAAGAAAAACATTTTTGACATCTGGTAAAATTTTGAGAAAAACCTATTTAACAGTTTTTTTGTATAAAAAATAAAAACCTCAAAAAACATTACTTAAAGCTGGTAAAAATTGAATTTCGGCTCTTTTCAAAAATTTGAGATATTTTCTTCAAACCAATTTAATCTTTTAAAAAATATTGTTGTCAATATTCAGTCAAATTTTGGGAGAAATCGAATTTACAGTTTTTTACAATAAATAAAATCCTAAACAAAACATTAGTGAAAGTTAGTAAAAATTTGTTTTCGACTCAAATATCTTTTCAAAAATTTGAGATTATGGCTTCATACAAATTTTATCTTATAAGAAATATTATTTTCGACATTCGGTTAAATTTTAAGAAAAATCAAACTGACAGTTTTTTTACAAATAATAAAAACCTAGAAAAAACAATACCAAAACAGGATAACATTTTACTTTGGATTCAAATACCTTTTTAAAAATTTAAAATATTGCCTTCTATCTAATTTTATGTTACAGAACATATTATTTTTGATATTTAGTAAATAGTTTGTAAAAATCCAACAGTCAGTCAATATTGTTGGTAATTTTAAAATTTTTACGAATAATTCAACTGACAACTTTTTTAACAAAACACGAAAACATACAAATCTTTTAAGAAAGACAAATCGGCAAACGGGATGGGAACTTATCAGTGTGGGTCGCATCCCAGCCTCATTTTTTTAAATGGTACAAAATAACAAAATACTCAATTTTTTTGTAAGTCTTTTCAGCACCTTTTGATAGTATTATCTATAAAACATATGCTCACGAATGTATGTACAGACGAACTAACGTACTTACACACGCACACTCAGGCATGTCTCTTAAAGTCCTTGATTCAGATTCTAGGGAACTTGAAGCGTTGAGAAATGTCAAATTATTCAATTCGACACATTGGACCGATTAAAATAACTTTTTATGGAAAGTTACAATTATTTTAGCTTCAAATGCAAATAAACTTGCTCGAATTCCTTTCTTTACAAGGTGTAACAAGTTTCATCAAAGTTTTGAGGCAGACTTCTTGAAAAAAAAAAATTGTATTTTTGTTATCATTTTTAACATTTTTTTCTTTGAATTTATCCTGTCTCCTGAACGGGATTAGAACAACCTCTCTTTTTCCTCGTCAATTTGCTTACATCTTACCCTTCTACAAAAATCATATTTGATCACCTAAGTTATCGGACTCTGCCCTAACAAAGCAATCACAAAATGATGCAAAGAATTGTGTTTTTATTGATATTAAAACTCAAGCGAAAAAAATAACTAAAACAACCTTTGGGGAGAGTACGATAACTCATGCGACAAAGTCTAATGACGGATTTGTATAGAACAGTTAAAAACAAGCATTTTTTACCATGGGAGGGGGGTCTATCTCCTCCTGTTTAGGTGGTAGGGGCAATTTAAAAAAATATGTACGTTAAATGAAAAAAAAATAATTAAAAAATATTGGTAATACTTACAACTAAGTTTTTTTAAAGCCAACACTTTTGTCTATTAGCTTGTTTTTAAATCAAGTCAAAACTATGCATAGTTTTTGAAAAAAATTGTTTTAAACTCAAAATTTGTGCAAAAAAAAGTTTTAAAGTGTAATTTTTTAAAACTTTATGATTATCTACTATTGTTTTTTTTAGAATTCTTTGCTCTTATTTGTTTTTGATCAAAAACTGAAAACTAGATGATTTTATGTTGGTTTTAGAAATATGCATAATACTTAATTGTATTTTTTTAAATTGAACCCCCCCCCCCCCTAAACGAAAGGAAAAAAGACCGCTCCCTCCCATAGTAAAAAAAACGAGTTTTTAACTGTTCTTAAAAAATCCGTTATAATATCTTGTCGTCTGAGTTATCTTACTCTTGCCCAAGCTTTCCACAAATTCAAAAATAAATGTATTTGTTTATCTTTTTTCATATTTCTCTTTAGGAATTAATTTGATTTTCAACCTTGTACAAAAAAAAAACACTTTTAATAATAATTTAATTCAAAAAGTATCAAAGACAAAACTATTAAACGCATATAACTACTATCACGCTTTACTTCATAGAATACAAAAAATAGTAAACTACAATCAAACAAAAAAAAATTAACTAATAAATAATTCAATTAAAATTAAGTAAATTACCCACCCATTACCTAATTTAAATCATTCAAAACAAAGTGACAAAAGTCAAATTCAATTTTCAGGTCGTTTAACAAAAATAAATGAACACCTTATTTGTTGAGTATTAAATGTACATATGATTACAATCTTGCAGCAATATACTGTTATTCACATTAATTTACGATTGAGCATAATTTAAGCAGGGACAAACATATACACATGTATACATACAAAAAGAAAGAGAAACATACATGTGTACTTTTAAGCAGAGTGATCAATAACAATCCAACAGATTCAATTATCTCCTATCAAACACCTAATAGTAACAAAAATTCCATTCATCATTGTTCGCAGCAAGACACGACATCACGAACACACCCCATAGGTCGCCATTTTTGGAAAAACCTATTAAAATTGCATTTTTTTCTTTTTTGGATTCTGTATGGCTTTTGTTTCTAACATTAGCAGCGTTGCAAATTCGATTGATCCTAATTGCTCATTTTCATCTGACATTTTCCAACTGCACCCATTGGAACGAAAATTCCATCTCCGATTTATCGTCACAGAGATTTATATTCGTCCATCGTCCGTTTGAAGTTTTTTGTGGTTACCATCATTAGGCGTTGTTTTCATCGTCGTTGTCGTCAGGTTGTCCATCTGGTGGCGGAGGAGGGCAACAGCCAACCAACCAACGCCTAGGGTGATAAAACCGTCAAAATCAAAACCCAAGTAATCCATACCGTTCGAACACCCATTTTTGACATATTTTATTATTTCCAATCCAAAATGTGAACGTTCAAGTTTTGTTCTTTTCTCAAAATTTGACAAGTAAATTGCAATTAAAATGCATAAATCTTTGTGTGTGTTTCTATATTTTCTTTTGCGAAACGAATTGTATAATAATTTTTTGTTTGTTTAGCAAAGTTTATTCATACATTTACCATTCATTATTCTTCTTGCTAAAGTCATATGCCATACACCATACACCAACCCAATCATCCACCTCTAGCGGCTGGAAACAAAAACAGAACCAATTCAAAATGCCAAACCTAGAACGGACCATTTTGGCTTGTTTTTTTATCTCTTATGAATCTTGCACCCGCCATGCGCCATTCAGCCATTCCGCCAATCCTTTCCGTGAAAAATTTATATATGCATGAGTGTTCAAAACATTGACTTAAAATGGTTATTTTTTCTTTTTGTTGGCTTGTGAAATCTGCAAAACTCCTTCAAACGTCAGTCATTGACAGAAGTGTATCAAGGACAAGATCATAAATCAAAGACCCTGGCTTGCGAAAAAAGGTACTCTCCGATCTGTGTGACTAATTAGGGATTAAAAAAAAGCTGCTGATCGTAAATTGTTCTTTAAATTTATATTTCTCTTAGATTTGGGTGTGCGAAGTGGTTTTTATTATTTATAACGGCAGTTTTTGTGTGATATTACATAAAAATATGAACATGGGGTATGATTAACACAAATTTATGTTGTAAGAAGATTTGAAATGTGCTTCAAAAATGTGCTACAAAACATAATTTTCTTTGCAAAACGAGAGTGAGTTTGATTTTTGCTTGTTTTGTTTAAATTATTCCTTGAGAGTCATTGCAGCTGACAATTTTTTCAAAGTTGTATTTGGTCGGCCTCATAAGCAAACCTTGTAGTTCACAAATTATACATTTCACCAAAAAAAACGAGAGTTCCGGATTTAAATATTTTTGTATTAAATTCAAACTCTTGGACTTATAAACTACGCATATAAAGAAACATAATATCAGTGAAGAAAATGTTCTTAAAAATGAATTTGAAATAATGTTTTCTAATGTGGTCTCATGAGGGCGACGATTTTTAATTTAATTCTTTGATAAGCTTTATTTATATTTATACCCTTTAAATACATTTTCATATAAATCACAAACCTTTTCACTGACACGACACTGAATTCTAAGCTAATAAGCAATTATGAAAAAGGTAAATTTCATGCACATAGTTTTAATTCACAACAAGAGAATTTTATTTCAAAAACATTTAGAGTTGATAAGTAAACTGTGAATATAAGAAACAAAAATAGTTCAAGCGTATTTTAAATTATATTTTTATATAATTCCAAAAACTGTTTCTTACAAAAGAATAGCGTTGTTTTTCTAACGTGTCTTAAATATTATCTATTCACATTTCCTTTAGTAAAATTTCACTTTCTTTATACGTTATAATTTTTTGGTTTTAGTAACAAATTTAATAATAAAGTTCATTGTTGTTAAAGATTTGATTGTTTTATTTATTTAAATTTTGATAATACAATTTTTATAGAGACGAAAGCACTTCATCTTTTTTAGAACTCAAGGTTATAATAAAAAATTTACACATAAATATGAATATCCATAAAAGTTGATAACTGATAACAATAAAACATTTTGAAAAAAAAAAATAGAAACATGGATTGTATTTTTGTGCATTTAATATCTCAAATTACATTTGCTAAACTAATAAAAGCTCTTCCAATAAGTCGCTTCAATTTGAATAGCCCGCTTTTATAAGATTATTGTTGTAGAATTTTACGCTGTCATCTTTTGACATTTTACTAGTAAAAATTAATAAATATGAAACGATACAAGCTTCAGCAATGAATTCAAATTTTAAAAAAGAGCCTGGGTTGCGACCCACACTGATAACTTATCATTCCGTTTGCCGATTTGTCTTGCTTATAATGTTTGTAGGTTTTCGAGTTTTGTTAAAAAAGTTTTCGGTTGAATTATTCTAAAAAAATTTAAAATTGCCCACAATATTTTGCATATATGATGAAATAATTTGATTTCAAAATCTATTTTTGTTAACGATTTTTAGTCGAAAACCAATTTTTTTAAGAAATTAACTGAATGTCAAAAACAATATTTTCTGTGATATAAAATTAGTTTGGAGTCAATGTTCTTAATTCTTCCAAAGATATTTGAGTCAAAAGTAAATTTTCATCAAGTTTTAAGATTGTTTCTCTTTTTTTTCTTTATTTTTTGTAAAAAAACTGTCTGTTCGATTTTTTGCAAAATTTTACTGAATGTTGAAAACAATATTTTTTATAAAATAAAATTAGTTTGAAGCCAAAACCCTAAATTTTAGAAAAGATATCTAAGTTGAAAATCCATTTATAATAACTTTTAGTAATGTTTTCTTAGGTTTTTATTTTTTGTAAAAAAAACTGTCCATTCGATTTTTCTCAAAATTTTATCAAGTGTCAAAGACGTTATTCTTCGTTGCACAAAACTAGTTTGGATATAAAATCATTTTTTGTTGGTAAAGTTTTCGAGGTGACAAATATTTTTTTTTCAGTTTTATTGATTTATAAAAAACCGTTAATTGGATTTCTTTCCAAAAATATATTTGTTTGGTGTCATGGTACAATATATAATATACAATTTAATTCAAGTCTCTAACGTTATTGGTTCGTGAGATATTTTGGGTTAACAAAAATTTTCACCTTTTTTTTACATTGCTATGGTAAAAAAAACTACCCACTAAATTTTTTTGAGAGTCCTTTCTGCATCTTTTTCCATTATTATCCGCGTAACAACATTTATTTGAAGTCGATATCTCTACTGATTCTTGAGCTATGGACGTCAAAAAATTCCCGAACGTACGAACGTACGAACGTACGAACGTACATACGTACACACGCACGTACTGACATCTTGTGATTTTCCTTTTCCACGACTAGCTATTCCAATGCTCTACAATCGATTCAAGATCTAATAGATGGAATTCATGAAATTATCGAGGACATTAAAGTCTCAAAAGTGCACATTGGTCTTGAAAATTAGGGACCATTTGATTGGATTCACTTTTCATTTTAAGTGACATACCTTCCACATCACAATGAAATATAAATCCTATGGCATCTCTAAATAGATATTTATTTTATATATAATATTTATTTCAAAGTAAGATCTCATGTTGGAAAACACTGTATTTTGAAAACTCGAGAATTTTATCCAATTCTTGTATTTTCCATTTTATTTGAATATGCTACTTTATCCCTGAGTCCGTATTGTTTTTTCAACTCACAGCTTGCTTTATACCAACCCAAAACTAGTTACCCACCTTAACGGTAAAAAATGCACCACCTCAAATCACCCCGAGCGCGAGTGCTCACCTTACCTAACGGGTACAGTGTACAGACCACTTTATTGGTAACTGAGACACCCATAAATTTGTTGGTTGTTACAAAATCGCAATAAACTTGATCTTACTAGCGGATTGTGAACACGAGTTGACTATGCCACCATCAGCATCACCACCACCTTCGCTGCCCCGCGTTAGTCCGCCACCACCACCGCTACCTCTACCGCCACTGCCATTATCTTCTATGTTGTACAAACGTATATATAAAAGCTCTGAATCTGATGCTGAATGGGAGCAGGTTTAATTCCAATTCAATTACTTCATGATCTCCATAAATATGCTTAGGTAGGTTAGGTTTGGTTTTGGTTTCGAACTAAGTTTATGCGGTATAAGTATAAAGTCAGTGTTTTTTACCGCTTGTACGTATTCATAGACAAAATGAACTAAAAACTCCAAAATTGCTTTGAGCATAAATTAAGAAAAAAAAAATATAAAAATGCTAACCTGTTGATCACAGAGCAATGATAACAACAAAAATAATTCAACTTAATATTGTTTTCTTTTATTGCTGTGGTATTTAAGGTGAGTAAAGTTGGATCACAGACACAGCAGTCAATCATAATTTTTGCTTGTTGGTCTAACTATTGCCTAAAATTCATTGCAAAATATAGAAATGATTGGGTTTTATTTATTCGATATTTGATTTTTGTGAACTACCTACTACAAAGCTATAACCAGTACGTAACTTTAGTTATCGATGATTGCAATAATTCAAATTGAAATTTTAAACTCCGAGTCATACTTTTTCGTTCTTAAAATGTTTTTTTTTAAATCTGCGTGTAAACAGTCGTACAAATTAGGCTTAAACAAATATATTTGTTTCGCAAGAGTTTTCAAAACAGTGCTTAAAATTGCGCAGAACCAAAAAATTACAAAATGTGGATTCATTACCAATAGCCTTATTTTTATTTGAAAAATAGCTGTGATGTGCCTATACTAGATTTATTATTTATTTTATGAATTATAAAATTTTTGGTTTAAAAAAGGATGCATAAGTGTTATGACAATTGCAGTAAATCAATTTAGTCTTTATTCAATACATTTAAATATAATTGGATTTGCGCTTTTATCCTTTTTCGTTCTTTTTTCTTTATTTTTAAGCGCGGTTTAAATTTCAAAACATTTGTGTGCAGGCCACAAGTTCTTCTTTCTGATTAATGAGAATTAAAATATTTAGGGTCAGTTTTTTTTTATAATTTACAGGCACAGGATTTAAGAGAAAATACTGTTGCACATTGGTCTTAAAGTTCTTAACATCAAAAGACTAGGGAAAAACAGAATTGACAGAAGCATTCCACATTCTCGATGTGCGATTAAAGAAAGAATCTCTATACTTGACAGTACACCCGAAATTGAGCTCAAGAGAAAACTGATGAGCATTCCTGGAAGTGCGAGTATTACGGCTGAATCGTTTAAGGGGTGGAATGCAACTGGCTAATTCGATAGAACACTGTTTATAAAAATATCGATAGAACAACGATAGGCATGAAACATTGCTGCGGTGTTCGAGGGACGTAATTGTTTCGGTTATAGTTCTATCGCCTTTCATTTTCAAAGTTCTTTTTTGGATCCTGTCCAAAATACTTAAACTTTTGTTTTAGGGGCACCTGCCCAAATATGCGAGTTATATTCAAGTTTTGGAAGAATAAAGGCTTTGTAAATTACAGCCAGATCAGAAAGGGTGAAAAATTTCTTGCACCGTCGGAGAAATCCTAAGCACCTAGCGGCATTTTTGGCAATATCGAATATGTGATCATTCCATAAAAGGCGATCATGATACACATACCGAGTACTGAAAGTTGATTGGTTTAATGGATGCAAGTGCCACTCATAGGGAGTATGTTACGCTTTAAAGACCAGGAGACAGCATTGAGTTTTCGAAGCATTAAATATTGTACTCGGTTTTTGATTCCCCATTGGACAATGCTGTCACAATCAGAATTAAATAAGCATTTCATACGCTCCCGTTGAAGTTCCACATCCGAAGGACAAGCATGTAAATCTAGAAACGAATATGAAAATCTGAGGGTACTGTCGTCAGCGAAACAGTTTAATGGATTAGAAGTGGCAAACAAAAGATCATTTATGAATATAAGGTAGAGAGTCGGAGACAAAACGGAGCCCAGGGGAACACCTGCATTTATTTTATGGATTTAAGACTGGAAAATATCCAATACAACTTGTATTGAACGGTTAGAAAGGTAATTTCTAATCCTATGAAGAAGAGATTCATCAATACCAAAAGCACGCATTTTAGATAAGAGAGCTTGGTGCCAAACTCTATCAAATTCTTTTGAAATATCACGTGCAATAATCTTACTTTCTCCAAAACGATGTAAAGATGTGTTCCACTGTTCGGTGAGATAAACCATGAGATCACCAGTGGACCTATTGCTACGAAAGCCATACTGTTGTATACAATCTTGGTTAAATATTTGATCCGTGTGATGACCGGACATATTTCTTTGCTGATATCGTTAAGTTAAAAGAGGATAAGCCGATGTTCATCCTCTATTAATCAATTAGTTGATATTATTTAAGAGTAGTGCAATTCTCAGCCAAATTCTAGCACTATTAGAATTTTATTTACTTACTTACTTAGGTCCTCAGACATTTTAAGTCCGTTGGGAAACCCCTTAAGGGGCTTAGGGCCTCTACTTCGCCTACGCGCCATCGTGTGCGGATTCCAGAGATGTGTTTCAGCTCCCTCCAACTCTTGCCGAGTGACGCTGATTCCACCTCGACTGTCCTGCGCTATGTGCTTCTCGGTCGTCCAGCTCTTCTTTCATCTTGTGTGAGCGGATTCCACTGCATGCTTGGCCTGCAATGCAGTCGTTACCTTTTCGAAGCGTATGTCCAATCCATTGCCACTTACGCCTTCGTATAATAGAGTCTATAGGTTCCTGACCTGTCTTTCTATGAAGGACCTCATTGGATATTCGGTTTGGCCAGTAGTTGGGAAGACATCTATTTACGAAGGTTTGTAGCTTTCTTGTAATGGCTGAAGTAACCTTCCAGGTGCTGCACTGCACGACATTTGTGGAAAACAGTCGTAACTTTATTCTTAAGCTAATAGAGTTATTCCTCCAAATTTTCGACAGCATACTGAACTCCATCCCGCTATGGAAACCGAATTTACTTTTCCCATTTTGCAGGAATAAATGTAGCAAATTTTAGAGCCCTCCTAACTTCCGCACTAACTAAGACAGAAAATTTGCAATGTTTATTATTAAACTAGTCAATTATATCCACCTTACTTAATTTCAGCTTTATAACAACAATAGTTTTTGAGACACTTCAAAAATATCATAAGAACAGTAACAGACTGAATATGTAGAATCTTGATATTTCTCAAAAAGATATGTATGTATAGTAAAAATTGAAAAATCTTGATTTTCGATTCGGGACGCGCTATTCAGCGATGAACGTTTTAAGAATTAGTAGTAGTTTATAGGGCATACTTCTAATGCTTGTATAAAAATAATATACACTAAGAGAAAATTCAGATTTTTAAGTTTATACACTTTGGGGCGTAGTATCCGCCCCCTATTAAACAATTTTAAATAATATAGATACATATATAAATCGATTTTATTTTTTTTATTTTAATGAATTAAGTTATTAATACAAAAATTTACTTTTAAAGACAGTGTTTTTTAAATTGTAAATCTGTTTTTCCCGAAAAAAAATTGTCTTTACTGTTTAAATACTGGACAAATTATAATGAAATTAGAGAAGTCTTCTTTCGCTAGAATTTTGCAGAAGGTACAGAATTGGTGAACATTTTCTTTGTATGGACTCCCATTTATGAGCAGCAGTTCACATCTGGATTAAGGTTATGATTCAGTTGAGCTTCTGTTAATAATGTTTCTCGAACAAAGACTTCGTGTTTTTGAATAGCATATATTGTAAAGTATTGTCAATATTCTGCTACTTTATAGTCCTCTAGTCGTACATATGTACATGTCATACATGAGCATTTTCTTAGTCAACAAAATATCAACATGAGCATTTTCTTAGTCAAAAAACAGTCCAAATAAACTGAATAGTTAGGAGTTTCATTTGGAAACTTTAAAAGCATTTTAATGAAATTTCTTTGGAGTTTTCCTACTACTTAAAATTCATTCGTTCCTTAAACTTTTTCAGCAAAGTGATGTCTTACAACGCATTCGAATATTTTATATTTAGCTGAAAATAATACATTTTGGTTTAAGGGAAATATCCCTCCATGTCATATTCAACAAGCTTTGGGAAGATTTCGCCTTTTTCATTAAGATTTTAGAAAGCACCGATCTGATCAGCTTGACTTCTAGATAATTACAATCTTTAGTGATTTTTAGACGGTGGCCATTGAAGAAGCAACTGTCTTTGATTACACTGTGACACCTATTGAATACATGATTTTGGATTTTACAACCGGAAACTGCTCCTCAAATGATCCATCCGCTTAGTCCAATTTTGGCATACTCTTTCCAACATTTCGGCCGGTATCCCACGAATAAATACTTCAATGTTGTCTTCCAATGCGTCAATTGAAGCGGGCTTGTCTGTATAGACATGACCTTTAACATAGTCCTACAAAAAATAGTCTAAAGGCGTTAAATCTCACGATCTAGGCGGCCAATTGACCGGTCCATTGTTGCGCGTGCTGTGTGGCATGTGGCACCGTCTTGTTGAAATAACATGTCATGCAATTCAAGCTCTTGCATTTTGGGCAAAAAAAAGTTGGATATCATCTCACAGTAGCGCTCATCTTTGCATTAGTAGGTCTTGCAATGTTTCTGGCTGATATTCACTCCAAAATCGTCAATTCTGCTTATTACGTACCCATTGAGACAAAAATGAGCTTCGTCGCCGAACACAATTTTTCGGTAAAAAAGTGGATCTTCGGCCAACTTTCCAAGAGCCCATTCACCAAAAATTTTACGTTGCAGTAGGTCGTTCGGCTTCTATTCTTACAATAGCTGTATTTTGAAAGGCATCACACCTAAATCCTTCCGCAAAATCTTCCACGTTGTTGAGTAACAGAGGCCCAATTGCTGCGAACAGCAACGAATTGATAATTGATGGTAATCATTAACACTAGCCGATACAGCTGCGATATTTTCTTCAGTTCGCACTCTACGTAAGCGTGTTGGTGATTTAATGTCCAACAATGTAAATTTGGTGCAAAATTTAGTCACAATAGCCCGCAAAGCCGCTTCAGTGAGTCGATTAAACTGACCATAAAATGGAAGAAGCGCGCGATGAACTTTCTTAACAGAGCACGCATTTTGATAATAAAATTTAATAATTTGCAAGCGTTGTTCGTTTCTAATACGATTCATGGTTAAATTATAGACCAAATTGAAGATGTTTGACAGTGGAACAAAATACAAAACGTGTGTCAGCTGTTTAAACCAGTGTTGCCAAAAAGATAATAGCTACAAAATCACCCTTTAGAAGAACATTGATTGAACAATTTGCGATCTTAATAATATCTTTTATAAACCAAGCAAACAGCAAAGCACTTAGAAGTCATCATTGTTTAATACCAGTATTATTATTCAACCATTTTGAAAACATAGATCTATCCCAAACTGCTGCTTTTGTACCAGTATACATATTTTTAGAATATTTTTAAAAAATTAAGTCAAAAGCTGCCTTAAAATCGGCTCAAAATTAGATAATCTTTTTATGTCTGGCCTTAAATACTTTAACTATCGACGTTAAATCACATATCTGGATTATAAATGATATTTCCCGATAATTTGCAAAGTTGTTGGGATCAACTTTCTTATGAATAGGGTCAATAACTGATTTTTTTTAACGAAGAGGTGATGATGTCGGTTGAATGTTGTTATTGAAAATCAGTTTTATTAGTAAATATGGAATTCCGTCTTCACCTTGTGATTTTTCATCCTTGGCTTTTTGAAGGAAGATTTTTATTTCACTCGTGTCTATTTTAGAATCTAAAATGTCTTCAATAACCAGGGATTCTGCATAGACAAACGACAAATTAGACCTTTTTAACAGGTGATTTGGAAATAGTACGATTGTTGATCTGTGGACACATTTGTACCTATTACAAAATCATTTATGTATATAACACTTCTGACTTATGAAAAAAATAATACAAAATTAATTATTAAATAAAATATACCTTAATTTTTCATACTAGGGCATGTTTCCACCCATTTTTATAAGAATAGTTAACATTAAATTGGAGCGCATAATGCTATGAAAATCGCACCTAAAATATAAAAGATAAATAGGGAACAGGTTCTGCTGCATATCCAAAATTTATTGCGTTCAAAAACTTTGTCAGTGAAACCATTAAATTTTATCATTAATCATTCATTAAATATCAATTAACGTAAGAATTATTAAAAGTTTTTGACCAGAATGTATATTAAAATACCAAACAAAAGTGGAGAATTCCTTATTCAATATTAAAAATGTACTTGTAACCCATACATGAGATATGCATGTTTAAAAAAATAAAAAAATTAAATAATTATTTCAACACCAACCCAAAGAAACTAGGTATTTCAAAAATGTTATCTTAAATACAAATCTATTTTTATGACCATTTAATCTAAATTACCTTAAAATTATAAACATTTCATGAAAATACTTATACTGTTAGTTGTAGCGTAACGTGAAATGTTAAACCATCATTCCTAAAGATATATCATCACTATCTATCTAACTTTAAGCCCGTTATAGCCAATAAAACATTGCCAAAAGTCTATTAAGACGCATAACGCATAACACACATAAAACACCTCAGTTAAAAAAAAACGAAAAACAAAAAATAAAGTAAACAAAAACAAAAACAAAGAAGACGCCAACAAAAGAGAATTTGTATAAAACAATAACAATAAAACACGCTCTATAGTTAACGCACATACAAGAAAACAAACAAAAAACAATAATATGCATAAATGTACAAGAGGTAGACAAATTTTTAAAGCACTTGTAATGCCAACCGCGTATCTAGGGCATAACTTTTGCTTTCACGCAAATATTGTGGTAGGTACCAACTACCTACCTACCTACTTTAAAAATACCTCACAATAATGGTTTTGACAGTTTTTTGTTGGTATATCGTATGACAACTATCGTTAAGCTACAATACAAGTTTGTGCTTTTAAAATTCTATCCATTTGGAGACGCACTGTTGGTATTTTTGGTTATCATTGATGCCACAAGAAAAATATTGTTATACAACATGATAGCGATGACATCCGTTTCCTAAAATGGAACTTCAATCAAGACCGGTAGCATGGCGCTGAGCTGCTTCTGCTGCTGCTGTGTGACTTGACTTTACTTAGAGCTTGTGTTTACGGTTATTTTCACACGCACTCATCGAGGCACTCAGCGTCATAAATTCTACAAACAAAAAACATAAATAAATTTGCATATGAAAGCAGCAGCGGTGTACATATTCATTGTAGGTATTTTATAGGCAACATATAACTAGTTTCACTTTTATTGGGCTTTTATCGATGAGTGGATAAGTACACTTGTTATGCTCAATGAGGTTCACTGGAGATAGTTACTTGCGGTGATTATTACCTGGCCAAGCTTGAATTTGTTGCCGCAGGTCTAAATATTTGAGGATATTGTGTGTAAACATAATTTTCTTCTTCAATTATAGCAAAGGGAAAGGTACATTTTTATTAAAAAAAAAATTAATAGTAAATATTAAAAAAGTAATTACTGCAATATAGGGAACATTTTTGAGAGTCGCACTCTTCTTTAAAGAATATTAAGAAAAAAAGCAAAGTAGAAGATTTCATGGGCATGTTATAAATTATTGTAACCTTTAAAAAAAGTCGAATTGTGTATAGAATTTTTACCCGTTTTTAAAGATAATACTTGTTAATATCTTCAGTCTTTAACATTGATCTATCATTGACATAAAGCACAATAGAACTCAATATCGCAGTGAATCAATACCAAAGAATATACCTATACATTTATTTATCACTCATTTATTCGACACTTAAAAATAGAATAAAATAACTATTATTCATAATTATGTTGATTTATTTTGTATACTTTTAATTCGCTTTTTGTTTTTAACTTATTGTCCCAATGTCGTACACTTAGGCGTATACGCGTTTTTTTATTTTTTTGTTTGAATTATTGTAAATTGTGAATCTGAACTGTTTTTTTTTTAATAATAAACTCATTATTTCAAAAAACTGCTCTTCACAAAATACAGGGTTCTACAATAGGGACTTGAATTTTGCTCAATTGGAGAACGTACGTCGATGTAACTGGTCCATTGGCTTCAATTCTTGAATCAGCTTAATTTTGTATGGGTGTAAGCCAAGATCCTTGCGCAAAAATTGGTGTCGATGCCCTGTCCCTGTTAACATCGTGAAATTGACTGATTTTGATTGTTTGCTACGGACGTTCAGGCAGAGGTATTTTCAATACTTCTTCCAACCCGTCTTTTCACTAACACGGCAGCATCACACAACGAATATGTAGTTTTAAATTTGTACACTAAACTTGATATTGGAGTTAAGGGGCTATACAAATTTAACAGATGAAAAATCAGGGTATTTTCGGAATTTTTTTTTTAAAATAATGTAATACATTTCAAAAAGTAAAAAAATGACGTAGTTCTGAAATAAATGTCGTTTTTGGTGGTAAAAATTGTATTGGTTCTTTAGTGACAAATTGACAATTTTCAACCAATCGAAAAGATCGATGGTCATTGAATAGTAAATATATTCAAGAATACTCAGTTTTAATACAATACACCTTCTTCCTATTATAACTTTCGTTGTTGTTCTTTGTGTTTTCTCTTTAACATCGTTCTAGCTTCTCCCTTGAACTCAAATCAGTATAAAATGGTTCGAAAGCTTCCGCTAATCTAAAACTCCATCTAAAGGTAGGTCGAGCGGTCTATACCTGTAAATGGCCGCTCTTTAGAGCGCTGCCATTCAAAATTTATTCAAGACACAACATTGCTATTTCACATGATATTTTTGAAAGTATAAATTATCGGAAAAACCCTACAAAAGGAAGTGCACGACTCCAGAGGCTCTGTTTACAAATAGTACTTGCATTTTAAAATGCATACCTATTATATACTTATATTATAAAGAGGGAAGATTTGTATTTGTGTATGTAACGAATAAAGTCCAAAAGTACTGGACCGATTTTAATAATTCTTTTTTGATTAGAAAGCTACATTATCACTGAGTAACATAGGCTATATTTAGTACTAGATTACTATAGAAATCTTTAGAAATTCCTATTAAAACCAACCGAAGGTGTAAAAAAATTAGCCATAAAATGTCTTTCATCGCATACGCTGCGAAGAGTATTAATGATAGGACAAAAAAATGTTTTCTAATTTAGTGATTCATGGTCGTTTTAATTAGCATGCTTTTAACTTATATATCTGTACCTATGTATGTATGCCTACCCGTGCGAAGCCGGGACGGGCCGCTAGTGGGTAATATAATAAGATTGAAAAAAAGAGGCTGGGATGCGACCCACACTGATAACTTCCCATCCCGTCTATCGATTTGTCTTGCTTAAAAGTTTGTCTATATGTATCAATTTTTACCAAATTTGCGTACTATTTTTTGAAGATTTTATTTTTTTATGAAAAAAAACGGACTGTTGGATTTTTATATCGAATGATATATGAATATCGAAAACAATATTTTCTGTGAAATAAAATAAGTTTGAAGCCAATTTTTGTAATTTTTGAAAAGCTATTTGAGTCGAAAGTAAATTCTTACCAAGTTTTAGTACTGTTTTTACTTGCGACATATAGGAACTATATGGCAAGTTTTGCATTCGTGCAGAATTTTGTCTGTCTGTCCACGCTCCTACAGCCTATACCATTGGGTCGATTGAGTTCAAACTTGGAAGTTAAGGTTTTGAGCAGATTCGCGTTAGGCGTTTTTTTCATTTTTTTTTAAGATCAAAACTAACAGTGGCCCCCATACAATTTTTTTGGTCAAAAAACGATAATTCGAATTTTCTCAAAAACAAACCGATAGATTTTTTTTTAAATTTTCTCTAAAATTTTATTTTTTAACGTGGCTTCTTTTAATAAGAAAAACATATTTTTGTATTGCTCAGGAAAGGTACCACTCATAGAACCGTTTTTTTGTTTTTTAATTTTCTCAGCAATTTTTGAACCGATTTCAATAATTTTTTTTCTGAACGAGCTCTTAGATTGCCTTAATAATATTTGATTATCAAAAGTGCAATTTTTTATTGTTTGGATTTTTAAAAAAATATTGAAATTTTTTTTTTCAAAATCCTATATCTCAAAAACGGGTGAACATTTTTTTACGAAATTGAAATATAGAGCGTATATTTACAATCACTAAACAACTGCATACCAAAAATATTTTTAGAACAAAATTGAAAAATTTTATATATAAAAAATTAATTTAAAAAAAAACCGCTCTAACGATTTTCAAAAAAAAAATTTGAAAAATCAAAGGTTTTTTGATTTATAAAATGGCATTTAAATTTTTGAAGACAAACTTATTTTTCAGGTAAAATTTTGAATCTTAAATTATTTTTTTTTTTAAATTATTTTAACTGTATTGAATGTAACCCCCTCCCAAAAAAATTTAAAAATGGAGGTTTTTTCGACGAATCAAATGGCATTTATATCTTTGAAGACAAACTTATTTTACAGGTATATTTTTAAATCTTATATACATAAATACTTTTTTAAACAGACTCTTTGAATACAGGAGCAAGTTCGTGCGACCCAGTCGTGCACTTTATTTCTTGTTCCTCATATGTTGAAAACAAATCATACCAATTTTTTAAAACTAATTATGTTTTTAAAGAACAAAATTGAATTACATAGTCAAATTTAACAAATATTTTGGCCTGAGTCCTCACTCCAGAAGTTTGCTGCTTAATATTTAGGTTTGTTAGAGTTTATATAAAATAAATTTAATTCACAGAAAGTAGCAATGTTCATAAATAAGTTAGGATGACATGGAACTAATAAATATTCATATATTCTAAAACAAAATATGTTCAGTTTCCATTATAAAAGAACCACACAAACGGGTTTGAATGTACTACAATGTATTAATAGTGTAAAATCTTTCTATTGTTGCATTAAATTTCATTTGCAACAAAAATCAAAAATCAATTTCTGACACATTTTAAACAATTACATTTTTTATTATTATTAAAGTGATTCTAAATGGTGTATCTATACATTTTTAATAAGTTCCAGTAGCTTAATTTTTAAACTATAATTTTATTCAAAACAAACTAAATCAGATTCGAATTTTATTGACCAGTTAAAAGAAAATAAATACTTAAAATCGAAAAATTAATTCAAAAAAGACCATAAATTTGCATAAACTAAATCACTGATGTACAAGTATAGGTTTATGTGTTTGTAGTTTTAAAGCTTTAAAACTTGCAAGATAGGGCAAAGCTTGGCATAACAAAATATTACCAAACTCATAAGAGTCATGGAAGCGTTGGAATTTTAATTTGAGAGGCTCCGTTGCAGGTCAGCTAAAGCCGAGTTATAAGTTGTACCATCTTATGGTATGGATGGCGTAGACAAGACATATACATAGGTGTGCAATGCGATAATAATTAAGCTATACCAAGCTTGCTTTAAGCTCTATAAAACATAATTATACCTGCCTTCGTTAAACCCATAAAGATATACAAACCTTACTTTGTGTGGGAATTTTTATAAACGATTCACCGTATAATGTTGATGGTGTTGGTTTTGACAGTGGTATAGTGGTGGTATTCGGTGTCGATAATGACGAATGAATGATGATTATTATGTCTATTTTGAAATTATGGCAGAATCGTGACGCGGTTTGTTGGCTCTGACTATGGTTATTTGGCGATTGAAAATTACCAGGAATTGAATGTTAGATTTGAGAGGGTAAGGGAATACTACTCACATGGCTTATTATTTCTTGAACTTTTTTTCTTTCCATATAGTTTCTTTTATTTTTGTTGTTAATTTTGTTTAAGGTTTGATTGTTTAATTTATTGAAGATTAAAGTGATTTGCGGTGCATTTTTTGATGAGGTAAATTAAAAATAATTATAATAATTTCTTAATAATTAATAATTATATTTGCCTCATTAATAGATTAAAGGTTTGAATCAAAAATTGATTTAATACAATTAGTACTTTAATTAAGGACTTGTTATTGAAATAAAATAAAAAAATTAGTGTAAATTAAAAATCCTGTACTGCGTTTGTTCTCTATTCTCTTTGACCTCGATGTTTGTCTGTACGACTTGTAAGTTTCATCTAAGAAGGAAAAATGCCATTAATTTCCAATTATCCTTCTAAGGTTGTGACAATATAAGACAACGTTCTTTTATATTTCCTGGAAAAGTATTTATATGTTTTGAAGCATTCTATATTCTATCAGAATCTCCCGCAGCGATTCACGCAATATTTATGCCAATTGTCATGACCCAGAGATAACTTTGTCTTTAACAGACCTCACCTTATATCCATTCGCAGTAAAAACAACCACCTTTTTCGAGATATTATATCTATACCAGTCACCATTTACGGTGGCGCAGAGTCGAGTGATCTTGTCAAGTCCAAGAGGCATATTCCCATAATTTCGTTGCTGCTTTTATCCACTCCCAGTCCCAGCAGACGATGACTTACTTTATGTGAGACATATCTTGCTCTATTGCGTTACGTTCACAAACCGGTGCTACATTGTGGAGCGGCGGCCGGCGCAGTGCAGCGCAGCTTTTATATGGTGTTGCAGCCTGAAGTAACAGTCACAGTCACAGTAGCAAGGTGTATCTATCTCGTCTATAACATAAATACTTTTTCCATCTTTTGCACAAATCGATTCATGGTGATCTCCAATTGAGTCTGAAATTGCCGCATAGCTATATTTATGAAGTAACTTAACCCACAATAACTATCAATGAAACTATCGCATTTCCTGTTTGAACTTTAGGTATACTAGTTACAATTTTTTTGTTTGAATTCCTTAATTTTAAAGTGTAAATGATTTATTACAAGACAATAAATCGATTATAATGTTATTTATTGATTAAAATTTATTTATGATCGAGTTTTTTTAACAAAGAAATGTAAAATGCCATTCAAGAGATATATACGAACTCCATGTGATTCCAGACCAGGTGTGGTAGCGATTGTTGTCTGGAAATTATCAAAGAACACACCTTTGATTCAGTAGAAAAATTACCTTTTGTTTTTATAATAATCTTTAAGATTCTTATCCGCATTTTGCTTCTATATTCTAATTTTTACTTGCTACACATACGAGTGGGAACTATATGGCAAATTTTGCATTCGTAAAAAACTTCGAACTCGATATTTTAATCAAACATGACATAACGATGGTAGAGAAGTCGAAAAAAGTGGTTCTCCCGATTCCGTCCGTGCGTCTGTCTGTTTGTCCTGGACCCTTTAGCCCTAAGCATTGGGTCAATTGACTTTAAATTTTGAAATTATGGTTGTGATCCGATTGGCGTTAGGCTTTTTTTCTATTTTTTTTAAGACTAATAGTAGCCCCCATAAAAATTCGAATTTTCTCAAAAACAAACCGATATATTTTTTTTTATTATCTCTACATTTACCCCCATAGAACCGTTATTTTTTTGTATGTTTTCTAGAGAGTTAAGCAACCGATTTTAATAATATTTTATGTTCCAAAATGTCAATTTTCATATATTCGATTTTTAAAAAAATATTAAACATTTTCTTCAAAATTCGATATCTCGAAAATGGACCTTTAATTTTTAACGAAATTAGAATGTAAAACGTATATAATTAAGCTCTAAGGAATTCCTTACTAAAAATATTTTTAAACTAAAACTGAAAAATGTTGTACATACGAAATAAAATTTTTAAAAAAAAAACCTCTAACGGTTTTCAAACAAAAATTTTGAAAAATTAAGTTTTTCTTTGAGAAATCAAATAACATTTAAATTTTTAAAAACACACTTTTTTGCAGCTACATTTTCAAATTTTAAAATACAGGAATTATCTTTAAACAGACTCTTTGGATACATAAGCAAGTTCGTGCGACCCACTCGTGAATTTTATTTTTTATAAATTTACGTGTCTGTACTTACTAACAATAAATAGAGGTTTAAAATACGCAAAATAAGAAAATCTTTCAAAAACATAAAGACTTTTTTTAAGAACGAAGAAAATCTGAGAATGACTCATAAAGATCACGTATTGATTGATACCGATAGCGAAATATTTTTTACTTGTTTACTATAATACGACGATAGCGGTTAGGTTTTGTGAATGTGTTCGACCTTAAATTTGAAATAAACCATTCCCATTGAAAAACTGTAACAACGAAAAGGATACTGCAGTGTTGTTCTTTTTAATTCTTAATAAGTTTCTATAGCAAAGCCTTATAACAGTGGTCAACAAAGTTAAGATTTTTTCTGCAACTCAGTTCATAATAAATGTTCAAAAGGATATTTTAGTTTACATATATAATTTCTCAATCACAGAAGATTTTTTAAATTTGTTTACCTCGGTAAAAATATAAAAATTTGTTTTTAAGGTAAGACTTAATAATCTACTAGATTTATTTTGAATCTTAGTTTTCGAAAAATCCCATTTGTAATTCTATTAGACTACTTTTGACTCTTTTTTAGTAATTCTTACATGCTCATTGCTTATGCTGATTTTGAATCCAAACTTCGATTTTAGCTATCAGCATACATTTAAAAAAGGAATGCTACCCACACTGATAACTTCTCATCCCGTTTGTCGATTTTGAATAACGAGATCTTTTAACAATTTTAGTAGTAAATACAGATTGAATTCTTCTAAGAACAATATATTAATATTACATTCACAACAAAATGATATTACGTTGAAGACAATGCTAATTTTGTGTACCATTTTTGTAGATTTAAAATTGATTGAAAAAACCGACTTTTAGATTTTTATAAACATTTTACTGAATGTCGAAGACAATATTTTCTATAAGATGAAATTAGTTTGAAGCCAAAATCTTAAATTTTTGAAAAAATATTTGAGTCAAAAATTAATTTTTATTATTTTTTAGTAATGTTTTTATATGTCCATTCTATTTGTCTAAAAATGTTGCTGAATGTTAAAACGGTATTTTTTATGAGATGAAATCAGTAAAAAGTCAGTATCTTTAATTTTTGAAAAAAATATTTGGATTGAAAATCGAATTTTAACAACTTTTAGTAGTGTTTTTTTTTTAAGAATTTAATTTCTTGTAAAATGACTGCCGTTTTGATTTTTCTCAAATTTTTGACACATGTCAAAAACGCTGTTCTTCGTTGCACAAAATTATTTTGGAAATAAAATCGTTTTTGTTCGTAAAATATTCGAAGTGACAATTATATTTTCTCAGTTTTTTTGATTTAGAAAAAAAAGGTTGTCAAAATTATATTAGTTTGGTATCACGTCACGCTATATAGTAAAAAATGTGTTCAAGTCGCTGGTGTTATTTATTCGTGGGTTACCAAAATTTTTATTTTTTAAATTGCTATTGTAAAAAACCTACCTCTCAATTTTGTTTGAGAGTCCTTTCTGCATCTTTCTGTGTTATTATCTGCATAACAAAATTTATTTAAAGCCGATATCTTTACTGGTTCTTGAGATATGGAAGGTGAAAAAAAACTTCCCGTTCGTACGGACGTACGAACGTTCGGACACACGCAAACATAAGCATCTTACTTAAAATCTCTTGACCTTGAAACGTCGAGAAATGTCAAATTTTCCAATTCCAGAATTACAATAACTTCCTATGGGAAGTTGAAAATGATGTTGTTTGGACCACCGATAATTTAAAGTTTTAAACCTATTACAGAAAATATAAATTTGAAAAATCATCACAAATTTTCTTGACAAAAAAAAAATATTATATGAACTTATTATAGAAAACTTTATTAATAATAGAAAACCTTCAAGCCTAAAAAACACAAAGTTTCAAAGATGAAACTGTGAGTAATAAGTTAATATTTTTTGACAATTTAACGAGTAAAAATTCCAAATTTAAGTCAATAAACGACAAATACAAACATTTCTACACAGTTTAGAGCAAATAATCTGTAATAGCTAATTTAAAATTTTAAAGTTGAATTCTTGTTCTTTCTTATTCTAGTCTTGCATTCAAAAATATACCTTATCGTGCTTTTCTGTTATAAAAAAAAACACTTCATTTTGCACATACCTGTTTTTGAATTAAAGAATTTTGCCCCAAAGACGCTGAATTTAATATTGATATTGTGAATTCGTGGGACCAAAAGCCCAATTCAGTTTCACAATTTTACCCACCTTTATAACAAAGTACATAATTTTAATAGCTAAGAAGATAAAAAATGGTCCGAAATTAAAACCCCTACAAACATAAATTTGTTATTAGCAGTATTTTCGTTTTAATTCAAAAATCAAGTTTTGAGTTTCAAGTAACTAGTAAAAAGAGTTTTAAGTCGCAAAAATATCATGTCTATGCATAACTCTCTGTTATAGAAATAAATATACAAATAAGTTACAATTTAAAAATTTTGTGTTATTAAGTACATAAATTATTTTGGTAACCTCCTATCTAAATAAACCCTGTTTCTTGGATCATACTTTCTTAAGTTGAATATTCGTACAAATGAAAATAATATCAACCTCAATAATTTGAACTGCAATTAACATCATAACACCAAAAGTACATACATATGTACAAAATGATAAATTTCAAGATTTAACTTTATTTTTTGAAAGCAATAAATAAAACAAAGTTATGTACTGCTTAATATAATATGTCAAAGGGCTTGATGAAGTGATCTCTGTCATAATAAAAACACATAATTTAAGAAAATCTAACCTCAATTTTTTGTGGTGATACAAAGTATTATAATGCTATGTATAAATGTCGCATTTGTCACTTTTATGTTAAGATTTGAAATATTTAAAATGTTTGGGCTTTTTACACATGGAATTTAATAGACTTACAAAACGTAATCTTAATCAAGTGATCTCCTGCATGTTTTATAAATTTTGTAAGTAGGTTCAATAAGTTCGTAATGAACATGGTGAGCATTGTATCTTACGACAAAATATTTTTCAAATTGAGACCTTCAGTCCATTAAAATTTAATTAACATTTGACATATGTATATGTTGAATGTCAAGAAAATAAAAACAAAGACATTTTGATTGTTATGAATATAATACTAGTGACAAAAGATGGCAATAAGTGTTATAATCTAAACCATTGATTGTATTAAAAAATAGGCTGTTTAGGTCTTTTTGGTTTGGGAATGCAAATAAAAAACTATTCCAGAAAGTGTGGAATTAATTAGTTTTTTATTTGCATTCCCAAACCAAAAAGACCAAAACAGCCTATTTTTTAATACAATCAATAAAACAAGTTCAAAGAATTGGTCAAACACAATCAACAATACTAAACCATTTCATTTTAAAGTTAATAATCAACCGAATTTGTCCCTTAAACAAATATTTAAATTTTTCTTCATTCAGTACAGATATGAATTCGAGTGATCAGTTTGAAAAGTTATACATATAAATATTGATGGTGTTTTTATTTTAAAAAAATAACTAAACAATTAAATTTTTTTGAAATTGTTAATCAATCAAAAAATAATACAAAGTAATGAATTCTTTGAATCATTCGAAAACAACATCTGATACAATGAAATACTAAAAAAAAATAAAACGATTCCTCAAAAATATTTGTTTGAGTTTTTTTACAGTCGAAGAATATCGAACCTATCTTAAAAAATAACTGAAAAGTAGGAATTTTATATCTGGATATGCTTTCACATTTACTTTTATACCACCACTTTTGGAAAAAGTACGGCTTTTTTTTTTGAAATATCAGGACGCATTGCATAAAGGAAAAAATTTAATCTTTCTAACAACAACCTCAAAATATTAGTTATGGGCTCATTTTCTGCAGGCGAAAACCATTTTTAGTAAATAATTGTCAAAATTGATGTGTGTTCGTGGCATCTAATAGGCCTCAAATGCATTTCTTTATTTTTCCAAAATAATCTTAAAAGTCTCAACTAATCATTTTATTTAGATTATCGTCCACATTGTTATTAATATTTTAAATGTCTAAAACCTTGCAAGTTTTGTTTCATTTTCACATTTAAAAAAAATAATTATCATTTAATCATTGTTCAAAACTTCTTTTGTAATTTTTCACTTCAAATTCTTCTAAAATTTGTAGAAGAGGTCACATTTAATAAAGTAAGCAATTCATAGCTTTTTCTTTTCCTCTCTAAAATTAGGTACCAACAATCCTGCAAAATATAAGTACCTGCTATATACAAAAATTCTATAAAAATATTTGTCCCAATTCAATTGCCAATTATTTCATCATTCCAAATATCAATTTTAATGAATATTGGCACCAACCCACTTAACGTGCCAATTCTATCAGCCTTGTCACACTTTGTCTCTATAACAAAACATATTTAAAAAAAATAGAAATAAACCATTTTCTTATATGGAAAGTATTTAGGTATACAAAAAAATTAAAATAAAAATAAAACTATTAACACCTCAAACTAATAAAAACAAAAAATAAAAACAGTTCAAAGCTTTCAAAAAAGACTCCACTACACGTGTTCCCTCATAACATAAAAGCCACCACTTCACTTCATAAAAATATATACCTACTATACCCACTATCAATTGGCAATAATCAACAAAACTGCCAAACAGCATTAAGCTTTAGTACCCTTAAACTAAAACTAAAATTATTTTTGTTTGTACAAAATTTAATACAAGACATGCCACAAAGTGTCGCCTCACCACGTATGAATACACCATGCGGGTATTTGGTTGTATTTGGTACCGAAAAGAGTTAATTTTTTTACTCGATAAATTCCTCTGGGGCCTGAGTCTTGCTTCAACTCCCCACGCCTCACTTACCATTGGAAATAAAATAATTAGAGAACAACACGATCCAAGAATTTATTAAAGAAAAAAAAACTGTCGAAACATATTTTCCACGCTGACTTCAGTGGCGCGACGTGCGATTTGAAGAAAATGCGCTGGCAGCCATTATGGTGTGACTACACTACAATATAGCGCACGACAATGTGCCTTATTGTAAATACCTCATACGTATTTGTTTCTTCGTCAGATTTAACTCGACAACGAAGCCGACCGCGATGAAAACGACGGACGTCGCGTCGCGTTCGTTCTCTTAGTTAAGTTCTTTGTCGGATTGGCTTAAGCTGCTACCTAAGTACGTAGGAGTTTATATTTTAAGTGATTCGTGGTCTTTATGGAATATAGATTTCCGCATTCACTTTTACCTACATTTATGCAGTGTCCATAAGAACAACCTGTCAATAACCTGCAGCCTTATCTTAAGGCTTGTCAGCGTACTTGAAAAACCAAGTTGTTTAATCAAAGCCAGAAACCAATATATACCTAACTAATTACGATGTCAATTATGTCATGCGGGTGCATGTTCCAAGAATATATGTCCCAAGAGGTTTTATAGTTTGATAATGGAAATGGTATGTATATTAACATACAACTCTGCAACGCATTTGCATTTATATTCATATATTTTTTTTTTTTTTTTTTCATATTCATATATTTTCATATATTTATTCGCATAGATTTATACAATAAGATACAATATCTTCTTAGGCAGTATAAACTTCATTATTTAATTTATATGATGTGTTGTAAGTTACAAAAACAAAAATATGGCTTACAAAATGAATTTCAATCAAAGAAAACAATTAAAGAAATTTTATTGTATAAGTTATCTATTTATAATAAAATAACTATAGAAGGAAAATAGGTCATAGAAAGAGAAGAGAGAAAAGAGAAAAGAGGAAAGGAAAAGACAAAAATTACTATGTTAATGTCTCCAAGTACTCCTTCAGCTTAATTCCGAACAACTTAGTACAGCATATCATCCTTATTGATCGGGGAAGAGAGTTCCACAGACGTATTGCATTTATGAAAAACTGGCGCTCAGATATTAAGAAGACGTAACGTATAGGCCGAATATTTAAAGTTCTAGGAGAACGCGAATGACATATCTTATTGTAAAGGTAAAGAGGTTGATGAGTTTGCAAAATATTGTTTAGTAGTGTTAACGTTCTAAGCTTAAAAAGATTTTCAAGAGTAACGCCATATATCGATTTGGAAAAATGAGAAACGTGATCATATTTTCTTAAGCCGAAAATGTACCTAGCTATGCTATTATATGCAACGTTAAGCTTACGCTTGTGCTCATAATCACACTTATAAAATATTTCACAGCCATAGAGCATAATAGGAATCAATAGCGTTTTCGCTAATATCATTCTTGTTTTTAAGGGTGTTATTTTTTGACTAGTCCATAGCATACGCAGCCCTCCGTAAATCCTACCAACTGTAAGTCTGATATGGTGATTCCAGGAAAGTGTTTTCGTAAACGTAATTCCTAAGTTTTTAGCTGAATCGACAAATTCAATTTGCTTATTATTTAAGTATATTTTGGGAAAGTCATGAGTGTCGATTAACTTTCTTGAAATAACCAAGCATTTGGACTTAAGTGGGTTTACGAAGAGCCCATTTTCCTGACTCCAGCTATGAACCTTAGTTAAATCCTCATTAACCTCAACAGCTGCATTTTCCACCATACCCAGCGGAAAGCTTTTTTGTATCTGAACATCGTCCGCATACATATCTACTTGACTATTTTGTAAGCTAGCAGGCAAGTCATTTATATACATGGAAAACAATAGTGGTCCCAGTATTGAACCCTGTGGGACTCCTCTGTCCAACATGAGAAGTTCAGAAGCGTCACCATTTGCCACAACTGCTTGACATCTGCAATCTAGATATGACTGGATCAACTTTGCCGAAGGAAAAGAAAAATTAAATTGATTTATGAGCTTGCGACAAAGGACATTATGGTTGACCGTGTCAAATGCCTTAGAAAAGTCTAAGAGAACGAGAAAAACAACATTATCGGAGTCAACAGACTGCCTTATATTTTCAACAACATTTATGAGAGCCGTTGTACAGCTGTGCTTAGGTCGAAAACCAGACTGATTTAAACATAACAAATTTTTGTTCTTAAGATATTTGCGAATTTGGGCATTCATTATCCTTTCCATCACCTTAGACAGAAATGATAGAATGGCAATTGGTCTATACTCAGTCTAATTTTTTGGAACGGGTATATTTTTAGCTTGTTTCCATGCAGAAGGAAACACGCTCGACATAAGAATTGTGTTGAAAATATGCGTTATATATCTAAGAATATATGGAAGGATAGCTTTAACGAAAACAGGATGAATTTCATCAAGTCCAACTGAATTTGATTTTATTTGTATGCAACTCTCTAAGACGTCGGCATCATCAACTGGTGAAAAGCGGAAACACGGGAAAGAAAAAACGTTTTGTTCAACAGATAGATCCGTTGTTTCATTAACGACTTCTGGGCTCGGGAGGGAAATGAATTTCCTATTGAGTTCATCACAGTCAATATTATCAACGGTACTATTTTTTTGCTTGCCCACGCCAATTTCTCGCAAGTTTTTCCATAATGTGTGTCCAGCTTGTGACGGGTTAAGCCGAGGGGCAAAATATTTTATCTTTGCTGCGCGTATCTCGTATGTTACCTTGTTTCTCAACCTTTTAAACAAATTGTACGAAATACCTAATCGAAAACGCTTCCAACATTTATATGCCTGGTCACGCTCAAAAATCAATTTTTGTATTTTGTTGTTGAACCATGGAACATTTTTTCTTGTGACAGTTTTCGTAACTAATGGAACATGTGTTTCAAACAAGTTTTGTATGTTGGTTTGAATGAAAGATACTTGTTCATCAACATCGGACATTTCGTAAACACGAAACCATTCAATTGCCTTTAAATCATCTTCCAACTGACTTGGATTTATGTGTTTGAAATCACGAAAACTAATACTTCTATTTAGAATCATCGGCTCACACTGAAATGACAAATGGATTAGATCATGACGCGAGAAACCTGCAGCTGGGATTTGGTTGAAATGTAAAACTTTGTGCAGATGGCTGACAAAAAATACGTCAAGAAGTGTACTGCTAGAACTAGTAAAGTGGGTGGGTAATGATGTATTGACCGGGAAAAGATCTAAAGATCGCATATTTTGAACAAGACAAGAATCGTTTAGTATGTTGCTATTGAAATCGCCAACGACAATAATAAAGGGTGATATAAACGATAATTCATCTATGACTCGTGTTATCATTGTTGAATCAATGTTGTTGTTTGGCCTGTACACTGAGCCTAGTAAGATTTTATTTCCATTGCATACTATTTCCACAAACACATAGTCAATATCACTCCCCTGAGGAGCTTTGCGGATAAATTTACAACCGTATTCTTTGCGAACAAAAATCGCAGAACCACCCCCGATTCTACCAAACCTATCAGAACGAAAAGGCTTATGAAATCCATTCAATGAACACATAGCATCACTTATGTCTTCTGACAGCCATGTCTCTGAGACACAAACAACGTCAACCTTTGAACCTTCAAATAAGTATTTAAATTCGTCAAATTTTGGTAAAATACTTTGAGCATTAATATGACAGATATGCAATCCAATGTGCTGACTACATAAAACATTAACCATTGTTCGCATTGAACAACTTTGGCTTATAACATCTGTGGGATCTCTGCATTGCAGTCTACTGGAATCAACCATTCTCGAAAATGAAGAAAAAGAGGTACCAAATTAACCTCTTCTCATAAGGGATGTATATACTGCAAAAATCACTCGGAATGAAAACTAATTCGCAAGAAGACAAAAAACATGATGATGAAAGATATTTATGGTAAAGAAACATTAGAAGGTAAATGTACAATCTTTTGAATTCAATTAAATAAAGAATGTATACATATGAAAGAGTAAGAAGAGAAAGATAAGAGAGATGGAAAAATATTATAAGAAAAGAATACCTAGTAATAAGAATAACTAACTTAAATTGTTTATGGTTTATTGTTGTCATCTGTTACAGTTGTTTTGTTGTTGTTCATGACGTTGTGGCAAAAACGGCAAGATCATCAGAAGTCTCAATTAGTTTTGCATCCTGTTCTTTGGTTTCTTTGATGTATACAAGGCCACGGAAAGTAAACGCTGATACAATTTTTTTCTCACGCTTTAATTTGAGTGCATACTGTAGAAGAGTGCGATTTTTAACCGTTAAACATTCGTGGAGGTAAATAGGAGTATTGTTTTTGTTATTTTCTCCAACATCATTCATTCATTTAAAGAATTTAAGAACGCGGCAGACAAATCAGGAAACATCTTAACGAACATTTGAAAGGTGCCAAAAGTGGAGTGAATAATTTTCTTACGAACTAATATCTTAAGACTTATAAACTCGGTCGAGTTCAGTTCAGCAAGTTTATTTCACAGAAAATTATTCTTTTCGGATAGTTGTGAATGAAAAGAAATAGAAAAACTTCCTAAGTACATTTGTGGTGCTTGGTGTGAACCAACATTAAGTTTATTTTAATCAACTTTAAATCATGACAAGACAATATCCAATGCATACAAATTTGAAGTCATCTAACTTCTTGAGACAGTTGGCTCCGAGTTTTAAAATATCGGAATTATAATCGATCTGCTGATTGGCAAGCTGTCATAATTAGTTAGAGAACTATATGCGTAGTTGAACGCATGGAATTTGTCCTGTGTTCAGTTGTCACCCATTATCCTGGCGCATTCACAATATTGAAACTTGTGAACACTCAAACAGCTATTTTTAATTTATGTCACTTTGAATTTTGAAAGTAGTCTGTGCATTGTTTAGTGTAATAGGTACCTAATTTATGTGAACTTAAAATAAAATGCTAATAAATCAGGGATATACTTCGTTTAAATTCTTACCTTTTGGTTTTTTGTATCACAGAATTGTTGAATTGATAATAAAATCAGGAAAGACTGCGGCAATATATGGAAATAGCTTGTCCTCTGGGTTAAAGTTGGGCGGCGGCGCGTCGCGTTTATTGTGGATTGTACGTTATTACGATTGGATTACATAATGCAGATCTGCAATGAAAGAAAAAGTTTTTAATACTCACATTTAACCATACTGTATGCAGTGAAGAATACAAATTAGAAGTTAAAAACAAATCTTGCCAAAACAAAAGTAAAAGGTATAAGATACATCTATTTAGACTCGTGCCAAGAGGAAGTCTATATGCATATTGCACAGGTGACACAAGGTGGAGCCACTGGCATTTATAATTTAACTTTGATTATCATAAAAAGTCAAGACGTTCACATTGTATACTTGTGGTATGCACACACGTGAATACAGGGATGTTGTGTAAGCAAATTTCATGTACTTTTTTCTTACATTTCTTCGTGACATGATTTTGCATGCGCGTTTAAATCAGTCAGTCAGTGGGTAAGCTTTGAGGTTTTGTGCAGATGGAAAAGACAAATAATTATTGTCATCAATGGTGTTAGTTGAATTTTTATTGCACACTTCTTTTTGTTGTGCCTTCAATGGACTCTGGCTGCATAGTTAATTTATTGATGATAGTATAGGTATTATATGCCATCCCCATTATGTACGTACCTAGTGTCTGCGATAAGTTTTTTGTTTTTTTTTCTTCTTTTCACGTCTGGCAGGAAATCGAGAAAAGGGAAATCGAAAAGTCGTTATGGGTGTTTTCTTCCGCAATTAAATTGCTGTATATTATTGTGTTTAGTTTTAGTTTTATAACATTTAAGCAGAGCAATTTAAGTTGAGTTGGAGAGGCAAAATGACTGATGTTTTCAAAGTGCCTCGGGTTATTTTGATATGGCAAATAAATTGTAGGTTCCTTTCTATTTTTGACAATCAACATCAAATGCAAGAACATTTTAAAGCCATCTGGTGTCAATAATCAATCATATATCAAAGTTTACATAAACTGTCACAAATTTGTGGAAAAAGTCATAACTTCAGACGTTTCAATTTAAAATAAATGGAAAATATTAATTCTTCTCCGATATTTGTGAAGAACACTGAAACAATAGCTACATACATATAATTTATTAATTATGTTTTCTTTGAGAAATGATTTGTCGGTGGTGACTTCTTGCACCTTCTTCGATGACGATATTCAAGGCCCCATATTTCTGAGTGAATTAAAACGAACTTTCTCAAACCACAATGCTTAAAAAAAGTCCCCGGAAACCCATTAAAAAGTACTTTCACTTTTATTTCAACAAATGCCCAGTTATTTAACTTCTCATGAAAGTTTTTTTAATCGATCCGATTTGTCGATAACAACATTTAAAGATGCATAAAGGACCTTTTAAAACATTAAGTAGGTGTTCTTTTTACTATAGCACTTTCAAAGAAAAAGTGGAACATTTGGTTGACCAGAAATATCTCTTGGCGAACCAATAACGTTAGCGGCTTCACTTTAATTTTGTATTATACATACATCGTGAAGTGATACCAAGTTGGTAAACAAATGAACTAACTCTTTTTTTATAAATCAAAAAAACTGACAAATATTTTCGTCAACTCAAATATTTTATGAAGAAATATCAAACAATTACGTTTTTGACATTAAATACTAAACTACATAGTTTTATCTTAAACAAATATTTTTGTTAATATTAGACATTTTTTTATTATTATTTTTCTGAAAATATAAACCTTCAAAAAATGCAACTAAAAAATAGTAAAATTGGATTTGGACTAAAACATCTCGAAAACAAAGCCAGATATTGAGATCTAACTTATTTTATCATATTCAAAGTATTGTTGTTAATTTCTAAATATTTTTTTTTTTCGAAAAATCAAATTTAAATTTAAAAAAAAAAAACGAAAACCTACAAAAGCAACAAAGAACTGATGAAAAATAGTTTTTGACTCAAGTAACTTGAAAACAAAGAGAAGTATTGACTTAAAACTTTTTGATCTTGCATAAAATGTTACTATTAATATTTTGTAAAACTTTTCGAAATATCGACAGAGTAGCTCGAATGGAAAGTTAGTGTTTTGGGTCGAACCCAGCCTACTTTTTTAATTCTAAGATTTGTTCTTAACGCTGATTGCAATTACGCGTTATTCTTAAAAAAAAAAAAAAAACAACACAATAAAATTTAACGAGAACAAGGTTTGTTTATAAGGTTCGGAAACATTTTTCTAACGTGTCGTAGAGAAGTGTGTACATCTCAAGCTCACTATAAGGTAAAAGTTGCATAATCTACAATAGCTTTTACTGTTCCTGTCAATATGTAAATATGTTTTTATGAAGGGTTTCCCAATAAACGCTTTCAGTTTGAATAACCCCCTATTGGGCTTTTCCTTTTGAAGCTTTTTTTTTGACATTTGATAAGTTAAAAATAAGCCATTACTAAAATTGGAACTATACACAATTTAACAACCCATTGAAGTTGGTAAAATTCACTTTAAAAACGGCGCTACATGTTACACAAGCAACGAAACAATAGTATCGGGTTTTTCAATAAGTTTTTTTTAAATAAAATAAAAACGGTTTTGGATATCAATGAAATTCTTAATTTCTGTGAAAGTACGTTCGATGCCATTTTGTATGGAACTCGATTTCTTTTCCATGGCCACCACGGGCATGTTTGCAGAAGTCCAGACGCTGAACCCAATTTTCGACGGTTTTCAAGCATAAATCGGCCGATACTGCTGTAGTTTCACGTTCCATATTCGTACAAAGTTCATCAATCGTCGCTGGCTTGTAAGCATAGACCATAGACTTGACGTAGCCTCACAGGAAATAGTCTAACGGCGTCAAATCGCACGACCGAGGCGGTCAAGCGACTGGACCATTTCATGAGATAACACGTTCTCCAAACTTGGTTTCCAATAAATTGATTATGACATTTGCTGTGTGGCTTGTGGTGCCGCCGCGCCGCCGGCCCTCCTGTTAGAACCACATGTCCTCCAAGTCCATATCATCCAATTGGGTCCAAAAATATTCGGTTATCATTGAACGTTAGTGATCCCCATTTACAGTAACGTGACGGTCTTGGTCATCACGCAAGAAGTACGGCCCAATGACGCCGCCGAGCCGGCCCATAAACCACACCAAACCGTAATGTTTTCAGGATGCAATGATGACTCATGGAGTACGTGTGGATTGCTTCCTGCTCAATACCGTATATTTTGTTTATTGGCGAAGCCATTCAGCCAGAAATGAGCCTCATCGCTGAAGATGATTTTTCGATGAAAATCCGAATCATTTTTACGATCTTGGAGATTATGTCACCGACCCACAACGCGAAATACTGTGTTTACCAAAAGCTTCCTTCAATAAATTGGTTGTTTCGTTGGCGTCACGCGAACTAAACGATTATTTTGGTAATATATTTCCACGATTTGCTAATGTTGTTCATTAGTAAATCTTTTCATTATCAAAAGCAAACTGAGCATAAAACAAGTGACAGCTGTCAAAAAGACCAACTCCGAATTAATTTGCCAGATTGAAAATTACACTTCTAAAAAAGTCATTCTTTATCAACAAAGTTCCAAGAAATTATTGTTATTTATTGCACTATTCGTACTAGATTGTCAGCTTGTTAGACTTGACCATTCCTTATTCCGTCAATTTCATTGAATGTTTGAACAACAACAACAACTTAAAGGTGCTACCACTCATTGTTTTGGCTGGAGATATAGCTATTTCGTCCAAGAAAATATTTGTAAAAGAATATTTTTTTAGTTTGGTCTATCACTTCAGTTTTTGAAAAACATAATAATTTATCACGAAAATTGCAAGAAAATCTAGCTGCTTCGTTTCAATATTCATCATTCATATTTCGTATTATGAAAATAATAACAAATCTTATATTTTCTGCCTTTTTAAAACGAACAAATATTAAAGTTTACGTCGCACTATAAAACATCAGACCACGTGCAGTGCATGTCATGTGGGTGACAAAACAAAAACAAACTATAATTTCAATAAAAATAACAACAAATAAAAATAAAATAATCTTCAAGGTCGCTATTACATCTGCCATCATATTGTTGGGCGTCACGTCGCATCATCGTTTATCGGGCCCATATTTGGATAAGCTTCTAGAATCTATAAAGATAAATCTTTAACAATATAGGACTTTCCTGTGCGGCCGGTCTGTCAATAGAGCTATAGATCACATAAGATGCGACGATATATATTCTGTGATATAATACACTTAAAAGTGAGCGATGCGATGTCTATTTTTAATTTGTGACAATTTTTAATGTTACGTGAGAGATATTTTTGTTTGTTTTTTTTTGACTCGATGGAATATAAATTCTAGGGGGAAAATCCCAGCTTTGGAATGACTGGCGATGCGATGCAACAAGCCGGACAAGTGCGACGCGACAATGCCGACAGATGTATAATTGAAAATAATTTTGTTTGAAGTTTAAGCTGAAGATTTGCATTGTTAGCTATTTTTGTCAATTAATTAATTCTATATTGTGATGATGAGAAGTGAGAGGAACAAAGTATGTGGGTATGGAAAATGACGAGGAGATGAAAATTTCACGGAAATTTGTATACAAATTGATCTCACGGATTTGTAATTATTGAATGAAGTATTTTTGTCTTACGTAAAATAAATTTTGTGTTCGTTTGAATACTGATCCATTACTTTAAAAAAAGGAAATTGTATTAAAATTATATTGCACTTTATATCTGTTAGGTAATTTGTTTACAAAGTAAAGAGATTTTGCAGTAATTTTTGATGTCCAAGTTTGGCAAGTACATTTCCATCAAACTTGACATACAAAATATAATAATGAAGGAAGCGGATTTAACAATTGGGATTTTTTAAAGCTTTCTTATCACGACTTTTTGAAAATTTTACAAACTGTTTATTGAATGCTTAATAATATTAAAGAAAACCACCAAAAAATTAACTTTAAGAGAAGAAAACCACTAAAGAAAATTAGGAAAATTTCGAAATAGAATTTTTTTTTGAGAAAGAAAATTAAAGGTTATTATTTTTAACAGAAAACAAACCATTGGTTTTTTCCAGTACAAATTTGTCTTCATTAAACGTTAGTTGTTTCTTAAAAAGCTATAAGAAAGGTGCTGGTTCAAAAATGTAACGAAAATAACCGAAATCCGACATGATTTTCATTTTAATGAAAATAATTTCTTTTCAACCTTTGCTTTTTTTGCAGCAAACCAGTGCTATCTATGCAAAACGAAAAGAGTCGGAGGCTAAACGAACTTTTGAAAGTATTGAAAACTTATTCTCAAAGAGAATCTTTGCATAAAGATCATAGAATTACTTATATGGAGAACCGACGATGGCCGAAAATGCAAATTTTCGGTTGCTCCGTCCACAAATAAAATTGCCCGAAAATCCCGGCCTTTATCGTCGAGAAGACAATATTAGCGTTCGGTTGTCTATCCGCTAGGCTAGTTGAAATAGTTTAGTATTTCATATATTTGTAACGACCAGAACCGGATACTTACTTACTTCAGGTGGCGCTACAGTCTTGTGTGAACTTGGGCCTCACCCAAAACCCTTCTCCATCTAGCTCGGTCCCTTGCTAGATGTCTCCAGTTTCGCGCTTCAAGTTGGGTGAGGTCACTTTCCACTTGTGCGCGCCACCTGATTCGCGGTCTTCCCCTACTGCACTGTCCTGTGGGTGTGGATTCGAAGACAGAGCATTGGTTTCCATGCGCTCTAAGTGACCCAGCCATCTTAGTCGTTGGACTTTTACCCTTCTGGCTAAGTCCACGTCGCTGTACAGCCCGTACAGCTCGTCGTTCCATCTCCTCCTCCACTTCCCATACGGGACCGTAGATCACACGAAGAACTTTTCTATCGAAACGACCCAAGGTGCTTTCATCCGCTTTTGTCATAGTTCACGCTTCTGCACCGTATAGCAGGACGGTGATGATGAGGGTCTTATATAGCGACACTTTGGTCCCTCGAGAGAGGGCTTTGCTACTCAATTGCTTTCTTAGCCCAAAGAAACAGCGGTTAGCAAGAGTTATTCTTCGTTTGATCTCAATGCTGGTGTTGTTTTCTGCGTTTACTGCGGAGCCTAGGTAGACGAAGTCCTTGACTACCTCAAAGTTACGTCTCTCGATGGTGACGTTTTGACCGAGACGTCGGTTTTGTAAGTCCTTTCTTGATGACAGCATATACTTTGTTTTGCCCTCATGTACCGTTAAACTCTTTTTTGCCGCCCCTGCCTCAATACTCACAAAAGCCCCATTGACATCACGCTGAGTTCTTCCGATTATGTCAATGACATCAGCACATGCTAGTAATTGGATAGACTTTTGAAAGATAGTGCCTCTAGTGTTGGCGTGGGAGCTCTGCAAATTGGATAGCTGAGTATCCAGAAAATTTTGGGTTAGTTTGAGATTTGATTTTGGCAAAAGGTGCTTTGGGTATCAACTATTCTTTTCTACGCGATTAAAACAACACAAACCTCTCCGTATAACTTTGGATTGATCCCCGAACGCGACCAATGCATCCACAGAGAGTGACAATTCGGAGTTTTAATTTTACCCCTTTGGACTTTTTTGTTTGAAACCGTGAAAGAAAGATGTTCTGCCAATAATTTGGGGACGATTCAAATACTAAAGGCCAATATTATCCACAAGCAAGTCTTAAGCTGCAGTCTAAGAGCATCAGCAAGGTCTTGGGAAATTCGAATGACAGAAATCAGCAATTCGAGCCATTTGAATGATTTTTTTTGTTCTAAAATTAAAAAGAATGTTTGTTCTTTCTGACAGCTGTCACTTGGCAAATATATGAATCGCTTCCATACAGCCAACTTATTGAAGGAATCTTTCGGTGAGCGCATCATCGTCGTGGGCCTTGGGCGTGGCCTAAAAGATCGATTTAACACCGCTATACTATTCTTTGTGAGTTAATGTGATGTCGCTTGTCGAAATAATTTTCAAAACATAATGGCACACCATTATCTTCATAATAAATCTAAACGTACATATGTTTTTAAGTTGTTAATTGATTTATTTCCAGAGTTAACAATAACTCTCTTCTTAGCTTAAAACTGAAAAACTTTTCACTAGTTAAACCTATTTTATGCTTCTATCGTTGAAAGTGGTATCCAAAAACTAATTAATCTTTTTGAATTGACTAAAATCTTCCTTATCAACTAATTGTATTTCGAGTATGTGTGTTATGTTACATTTTTATTGTTCATATCTTAAAGCCCTTGAAAATTCTCACCACAAACAAAAAAAAAATAGAAAAAATATTTGCACGCGAAATTGAATTGTACAACGTGGTGTGGCTTAGTGTCTAAGACATCACCATAAACTCTAATTAAACAAGTAAAAGCTAGGTTCTCATCAGTGAAACTTGTGAAACAGTTGTTATATTGTTTGAATTTTAATTTCAAATAGGTGAGAACAAACTATATTAGTTTCACAGCTTTTAGGTTAGATATATGCATGTTTAATGTATGTATTTTCTTTTTAATTTGCAGCACATCTTAGGTATACTTTTCTAGCTTATACTCAATTCACTATTTGATATCTTATGTGTATCTTATACTCGTGCTCGTAGTGCAAAATTTATGACATTCAAATCTGTATCTTAATCCAAGCTTGTGGCTTTTCTACATCAACCATACAATTGTATTCCACTAGCCTAGTTCTCTAGGGAATGCAATAAATTTCTATACAAAAGAGACCGTCTTACAATATAATTTGTCTCGCATGCAATAAAAGAAAAACTACGTACATACACATATATTGTAAGCTATATAGTACTGAACAAAATTTTAAAATGTAGTCTACGCTATAACTTTTTGTTAAATACAAACTTAAAAAAAAAAAAACATATAACTTATTAAATGGAAATTTAAAATATTTATGGCCAAATTGGCTCGTAAATCAATAATTTTAATTATTATTATTTACATACAATTTAAATCAACTTATCTAAAAGTTCAGTAGGTGAAATCTATAAATTTTAATCAGCGAGCTTTTTTGAGCTGAAGTGAACTCTGCACTCTGTTGTAACTTGTTGCTCTTAACTGAAAATTATAGAAAGGTTAAAAAATAAAACATGGTCAAAATGAAAAAGCATATTTCGGTCTTAATAAATTGAATATAAAGGATTTATGGAAGGAAAAATAGAAGACTAAAGTTCAAATGTAGAAAGTAAGGAATATGATTTTTCAAAATTCATTTTTATTGTAGATGCTTTTGCAAAAAAAAATTCATGTTCTGATCGAAAATATGACCAATAATGTGTTTTTTTTTTGTAGAATTATTAAACCAAAGCTAAAATAAAAAGTTGTGTTTTTTGTTTGATTAAACTCATTATAAACATTCTTAATTTTATTTAAGTTTGATTTTTACCCAAAACCATTAACATTGCTGATAATTGGCCTTTTTGATCTTTATTTTTGAATGCAATTAAATTAGACATGTATTCAAAAATAAGTTCATCATATTAGAAATTCGTAAAATCATTAGAAAAATAACTATGCAGTATATGCTTCTGACCTCAGCTTGAACTGGTAATTAAAAGCAAACGTGATCTTAAAAGATACGGCTTGAAATGATAAATTATTTTAAACATTAAAGATATATGTATATATGTAAAATATATGAAACTCGTATATCAAGCCCCTATGGTTCATGTATCATAAACTGTCACTACAACTAAGGTTTGTTCATCCTGTTTAATTTAAAAACGTATACAGTCTCGAGTAAAGTCAGAGTTAAGTTAACTTTAAATAATACAAGTAGTTAAAATGCACATAGTATAAGCAAACTAAAAAATTAAAAAAAAAACACATATATTAAATTGAAAAGCTGACATAAAGATGGCAGATTGTGCAGTCTTCACTTTCATTAGATATTAAAAAAAAAAAAAAAAACGTGACTGAAATAATTCAAGTCAGGTTTTCTTCATTTAGAAAATGTCAAACTAATGTTGACGTACTGTAATGACGTCACACAATCATCTGATGGATCATCTTGAATAGAAATTCAATGAAAAATTAAATGATCTTTGCCTTTTCCCGTGAAACCATGCAGAAGTGTCATTTATGATTCATGGTGAATATTTAAAGATTTATCTTTAGAAAACTTGCACTGAAAGAAATTTATGTGTCTACTTAAGGTACTCAATGGGTACGTTAATAAGCAGAATTGTCGATTTTGGAGTGAATATCAGCCAGTAGCATTTTATTTCACGTTCGGGACCGGTCAATTGGCCGCCTATTTTTTGTGGAGCTATGTTGAAGCTCATTTCAATACACCCAAGCCCGCTTCAATTGACGCATTGGAAGACAACATTGAAGCATTTATTCGTGAGATACCGGCCGAAATGTTGGAAAGAATATGCCAAAATTGGACTAAGCGGATGGACCATTTGAGGCGCAGTCAAGGTCAACATTTGCATGAAATAATCTTCAAAAATTAAATTATATGGACCGTACTATCTATTCAAATTAAGATTTTATGCATTTTTCTGAATTGTATGTGTGTTTTTTTTAACAACTTTTCTATAGCTTTTAAAAAATCACCCTTTATATTCTTTTCCAACTAGAGGATCCTTTTCTACTAGCACACTATTTGGACAGGTGTGATTTTTGCATCTATCATCTTTTGACATTTGAGAAGAAAAATCTACGCCATTACTAAAAATGGGACATTACACGCTTTAAAAACTGTCAACAATCAATCTTTGTCAATGCTCCACAAATATTCCTAATTCAAGACCTTAAATATGAATTTGGAGAATTTATCTAGGATTACAGCTACAAACGTGTCATTTGGTCATTTAATATTTAAAAAAAAAGAATATGGGGCGAGAAGAAATGTTAAAAACATACATTTCTTTGTAAATGAAATAAACATCCATTGATTTCTCTTTATTAAAAATACTCTTTTTTAAATATTCAAATGAAGCATCTTCATGTAAAATCCATTAGTTAATCTACTATATAAAAATAAGTCGGATTTTCCTTCCTGACGCTATAACTCCATAACGCACGAACCGATTTCCACGGTTTTGCATTCGTTGCAAAGGTTTCGGGCTCCGTGAGGTTTATAGCAGACAAAATTCAGGAAAAATTTCAACAGAAAAACGGTGAACTATGTTTAGCTTCCAATAGAAAGCTTTTGTAAAAGTTCCGATTTGTGGAATAGACATTTTTTTAATTTTTTGACGTTTCAAGGGTCCTATGTTCCAAACCAAAGCTTACTTTTGGGAACCTTTTTTAGTCAACCATATCTCTAGAAACGTCAGAGATATCGACTTCAAATAACGTTTGAAATCTACAATGAAGGAATGATTCTGATTGAGGATCAATGCTTGACTATTGCAAACAAGCTACTGATTGAAGTAGGAATGATTGCGCCAAATCGATCTATGAACGATGCATTAAACCAAGAATTAAATCGAGAGCTACAATACAATGTTGATACAATGCAGGAATTCGTTGGAAATAATGTGCCGTTGCTGAATGAACAGCAAAAACAAGTATACGAAACATTAATGCAAGCGGTGGACAATAATACAGGAGGAACAGAGAAAACATTTGTCAGTTCATTGATTTTTCTGGAATTGCGGCAACTCTTCTAGATGGCGGTCGTACCGCACGTTCTGCGCTTAAGTTGCCACTCAATTTAAACATAATTGATACTCCAACATGCAATATTTCCCGATCCCGTGGAACGCCTGCAGATGGATTGAATGCTTGCCTGAAGGCATCACTTTTGTGGAATAACGTAAAAACATTATCGCTAACCACTAATATGAGAGTTCAACTTCAAAATGATCAAAACGCTGCACAATTTTCCAAACAATTGTTAGCTGTTGGAAATAGAAAAGTGCTAGTTGATGCGACAACTGGATTAATTACTCTTACCAACGACTTTTGCCGATTTGTAGACTCTCAATTAGCTCTTATTGAAAATGTTTTCCCAAACATTAGTAAGAATTATCAGAATTATGCCTGGTTAAGTCAACGAGCAATATTCTCGCCGCAAAGAATTATGATGTACACGCACTGAATTTCAACATTCAATCAAAAATCGCTGGCGATTTGGTGACATACAAATCCGTTGATTCCATAACAAATCCCGATGATGTAGTAAATTATCCAAAGGAGTTTTTGAATTCTCTGGAGTTACCAGGATTTTCACCACATAACTTGCAACTCAAAGTTGGTTCAGTTATTATGATATTTGCGAAATTTGAATCCACCGCGACTTTGCTACGGTATGTACTCGACTTGCGGTGAAAAGACTTATGCCAAATTTGACTGAGGCAACCATTATTAACGCAAAGTACGCAGGTGAAAAGGAATGTATTCCTCGAATACCAAGGATTCCAAATGATCTGCCGTTTGACTTCAAACGATTGCAATTACCGTTTCGCCTTGCGTTCGCAATGACAATTAACAAGTCGCAAGGCCAATCGCTTAGTGTTTGCGGGATAAATTTAGAAAAATATTGTTTTTCACATGGGCAGCTATACATTGCGTGTTCACGAATTGGGATACCATCCACTTTGTTTGTGTTAACGTTAGACTAAAAAACAAAAAATGTGGTTTACCAAAGAGCACTTCAGTGAAACGGATAATTTACGGACAAGTATAACGGTATAACGCTTCGATTCAGTATTTACTTTGGATTCACTTTCATTTTTTACTTAGAGAAGTTCAATTAAATTACACTTCATTTTTGTAATCGAAATGAATTCATTACTGTTGTGAAATGAAATAAAATTTTTCCTTTTCAAATATAAAACAAAAAAAAAAAAATTTTGTCTTCATCTTTTACGAAAAACGAAGCCATCTGGTGGCGAAACGGAGTTCGCCGGGTTTGCTAGTATTTAGTAATTTTGGTTTTCGTAGGTCGAGGCAGTAATTCAATTAAACAAAGTCACATACGCAAACAAAAATTAGCTGAAAAATAAAACATTTTCAAATTTGTCTGAGGTGCACTAAGGCGTATACGTGATATTTTATTGTTGAGTTCTTTACAAAAATTTTCCTTCATTTTGGTTTGAGCATTTGGCTTTTGTAATTTAAGAAATATGTACATGAAACAGATAGTTAGCTAGACCACATGTAGTGGTCGTAATACAAGAATTTTAGACAAACATTTGAAATATATATATAAATTGTTTGTTGATTTTTACTCTGAAATAAAATGTATCCTACACACAAATTTGTAAGTTCAATTAAATTTACATTCGATTTGCTAAGAAACGCCTGGACTGGACTTACTTTGGGTGTAGAAAAATTCGGCATTAAAATTAAGTGCAAATGTGTAACTAGATGTGTTACTGAAGTATTTTAATTTTGTTTTATACTAAAAATACGTGACTTAAGTGTAAATTACAAGTTGCCATCATCAAGATGAATAAGATCTTGAATAAATTGTATTTTTTGATTTTTCAAGTTTTAATGAGAAATATCGTTAAAATGTCTACCAACATACCTACAAATTCATAGAATTCGACCTTTTAATCTTTGCAGAGTCACCATTTTTTGTTTAGCTCTAAATCACCAAAACTTTTAGTGACTCATTGACAAATATTTTTCAATTTGTGTTAATATATCTTGTATGTATTTGCATTCAAATATTATGAAAAAAAAAACATTTAATCAGTTAACCAGCATGATATAATATGTATTCCCATAATGCTTAGGCCTTGCTCTGTGTTGCCAGAATTTATATCAAAATCAAAACGTGACCAACCCTAACCTTTGCTTAGACAAGTCACGAAAACTCTATTCCCAATAAACAACTAAATCATAAAATGGTTTTATGTTAATATATTTACATATTTATAATATATATAAAGCAGTTCCCAACATATCTAAAGTATGAGATGCCATCACATAAAACATGAATAGGACATAAAGTATTTCGAATATGAAATTCCTTATTTAACGACCATATGAAGGTATATCGGTTCATTCATATATAAACATTTTGAGCAACCCCACCTTTTGGGTATAATATGCATTCATTCTGCTAAGCTCTTGTAGAAGTCGTTATGGGCAAAAAGATTAATAAAGGTACATTAAGCTTAACAAACAAAGGCAATGTACCAAGAATCAGTAAAGTGTGGCTCTCATCAGGGCATCCCCGGAGACAAAACCTTGAACCCATGACGACTTTGTAATCACAAAATAACAGTCTTATATAAATAATTATTGTTTTTAGGACCAGGCACAACTTTATTTCTTCGATTGGTTGTTTTTTTGTCTGTAGTTTGCGGAGGTAAACTTTTATTTTCCATGACCAATTAAAAGTTTGAAAAGAGTTAAAAAAAAGATGACTGGCATTTTTGAATGAATCACATTTTGGTCAACATTTAGGCAAATACATTGACTCTATAGAACTTTTTTTTTAGCTTTATTGCAAGAGTTATAATGATCAAAGATGTTGTGAATCACATCGAAACATAAAATTATAAATGCAAAGTTGAGGTATTATTGATCTAATGAAGCTTTAAAAGCCCCGATTTTTATATTCATCAAATATCAATTGACTTCAATTTACACTTCCTAGGCATGGAACACTGACAGTTGTTGTAGATGTCAACGTAAATAAAATTCAAATTTTAAATATTTACATAGTTAAAACAGCACATATCTCACATTGCAATTATTATTCATCACATTCAGTTCATATATAAATTCCAGCGTTATTAATTATAATTTATAATTATTTAGGTTAGGTACCTATCTATAAATAAATAAGGTGGGACACTTTTAATTTTTAACACAATAAACGTGCTGTTCAACATGATAGTTTTCTAGAACTTACATGGCGATAAATGGAGTGTTACAATATTTTATAAAACCTAACTTCAGGTGAGTTATTCCATCAAGCCGTTGTAAAGTTTGAAAAAAAAAAATTAAAATTCTCCTTTCAATAAAAGTTGACAAAGTTCGAACATGAGACATTAATTGTATCAATCATATATTAATGTGCTTTAAAACATATTGATGTAAACATGACATTTTGTTGACAAGTTTTTAAATAGCATTATGTGTATACCTACCCACACTGTACAAGTAGTTAAAGTAGTCAGAAGAATAAAACCAAATCGATGCCAAAAACAAAACACACCTACTATTTATCTATTCAAAAATGTGTATGTTTTAAATGACAAGCAAAACGTAACAGTTTCTATTTTGACATTAGTGTAAAATTTATCGAAAAGTGTCAATATAAACACGAACACAATATTGAATGCAATTATTTTTGACAGTTATGTGTCATAATATGCCTTTCTGTTCAAGTACTTCTATATCAAGGTAAAAAGTTTTTACTCACTTCTATCAATTTAAAAATTAAATGTTATTCCTTAAATGTAATTTTAAAAATTGAATCTTATTTTTTAAAATATAAAATTCGCAATATATGTAAAGCTTACACGTAAACAGACTCTGTCTCAAGGTCCTAATGATATTAAAGCCTAATCATTGTACAGATGATCAATTTGAAAAAAATGTATCATAAGACTTTTAAATTTAACAAGACATCGCAATTTCAAAAACTTACGTTACTTGAAACAAGTATTTTTTTGTTTAAAAACCCAACTGTTTTTAAAATCTTTTCAAAACTCACAAATTTCTTTTATTTTTAATTAAAAACAAAAAAAGTCTTTGATGTGATAACTGATAACTTCCCATCCCGCCTATCGATTTGTCTTGCTTAAAAGTTTGTTTTCGTGATTTGTTAAAAAAGTTGTCAGTTCAATTATTCTTAAAAATTTCAAAATTACCGACAATATTTTTCATGTAATGAAATAGTTTAGTTTCAAAATCTAGTTTTGTTAACGAAATTTTACCAATTTTAGCAGCATTTCTTAAAAGTTTTTATATATTATATAAACAAATATAAATTGGATGAATTAAATTAATTTGAGATATATCGAGAACGGAACATAAATTGTTCCCAAACTTGCGTACTATTTTTTGTAGAAAACAATATTTTCTGTGAAATAAAATAAGTTTCAAGCCAATATTTTTAATTTTTGAAAAGATATTTGAGTCGAAAACAAATTTTTACGAACTTTAAGTAATTTTTTGTTTAGGTTTTTATTTTTTGTTCAAAAACTGGCAATTCGATTTTTCTCAAAATTTGTCCGAATGTTGAAAAGAATATTTCTTATAAGTTTAAATTAGTCGGAAGCCATAATCTCAAATTTTTGAAAAGATATTTGAGTCAAAATTCAATTTTTATCAACTTTTGTTAAATTTTTTTAAGGTTTTTAATTTTTTGTAAAAAAAAATGTCAATTCGATTTTTCGCAAAATTTTGCTGAATATTGACAACAATATTTTTTAAAAGATAAAAGTAGTTTTAAGCGATATTTAAGTCGAAAATCAATTTTAACTTACTTTTATTAATTTTTTTTTTAGGTTTTTATATTTTGTTAAAAAACTGTAAATTCGATTTTTCTCAAAATTTTACCAGATTTTAAAAACGTTATTCTTCGTTGTAAAAAATTGTTTTAGAGATGAAATAATTTTTAATTCGTAAAATTTTCGAGGTGACACATTTTTTTTCAGTTTTTTTGATTTATAAAAAAAAACGTTAATTGGATTTGTTTTCCAAAAAAATATGTTTTTGGTATCCCGTTACAATATATAATATAAATTTCAATTCAAGTCTCTAGCGTTATTGGTTCGTGATATATTTTGGGTAAACCAAAATGTTTACCTTTTTTTAACTCTCTATGGTAAAAATACCACAGACGCAATTTTTGTGAGAGTCCTTTCTGCATATTTCTGTATTATTATCTGTATAACAAAATTTAGTTGAAGTCGATATCTCTTCTGGTTCTTGAGCTATGGACAACGAAAAAAACGTCGCGAACATACGGACGTACGAACAACGTACGTACACACGCACGCACAGACATCTTTCTAAAATTCTTTTATTTCGACTCTAGGGACCTTGAAACGTCGGGAAATGTCTAAATTTTCAATTTGACAAATCGGACATATTACAATAACTTCCTATGGGAAGTTAACTAGAAAATGCAAAGAAGCTGGGCTCCATACTTCCCATTTGGTTCCCTTAGAAATGTATGAATTTTATGCAAAAAGCAAACTATTATTTAATAACCTTTAAAAAGTACGCAAAACAAACAATTTAGGTTTAAGCTGTTTTCTGTCGAGATATTTGAGACGTTAAATCTGAGTAGTAGTATTTTTGGTAAGAAGTAGATTTTGTTAAAAATTATCAATTGGATTTTTTTTAGGTCCAAATTCATAATTTTTAATTCGACAAATTCGACCGATTCCAATAACTTCCAATGGGAGTTTTATAAATACAATAATTTGGAAGCCTAAAGAAAGCCTAAGAAAAATTAATTTAAAGATTGTGCTTAAAATTGGTTCTTTTATGTATATTAAAAAAAATGATTCAAGTTAAAAATTTGGAAAACAATATTATTCAGAAAACAATTTTTTTTTACGGATTTTGTAGTTGTTTTCAATATGTTTAAAAGTTCTCGACTTCTAAAACTATATGTAGGTAAGTATAATACTCAAACAGTGAACTTGTGCTCAAGCCAGTCATAATACGAACTGAATTATAGCTGTCAGAGTACCTTCAACCGATCCGCAATGGAACCAAAAATGCAAAACTGCTTCCCTTTTTTTGTACTAGGTTGGTTAAATGAACAGTAATTTAATTATCATGAAAATTAAAGAAATATATAAGATAATAAGACTCCTCAATTGGAAATAAAATGACATTTCCGGATCTTATCGTAGCTTTAAATTCCACTGAAAATAACATTTCTGCACTTAAATTCTTGAAATAATTTATAGCTTTACAACTATTAGAACTATGAGATTAAAGCATCTCATGGATGTTAATTTTGCTCAGAATGATACAAATAAATAACAGATTATCTGTTTTTCTAAGTATTAAACATCCGCAAAACAAAATGAATCACTTGGGTTTATAAATTATAAATAAATTTATGAAGTGTTTGTTTAAAGTGCATTTAAAATCATTTTTGTTCAAAAAGCTCACACAAACTTGAAGTAAACATAAAAATTACCAAAATGTTGCGTCTTTATTTTGGTTGATATTTTTAACAAATTCTTTTTTGACAGCAATCGAATCATAGCCCTCTTACTACTTTTACTTATTTTTGACACATGTTCAATTTTGTATTTTAAACTTAAAGACTTGTAAAAAGAAAAAGCAATTATTTTATTAAAATCTAAGATTTTCAAAAAGATTCCCTATTAATAAAATTTAGACAAAAAAACACACAAATTTGACACCAACATAAAGTTCTATTTACTTAATAAATACTTTTTTGACAACCACTTTAAAGTGGTCCATCACTTTTTTGTCGATGACTTCTTACAAACATTTAATTTCGACTTTAAAACAGCAGAAATTGGTAAAAGAAAAACTTTTCGCAATTGAAATCTAAAACTTTTAAAAAGACTCCTTCATTAAAAAAGTTAAGAAGTTAAAACTCACCCTTAAATTACTTTTAACTAAGATCCGTTTACAAATCGATCTGCTTAAAAACAAGAAATTACAATCTAACGATTAAAAAAATTGCCATTACCCAAGTAATGACTTAAACACGGCCACTAATAAAAAAAATTCGCTTAACTCGATACTCAGAAAAAAAACACTAAATTTATACAAACACTTCGCACTTTATTTATTCTTTGAATTAGCAATCCATCAAATTACCAAATGATTCAGAAAACGAGGATAAACATTTGCTTTAATTCACAATAGTAACATTAAATCCCGCCACAAATTTTTACACTACCATCACACCTGATGATGAAGATACATAGGTTTTTCTTTCGTTCGTTTTGCGCTAACAATCTTGCAAAGCTTTTATAATAATAAAGTTTGTCCGATTGTTGATTGTAGGTACGTTCGCATAACCGGCTCGATGGGAACTAATCTGCTTCTGATGGTTGAGTTGCATTTGTTCGCCGCCACCGTCCGCTGCCGTACCGTACATCAATGGCTATAACCGATGACGATGACAAACATCATCGATCGGAAAACCAACAAGTCTCAGCAACTAGGTGTGTATGTTAACAAATCATTGCATGCAACCGCAATGAGCTTACACCACCCGTTTAAACGTCCCGCGCTAGTCCGCCGGACATCGCAAAATCAATTTTTCCATTCCTCAAATTGTTTTGTAATTAAATTCTGATCATGCCGCTCTCATCAAGTCGAGCGATCGGTTAAAAGTTGGTTGCGCCTTAGAATACAAAGAAATTAAGAAAGTGTATTCAAAAAACAAATAAAAACTCAAGACCGCCCCCTGCATAATTCATTACTACAATTTTGGGGCATAAAATGTGAACTGAACCGTAACGCTCTTGTGTTATTGACTTTTGGGAGGATAAAAATTAGTTATTTTTTTTTTAGCATAGAGTTGTTAATTTGCCCAAACTACATTACGAAATCAAAAATTCGTCGTAACTAACGGTCGTATTCACTTAGAATTTGAATTGATAGTTGAGGTTAAGACGAAATCACCATAATGTATTTAGCGGAAGAGCTTGAAGTTTATTTTATGTAGAGCAGATCAATGGTCGTATGAGATTACATAATGCTGACACAGCAGAGGTAACGATCTGAAATCAAATCAGCAGCAGAATGTATAGCGAAAAATAGTGCGTATACGCCCCAGTGAACGACATGCAACTTACAGTGTATCGTGATTTGTAAACACGCGCGCAATGGATACAAGCGCGCACACAGCAGGACCGATTGTAAATTGTTTTGTCAGGTTGTTGTGTTTATTTCAATTGGATTATTATCAATTTAATGACATATTCAGATTTGATAAAATAATAAATTAAACAAAAAAAACAAATTGAATTCCCTGTTAAAAAAATGTTCTGCGGAACAGATTAATTCATAGTTTAATGAGTTCAACAGGAATGTTGCACAAGGAGAGATTGAATACATTGATAACATAAAAACATTAAATTAAGTTTTTTTTAGGGGGAAAGCGGAGAAATATATTAAAAATATTTGTATCAAAAGTAAAATAAAACTCTTTGGTTCCCTTTAAATTAATGTTATATTATTTTACTAGCTGACCCGGCCACGCGTTGCTGTGGCTAACGTTTTTTTTCATACAACATTGTTGTAAACTATTTAAGGGGGAAGATAAGAGAACATCAGACATGAACATTACCATGCTCTTTAACATAGATGCCATTTGTAAAAAAAAGAGGCTGGGATGCGACCCACACTGATAACTTCCCATCCCGTCTATCGATTTGTCTTGCTTCAAAGTTTGTAGGCTTTCGTGTTGGGTTAAAAAAGTTGTCAGTTGAATTGTTCTTAAAAAAATTCAAATTACCAACAATATTTTTCATATAAGGAAATAGTTTAGTTTGAAAATCTAGTTTTGTTAAATACATTTTTAGTCGAAAACAAATTTTTACCAATTTTAGTAGCTTTTCTTAAATTTTTTTATTTCTTATATATATAAACAAATCCAAATTGGATGAATCAAATTAATTTGAGAGATATCGAGAACCGAACATCAATTTTTACCAAATTTTCGTACTATTTTTTGTAGATTTTATTTTTTTATGAAAAAACGGACTGTTGGATTTTTACAAAAAAAAGTACTACCTAAATATCGAAAACAATATTTTATGTGAAATAAAAAAAGTTTGAAGAAATTACTTTTAATTTTTGAAAAGCTATTTGAGTCGAAAGTAAATTTTTACCAAGTTTTAGTATTGTTTTTTTGTAAGGTTTTTATTTTTTTTTTTTAAACTGTCAATTCAATTTTTCTCAAAATTTTACTGAATGTTGACAACAATATTTTTTAAAAGATAAAAGTAGATTACAGCCAATATCTTAAAGTTTTGAAAAGATATTTGAGCCGAAAATCAATTTTTACCAACTTTTATTAATTTTTTTGTTTAGGTTTTTATTTTTTGTAAAAAAACTGTCAATTCGATTTTTCTCAAAATTTTACCAGATGTTAAAAACGTTATTTTCCGTTGCACAAAATTGTTTTGTAGATAAAATCATTTTGTATTCGTAAAATTTTCGAAGTGACAAATTTTTTTTTCAGTTTTTTTGATTTATAAAAAAAACGTTGAATGGATTTTTTTCAAAAAAATATACTTGTTTTGTATCACGTTACAATATATTATATAAAATTTAATTCAAGTCTCTAGCGTTTTTGGTTCGTGAGATATTTAGGGTTAACCAAAATTTTCATCTTTTTTTTAAACTGCTATGGTAAAAAAAACCACCCACGCAATTTTCTTGAGAGCCCTTTCTGCATCTTTTTGCCTTATTATCTGTATAACAAAATTTATTTGAAGTCGATAGCTCTTCTGGTTCTTGAGCTATGGACGACGAAAAAAACGTCGCGAACGTACGGACGTACGAACGGACGTACACACGCACGCACAGATGTACTTCTAAAAATCTTTTATTTCGACTCTAGGGGCCTTGAAACGTCGAGAAATGTCAAAATTTTCAATTTGACAAATCGGACCGATTACAATAACTTCCTATGGGAAGTTAAAAAACATGGTGACCTTCATGACTAGTTTTCTACTACTGTTATCCTTTATTACAATGAAATTATTATTTCCGAACTTAGACCAAAAAGTTAAAGATGGTATAAACATTAGTGGTTTGGGGTTTGAAGGCGAAATACTTTGAACTCAATTGATCAAAATTTTCGTACAGCAAAATTCAATACAAAAGAATTATTATTATTTTTATTCAAATTTGTAACAAACAAGTATATTACAAAGTTTTTAGTAAATAACATGTGACAGTTAAACTTATAAATGAGGTAGGTTGGGCGGATCGTTTAAAATCTTCTAAAAATAATATTAATTATTTTGAATTATAAATCCTTTTTATTTCAATAATTATATTTAGCACTAATCGGTGCACAATATTTTTATTTAACCTGTCTTTGGCTTACACAAATATTTTTGACGGTTTTCCTACACGTGAACATGCAACATACAGCTGCCCATGAGAAAAACCAAATCTAGACCACAAATGGGCATTGTTTGGCCATGAGACTTATTTATAGACGAATTGGAAACTGTAACCTCCTGAAGGGTATGGTAGAATTTGACGGTGCCATTTGAATACGTGGCAACAGGACCACTATTCCTTTAAACTTTTGTCGAAGATTATGTGGTGACATTCCAGGTATATCTAGTATGAATTTAATTTATACTTCATTTCAGAAACACGTGAAAAAGTAAAATTCACTGTATTTCGTTTGCTATAAAACAAATTTAACATGTACTTCCTCAGCAACATGTGGTGGTTATGCTTTTAAATTGTAACTTATATGAAACGTTTGCAAATTTGACATAACGCCATCTATTGAAGACTTACTCAATCCACTCAACAGATGTCGCAATCTGTTAGGAGCTAACAGATAATTGTGACTGTTGAATTAATAATAGACAAATCATTTGCAATAAAATAATATTGAGATCATAAATTGAGATTCAAGCTATCCTATCTTTCAAGTTGAATCAAACTGCATACGGAGTACAAATTTGATTAAAATCGGTTAAGTAGTTTAGGAGTCCATCGCGGACGAACATCGTGAAACGTAATTTATATACATATATTAAGATAACAAACATTTTTTTTTTGAAAATTCCTGCCCTGAATAAAAATAAACTAAGGATACTTGTTGTATTTTTCAATTGAGAATAAATCAAAAAGATATCAAAGTGTCAACTAAAGACAAATGCATTTGTAAAATATGTTTTCTTTTTCCTTCAAACCAAGGTTAAGGTTGAAAGTACATAATTTAATCAATAATAAATTGTTTTTCAAATGAAACTTGTTCTCTTTGATCAGTTTTTTTCTTATGACTCACAACCTTATAAGAAAAAAAGAACTTGAATTCTCCAATAGATAAACTATATCAATTCACACTTTTAAGTAACAATTTGTTAAGAATATGAATTAATAAATAGTTGTATAAACATTGAACGCGCAAGATGTCATAACTTTTTTTTTACAGTTTTAATTATAAGTTTAATGTGCATGATGTGGAGTAATTCAAGTTATAATAAATAGTATAATGTACTTATACAACTTTTCCAATCAAGATGTTGTTTTTAATATATATCCGATTTTCCTGTCATAGTCTTATGTAGCGTAGAACAATATTTTAATGTGAGTATTTGTAAACTTGCCGTATATGTTAAGATAATAATAATAATTATTGAGATTAATTATGACAAGTCGTTCCTTATAACTGACAAGAGAAAATTGGAGTGACCAAAGGTTCTTAAAATGACTCTTGGCTATGTTATGCATTTATTAATCTTTTTAGAAAAAGGCGCTGATAACTTTCAATGGGAGGTTTAAATTATTTGTGTTTGTCAATCAAATTTTTATTTTAAGAACTTGGTAAAGTAAAGAATTTATAATTAAAGCTTAAGCTGTTTTCTTTTGCTATGCCCTAGCCATTAAAACAATTTATTGATAATAATATCAACATGTGCAGAAAAGACTTTGAAATTAATTCAGATTGTGCTTTTTGCTAAAACAATTTCAAAATAAATTTTAGAAAAACTGAACAATTTTAATTTTCAGTTTAAATTTTTTCACAACAAGAAATGATATTACTTTAATACCACGAAGAAATACGACTTTTAAACCTGTCAATTTTTTTAGCAACATTTCGTGCCGTGAAATAAACCAATCGAAATAATACCAACTTTCAAAAATGATATTGCCTTTAATTTTACAACTATCTAGCTATCAGTAAAATCCATCAGTAAACTTTTTTGTTTTTAGTTTTTGAACGTGTTACAGATTTATTTCTGACAAAAGATTGATGCAATAAGATGAATCCTATATTCAAGTATTTTTTTTAAAAAGAAACAATGCATTTAAAGTTTTATTTAATTTAAAAATCCATTTTAATTTTTTTAATGATGAAATTTCATTTTACTGAACAGCTTACTGCCAAAAGCCAAAAAAATTCCATATCGTTTTACTGTTGGTGTTCCAATTTTGTACTGTTCCGATCACATCATTTAAAATTTTACTGATGAAAGCAACAGTAAAACAAATTGTTTGAGGCGCGAAGCCTCAAAGTGACATTTAATTTAATGACGTAAATTGACTGATTGCTATAAACGCTCATCAGTAAAACATTTCAGATTCCTCCTGTTTCAAATTTTACTGATGGATTTCACTGATAGCTATAACCGGCCCCTAAAAGTCGATATCTTCGATTAATTCTAAAGACATGCAGAACGATAAAAGATATCCCGAATGAACTGCCTCCATGCTATGAACTTCCATTGGGAATAAATACATTCAACATTATGTTATGAAATTTGATCTCAAGTGTTCTGAAAAAATATCTGAATTAACTTTTTGATAAAAACAAAGTCTTTTCTGTTAAATAAGCTGTAAATTTTGTTCATATTTAGAGTTATTTTACTCCAGTTTAACCGCGAATTAAATACAGACAAGTAGTAAATTAACGATGATTTTTGAAAGGTGAAGTCATTTTAAATTATAGAGTGAACTTTTGAGGTTTCTATATTTGCGTTCGAAAGTAAATATGTTCATGAGTTAGGAATAGCATTTTACTGTTTAAAATAATTTATATTCATCAGATATTAACATTAAAACGTGTAGAAAAGATTTTTAATAAAATTCTTTAAGTTTTTATTGAAACATTTTATTGAAAAAAGTAGTATAAAATAACGTTGATAAAAGTATTATTTTGTCTAAAGTTTGAACTACCATTAAGAGTCGTTGTTTTTGAAGAGGCGTTTGTGTTATGAGTGTTGAGTTTTTCATAAAATAACTAAAGAAAATCGTATTTTTTCAAACTTTGATTGACTAATTTAAAAAATTTAAATTATAAAATATTAGTCCATATCATTACTCAAGTTATCCCATAAATGGTTAAAAAACAAACGTTTTTTAAGTATACGAAACTGCGTGAACTATAAATTACAAATCAAATTTCATGATCTTTTATTTTGAAACGAATTTACAAATTTTTTTGAGGATTAAATTTTTCCAAAAATAAAATCAAACTTTGAGGACGTCATTCTTTATAGTAGGTACAGAATTATTATAATGGTAAAATTATTGCTTGTGAGTTAAATATTTGAGTTAATAATAATTTATTTTTTCAGGTTTTTCAAAAAATCTTTATAGTCTTTTTTACTTGCGACATATAGGAACTATATGGCAAGTTTTGCATTCGTGCAAAATTTCGAACTCGAGATTTTAATCAAACATGATATTACGATGGTAGAGATGTCGAAAAAAGTGGGTCCCGCGATTCCGTCCGGTCAATTTTGTCTGTCTGTCCACGCTCCTACAGCCTAAACCATTGGGTCGATTGAGTTCAAACTTGGAAGTTAAGGTTTTGAGCAGATTTGCGTTAGGCGTTTTTTTCATTTTTTTTTAAGATCAAAACTAACAGTGGCCCCCATACAATTTTTTTGGTCAAAAAACGAAAATTCAAATTTTCTCAAAAACAAACCGATAGATTTTTTTTAAATTTTCTCTAAAATTTTATTTTTTAACTTGGCTTCTTTTAATAAGAAAAACATATTTTTGTATTGCTCAGGAAAGGTACCGCTAATAGAACCGTTTTTTTGTTTTTTAATTTTCTCAGCAACTTTTGAACCGATTTCAATAATTTTTTTTTCTGAACGAGCTCTTATATTGCCTAACAATATTTGATTATCAAAAGTGCAATTTTTTATTGTTTGGATTTTTAAAAAAATATTGAAATTTTTTTTTTCAAAATTCTATATCTCAAAAACGGGCGAACATTTTTTTACGAAATTGAAATATAGAGCGTATATTTACAATCACTAAACAACTGCATACCAAAAATATTTTTAGAACAAAATTGAAAAATTTTATATATAAAAAATTAATTTAAAAAAAAACCGCTCTAACGATTTTCAAAAAAAAAATTTGAAAAATCAAGGGTTTTTTGATTTATAAAATGGCATTTAAATTTTTGAAGACAAACTTATTTTTCAGGTAAAATTTTGAATCTTAAATTAGTTTTTTTTTTTAAATTATTTTAACTGTATTAAATGTAACCCCCTCCCAAAAAATTGAAAAATAGAGGTTTTTTCGACAAATCAAATGGCATATATGTATATCTTTGAAGACAAACTTATTTTACAGGTTTATTTTTAAATATTATATAGATACTTTTTTAAACAGACTCTTTGCATACAGGAGCAAGTTCGTGCGACCCAGTCGTGCACTTTATTTTTAATTCCGAATATATTATTAATTTAACAATAGTCCCCAAGGTTTTATTTCTGGAATTTTTTTTTTGATTAATTTTTAAGGCTTTAACTCAAATCCCACTCCAAGATTACTGTATTACTTCAGAATTTTGAGATATTTGTTTTTAAAATTCTAGGAAAAAAAACACACATATTGAGACTTTTTAAATTTCTGAAGTTATTTTTCTTTCAATGAAATTCTCGATGATTTTTTTAAATACTCAGTTTAAAAATGTATAGTCTTTCATAAAATTTTCGAAAAGTCTTTATAAGTTGTTAGATTTTATTTGTCTCACCTAAATCTTAAAGAAACGTTAAACCATTTACTCTAATCGGTTTTGAACAGACAAAATTAAAACGGTTCAAGTAAGTTTTGTTTTTGTAACGAATTTGAATTTGTCTTAAAAATTTTAAAATTACCAACAATATTTTGCATATGATGAAATAGTTTGCTTTCAAAATCTATTTTTGTTAACGAGATTTTTAGTCGAAAACCAATTTTTACAAATTTTAGTAGTAAACAAATATAAATGGGATGAATGAAATTAATTTGAAGTCAATTATCTTCTATTGTTCACGAGATATCAAGAACCGAACATCAATTTTTAACAAATTTGCGTACTATTTTTTGTAGATTTTATTTTTTTATGAAAAAACGGACTGTTGGACTATTATAAAAAATTTACTAAATATCGAAAACAATATTTATTGTGAGATAAAATAAGTTTGAAGCCAATATTTTTAATTTTTGAAAAGATATTTGAGCCGAAAGTAAATTTTTACCAAGTTTTAGTATTGTTGTTTTAGGTTTTAATTTTTGTAAGAAAACTGTCAATTCGACTTTTCTCAAAATTTGACTGAATTTGGACAACAATATTTCTTATAAAACAAAATTAGTTTAAAGCCAATATCTCAAATTTTTTAAGAGATATTTATGTCGAAAATCAATTTTTACCAACTTTTATACATTTTTTTTAGGTTTATATTTTTTGTAAAAAAAATTGTCAATTCGATTTTCTCAAAATTTTACCAGATGAAAATCATTCCTTGTTCGTAAAATTTTCAAAGTGACAAATATTTTTTTTCAGTTTTTTTTTTTGATTTATAAAAAAACCGTTAGTTGGAATTTTTTCCAAAAATATATTTGTTTGGAAAAATTTTGAGAAATTAGTCTTTTAAAAAGTTTTTTTTTGTGAGCAATGTTATATTACATATCAAAATTTAAAAACATTTTTCCTTCTAACTTTTGTATCGCGTCATTTTGAACATAATAGTTTTAATTTCAGTTAGATATGTATGTAAATATCAGTTATTTTTTCATTCCAAGGGGTAGGGTAGGGGTTAGGTATTTAACCTAGGCACACAAATTCCTTGAATTATGGTTGATAACCAAACAGGACCTTATACCCCATGACTCATGGATAATGAACTATCTAAACGAAGCACACAATTCATTTGTATTTACATAATTGTCGTATTCATTAATTATTTTTTATAACTAAACGAATAAAATGCATGCCTAACTCCAAACACATTCAAGTATATAAGATCATTATTATTACTTACTAGGCGACTAACCAGTTACTCAACCATAATTTAAATAGATTATTTTAATAAGCCGATAATTATCTTTGTTATGCTATAAAAAAAACACAAAATTAAATCCGTTCATCTATTAAAATAGAACTATGATTTTTATTCAATAAACAGCTAGTTTATTGAATAGAAACACGCACTTGAGACGTAAATGTGCATCATATTATATACATTATGTATATGATTTATCATACCAACTAAGATTATGTGAATCAAGTAATTATGTTAATGAGTTTAATGAACATTATTCTCCGTAACGCAGTAGGTAAGTTAATGAATCTTCAATTATAATAAGAAGATATAACAGAATTATGATTCAACTGACCAAACATTTTGATTTTGCTTTTTTCTTATGCTACATTAAGTCAGTATTCGAACAAAGTCAAAATCAAATTAACCACAAAATAATAATTGCAGCTGAAGCTAGATTCAATAGAAGTTGTTAAGCTTAAACACAAAAGCTATAGATATTCATCAAGCCTTCACAAGATCAAACAACTACTTCTAAAATAATGCCTAAAATTGTATTTTTACTTTCCTGACTTGGTTAAATGCAATAATAACCTATAACATGCCATAAGACTCAGGTCAACATTATGTGTTGTCTTAAAGCACACAAGGAACTACTCAAATTTTGCCTTGAAGTCAAATTCAAATATAAGTTTTTTTTTTTTTTGAAAAAATATATGTAGATATGATAAAATCAACAAAGTATATTTGGATTTATTTCCCTATTGAATTTTAGAGAGACAAGCCAAACAAATTCAACTTCCATGGTTTATGAATAAAATAAAATTCTGCTTTTGTATGTTCCGATTTCTAACTACAAAATTAAATTCCATCCATGATTTCAAAACTTCTTGCACGTTCGAATTTCTTATACCTTTATAAATTTCATATAGATATGTTTATATACATATGTATGTAGTTACCTAATATTTATATTATGTAGTCAAATGAACCGTAAACTGTAATCAGTGCTCTGATTTGTTTTTAGTCTAAATATTCCTTAGTACGAGTAATTCCAATTAAACTGACTAATATTCACTTAAGATCGACTAAAACAAGAAAACCGTATTAACTGCAAAATGTTCTTACTTCACTAATATGGCTACTTTTAATGTTTTAGCCAAGTACCTTACCTACCAGAAAATATATCTCAACGTTATCGTTACCAATCGTCGTCGTCTACGTCGCTGGCTCGTGTTCGTCAACAACGCCGCCGCCGACGGACACCGCACTGCGACCGTACACACGTTCAATTTTCTATAGGGGTTTGTCTGCACAACCTTGAGACAGCTTGGGTGATTGCCAACAAAAGTTGGTTACACACTTACCTACCAACATAAATACACATCATATCTTTGTACATATATAAACATGGAGCTATTATCTTTTGAATCATTAGACCATAACCAAAAAGTCGATTGGTGGGTGCATTGCACCAAACCAAAAGACCAAAACTAAACCATGTGGCAAAAGATTGCAAAACGCTCAATACAACAAAACAAAAAAAACTTTAAAAAACGCATGCGAACCATGTTGATTCAGCTGTCCAAAACGAAACGCCCCGGGTTGGTCCAAGCTCCATCAAGAACTTACTCTGAAAGTTCATAAAAATGACCAATGTACTGCGGCGTACATTAAAAGCGCTAATAAACATATCGATTCGATTCCAAAACAACTTGGTCTTCCAATGACCATGGATGGCATTTTGTGTTTATTTTTTAAAACATACATAATTTTAGAGTACGTATGATAGTGAGTAATTTTTAGTTAATCTAAAGGTAAGTTATTGGCTTAATAAAAAATATAGTATGTATAACTCCTAATTTGAACAATAAAGTGATTTTCAATAAGGGGTTTCTTTTTTTTAAAGCTATTAAGTTACAAGATCTCTTGTTGAAAATAAATGTTTTTCATGTCAATACGTTTTAGTTCCGGCCATTCAAAATCATTATAGCTCGGTAGACAATCCATCACAGTAACAATTACAACTGCCTCATTTTCTAAAAAGTACGTTTTAATGAAATGTCCAGCTCAAAAATCTCTTCCCATAATAATACTTTGACAATTTAGATTAATTTAAGTTGCCTTCGAGGTGAAGACAATTTTTTGATAAAAATCTGGATAATTTTGATGCATTTTTAGGGCCCAATCAGCGAAGATAAGAAATATCTGATGATCGACGGGCTTTTAATTTGTGTATAAACTGAAATTTAGTTTTGTGATCTGTGACTGCAAAATTTGTTCAATATTTTTGTAGAAAATGCAGTGTTAAAGAGTGTTTCATTACCCGTGTTTTGTTGGCAAATCTATCCATAGTATAGTAGAATTTTACACGAATAACAAAAACAAAATATCCATAGTATGAATAACACCGATAAAAGTTAGAGTAGAATCTTACTATTGATAGGTTTTTGACATTTATACGAGCCTCGAATGGATCTTATGTGATTTCGTTCTCAAATGTTGGTACGATTGTATTGCATTTGTATCTCGATGGCTTTGTTCGTTGAGTAGTTGTGCATTTGGAACCATGTGTGTTTTCCATTTGGGAAAAAATCAATCTATTACTGTTGATATTATTTAGTTTTGTTAGTGAAAATGGACTAACTGGGCTTATTTTGCAAGAGAAAACAATAGAAAAGATATTTATGTTTTGCTATGTTTGCACCAAAGGTTTATCTCAGTTTCTTTTGGTGTTTCCATCGCACAAGAAGATTTAAAAATGATTTAGTTTGACAGCACTTTCTAAAATGCAAATGGTGTTTCGATGTTTCTTATGAAGTGCAAGTGAGATGGTTTGATTCGTGTTAAACAATGAAAAACTGAATAGTTCAGCACCATATAGGAATATACTACCTACTACATGTGAAATTTTTTTTTAATTTGATTAAAACAAAACTATATTTTTTGTACAAAAACATGCAAATAAACAGACCATAACGCATTATCTGTAAAACCAACTCCTCCACACAAGTTTTTCTTCACAAATTTCCGATCCCCGACCGGAATCGAGCAATTCAAGCTCATTTCAACTCGATTCAGGTATATAAAGAATTTGGGCGAGCTTCAAGCTCGCTTCAACACCACATGTTAATGTAGTATAGTCTACAAACAAACCCCCTTCTTGAAGTTTTTATTTCATGTCAAATTGTTGACGATTTTATGTCAAAATTGACGTATTTTCTTGATTTTGATAGTCAACTATCAAAAATTAGCCCTGGTCTGAATTTCGCTATTTTTTTTTTGAATTTTTTGATAAATTATTCTGGAAAATATTCAGTTGTATCAACTTTCAAATATAAAAACCGGACTACTGCGGATCGTTTTGTTGGCAATTTCTCACTTTACTATATATGGAATGCGAACAAAACGCACTTATTGTATATTTGGTTATAATGTGATTTCTACTTGTCAAATGTCAAAAATGACACATTTTGACAACTGTCCACTATTAGACCATTAAATTGAAACCTTTTATTGAAAAACCCTTTATAATATTTGTCTGAAAACCGTTAAGATTTACGATATTGCAATGTTTTGTCGTGTTTGTCATTAAGACAGCAGCTTTTTAATTTTTTGACAGCTTTTAAATGACATTTAGTAACCATAAAGACATTTGTTAAACGTCATCACTTAAAAGTAAGAATAGTTTTGCTTTTCAGGGATTCACAAATTCTTTATTGTGAACAATTTTTTGACATTAATAACATTTCGCACATATTGTAGAAGGTTTTTGAACTTGTAATTTCATTGATCTTATGCATGCGACTAATACATGAATTTGAATTTAACTTAGTAAACATTTCGAGACTGCCTACTTGCCAATGGGAACCAAAACACCGGTTTTTAATTTTTTTTTTTTTGAAGAAACAAAATGATTTCAGTTAAATTATTTTTTAATAATTTATTTTTTTCTTATATCCAACCAGATAACATGTTTTGTGGACTTTGATTGAGAGCTTAGGTTATACTGATTGTGATTATCCAAGAGTTGAATTTGATATTAATATTTATTAGGAATTTATGCGATAGCTTGTCGTCAAAAGCTTGTAAAAAGTCATGTTTAAAATAAATCATATCGGTGATGGTGTTTTTTATTTAATTGAATAGTTTACATAAAATCTATAAATGCACTACTGCTTATAGTTTTGATTAGAAAAAATAAAACAAATGTACGAGTATGTAGATAATGTTATTACAAAACGACTTTTAATTTTTTTTGGTTTTTATACTTGTTTTTGAGATTATATGACTCACTTACATAATTTGATCGAGAATTTCATAAAATTTTTGTTTTTGGATTACAACAAAAAAAATAATGTATTAAGCACTTTTATAAAAATATTATTCAAGTAAATAATAAGGGTGTAGGGAACCTTAGATGAGAAATAGTTCCACAACTAAACCAGAAAGAAATAAGTTATTTTTCATTGCGAGTGAAATTATTTCCTACTAGCGGCCCGTACCGGCTTCGCATGGGTAGACATACATAGGTACAGATATTTAAGTTATAAGCATGCTAATTAAAACGACCATGAATCACTAAATTAGAAAACACTTTTTTGTCCTATCATTAATACTCTTCGCAGCGTATGCGATGAAAGACGTTACATACAAAAATACAAATCCTTCCTCTTTATAATATTAGTGTAGATGTGAAGGTTGTGCCCGTGAAGTTATTTACTTGCACCAATAATACTGTCCAACAAAATAATATCTTATAAAAAGATTTTGTTGTCCTAAATTGAAATCTCACATTATAATTTTTCTATAAGGTCTGATTTTTTAAATATACCTCTTCTAAAATTAAATGTAAAAGAAAAATATAATATAAACGATATTTTTAAGGCTAGTGTTGAACACAAAATAGTTCTTAACAAAATATTGATGACAATTTTGCACAGTACAAATCTATATGTTTAAAATACACTTTAAATCATTTTGGCATCTAAAATAGTTTTCGAAAATTCTATCTCTAAAGTCTTATATTTCATTCTATATGAAGTTTTGAAATATCTTGAATGTTATGCATTCACTGCTTTGAAAAATACGCTTTAGGGTTTAATTTTGTTGCTGATTCTGAAACCGACCTTTGATTATATAGCTGTATGCTTATCAAATTTTTAAAAATATTCTTTTTCAACATAATTTTCATATCTTTTTAAATATTTTTCAAAATTTTGACGTAATAACCTTGTTTATACGTTGAATTCGTTATAAACAATTATTATACGTGCAAACAATTATTTTGACATCGTTATGCATTTTTCTGCTAAAAATGGTTTCAACCTAAATGCTGGAGCATTCCCCTGAGGTTTATGTAGAACAGTTGGAGCCTAACAACTATTGAGGATTTTTTTAAAGTAAATAAGATATTAGTAGTACCCTTGGCATGATGGTTAGTGCGTAGGACCTGCCTGTGCCACCTACATTTTTTTTGTGGGTACTGCCTCTTGCGAGGAATTGACAAGTCCTATAATAGTATTTATTGTCATGAAAAGTGCTTAAATAAAGATAAAAGGCTTTTAGAGAGATGTCTGTGCGTGCGTGCGTGTGTACGTACGTTCGTACGTCCGTACATTCGCGAAGTTTTTTTCGTCATCCATAGCTCAAGAACCAGTAGAGATATCGACTTCAAATAAATTTTGTTATATAAATAATAATGCAGAAAGATGCAGAAAGGACTTTTAAAAGAAATTGCGTAGGTGATTTTTTTACCATAACAATTTTAAAAATATCTCACGAACCAATAACGCTAGAGACTTGAATTAAATTTTATATTCATATTGTGACGTGATACCAAACAAATATATTTTTGGAAAAAATTTAAATTAACGTTTTTTTTTATAATTTAAAAAAACTGAAAAAAAAATTGTCACCTATCGATAAATTAACGAACAAAGATTGATTGTTTCTCCAAAATAATTGTGTGCAACGATAAATAATGTTTTGGACATTTGGTAAAATTTTGAGAAAAATCGAATTGACAGTTTTTTTTTATAAAAATAAAAACCTAAAAAAACATTACTCAAAGTTGAAAAAATTGACTTTCGACTCAAATATCTTTTAAAAATTTGAGATTTTGTCTTCAAACTAATTTTATCGTATAAGAAATATTGTTATCAAAATTCAGTAAAATTTTGAGAAAAATCGAATAGACAGTTTTTTTTACAAAAAATACAAACCTAAAAAAGAATTACTAAAAGTTGGTAAAAATTGATTTTCGACTTAAATATCTTTTCAAAAATTTGATATAGGTATTGGCTTTAAACTAATTTTATTTAAAAAAAAATATTGTTTTCAGTAAAATTTTGAAAAAAATCGAATTGACAGTTTTCTTACAAAAAATAAAAACGTAAAAAAACAATACTTACTTACTTACTTAAGGTGGCGCTAAGTAAGTAAGTAAGTATTGTTTTTTTAGGTTTTTATTTTTTGTAAGAAAACTGTCAATTCGATTTTTTTCAAAAAAACAATACTAAAAAATTTAATCTCGACTCAAATATCTTTTCAAAAATAAAAAGTATTGGCTTCAAACTTATTTTATCTCACAGAAAATATTGTTTTCGACACTCAGTAAATCTTTATAAAAATCATATTTTTTTCATAAAAAAATAAAATCTACAAAAAACAGTACGCAAATTTCGTAAAAATTGATGTTCGGTTCTCGATATCTCGTGAACAATAGAAGCAGGCCCGTCGAGAGGGGGGGGAAAGGGGGGGAAACCCCCCGGGCGCGGGATTTTCTAGGGGCCCGTAAAATTAAAAGCAATGAGGAGAGTGTTTTTTTTTAATATAGGTAGTCTGAATTCATCATCAACATACCTATTCCCACTTAATTTAAGGGGCCCGAAAATTTAAAATCATTCATGCTTTCGCAATCGGGCCCCTGTTTGCATGTTATCTACCAATCTTTCAGTCACAAGCTTGCTGACCTGGGCCCCTGATTATTATTGGCGTACATTTTTGTTTATATTTAATGAAAAATTGGGCAATTTTGAACTATTGAAAGAAAGTTATAATAAATTGTTTCGCTTTTCTTTTTTAATTTAACGTAAATTTCAAATTTGTTTTATTTTGAAAATTTTTAAAATCAAAATAAGGGGCCCGGCAACTTAAAACAAAACACAAATATTTATTTCGGTTTCTGTTTTATAAAGTTTCTTTTCTTCTATTTTTGTTTCTGCTGGGAACGAAATTTTTGATTCGGTTTCGGGGGACCGGAAAATCCCACGCAAACGTTTTTCAATTGTGGTTTCCGTAATATTAATTAATTAATATTTTGAATAAATTGTTTACTGAAGATTCGAAGGATATCAAGTCACTTCAAAGTGTGTATATTAAACCAGCCATACAAAAATAGCAAGGAATTCTATATATAATAATATTGGACACCATTTTCTTGCTTGGCGAAAGGGAACTAGCACTACGAGGCGATAGCAATCTTATTGGAGAGCCAAATAATGGACATTTTTTGTTTAGCAGCAGTGCTCAACGTTGGGAAATTCTTAAGAAAAATGTGCCCGGATCCCTTCACAAACTTTCCAATACAAGATGGTCAGCTAGAATTGAGGCAGTGAAACCATTTGCAAATCATCTGAAAAACCTTAGAACATCATTAGAAGCCTTAAGTGATATTAATTTAACTGCTGAAGCTCGAAGAGATGTAAATGACATTTTAAAATAATTATATGCACAAATTTGAATGCGTCCTGATGTCTTTGATTTGGTGCAAGGTTCTTAGCGCTATAAATAAAGGAAGTTTCCTTCTTCGAGCCAGAAACAGTACTAATTGACGTTGAAATTCGAGATCTCGACAACTTGATCTTCATTTGAACATTATTCAAAACGGATGAGATCAATTTGTATCTGAATGCAAAGCAGTTGCTACTGGATTGGGGGATGTTCCAGAATCGTTTCCATCGAACCGAAAAAGGCAATTAAAGAGACATTTTGAAGAAAACCGAGGAGCTGGAAAGCAAATAGAAACAGACGAAGAAATAAATTTCAAGAGAAACACCTTTTACGTCATAGTTGATTCAATTATATCTGGAATTTCTCGTCGGTTCGATACGATGAAAAATTTGAATGCTACATTTTCATTATTATGACAGTTTTCAACAATGGACGAACTTGAGATTAAAAACTCTGCTACAAGGTTCATCCAAAAGTATAACTCGCATATGTCTCAAGGGTTTAAAGAAGAAATAATTCATCTGAAACACATTTATGAAGCCAATTTTGAAGCAGAACTTCCGCCAATGAGTTTGCTCAATGCTATTTATTCCCAGAACTTGGAGACGATTTTCCCCAACATTTGTGTTGCTCTCCGTGTGTTTTCCACCATACCTGTAACCGTAGCTAGTGCCGAACGTTCATTTAGCGTCCTTGCCAGAACAAAGAATTTTCATCATTCGTGCTCATCTTAAGATCGTGTTTCTGGACTTGCTACACTATGCATCGAAGCACCTTTGGCAAGGGAACTGAATTTCGACGCAATTATAAGTTATTTTGCTGCTCAGAAAGCTAGAAAAGCTCGTTTACCAAAAGAAAATATTTCATTGAATGCAAACTCACTCTAATAAAACATTGTAATAATATTTTAATATAAAGAAAAACAATAAAGAGTATTAAATGTAAAACTTTTAAAATACTTAGTTTTTTTTTAAAGACAAATTTCAAATACTTTTACTTCGCTCTATTTTATTTTCATAGTAGGTAATAGATCTTCATACTATTTTGTTTAATAGTTAATCGACCGTATTATCAGTTATTTACATGTCGTTGGCAATATCGAATTGAATGTATGATTCTGTTCCGATTCTGATCTAATCGCATGTAGAATTATTTTCTATCCATCCTCCATTTCAACTAAACTGGATGATACCCGTAAGATTGATTTGATGATTAACACTTTTTTCGGTTAATTTTTCAAACAAAAAATGATTATTTCCGTTAATTCCAACCAATTTCATACTATTCGTAATTGAAATTAGAACGTACCATATCAGTAGGCATGAACTTTTAAAAAAATGCTAAATATGCGGGGGGCCTGAGAGTTTTCCGTCCCGGGCCCGGAATTCCTCTCGACGGCCCTGAATAGAAGATATTGACTTCAAATTAATTTCATTCATCCAATTTGTATTTGTTTATACAAGAAATAAAAACTTTTAAGAAACGCTAATAAAATTGGTAAAAATTGGTTTTCGACTAAAATAGATTTTGAAATCAAACTATTTCATTATGTATAAAAAATATTGTTGGTTGTTTTTAAAGAATAATTAAACTGACAACTTTCTTTAACAAAACACGATAAGACAAATCGACAAACGGGATGGGAAGTTATCAGTGTGGGTCGCATTCTACCCTCTTTTTTATATTTAGCTCATTTGAAAGGGGGTTTGACTACCCTTGATATTATTTAAGATTAAACACATTCCTAGCAGCAAAAAGGAAGAATTTAAGAAGAGATATCGATGCACATTGCTATTAAAGTTTTGAATATTAAAATGGGAGAGAAAAAAAGAGCATTACACATTCTTGACGTGTAGCTGAAAAAATAATTCTTACACTTGACAGGACGCTTTGATCTCGAGACAAAACTTATGGTAATTCATGGAGGTGCAAGTAATACGGCAGAATTTTTTTGATGGGGAGGCACAAAGAATGTGTATATTCCATGTTCAGCAGGTACGAATTATTTCAGGCCCTTAACTTACAACATTTTTCTAGCATCTTAAAAATAATTGACTTTATGACTTTAAGTACTTAAAAAGTGAACCTCCATCATATCAAATTGCATCAATATTTCGTTAATCACACCATACAATCAAAATAATCATAAATCCTCAATATTGTCATTCACATCCCATTTATAATAATACATATTTTGTTTGAGATAAACCAAAAATTACCCAACTATTACCCACATTTTGATTGTTCCAGCTGATGCATATTAGATATACCTCGATCCCAGCTCCATCACCATAACCAGCATCAAAGCAAATGACAGCTTGAAACTCTTCCAAATACAACATCAGACAGGCGACAACAAACAACAACAATAACAATGACGACGAACGACGAACGACGAACGACGACTTCAACAGCATAAGCAACGGCTTCCCCATTCTCACTTTACGAAAAGGTATATTTGCAATTGTAGGTGTCAACTATAAAAGTTAAATAATCGAGAATTAATGCAAAATGCAAAATAGCTTGGATTTAGAGGACCAAAACTTTACGCGACTATATACGACTATATGTATCTATCTCTTCAAGCCTGCCAAACGCCTTCTTCTTTGCCAAAACTACATATCTGATGGATTAACGCCGAGCACAAAGGTATGCTATACCGGCCATGGAGCATTGTGCAGATTTTCTTATGGTGGTGCTAGTGGTGCTATTGTTCGGGGCAATTACGGAACGTGGGTGAACTGCCATACCATCAGCCATCACAACTGCAACACCAACCACATCAGCGAATGAATAGTAATTTAATGGAATGCAGAAGGTAGATTGACGGATTTAATGGCAAGATATAAGATGCAAAAATAGTCGTTGATATACATACATATAATACTTTCATTGTAATTTTCGAGGTTTTTATTTTTGCTGAAAGACTTCTTCTAGAGTGTCAAACAGAAACACTTACATTCGAGTGTATCCCTTTAACAATACTCGAAAACAGCTCACCTAATGAAGCTTTCATTTTGTAATTTGTGCATGATGATGAATTGATTTAATTGATGAACCGTATACTTTTGATAAATCGTAATTTAAGAAGATACTTTTGCAATATTCCTTAGCAGCAGCTGTCAAAAATATCCTTTCTTTTGTATGTTAAATATATTTTTAATAATTTAAATTTTATGGAAACATTTTTTTTAACATCTTTTGTTAAATTTTGAATGATGTTTTTATTGATATTTAAGTGAATGTATTACTCAAGAATAACAGATAAAAATGTAATTAATTCAGTCTTTTGTTAAAAGTACAAACATGATGTTTTTGAGTTTTAGCAGGTATTTTTGGAGAAATATGTTATGCGCTATGTATAATGCAAACAAAAAAATCAAAGTCAGAGGTCAGCGTGGATAAAGTCGACATGACATAAATATTAAAGTATGATGCCCTCATTCATCTGTCACGTTTTCTAAAGCAATCAACCGTAAACAAGAAAAATATCCATATGAGCAAGAGTATACAGTATTGGTATTTTCAAGGTTTAACATAAATGTACTGATGTACATGAAAGAAATGAGAAAATTTAAACATACATGCTAATTTTTACTATTCAACTGACATTATACATATGCTATCGATGATGATCGTAAGAGTATCTTATTTTAAATATACATATAATTAAATTATTATGAAACGTCATAAAGATATATAGCGGGTGGCCGTGACATAGTAGAGTCTTCATAAGTCAGAAGACATCATTTGTAATAAATGGAATATTTAATTGATTGGAAAAATTAAAAACGTAATGTATGTAATCGAGAAAAATTTACCGTCACAAATTTGAAATTAATATTTTAAGAACTATGGTAGTAAATGGTTTTATTTATTATCAATGTGATGATATTTAAAAAAATAAAGATTTATGCGTTTAAATGTTGTATTTTAATTATTATTTATCGCTCTACATTTCTCCTATAATAACTTGCATCATAAAGGTGACAAATATCACGATTCACGATGTTTTTTGTAATGTTTTATTATATTTTTGGGCCAAACCTTTATTTTGAACAATTTTAGCAATCCAACTTAAACTTTTTCTTTGAGAAATTTGCAAAAAAAAAGAGTTTTTAGCAATGGCCTGGTCAACATCTGTCTCAAAGAAATATTAGCCAATGAAGACGCTAACTGAAAAGCCGCGTTTTTGAGTTACCAAGACTCAAGTCTCATGTAGATTGTTGTGACGTCGTATTCATCAAAAAATAAGGTTCTACGCTGAAAAGAAAATGTCTTCATTGAAAATTAAACTTAAGGTGGTCATACACGACGGAGTCAATTGGCTTCGTGCCATTTTGACCCGATCCAAAAATATCTTAAAATTATGGCACTGGTGTGCAAAAAAACATGGCCGAAAAAATAAAAAGAGAATTTGTTTCCTTCTATTCTTGTATAAGATAGACTGAGGTAGTTAGATAGTTGTTAGGTGGCGAGATAAAATTGTGTAAGCAGACAGAACTACTTGGCACGAAGGAGCAGAGCCTTGGCTCGTTGGCTAGGGCTCGTTGATCTTTAATTTGCTGAAAATCCAAATGGATCGACAGAGCCAAACGGAGCCACTTCAGTTTTCCTACACATGGTCGATTTTGGATCGGCTCTGATCCCTTTTGATCGTGTATGGCTAGACTTAGGTCTTAATTGCTTTAAAACTCTTTTAACGAATACACGTCCTAGTCTGCGAAAGACCGAGTACCGGATGTACGAGTATACACCATTGAGAATAGTGTTGACAGATGTACCTTCGATAATATAGCCGCAATAGTTGGAAGGCATTTTGGGGTTCTTTTACTGTTTTCTATTGTAATCCAAAGATTTTAAAAATGTATACTAATCTAAAAAAATGGATAAATTCGTGGTTTCATTAATTAAAAAGTATTCAAAAAGATATTAATCCATAAATCGGAAGATCAGGTTGCAGTTTGATGGCAATATTAAAAATAGGCCCTAACAAAAACTGAAGGACTTCAAAAAGTATGTACATAATAGTTATACTGTGCTACAGCAAAAATGACCTCATAGATGTTGTAACTATGACTGTATGTGGATCATTTTATGATGTCTAAAAACTTTCAAAAAACCTTTGGAAACTTTTTTCCAAAAAATTGTTTAATGTACTTCTACATTCGACCGGTTAACAATATTTTATTTTTTGAAAAGAAGAACTTTTATCTTTTATACAATTATAAACTTTTTGGATCAACCTCTAAAATTAAGTATAATGACTTTGAATTGAATATAAACATTTTGTTTTGTTGTTTTTTGACAATGTCTTGAATTTTGAATTTTGTAACAACTATGATTTTGTAATTTTTTATAAATTCTGTGCACAAATCAGTGAAACCAACAAATTTAAAAACATTATTAAGCTTAAATATTTAAAAAACATAACACATGCATAAAAAAACAATGAAATTAACAACGGGTAGAATTTATTTTTTAGTAAAGTCTCAAAAATCTTGAAAAAATTGCCTACTAAACTTCAGTAAGCGTTTTCCACACCCCAACATCCACAAAGGAACTTGGAGATCTCCAGATCAATCTACCGTCAACCAGATTGACCATATTGCGATCGACGCCAGACACGCTTCCAGCATCATGGATGTCCGAACTTTCCGAGGAGCTAACATCGACTCGGACCACTACCTTGTTGTAGCCAAGGTAGCACTTCGGGTTTCCTGGCCCAAGGCAAAACAGGGAGATGCTGGGAGAAGGTACAACGTCGAACGGCTACAATCGCAAGAGATCGCCAACTCCTTCTCCGACCGAGTTACAAGTAACCTCTCTCGAAGTTCTGTGCCGCCAACACAATGTATAGAAAACCAGTGGCAACATTGCCAAGACGCAACCAGAGAAGCCGCCTCTGACATGCTGGGTTTCAAGCAACCACCAACAAGGAACCCCTGGTTTGATGAGGAATGTCGGCAGGCAAATGCAGCTAAACAACAGGCACGCAAAGCGGCGGCCGGCGCTGCATAAAAGGACAAGAGCTGCTCATGAGCTCTATGAACAGAAGAGGCGAGAGGAACACCGACTTCTCAGAAGGAAAAAGAGAGAGCATGAGAAGCGTGCGGTCGAAGATGTTGGGAGGTTTAAAAGCAGGAATGAAGTTCGAAAGTTTTATGAACAGGTGAAACGGAATTCACAAGTACATAAACCTAGAACCGAAGGCCGCAAAGACGAAAGTGGAAACATCATAGTGGAACCGCAGTCAATGCTGAGGATATGGAAGAACCACTTCTGCAGACTGTATAACGGCGACGACGAAGCGAATTCCGTTGTCAGACAGGATGATCCATTCAACATAGACGACGAAAGCCAACAATCCCGTCCTCCCGACTTAGACGAAGTAAAGATTGCTATATCTAAGCTGAAGTCTAACAAAGCCGCTGGAGCGGATGGCTTGAATGCCGAGCTCTTTAAAGCAGCTGGAGATAAGTTGGTTAGGAGCATGCACCAACTTATCTGTAAGATATGGTTGGAAGAAAGCATGCCCGATGAATGGAACCTCAGTATTGTTTGCCCGATCCTGAAAAAAGAAGACCCTCTAAACTGCATCAATTATAGACGAATCAGTCTACTTAACATCGCTTATAAAATCTTCTCTGCCGTAATATGTGAACGTCTAAAGCCCATCGTCAACAACCTGATAGGTCCTTATCAGTGTGGTTTTAGACCAGGAAAGTTCACAGTCGATCAAATATTCACATTACGGCAGATCCTGGAAAAAACCCAAGAACACCAAATCGACACCCACCATCTTTTCATCGATTTCAAGGCCGCATATGACAGTATTTACAGGGACGAACTGTATAGAGCCATGTCTAGTTTTGGCATCCCTGCCAAACTCGTCCGTTTGTGCAGGATGACCATGGAGAATTCACGCTGCTCCATAAAGGTTGGAAACAACTTAACAGAACCTTTCGATGTCAAAAAAGGTTTTAGACAAGGTGATGCGCTGTCATGTGATTTTTTTAACATCTTACTTGAAAGAATAGTCCAAAGCTCACACGTCAACACTAGAGGCACTATCTTTCAAAAGTCTGTCCAATTACTTGCATATGCTGATGACATTGACATAATCGGAAGAACTCAGCGTGATGTCAATGGGGCTTTTGTGAGTATTGAGGCAGAGGCGGAAAAAATGGGTTTAACGGTTAATGAGGGCAAAACAAAGTATATGCTGTCATCAAGAAAGGACCTACAACACCGACGTCTTGGTCAAAACGTCACCATCGACAGACGTAACTTTGAGGTAGTCAAGGACTTCGTCTACCTAGGTTCCGCTGTAAACGCAGAAAACAACACCAGCGCTGAGATCAAACGAAGCATAACTCTTGCTAACCGATGTTTCTTTGGGTTAAGAAAGCAATTGAGTGGAAAAATCCTCTCTCGAAGGACCAAAGTGTCGCTATATAAGACCCTTATCATCCCCGTCCTGCTATATGGTGCAGAAGCATGGACTATGACAAAAGCGGATGAAAGCACCTTGGGTCGTTTCGAGAGAAAGGTTCTTCGTGTGATCTACGGTCCCGTATGCATCGAAGGGGAGTGGAGGAGAAGATGGAACGACGAGCTGTACGGGCTGTACAGCGACGTAGACTTAGCCAGAAGGGTAAAAGTCCAACGACTAAGATGGCTGGGTCACGTAGAGCGCATGGAAACCAATGCTCCGGCCCGGAAAGTCTTCGAATCCACACCCACAGGACAGCGCAGTAGAGGAAGACCGCGAATCAGGTGGCGCGCACAAGTGGAAGGTGACCTCACCTAGCTCGGAGCGCGAAACTGGAGACATCTAGCTAGGGACCGAGCTAGATGGAGAAGTTTGTTGGGCGAGGCCCTAGATCACACAGGACTGTAGCGCCACCTTAAGTAAGTAAGTTAACTTCAATTTGATTTTAAGCTTTAATCAGTTCTTTAAATAACAGATTGACAATACATATAGTCAAATATGAAGTGACAATTTTAAGGGAAAACAATGAGAACTTATCACATCCTTACCTCTTTCTTGAAGTCAGTACCATGTTTAGAGCACTTTAACTAAATTCAGGGCCCCCATGCATCCGTTTTCAGTGAGTTTTAAAGATACATAAAAAAGGTTAGTATGTGTGCATGCATTTTTAGGCGTTTATGATGAGTATTTTATGCCTTTGTCTTTCTTATAAAAAAGCCAAACGTGTATAGAAACCTCTTAGAGTTTTTTTTAAACATATGAATCACTCTAAGTTCAATAGAATTTTAAAACAGGAAAACCCGGATAATTACCTCTCGCTTAAATGCCTAAACCGCATAAGTACCTTTTATTTCCAAGAACAAACATTCTTTGGATTTTTTCTTTTAAATTCATCATATAAGTAGGTATGCCTTTCACTTAACTACCTTCACCGATTAATTGCCTTCATATGCATTTTTTTAATCCATTTTATTAAAACAAAATTCCTTTAAATACATACTTATTTGAAACCAGCTTCAAAAACACTTGTGTTTATATCTTAAAATTCAATAATAAAAAAGTTAAGTTTATTTTTATATAACATCATCTAAATGCTTTATAGTTATTATTTGGTCTTAGAACTACCTACCCCGTATTAAAGTCTATCAGAACGGAGAATTTAAGCATAGGGACTTATTCGGGTCTTACTGTAGATGCTTATAAACTATTCACCAGTTTAGATATTTTGTAACGAATCCTTATAAACACTGCTAACACTAAATTTATTGCCCTTTAAATTCGTCTGGATAAAAGGTCAATGAGAAGTTTTTTTGGGACTCTACCCTTGCTCTAGAAAGCGATTAAACTTTAGAGATTTTGGTTTGAAGTTCATATTTTTTGTATAATCTTAGTTAATACTCAAGCTCACAGTTAAAGATATACAATTAAAAATAAATAATTAACTAAACTGAACACATAGGAATCTGACTAACTTTACTTATTCATTCATTTTATTTTGGTTTTGAGCGGTATAAAATATTTCAAATGTCAATAAATTAAACTTGACTCTTCCGTCTACATTAATGTACTTTATGCGTTTTACTGTGCCTAACATTCCTGCAAATGCTTATAAATTCGCTTATTAGAATTCAACTGCGTAAAAAATTATTAATTCAAGAAAAAATACAGCCTAAACATTTTATTTATTGTTTTGAAAAAAAAAAATGAAGATAAAATTAAAAACAAACAAAAGTGATTGCATTTTATTATTATTCACAATATGCATCTCTCAGCATATCGTGATTTATATTGATGAAGAGAATAACACTTTCCACTTTCCATCATCGCATAGTCTAGTCTTTTCCTTAAGCCATCAAATAAAGCTGATAAAAATTCAAAGTCATACCGATTGCGATGAAAAGTTGAGATAAAACTTAAAAGAGCTACTAGCTATGTATGTATATTATGTTAGACTATAGGTCCTATAAAGTCAGGTAGAGTGCTGCCTATCAAAGTTATAAGCAGATGTTATAAACTTTGATAGAAAGATGTTGCTTTATTGTCAATGAGTTGTATTATGATTGTGAATGCAGCCAAGCATGATTAAACTGTTAAATTAAATTAATCGGCTTACCTTTATAAGTTTTAAATGTACTGTTGAGTTGAAAATAATGTGTATATAAGAAGATTACTTAGACTTAGTATTATGATCAATGAGTTTCTATTTGAATAGCTTTTATTCGATTATTAAGTGGTGATGGCATTTTATTTAAAAAGACTTAATAACAAACAAATATTTATGTTATCCCAAATAATGGATAGGCTATATTTGGGCACTGCTTAATTTTTACCGAAAAATACTCAAAAAACAGCTAAAAAGATATTTTGTTTTAAGAGAAGATAGACGGCAGAATTTGGAAGAATGGGCCAATGACAAGTCTATGATAGACTCCAAGACGGACCACGAAACGTTCAGACAAAGAAGAGACTGAATATGTACTTTAAGTCGAAATTAGGCAACCGGATCCATTTTATTATTTTAGCAGACAAAAATATTTCGGACAAAAACTGGAAAATACCTAAGATCCCAATACAAGGCGTTCTTGAAAAAATACAACGAAATATCTGATACCGAAACAGCTTAGATTCAACTATCAAATATAGAAATTCCTTTAGCAAATTTGTCGATTATAAGCATGTTAAGCAAACGAAGTTTATTCCAAGTAAAAATTTAATTTTCCTTTTAGCTAGGAGCCAACATATTTTTGTACAAGGCCCCCCTCTGTTATCTCTCTGCTAGCTAGCCTTGAAAAAGAAAAAAAACAACAGAACTTGTGGCATTTCAAACAAATGGAAGTGTGATTTAGTGGCAACTTGTGTTAAAACTGACTCCTGCCAGCCAATTACTAACTTGACCCCAAAACAAAAAATCTAAGCCCGATCTGATATGTTGACAAGAGGCCTACACAATTCTTGTATATTTTTTGTCGTATATAACACATAACCACACTCCTTTACAACCGCCACGCCATCTACATTCTACAAGGAAAAAAACGACTTTGACTTTAGGTGCACCTTTCGCCTAATCGAAAAAACAAATTCAACATGTTCGTAAAGAGCTGTGGCTTGTCAAGTGTTTGTGCAAAGTTGACACCTGTGGCATGCGACGTCTCGTCGTTGTTGTTGTCGTCGTTAGTCGTCATCGTTGTACATATTTTTGTTGTCATGCAACGTAAATTACCTCACATTCAATTTTTATTACAATCAATCAAACTCCAGCAGTTCGCATGCGCGCCCAAAATATACACGCGTAGGTGCAAGTACCTGTTGCCTGTCGGTTCGAAGTGTCTGAAGTTATTGTTGCTTTCCGTTTAGCGAAAAAAAGAAACAGTTGGCCATTTTATTCCCACCACTTAACCTTTAAAATGTGCGCATGCGCAGCGCATACGGACTGTTGCGCTTACGAAAGGACTAAAAACAACAGTTGCACCCGAAAACAAAGAAATCCCTGCAATCGTAGAAAAGATCTGCACGCTTTCAGTTAGCCACAACCGCAATACCAAAAACAAAAATCGTTACCTATACGAAATTCCAATGGTCGGTCGGTCGGTCTTGGTCTCTCAAAGAGTGCGAAGGGGGTATTAGCTATAAGGTTCAGTGTACCTATACCGTTCCGACTTATTCGATTTACGGTTCAACGGGCATGAAATGTGCATTTTTGGCCAGCATCACATCGACACACCCGTTCTGAGCGCACTTAGCCGCTCACGTATGCCTGTTTTCAACTTTTGTCTTCTATTTCGTTGCTAATGCTGGATGTCTGATGTTGATGCTGAGTGCTAACGGTGTTGGTGGTGCTTTTTTATTCAAAACCCTATCAATGCATTAAAGTTCATTATTAGAGTCTTTTTTTCTATTTTTTGAATCAGATATAAAGACTATATGGTGGCTAGATTTATGGGAGCTTTGTTTGTTTTGAGTTTGAGTCTTACCCTAGCCTAGCGACTAAGGCCGCAAGTGAAGAGTTGTTATTTTTGAAGATTAAAACGTTTTCATTATCTCTATCGGCGCGTATTGTTGTAGTATTGGCGGTAAAACTGCTGCTCCCCGTTTAGGAATTGGATTTTTGTTTGGGGAAAACGAAATAATAAATTTTCGGTCACCTGTAAATATAGATGTGGTCGACATGCAGTCGCACTGGCGGGCGGTCCAGCGTTCGATCCGTCGCGTCGCAAAGTTCGTCGTCATCGGACTAAGAGCCTTTCCATTTGCTTATAGATTTGGTACAAATTCACCTGCATAGTGCATATGTAGCCACTACATATATTAATGGCAATTTTATATTATCTTGGGATCGAGGCTGCAATGTTGGTGGTAAGGTAAGGTAACTCCCATTCGAAATAAAAAAGAAAACCTGGCGGACAATTGAGTGCAACATACCTACATCCACAATCCACATATTCTACATATACAAGAAGGTGCACTTTTGACTTTCAAAAAACACAACTTGGCCATATATCATCGAATGGGAGTGGGGTGCTCTGTTTCACTATATACTCAGAAATAGATACATTATATTGATTGGGGCACGCTGCTTAATCAAAATGTCTAATTAGAGTCAATTAGAGATTGTGAATATGGGTGAAGTTGCAGTATCGATTTATTTGTATGTAACTAAGCAATCCTACATTCATTTATATGAATTACAGTTAATATATGATAAAACTCACTCACCTGATGGTTTAATGCGTATATTTCAATCAAACTAAAGATTGGTTCAGGTTAGAGTTAGGCCTGAAATGTCGAATATACTTGATATATGCTCAAGCCCACTTCGATTTGATTGCACACTCTCTGAAAAAAAAAAATGGAAAAAGTTATTTTAAATTTATTATCATTGCGAAATATGTATGTACACCAAGCTTAATAATGTGGGTTCTTAAATTGTTTAAAGTCCAAAGTAGTAGATTTTTGTTTTTGTCAAATATAAATTAGACTAGGTGATAAAAGCGGGTAGGTAAACCAGATATGTATATGAATTGAAAGTATACCAAGATCAGGTGTGCTTATTGAAAAGTTCAAAATGGAATTTTGATTTACCTAATTGGGATTGGTAATTTGTCATTTCGAATTTTTGTTTCAAAATAAATGAGACTTTTGTCATTCCATAAGACATTTTTGAAAAGTCTAACACACTCTTAAAAGAACACTCTTTTAAAAAACAAATGTTGCTGAGTTTAGTTTGGTTTCTTTGGGTTTGATCTCCAATGCGATTGTGAGTATTAGAATGGAAGTAAAAAAGTGAGAGTCAATGGAGGATAAAGACGACAAATTATGAGAAAGGCTACCAATATCGAGGATTTAGAAAGTAATCTTAGATTATATTGAATAGATTAATGGAACTAATATCCAGTTAATTATACTGAATAGATTCAAGGAACCATAGATACGGTGGCCACCCATACTCTTTTTCAGTACTAAATTACTTAATCAGTAAATGTAGACATCACTGGTTTCAATGATTCAGGTCTGTCATCTAGTTTTTGCCATTGTGAATGAATCGGAAACTGTCATTCAAGTTCATTTGATGAGACAGAGGTTCTGGAAAATTCATTTGGGGTTTTGTTTTTTTTTTTAAGAAACTGAATTGACGTTATCTGATGTACAAATATTTTAAATATACATAATATATTGTTTGTTTTTAAACTAGTTAAAGCTAATTGAAAATTTTAACTCTTTTCTGCATCTGAAAATTGGCTACCGTCTCCATGAATACATGTTTAATTGCGTCTCAGTTTCAGCAACTAAACCGTTGATCCTGGTCGGAAGCGGCGGATGTACATATATTAAACAATAGAAAAATAGATATTTACACTGTTTTCATGTATTCGCATTTTTAACTCCCCATTGGAATTTATTGCTATCGGTCCGATAAGTCTTAATGTTGACAGTTCTTGACGTTTCAAATTCCCTTAAATTAAAACTCATCCTACATACGCCCACAAAACTTCAAAGAATTTATTTAACAGATAATAACATCAAGGTGTGCAGAAAGGGAAGGAAAGGAAAGGGCTTTTGAAAAAATTTAGTGGGTGGTTTTCTAATACAGCAATTTAAAAAAAAAGGGAACATGATAAATATTTCATGAAGAAGTGACGCTATCAACATAAACTAGATCTCATTCACAATATTCGTCACATGGGCACAATTTATTGAAATGCCTCAGAAAATTTTGCAAGTGATCCAACTTTAAAAATGTTTCTTAATTTAAAAAAAAAACTAAAAAGATAATTTTGTTTATAAATCAATAAACTGAGAAAAATATAATTCAACTCTAAAATTTTAAAACTTCTTTATTTATTGATTACAAGGTGTCATTTTTTTGACTTATGTATAATGTTTCATTTAGACAAATTACACTTCAATGCAAATAAAGGAAGTTTTTTAAAGTTATAGCACTTTAAATTGGCAACACTACTTTAACTGGCAGCCATTTTATCAGCTGTCAATGGGTTTGGCATATCAAAATTAATTGACAAGCGCCTGAACAACGCTTCAAAAAAGTGCAAATTTGTTTTAAAAATCATGGTTCCGTTAGAAATACGTTTCACACGGATTTTGTTTAGCTATGCAGTTAACTTTTGGGTAATAGGTCAGCAAACAAAACTGCTGTATTTAAAGTGATGATAATGCTCAAGGAGGTATAGGTTCAGACACAGAGAAAATGGTCAGGACTTCTTTAAAAACGATGCCTATCAGAACGTTACAATAAATGGCGACAATTATAAAGCCACGGTAATTGGCTTTTTAGTTCATTAATCATTAAAAACCATGATTTGCAGGAACTGTGACTTGAACAAGATTTATTGAAGTATTGACTACGTGGAAAACAACATTCACCGCAAATGTTGGAAAAAATCATCTAAAATGGTCCTCATGATTAGACTACGTCCAAGTCAACTATGTTTTTATATATTTTTATATACTACTGCTAAGATTAAAAGAAGTGGCCCAAAATTAGTTTCCTGAAAAATCTCAAATTTAGTTAAGGCTCAACCCTGAAAGCCTGATAAAAACTTTGTGATTTTAAAAGCTTACATTTTAATAATGGTTGCACCGGAAAAATCCACATACTTTGTTGTAGCTTAGTAAACCTAATGGAGCCCTTGAACCAAGTATGATTGTCTAATTTACAAAACAAATCCAAGTTTCATTAATCATGTTTATAAAGTTTTTCGTCTAATTAAATTTTAAGGATGAAAAGTGCAAATTTTGTATGAAAGAAGTTAAGGCCTACGTTAAAAACCAATAATTAAAAGTATTTATATCAGAACAACTTGTCCTTGATATAATTTCGACGAATAAATTACTAACTATAACATAACTTCCTAAATATTTCATTTAGCTACGCCCATTACAGATTGCTCCTCTAATTAAAAATCTGTTTGAAACCTTGCCATGAAAATTAAAACAATAAAACGACCGACGTGTCCAAAACCTAGTCAATGTTCGCTTTATCCGTGTTCATGTTCATTCTCATAAAACAGTTATCAATTAAATTAATATATGTACATTCCAATTTATTATTCTTTTTGCAAAAACACCTCTTTCATTTAAAAATGTAAATTGTTTTTCTTTTGTTTTTTTTTTGTGTTCTTGAATTGTTTTAATTTGTTTTTCTTCAAACCATGATTTATAATATGCCAAAAAGTTTTGAACCGAAAAAACTGATCTCACCTTGCCCAATATGACAGTAATATGGCGGTAGCGGTAACACCATTGGTAAAAGATTATATCAAAATTAAAATAGAAAAAACTCAGCAATTACTGATCATTTATTAAGACTAATTACACAAATTAACAGCATTCATTGCAAGCTTCAAAGATCATTCCCACACTAACCTGACATTGTTTTAATAGCACAAAAGAATCTTATGTCTTATGGAAAAAAAAAGCTCTAACAAACTATTTTCAAACCCATTCGAACAATTCAAATGTATATTATAGGTAGCAGATACCTATATAAATGGCATTCAGTATGATCTTAGTTGTCAGATAAATTAACCCCAGGGGTCAATCTTCGTCATAGTCTAAAAGTCTTTTTTTTATTCCTATTGTTTTGCATGCAAATCCGGGCATTGTAAATTTCCCATATCGATTTAAAAGTGAACAGAGAGCAAGCCGAGCATATTCGTATAGTCAATCTGGTCTGAAGGAAAAATGAAGGTCAGCTTAAATTTAGTATAGGGTAATGCGGTCTAAGCAAGCATCATGAGACAGCAAAATGATTAACATTGACTTCCACTTAAAGGTGCGGTTGCAATATTCTGTATAACTTCATTATAACAATATAAACAATAGTTTAACAATGAAAAATATCTTCGTCAAAAATGTCATCGGAAGAATCCAAGCGGAATAAATTATTATGAGCTTTGTTTTAGAATTGAAGTTCTTAAGGTATGCTTGTAAGACAACTGTGACTTTTATGTGTTTTTATAATGTTCTAGCGTACAAGAAATTACAACCTTTATGTCTAAGGTAAGGTAGCAAGTTGGCGTAGGAAGGAAATGGTGGTTACTATGATGGAGTTGGTGCTAGTTACGTTGCTAGTGATGATGTCTTGCATTGAGGACTTATTAATGAACACAGTAACTATAAACATCAGGGAAGGAGGGGACCTATAGTTTTAAGCCAAATCCGAACGGATAATTTGAGAACAAACTTTTTATGACAATTCCTCACAAGAGGCAGTACTCCTGAAAAATACTTTAGATGATACAGGTAGTGATTGAACCCAAGACCTCTGGCATTACAAGAATGGTTGAGAGTTGTAAGTCACTAGGCCCTAATTCTCAACGGACTGTTGCGCCACTCAATTTATAACTTTAAAGATGAGATATACATTTGCTTGTAAATTTTGTGCAGTACTTACGAACCCTGGCGCCTTCAAGACTTTTTCTTCTAAAATAACCAAAAGATTTATAATAAAAATTATCCAATAGTCACGTAAAATAAGTTTTTTAACTCAGAATGCAAGATATCAAGCTGGATATTTGTTTATATCATCCTTTTGATAGTCTTAACATCCCATAAAATCTCGTGGTAGTGTCGTACGTTTTGGACCTCAAAAGCCACCATTGGACCTATCCAAACGGAGATAATCACAAAAAAGTGTTTTTTCGACTTTTGATGCGAACACGAGATTTAAGGAGACTTCTTACAAAATGTTTAGAAGAAAGGTATAAACTAATATTCAGCTTACTTTCTCGAATTCCGATGTTGACACCTTTTCGAATCCAATCGTTTCTTAACAAACAACATTTCAAAAACTTCGTCAAAAACTCGACTTATTGTTTATTAAAGTTTTTCTTTTGTCTATAGAAACTCTATAATTGCAGGAATGTTATTCCTCTTTATTCTGAGAACGAATTTAAATTTTTAGTATTTTTATTTCTAAAATTCTGAATAAGTTTTGAAAGACAGAAACCCATATGCATGAAAATGAAAAATCCTTTAGGATAACTCTTTTTGACAAGAAAATAATAAGTCCTTTTCTTCGTTTGGATTTTTGTATATTATATCATCGTGTTTCAGTTCTAATGAAATCGATAAACCTGCATTTTCAAAATTAAACCGTTTTGTGTTTATATAACTAATATTTCCATCTTTAATGTTTTGAATCAAGTGTGTAGCCTCAGCATAGACCTTATCTTTCACCTGGTCTAGATTTCAGTGACTAATTGTGATAAACTTTCCGACAAATAACACGGTCAGAAACCTTTTCTTGTAAAGCTATGTATGGCATCTATTCAGCAATGTATACTTTTAGTTAATTTAAAAGATCATGAGTATGTATTTTTGATGTTAACAATCCCAAAATCAGAAATTTCGTTTGTTTTTTAAAATAATAATACAATTTTCGAGTTTGACGTTTAACTACATATATGAATGTATGAATTCTTCTGCCTTCAATTGTGATCTCAAAATCACAATTAGAATTGACATTGCTTTCCAATTCAACACTTTTAGAAGGACTCGGAAGGCTTCTGGATTACGACATAACAACTAAACAAATGGTGATCAGGTTAATGAAACGTCAAAGTGACAGATTACTTAGCATTGATGCATTACATTTTCCACTAACCCTTTATTCTCGGGAGCTGTCAGTTATCGTTCATAAAAGTACAATTGGTTTTATCATGAAATCATTAAGAATACATCGAAAAAATTTAAAAATTCGACGATTGATCTAAAGTGACATTTTAAATTATTTTGAAAACATTTGCTATTACCAAAACCGATGAAAGAAGGTTGAACTGTAAGTCGGTAACATACACATACAGGCTGCAATATGTATTTATTAGTTATTCAAATGTTGATACTAATTTTTAAAGCATCATTGACTGGTTTTTAATAGGTACGAAACATTTTAATACGCATGAAGGTAAAACTGATGAAAACTCAAAATGGTCTTAATCCAAACGTGATGAAAATTCGAACAACCTTTTGCCGTATCCATCGAACCGTATGCATTTTATTAGGATTCTCTACCAAAAAAGGATTCTCTATTGACCACAATAGATGAAAAGTTAAAGTCCCTAGAAAACAATAGAACACAGAGACATGTATACGTACAATGTACATACAGAGCATATGTGATATCTTAGATGCTTTGGACATGTCAGAAAGTGAAAGCGTGCGTCGATAGGCAAGTTCAGAAATGATAAGGTAGTCTTAGGAATAGACAATGTAGTTCATTCAGTGAAATTTAATAAATAATAAACAGTAAATAATTATAAAAAATGCAAAATTTCAGTGGATCGAGTTTACTCACAGAAGCAAAATTATTTTATTTCGTAATCGACATTATTAATTTTATGGTTTCATTGCGATATCTCTGTTAGCAAGAGGGTTATGTCAAGTTATTAATACTTTTAAAAAATCGTCAAGCTAGTACACAACTTTCAAAGAATTTAAAAAACATTTATTTTGAGTCTATTGTGGACGTTTTAATTTATTTTCTCTGTACAGACAAAAATTAATGCATTTTCTGATAGTTAATATGATCTTATATAATCGACAAAAGTTTTGAAGTCATTTGAAAAGTCACCAATACCAATTTAAAACAACACATTAGATGGTGAAACACATAATTCAATGTTCAATATTCACTCTTTTTTATTTTATTGCTTACGAAAATATTAATTCTTTTATATTAAATACATACATTTAACCACTCTTATAATTGTTTTATAATATAAACAATTTTGTTCAAGGTATGAAAGTGATCAAAAAAGTCAACCTGACAAAATAAGGCGGAAGATCAATAAACAAACATATGCAAATCTTTAAAAGCATTTGTCAATCATCGGTCTTTTTTCTAAATAATTATTATCCAACATTATTTATATTGACAAGTTCAATGTTACCAAGCTTCAAAAAAAAAAAAACAATTGGATAATTCAAAACATAAAACCTTACATTTCAATCAAATTCCACATACTTACCGACGACGACGACGGACACTAAAGAAAAAATAACCATTGTACCGCTAATTGAATCTCTCACAATCTTTTCGGTTTTCTTTTTATACCTTTCATAATAATTGTATTTTGTAATCATACATCTATCCCAATCCTAAACAATTATTTTGTTTTCTTTTTTGTGATTTTGATATACCTACCTTTGATCGTGAATATATGAACGAATTTTGAATTATCTTGTCAGATTCTAGGAGATATAAATGTTAGCGTGCATAAAGCTTAAACAAACAACGCTAAGTTGGTCGCTTGCGGGTAAACGTGCTTATATTTATCACGCATCTACTATAGTTGAAGGCATATTATGTACCTTGGTGTCAATAATAATTATGTCTTCTAATAAAAGATTATCTTTTTTTGTATACCTGGTGGCGGGTTAAATCTCTTCAATCAGATAAAAATGTTTTTTGTCTAACGAAAACGCACAATTGCATCGATTGTAATCATGTAACGCCACCATATATTACCACAACCATTGACCTTGAAATTTCTTTGAGTTTGAGAAATTCAAATTAAAAATTTGACCTTGATTATCCGTGGTAAATTTGTTGGTGCAAGAAGATCCGAGTTGCAGCAGTTTTTGGAAACGAAACTTCATGAAAGATTAACGGAATTAATCAAATAACAATACTAATTGTCGATCGCTACTCTATAACCTTCAATAACATTGACAATAGTGAAAATAGAGAGCACTGAATCAATTAACCCAATTCCATCGATTTTTATAAATCACTTAATCAAAATCATAACATAGGTGCTCCATAGCTGTCAAAAATGAACTACTTAATTTTAGTTTGATTATGATTGTTAAAAAAAAATAAAAACGATAAAACTTCCGAACTTATTGTTGCGTATAAAAATGATGTTTGACCGGACCGCAGAGTGTAGCATGTTATATGCACATATTTTAATCGGCGTCATAATTATTTTTCAAAATATTTAAAATATGTTCGGCTACATGTTGATTGATCAAGTTTATATGTAAGTAAATACGTTTAGAAATAAATAAATATATAAATTAGAAAATGCGAATGTGAATCAACAATAATAATAAGAAAAATAAAATAAACTGAAACATTTTTGATTTGCTCACACATTGATCGCAGCAGACTTTTGTCTTACACACATGTCGGTAAGTGCAATATGTTTTGTGATGGAATGGAATGTAAGTTACATTATTTTAGATGCAATTATTGTGGAATCTTTTGTTAAAGCTTTGAAAGTATTTTTTTGTTGCTTAACAAATAAATTCAGTAACGATAAATTGAAAGCAATTTAATTTTAACACTAAATCATTTTTGTTTTGTTTTTGGGATAACTTATGATTTAAGTGGTTCGGTGACGACCGTCAAATGTAGTTTGTTCATGAAATTGTGTCATAACTTTTGTTTCTGATTGCTGTGTCAGAAGCATTTTAAATCCATATACATACGTATACAAACATAAATCGTTCTAAAACCGTTTTTTTATTGGTTTAAGAATGACAAAGAAATTTGACAGTGATTTGATAGATGCCAGTTAAGTTTTGGTAAAAATTGAACTTATTTTAATTGTTGAACAGTATTTCAAAAATAGTGTTACAAAATAGAATTATATAAAAATTTAAATAAAATTAATCAATAGACTTGTGATGATTAGCCAAAAACAAATTTGAATATCGATGTAAAGGAGTGGATAACCCCAGAACTATACTTTTTCAATCTACAGACTAAGGCAATGGTGTTAATTGTTTTTAGAAATACTACAGAAGATAAATTTACAAAATCAAAAATATTGAAATTTAAGATTTTATATCTTAGTGTGGATAGTTTCAAGTCTTTAGCTTAAAAAAGCACTACAGTAGCTTAGACTGCGTGTTAGGTTAGGTCTGGGAGTTAGCTTTGCAAATTCAAAATATAACAAGAGAATTATTTCAAAAAAACATACTAAAAACTATAATGGGCGTTTTTTTTGCAATTATCTTTTTAGCAACACACAGCTTGCACAGGTTTCGTGTCTTGTTGAACTATCTTAAGTTTGGTTTATATTAACCATGAATCCTTTTATAAAGAAACAACGCTTCTAAATTATTGAATAGTATTACCAAAATGCGTGGTTCGTTAGGAAAGTTTATCGCGCGATTTTTTACTTCCCATAGGAAGTTATTGTAATGGGTCCGATTTGTTAAATTGAAAATTTTTACATTTCTCGACGTTTCAAGGCACCTAGAGTCGAAATAAAAGATTTTAGAACGATGTTTGTGCGTGCGTGTGTACGTACGTTCGTACGTCCGTACGTTCGCGACGTTTTTTTCATCGTCCATAGCTCAAGAACCATCAGAAGAGATATCGACTTCAAATAAATGTTGTTATACAGATAATAAGGCAGAAAAATGCAGAAAGGGCTCTCAAGAAAATTGCGTGCTCATTTATTTATTTATTTATTTATTTATTTATTCAATTACGTTAAATACTAACGCTAGGTTTACAAACAAAACTTATATCTAAAAAAAAAAAAAAATTATATATATAAATATATTCTATATCTACATTAAAATATACTTTAAACGTTACGAATAATAATATGACACATAAAGCTAAGAATTATTTAAATAGTGAGAGAAAAAATGTATTTTGATATTTTGATTAATAGAATTTAAAAGAAAAATATTTTCATTATACATGCTTATATTAACTGGTTAATTGGACTGTTAGAACCATAGTTTAATCGGCTAACATTTGCTCGAATTGGCACTCGATTTCTGAAGTAATTTCGGCTTACATTAAAGTGTAAACGACACAAAACTGATGGAGATGAAATGGATCCATTCAGAATTCCAACAATAAAGCAGAGTTGTAAATACTTACGGTGACTAGTAAGCGATGGAAGACCTATAAGTTGTTGCCTAACGGAATAAGAAGGCAAAGTTAATTCATTTGTCTGTGGGAGAAATCGTAAAATAAATCTTAGGAATCTTCTTTGAACACCTTCAAGTCTATGGATATGATTCGAGTAATAAGGAGCCCAAACTATACAACCTGATTCAAGGACTGATCTGACAAACGATACATACAGCGTTTTAAGGACATAAGGATCTCGGAATTCCCTGCCAAATCTTTTTATAAAGCCTAGTGTCCTATTAGCTTTTTTCACAATGTGGTTGAGATGGTCAGTAAAAGACAGTTTTGAGTCCAAAATGATACCTTAGTCTGAGAAGTGAGTCAATTTTTCGAGGTTTGAAGAATTTAACCTATAGTTATAGTCAAGAATACTGTGTTTACGTGTAAAACTCATCGTTTTACACTTATCAATGTTTAACAATAAACGATTTGTATTGCACCATTCCCATAGACGAAGTAGGTCATCTTGTAATAGTTCGCAGTCCGTTAAGGAATTAATTTTTCGAAATATTTTCACGTCATCAGCGTATATTAGCGTCATAGAATTTCTTAAGATAGATGGGAGATCATTTATAAACAGAACAAATAACAATGGACCAAGGTGGCTACCCTGAGGTACACCAGAATTGACAATAAACGGATTGGAATAGTCGTTTTTGAACACAACACAATAATATCTGTTTGTTAGGTAAAAAGATATCCATGCTATTAGTTTATCATTTAGTCCAATTTTTTCTAATTTCCCTAAAAGTACTTTATGGCTAAGTTTGTCAAATGCTTTTCTAAAGTCTGTAAATACACAGTCAACTTGTTGTTTATTTTCGAAAGTGTCAATACAATATGTTGTAAATTCGAGTAAATTTGTAACGGTCGATTTTTTTTCACAAAACCATGTTGATTGTCACAAAAAACAGAAGAACAGTTAAAGGAAAGAACATCACAAACAATGGCTTCAAACAATTTTGGTATAACAGACAGCTTAGCTATAGGACGATAGTTGCATATAAGATGCTTGGGACCCTTCTTATACGTTGGTTTTAAAAATGCATATTTCCATAAGAGTGGAAAATGGGAACAGTTAAATGATTGGTTAAACAGAATACACAATGGGTACGAAAGATATTTAACGCACTTTTTTAGCATAAATGAAGGCAGTCCGTCAGGGCCTGGACTAAGGCTTTCGTCAAGTTTTAGAATTTTGTCTTGTATAGTAGATTCCGAGATTGTTAGATTTATCTGAGCCAAGTGAGGAAACTGAGAAATATTTGTTAAATCTATTGAGCTGTGATTTGTAGAAAAAGAATCTTCATACGCACTTTTAAAAAAATTTGCAAACATATTCGAAAGTTCTAGAGGATCATGGCTTGTTTTGTCTCTATATGTCATGTTTGGAGGGTACCCGTCAAATTTTCGCTTACAGTCAACATATTTCCAAAAATTTCGTGAATTCGTCTTAAGTTCCCGTTCAGTATTTGCAACAAACTCGTTATAAAGACAATTTGAATAGTTAACAAATTCATTTCTGATTTCTTGGTAGATACCATAATCAACATCAGTATGTGATTTGTTATATTTTACCCACGCCTTATTCCTTTTATTTTTTAAGCATTTAAGATGCCGATCAAACCATGGTGGATTATTATCTTTGGCTTTAATTTTACGAAGAGTTATGCTCTCTAGAAAGCAATTTAATAATATTTTATAGAATTTCAATACCATATCATCTAAGTTCAAATTTATAAATATTGAATCCCAGTCCAAATGATTTAAGTCGGTAAAAAGTTGATTGAAATCACATTTTTTGAAGTCAAATTCAATTTGCTTATCACAAGAGGTATCAAGATTACAAATATTTAAATTTAAGGATATTGTCAACGCAGGATGATGTCGATCTTCTTTTAAAAGTTTTATGTCGCTTTGAATAACAGCAGTGTCAGTATTTTGTTATTGTGGTTTTTGATTGAGTTCAGATGAATGAGTCCTAGAGAGGCCATTGTGTCGACTGTGCAAAATTTGATATCAGTAGATGGGTTGGTCGGAAAATATTCTTCGTTATTGTCATTCTTGGACCAATCAAGATTAGGTAAATTGAAGTCACCTAATACGCAGATTTCATCTTCAGCATTTATATTTTCAAAAAAATTTTCCAAATTGTCATAGATTTGTTTGTATATATTGTAATTGGAACTTGGTGGTATGTAGGCAGCAACTATATATAGGCTACCGAAATCCATTTTTATTTTTATGCTCATCATTTCGAAGTCAAATTGTTGGAAATCATTTACCAACGAACATATAAAAGAATTGCGTGGGTGGTTTTTTTACCATAGCAGTTTAAAAAAAAGGTGAACATTTTGGTTAAAATTAAATATCTCATGAACCAATGAATTTATTTTATATATTGTAACGTGATACAAAACAATTATATTTTTTGAAAAGAAAATTAAATTAACGGTTTTAATCAAAAAAAACTGAAACAAAAAATTTGTCACCTCTAAAATTTTACGACTAATATATGATTTCATCTCCAAAACAATTTTGTGCAACGAAGAAAAATTGTTTTTGGCATCTGATAAAATTTTGAGAAAAATCTAATTGAAAGTTTTTTTTTATAAGAAATAAAATTCTAAAAAAAACATTACTCATAGTTGGTAAAAATTGAATTTCGACTGAAATATCTTTTCAAAAACTTAAGTTAAGGCTTCAAACTTTTTTTATCTTATAAGAAATATTGTTTTCAACATTCTGAAAAATGTTGCGAAAAATTGAATTGTCAGTTTTTAAAAAACCTAAAAAAAATTATAAAAGTTGGTAAAAATTGATTTTCGACTCACCTATCTTTTCAAAACTTTGAGATAATGGCTTCTAACTAATTTTAACTTTTAAGAAATATTGTTTTCAACATTATGAAAAATCGAATTGACAGTTTTTTTTACAAAAAATAAAAACCTTAAAAAAAAACAATACGAAAACTTGGTAAAAATTAACTTTCGACTCAAATAGCTTTTCAAAAATAACAAATATTGGCTTCAAGATTATTTTATTTCATAGAAAATATTGTTTTCGATATTCATATATCATTCGATATAAAATTCCTACAGTCCGTTTTTTCATAAAAAAATAAAATCACCAAAAAATAGTAGATACATATAGACAAACTTTTAACCTTCAAGCGGTCGCGCGTAGTCGAATCGACCGCGCTTAGTACATTTTCGTTCATATTATTATTTGTACCCATCATTGTAATTCTCATTTCTAGTAGCCTTTTTCATAATTTTAAGTACTTTTTTGACAAATTAGACTTTAAAGACAATGATAATGTATCTGAGTACAAATAAATAAATGTTTATGGAATAATTAGTACATTATTTCTCTTATTCATCCGATAGGTCTTTTCGGTTACGCGCGCCCGCTCCCGTTACAAATGAACGCGTGACCGCTTGAGGGTTAAGCAAGACAAATCGACAGACGGGATGGGAAGTTATCAGTGTGGGTCGCATCTCAGCCTCTTTTTAGTTTCTTAAAAAATCACTCCAAGAAAACACTTGGGCGTATACGTACTTTTTTTCAACTGAATTTTTCTATTTCACTAAAAATGCAGATACAAATCTATTAACCTAGCTAGGAATTCAAAATAAATGTGAATTAAGCTGAATTCGTCACTTTACCACTGTGTGAAATAAAAAAGCAGGACCTGCTCACTAAATCATAAAATAAGACACCAAATGTCGTTATTTTTAATGGAAAACACATTTTCAAGACCACTTTAAACTTACATACCCGACTTCACTATCCTGTTATCATCATAATCATTTATAAAACACCTAAGAGGTGTTTTTAAGATTATTTCCATTGACAGTAACACTTTTTGTATCTTTTAAATTATTATTTATTAATCTGTACCATATTCCATAAGTCACACTCATAGTTTTACTTAAGCGTTTAACTATTTTATCTAAAGTTGTTTGACTTGAGAGTGTTGTTAGTCGGTGAGTCTACATTATAATAACGCGAAGACAGGTCGTTGTGAAAAATCTGCATATTATAACCTTGCCACCCCATTGACCAATTAACATTTATGCTTATTATCTTATTATCTTATTTTCTTTTGATTTTTGTTTTGTGTTTAAATGAAACAAATAAATTACTTGACATGCACTCAAATGTCTAATATGTATTTAGTATTTATAAATATTTGCCCTCTCCGTGTGGCACCACACATAACCATCAAACATCACGATTCCCTGAACAAATACAAAATAATAATAAAAATAGTACGTAGTTAAAACTATGTCTATGCGATCCCACTTCTGATCTGATATTTATGGTGATGTTTTTCTTTTTTTTAAACAAAGTTAATTCTAGGATCTTAGACATGATTTCGTTTGATGTCGGCCAATTACATCACAAAAGACGTGCAGCATCGGTTTTTATGATCTAGGTCTTGGACATGACATTGAAGAGTTCTATTTTAAATGTATAAACTTTATACAAAACTGTATAACTACTGATGGTGTAGCCTCAGGGTGACGTGATGTGTAAAATGATGTGATCTCTATTAGTTTATGGTGCTGTAGTGTAAATATGTTTATATTGTTTCTAAAGCATTGAGAAGGAATGTCTATCATGTCTGCCCAGTTTCTTATATTATTGAGTAGAGTTTAAGTTGTTGGCTGGGCTACAATTAATGTGGTTAAATCTGTCACATTTAATTTAATCTTATTTGTTTATAGTAAAGAATTTCCATGACAATAAAATGTGACTAGTTTTATTGACAGTATATATATTTATGGCTGTCACGCACTAAACGATTATTAAAACAAATAATATTTAATTACAAACTATCGGTTTGTTTTTCTTGAATAATTTCTTACTTTTTTTTATTTCTTTAAGACGAATTCAATGTCAAAGTTGAATTGTATTTGATTATCAGATGGTCAGACATGAGTCCTGGAGGGCATGTTTATTTAAGTTCGTTACTAAACTATGAAGATGTTAACGCCGCGCCGGCAACGACAGACCAGACAAGAGACACCACCATCCATCGATCGATAGAGCTACATACCCGTCTCATATTATATCAGTCAAATTCTTCAATGATAGCGTGAGTATACAAAATAAAAGCTTCTTTTTAATTTTTTTTTTTGAAGGCATCTCATGTGAAAAAATAAAAATGTGCCAAATAAAAAACAATTTTTTTAAAATATGGCTGATTGGCAGCTTTATATTGTGCCTTATGGTTTAGTAAAAATTATATTGCCTTTTGTTTGAGTTGATTGTTATGCAATATATGTATATATGAATATAATGAAGGTAGGTATGTATATTTTTAATTGATTTGCTTTCAATTCAAAACTATGACCCTAATTGATCGTGAAGGTTAAGTTGATAAATTTGTCGAGACGCAAAATATTTCCTTTATTTGTGACCTAGTTTCTTTCATTTTAGTCTGAGATATGTCGGTGTGGAAATTTTGAGAACAAATTAAATTTAACTTTAGGGCACAAAATTACTAATGATAATTAAAAAACTGAAAATAAGAAACTGTGTTTTTTGGTTTGTATACAGTAGATGTGTTTTCCATAAATATTTTTTTTTTCTTTTACTAGAGAAGTTTTCTTAAACGGATTCTAAAAATTGTCTGCCCTTTTCGAATAAACTACAGTTCAAACTACCTTACCATTTGTAATGCAAAATAGTCATCTATCCGTCATAACGAAAACTAATATGTATCCACATAGAAACCAGGACCCCAATCACCAATCTCCAATGTTAGCAACTGGTATAGCTTTCCTCACCACCTGAAAGTCAATGCATGTACTGACAATTGAAGATCGATTTGCCTTAAGAAAAAAACAAATTTCTTTCTTTAGTTAGGTATTTGTTATTGTTTTCTTGGGATTTGTTTGCACTTTTTGAGAACAAATTACATATATAGCTTGAATTTTGTTTTGATGTATTTTCCACATAATTCATATGTAAACACAAAGTATTATTCTTTTGCAATCATAATATTAATACCCGTTGATATAATATTATTTGGAAAAATAATTGTTTTTTTTTGTTTTTCGAGCCGCTTTTAACTTTTCTTTTATGAAAAATATATTCAAAGAAGGTTCGCAAACTGACTTTGCCAATTGCAACAGGTGACAGCTGACAATTTGTTAAGTTACAGCTTGTACATTTTAAAAATCTGTTCCATAAACAATTTGACAATTTTGTAGGATTGTATTAAAATACCCGATGTCATCTTTTCGTTTCATAAAGAAATTGTCTTGACAATGAATTGTCCAGTATTTTTCTACAATTGTCAGGAAAATTGTTGACTTAAAATGATGAACGATATATCGAGCCTTTTTCGCCATTTTATCGTAAGCGACATTTTCAATAAAAAAAGAAAACTTAATAATTAAAATTTGCTAGTAACTCATGAAGCCTTGAAGGCTATTATCATGTCTTAATTTAAGCATAATTTATAATTTCCAATACTGCCTTAGGGCATTATGTAAGTGGTTTGAAGGACAGGCAGCTTTTGATTTGTTGTTTACGATATAATTCATTTTGGCGCTTACGTTAAATTGGAGGAAATGGCTCGATATTTTCAAGTGAACGTGATTACAATTATCATTTTGTTCTTAGTGAAATACGCCACCGTTGTCCATAGAATTTTTAACAAAGAATAAATAATGATTTTGAATCGTTAATTTTCCTACAATTTAAGGAAACATTTTTAAAACACTTATTTTGGGAATGTTGTTTATTTCAAAACTTTTAATTTTTCTTATGCTTCATGCACTTCACTTTTTAATAAAAAAACACAATTCTACAAACTGTGATATTTTAAAATTTAAATAGTCGAAAAAAATGGTCAAGAAACGATGAAAATTGAATCAAAATGCAAAGGTTATATTGCAAATTTCATCGTTTTTCGATCATAACACATTTCAAGACTACACAACGAAATTGTCACGAAAAAAATTGTCAGTAAGTATGACAATAAAAAATTGTCATATACTGACACTTGTCACCTGTCAATATTTTATGAAATATAGATTTGTCATACCAATGTGACAAATTTGTAGAATTGTCACCTGTCAATTTGTATGAAATAGGGCCTAGGTGCCGTCATACCATGTACATATATTTCGAACATAAAAAAATATAGATCGATATAGGACTTTTATACAGCTCTCTCTCTTTATTTCTTTTATTTGTGTACTTTCCAAACATTATATATCTATCTCCTTTCTTATAACAAAAGTTCACACTACCTTACCATTTGCAACACAAAATAGCCATCTACACGTGATAATGAAAAATATTTTTTTAGATTTCAGAAAACGCAGCTATCAGATCATGGTGATAATAAAACGCGGCTATTATATATTAGGAATCAACCCTTAAACGGAAAACCCATGTGGGTTATTTTCGCAACAAATAAAAACATTGTAGATTGTGTTTGACCAATTCTTTGAACTTGTTTTATTGATTATGAAAACACAACTCTGTGAACGTGGGATAACATCAGCTTCCTTTAAAATAAGTGGTTAAGTTATCAAAAATATAAAAAGTTCAAAAGTTGACGCATTTTAACATTTCATACTATATTTATATGCCAACATTAGAAATATCGTCCTTACTCTTCTAAGTAATTTCAAACTCTAAAAGAGTGTGATAAAATGATGAAACTTAGAAATAAGTCGTCTCAAAAGAGTCCAATATGATCACTATTATTAGATAAAATTATGAAGTCACATATGAAAATCTAAATATTTGTTCTAAAAATGTTTCTTTCCTTAGCTTTTACACAAACTGTCACTATATTCTTAGATGTGCTGAGTTTGATGATATTTATTATACAAAAATTGTATAGCATTTGTCATTTTATGAAAAAGTGTCTCATATCCAAAATGTGTCCAAGTAAAACAAAACTTTTCACTTGTTCAATGACGAGTGCAATAATTTTGACATATCTGATCATATGTCAAATTGAATCATGTTTGTCTTGTCATTTTAACTTTAGCAAATTCATTCAGTTAAATATGATCAATCTGTCAAAGCTTGTCATCATCAACTACTCAAATTAGGTAAACAAAATAACGCATATACGTTACCTAGTTCTATTATTATTTTTGAAGTAAATCAAATAGGTTTTTCTTGCTTCATAACTCACCCACTCAATAGCTGTCACCGAATGACAACAAGATGAAAAACTAAGAATGTCATATACGAGTTCTTAAAACCTAATACCAAATTACCAAATTTGGACACAACAACTTGTGTTGAGGAACGAGTTTTATTTGTAGGCATAGATTCATTGTTGCGGTTTTTTTTTGCAAATAAAAAATGTTATTTATGAAACACACACTTCATAATAATTCAGATCTTAATCATATTAAATATATCATATGAATATGACAATGACCTCCAGCGACATCTGTATCTGAATTATAGTTGTTGTGTCTGTCCCTGTTTGTGATTTTAACCTCGTATAAAGCAAATGCTAAATCGATTAAGTCAGGTTTAATTGCTTTACATATCGCATTGGTTAAAGAAAAATAATCATAAATGGGAAAACAGTCTTTATGGAAATCATATTTTCTCACATAAACCATGTATACAGTGGAATGGTGTAAGTCTACGACTTGGAATAAACAACTAACTAAAATAATTCGATTCAAAAATATCCGTTTATTTAAAAATATAATATTAGCATACCAAACGTCATTTTTTGACGGTAATTTTGCTGTCATTTAATATGGAATGAAGATTTTTTTGGAGAACCAAAGACGAAGTGCCAAAAGATTACTCACGTTTTTTCGGTGCACACGTTTGCTGTAAACTTAAAAGTCAGTTCTTTTCAACGCATTTGACATTTACAAGTCACACTTTTTACACTTGATTTTGACGTCTAACGTCATTTCTACTGATTTGTTTGTTTTCGTTTAATATTTAGTTTTGTTTGTCCACTGTAGACCGCATCAATGCTTCTGTCAGTTAGTAGAGCTCATCAAGGACATTATCGGTATCGTTTTATCCCCAGCCCCAACCATCAGACAACTTTTATAATTAATATTTAAAAAATTAAATTCATATAAATTGTACATTATTAACATTTATTTTTCATTGTTAAACTCATTCATGCTTATTTGAGGTGGAAAAGAGATGAATGAAGCGATGAAGGTGTTAGAAAATATAATTATTGTGATGTCAGATTTAAATGGATGAATAAAACACCGAGTCTATACTTTGAAGGAGGTGTTCTTTTCTTTTTGTTTGAACTGATTTCAAAGAAACAAACATAGGCTTTGACTTATGTACATTTTATGTGACGCTGGACGCACCTATAAAATAAAGTTTTATTGAATTTTAATGATTTAAATGGGAAGAAACATGAGCCTTTTATTTGTTATGAAACTCACAAATCGTGAGACGTTTTGTCTTGAAATAAGTTCATTTGATAGGTTTGATCGGACATTTGCAATAAAGTTAAAGTTGACTTTGAAAATACAAGGCAATTAAAAAAGAAGTCGTTACTTAATGATTTATACAGAATACTAGAATACATGCTACATACTATGTATGTACGTTAATACACTCCAAGTGTCATTTCTGAGGGGCACCTACTTTTAAATAGGTTAAGTTCTTATGCAAATTTCGATGGGGCTTTAGGTATTGTTTGCACTAGTATATTTTTGTTTGTATTCGAAATTTCAGACTGATTACAGTGTGGTTATTTAGAATTTGTCATACTAGAAACCGCAGTGCAGTGTCTTCGTTGCTATCTTATCTTATCATCTGTTTTGAAAATCAAGATATCACTGCTGCGCATACCACTGTAGATCGTAGATAGATAGAAGCCTCCTTTAAGTTTACAAATAGCGAAGGTTTCATGCAATTAAAAAATTATACGATAACTTTTTGTTAAAAATATTCTTAAGCATGGTCATATTATCAATTATTCTGATAATGATGAGTGACACTTCTTGAGAGGATTAATAGCCAAAAGTTCGTTATATAGGCTTTCCCTATAAGAGGTTCTTTTTTAAACAGTCTTTGGGCAGTTGTCACTTTTGAAGCTTTCATCTTTTGACATTTGACAATCAAAACTACGCCATTACAAAAAAAATTCAAATGGTTGACATGTGCATTCAAGAGGACACAAGCGTGCACAGGTTTTTCTCAAACCCCACCCCTGTCTATTAACTCCTACTCTCACCTCCCCGCGGTGAACATCGGGTGCCTAGTACCTTAACTGGAGATTGGGTTATAATCTCTGTGGAAAGTTGTTGGGGGTAGCAAACGAGAGATTGAAAAGGTGTTTCCACTGAGGCACCTCTCCTTTTCCACACGGCAGCGAAGGAATTCCTGAGATTAAATCAACGGTGGCGTTTACAGTTCCAGTTAGATTAAAGTACTTAATGAACACCTTATAGGGCTTTTACGACATATTCAGAGCCAGGCCTATAAGGAGCGGTTTATCCGGCTCCATGTCCTTGGAGTTATATTAAGGATTTGGTGACTTACTCACTATCTCTTTGTAGATTTTAAAGCCGCGTATGATAGCATCTATAGGGAAAAGCTTTACAGACAATTTCTAGTTTTGGCATCCTTGTCAAACTTATCCGTTCGTACAGAATGACGATAGAGAATGCACGCTGCTCTATCAAGGTCGGAAAAGATTTCACCGATGCATTTGATGTCAAAATAGGTTTAAGAAAAGGCGATGCACTTTCAGCATCGTTCTTGAAAGAATTGTGAAAAACTCAACCGTCAACACTAGAGGCACAATCTCCCAAAGGTCAATCCAATTACTCGGATACGCAGATGATATTGGCATATTTTGAAGATCAAAGCGTGATGTCAGTGGAGGATTTTTGAGCATTGCGATGGAAGAGAAGAGGATGGGTTTAGTGGTCAATGAGGGCAAGACCAAGTATATGCTGTCATCAAAAAAGGACATTGAACAACGACGTCTTAAACAAAACTCACCATGGAGAGCTATAACTTTGAGGTAGTTGAGGACTTTGTCTACTTAGGAACCGCTGTAAACTCAGACAACGCTGAATTCAAACGAAGAATAACTCTTGAAAATCGCTATTTCTTTGGACTTAAAAGGCAAATGAGTAGTTAAGTCCTTTTTCGAGCATCTAAAATCACCATCTTTAAGACACTCATCATCCCGGTTCTCATTTATGGCGCCTGAGACCTGGACCCTGTCACAGAAAGATGAGAGCGTCTTAATATGGAGAGTAGAGGAAAAGATACAACGAAGAAGTGAACGTAAGTCCAACGACGTAGATGGCTGGGTCATGTAGAGCGAATGGACATCAACGCTCCAGCCAGGAAGGTCTTCGAATCCAATTCCGAGGGAGGGAGAAGTAAAAGAAGACCGCGACTCTGATAGGGACCGAGCAAGCATTACCAAAAATGGAAGGATACATGCTGCAACAATATGCTTAAATAATTAAAATTCACTACAAATATATAATAAACATTAGAAGTCACAGATCGTAGTTTTCCAAACAAAATATCCTAACCGTGTCATGTGGAGATCTTGTGATTTGACACCATAACTACAATGTCTATTCTCCACAAGATTTGTTTTAAGATGGAATTCATAAAGTTATTTTTACAGCCATTGATTTTTCTTAAAAAATACTAGTTTTTTTAATATTAAAATGAAACCTCTTATTGGAAACCCATATATAAGTTAAGATTTTTGCATCCATCAAGTCTATCCTACACTTAATAACAGATGCGTGGTTCAAGATCCTTTGAACTCCGAATTGTTTGCTAGTCGGAAGATAATTTTTGAAGATATTGTGCGTTTTCAAAACATTTTCTTTTAAGAGTTTAAATATTTGCATTTTCAATCTGGAAGAAATTTGCTGAAGATGTGAAATATATTGTTTTTTTTTTTACTCCACTACCCGTGGCATGATGGTTAGTGCGTTGGACTGTCATGCCAGAGGTCTTGGGTTCGATCCCTGCCTATGTCATCTAAAGTTTTTTTCACGGGTACTGCCTCTTGCGAGGAATTGACAAATTCTCCAAGAGTAATTCTTGTCATGAAAAGTGCTTTCTCAAATTAGCCGTTCGGATTCGGCATAAAACTGTAGGTCCCCTCCATCTCTGACAACAGTACTCGCACACAGGAATGGTTGAGAGTTGTAAGTCACTAGGCCCTAGTTCTCAACGGACTGTTGCGCCACCCAATTTATTTATTATTAAAAACTTATTTTTCTATCTTATCTAAGGAAAAGTTGTGAACTTATAAAGCAGCTAAATGCCAAAACTATTAAATATTGATCCATTTATTTGTGGACTTATATTCCGTGAGTTTGAACTGCAAGTTCATAATTTACTTGTAAATCATTAACTGTTCAACAAGGTCAATCGTCTATTGAAGATTGTGGACTTTTAACTTTGGGCCTATGAAACTTCGTCTTGTCAACAAAAAATTGTGTTTAAAACACAACTTCTAAAATCTGCTAATTTTTGTTCATATAGTACAATATTGAGTTTTGAATGCCAACAATTCTCAGCTTTAATGGCTAACTTTCGAAATTATTAACTTCAAAATAATAAAAGTCCAACTGGTTTTTAATCAAAAACAACACTGCAAAGAAAAATGTCTGCGTCACTCTTAGGACAAAATAAATGCAACACAAAATATTTATGAAAAAGATGCCACCACCGGCTTAAAGTTGATTGACCATAAATTTGAAGGCCAAAAGAAGATTATATTATTAATAATGAAAAATAAGTAATAAATTTCAGTTTTGTTTATCGAATTTAAATGATTAACACTTTTAATCATAAAAACAAGTTTTCCTTAATAATAAAAAAAAATACAAAAAATGCAAGTGCAAATCCAGATTCAAGCTCAAAAAGGCATGCATGTCAATGATGACTTAATAATAGTAGAGGTGTAAACATCAGCGTAGATATTTGTGCGCACAAAAGTAATTAAACTGAAAAATTAAAAAAAAAAAAAAAACGAAACACGAAACACGCAAAAGTGCGCACGTATCAAATTTGTTCAATTACTACAAATAAATTGACAGCAATTAAAGGAATTGAGACAACAATAACACAAATATATATAACAAAATTATTATTATCTTTTTTGATCATCAGAAAACTGCCCCCAGCCTTATACTCGTCGTATCTCTAATGACCACAATGATATCTAACACTATATACTATGTGTGGTCTGCATTACAATTATTATTATAAAGTGTAGGTCTAGAGTATATCAATTTAGTGTTACTTTTTTTGTGTAATTTTGTTTTAATTGTTTCAAACATTTAATGGATAATAATTTTATTCTCTAGTGTCTATCCAGAGGCTGTAGAAGGTTATAGTACGAAACAGATTAATGGGGTGTTAGAGTTGAAAAAATTCCCATAGTATAATATTTCTATAGATATGTTACTCTATATTGCTCTAGATGAATAAACAAACAAACAAAAATAATGAAACGCACAAATAAATTAAAATTAATTTATTATAATTTTTATTTTTGTACATTATGTTAATTTGCAGTTAAACTTGGAAATTGGAAAGCAAAGGCGGAAAAGTTTAGAGCAAGGTCTTTTTGTCTTGAGACATTGCTTTCAAAAGCCTTGTCGGTCTGGATACTTATTGTAAATTGTTTTTTTTTTTTTTTTTTTGTTGTGTGTCTACTTTTTTTACATATACCAACAATATAGAAATATAAAACCATTAAATTGTCTGTCTGGTAGTAAAAAAAGTCACAATATGGAATTAATTTATTGTTATTTGTTTATTATATGTATTGCCCATATAAACTAAACTCTTAAGCTTAATATAGTTTTAAAAAAACAACTTAATATATTTTAGTTAATGGCTTAGAAAAACATCAATTTGTGGTTATAAACGGATCCAATTATAATGAACTTCAATTGTACAATTCTTTTGTACAGGATTTCCCAGTGATAAAAAACAATTATTTAACAGAAACAATTGCAACAACCTCACTTTCAAATATGTAATTACGGTCCGATCACACCACATCAAAATAGCACCAAACAGTGACATGTTAAGAATTTAAGTTTTTAGATTTTCCAAGCCCCAAGTTCGACAATTCTGCCTATTAATGTATAACCTCCGGATAAAAGAGATCCTCATCTCTAAAGATGGTTTTCGATGATGAATTTCGATGAGAATCTGGGACATTTTAATACTTTTCAAGGCCCAAATCTGCATAGATACAACGCGACGCTTCTGGTGATCGACCGGCTTGAGTTCTTGTATTATCTGCACTTTAAAACCTTTAAGCCTACGTCTTTATGTAAAATACAGTGCCTATAATTCAACAGATCCACGAAGAATTGACAAACTGGAAAACGGCTTTCGTAACAGTAGGTCTACAAGTATTGCGCTTGATATTTCAAAAGCGTTTGAAAGGGCTTAGCATCAGGTCTTTTATAGAATATGTGTGCCTTCGGCTAAGATAAATCTCTTTTATTCGTTGGATTAGAAATTAGCTTTCGAACCGTTCAAAACAAGATGTATTGGATGGGCTCATGTCTGAAAACCACATCCCCAGGGCTCTGTTTTGTCTCCGACACTCTTTCTTGATCTCTTGTCTATAACTTCTAAACCATTTAATTGTTTCGCTGACGATAGTACTCTAAGCTTTTCATATTCGTTTTCTGACTCACAACCCCTTTTTTCGGATGTGAAACTGGAATAACAATGCTAAGGTCATTAAATTTGAACCTACACAGCATAGTACAATGGGATACAAGAAACTGAGTGAAATTTAATGCTTCGAAAACTCAATGCAGTTTTGTGTCCTTAAAACGAAATACAGACCACTTGTCGTAGTTCAATTGGGTGACATTTGCCTCAATAAAACTGAACATCTCAATATTCCGGTATGTGCATCCCAAAGCAGCTCTGGTGGAGTGATCACGTACACAATGTCGCCAAAAATGCCACAAGATGTTTGAGTTTTCTGATACGATGTAACTTCAGTGGTATTGTGACGTACAGATATTTGTTCTTTAGCCGAACTACGTGAATGTGGATCTTATCACACTCTATCTTTCCCTGTCATTGCAATGTTCAAAACCAATGTACACCGACAAATCCTATCCAACTCCTCCCTCTCTTGCTATTGCTCACACTGTCTCTCTGTCATATTAAAGGAATTCAAAACCCTTAGTGTGTGCTTATTATTTAAAAAAGCTCAAAGCTCACCATCGCCTGACGAAAAAGCGATTCATGACAATTCAAAATGTCACAGCTTCAAAAGTGAGAGCTGCAAAAATAGTGAGAAGTTATTGGCTGCGTTCAATCTCAGACAGATAGGGTATCCGGATACCTTTTTGTTAGTGTTTTACGTGTAAAATAACAACTGATCAAAAACAGCTGAGATGTCAAAAAAGGAATCCAAAGGTATCCAAGAATTTCTGGGGTATGTAGGTATCTGACAGAACAGCTGATTCAACACATGGTTGAATTTCAAGAAACTTGAAAATTGATTTCATCTTTTTGTATTTGTTGGTAAACAAAAAGATACAAAATGTTAGTTGAAGTTGTATTTGAGGATGTTCTGTGCATAATAGACGATTTGCCTCCAAATTTTGACTTCGAAGCTTAAATGTTTCTCTCCTTTTTGTGAACAGCTGAAAGTTGTTTTTATTTTTTGACAGCTATCTCAATACAGCTATCTAACCCGTTCAACAAGGTATCTAAAAATCCACCTATCCTAGATACCCTACCCAACACGAGATTGAACGCAGCCATTTTAAAACCCTTTACCTCAAATATGACTTCATAACTTTTACTTTCAGCAGTCTCTTTAAAACGAATTCGAAAAGGGAATAAGAGGATTTTAATATTGAATACCTTCAAAAAATAAATACAAAGAAAGCTAAAAATGTTTGGTCAGTTCAATTTCCTGCTAAATTTTGGAATTTCTAGACATTTAAAAATTAAAAATAAAAATGAAAATGTTGATCATTTTCTGGTATGAAGTTAAGCTTTAAAAAACTTTGCTATGTAGCTATCTCCAAAAGTGTAAAAATTAATATGTTTTCTACTTCTTCCAATGAATAACATAACAATTTGATACGTCATTTTTTTCAACTTAAGACTTAGATCCGTTTGAAAATTTATATTCGAAGTTATGTTATTATTTTAAAAAAAACCTTATGAAAGAAAAACATAAATATTATCATACAAAATCAATATCAATATAAAAATTAAAACAAACAAACTTAATGGAATAACAAATTGACAAAAGATAATGATTATTATATCATCTCAATATCTTGACTGAATTTATGGTATTAAATTAAAAACCAATTTAGATCTCCCACTACCTATAAAGCTACATACATACATACATATATATTGAGGCTAATCTACATAAACAATGTCTTCAGTTCGAATTTGATTGTCATCGTGCTTGGCTTGTCTATATAACTTCTATAAGCCCATTCAAAAGACATGCATTCCTCAATCTTTAAAAATATATGTATTTAATTTGCATAAAGCACACACATCGAATGCGTTGAGTTTACGATGATGCCATTTTTGTCTTTTCTTAATGATTATAAGTCAATTTATTCAAAATATCAAAACAAAATATATATAAGAAATAAATATAAAAAAGAATAAAATATTATTTTCAAGTTCATGCATAATAACTCGGTCAGATATTGCAACAAAATAAAATAAACAATAAAAGAAATTTATAGAGCTTCTATGAAACTAAAAACATTTTGCCACAAGGTTCGTAATGTAATGGTGATACCAATTCTTTTATATATCTTTTTGTTTTGCTTTCTTTGGGTTAAAGAAAGTGATACCAACTTTATTAAATTGATATTCATTTCATAAGCTGTCAACCAATAAATGCAAATAGCTTGTCATTGATTTGCATTTGTATGCTTATCAAATTTCAAGTCATATACGAAACCAATAGTAATGTAGGTAAATTTGGATTTCGGTTGGAGACGTTAGATTAGACATATTTCTGAGAATCCCACAATACCCAAGAAATTAACCTTTTTTTTGCTTTGCCAAATGTTGCTTCTAACGGGTGATTTTTTAAGAGCTTGAGAACTTTTTTTAAAAAAAAAACGCATAAAATTTGCAAAATCTCATCGATTCTTTATTTGAAACGTTAGATTGGTCCATGACATTTACTTTTTGAAGATAATTTCATTTAAATGTTGACCGCGGCTGCGTCTTAGGTGGTCCATTCGGAAAGTCCAATTTTGGGTAACTTTTTCGAGCATTTCGGCCGGAATAGCCCGAATTTCTTCGGAAATGTTGTCTTCCAAAGCTGGAATAGTTGCTGGCTTATTTGTGTAGACTTTAGACTTGACGTAGCCCCACAAAAAATAGTCTAAAGGCGTCAAATCGCATGATCTTGGTGGCCAACTTACCGGTCCATTCCTTGAGATGAATTGTTCTCCGAAGTTTTCCCCCAAAATGGCCATAGAATCGCAAGCTGTGTGGCATGTAGCGCCATCTTGTTGAAACCACATGTCAACCAAGTTCAGTTCTTCCATTTTTGGCACCAAAAAGTTTGTTAGCATTGAACGATAGCGATCGCCATTCACCGTAACGTTGCGTCCAACAGCATCTTTGAAAAAATACGGTCCAATGATTCCACCAGCGTACAAACCACACCAAACAGTGCATTTTTCGGGATGCATGGGCAGTTCTTGAACGGCTTCTGGTTGCTCTTCACTCCAAATGCGGCAATTTTGCTTATTTACGTAGCCATTCAACCAGAAATGAGCCTCATCGCTGAACAAAATTTGTCGATAAAAAATTTGTCGATAAAAAAAAACCGAACACTGATTTTGGTAATAAAATTCAATGATTTGCAAGCGTTGCTCGTTAGTAAGTCTATTCATTATGAAATGTCAAAGCATACTGAGCATCTTTCTCTTTGACACCATGTCTGAAATCCCGCGTGATCTGTCAAATACTAATGCATGAAAATCCTAACCTCAAAAAAATCACCCATTATTATTCAAATATTTGATTGTCAAAGAATGGTAATGCAATAATTCTAAAAAAACGAAGAATGCATTTCAGCAATTTCTTTAAGTTAGAAGGTATTGAATACGGTTCACATTTGTTTTGGTTAAAAATTTTAAACTTAAATGAATTTTAAATTTGTCAATGATAAAAGAACAAAAACGCAAAATTCTTCTTCTGCTACTGTTCAGGAACAAAAAGAGTTCACAACATCGACGCCACGATAAGAAATTTAAAGGAATTTATGTTATTTCTCCAATTTTTTTTAAAGACTTGTCAAAGAACATCTGACAATTGTGTTTCATCGTGTGTAAGAAACAAAAGATTTTGTGAGAAACTAAAAAAAACGTCAAAAAATATCGAACAATAATGTCAGACTGTTTCCATCTTCATTATTTTGTATGCTTTTTAACTTCAAATAGGAAGTTATTGTAATCGGTCCGATTTGTCGAATTTGTCGAAAAATTTTTTTTTAGAGAGATATATGTATGTCCGTGCGTGCGTACGTACGACGACGTCCGTACGTTCGCTACGTTTTTTTCGTCGTCCATAGCTCAAGAACCAGTAGAGATATCAACTTAAAATAAATTTTGTTTTACAGATAATAATAGAGAAAGATGCAGAAAGGACTCTCAAAAAATTTGAGTGGGTGGTTTTTTTACCATAGCAATTTCAAAAAAATGTGAAAATTTTGGTTAACCCAAAATATCTCACGAACCAATAACGCTAGAGATTTGAATTAAATTTTATATTATATATTGTAACGCGTTACCAAATAAATATATTTTTGGAAAAAATCCAATTAACAGTTTTTTATAAATCAAAAAAAAACTGAAAAAAAAAATATTTATCACTTATGAACAAAAAATGATTTTGTCTCCAAAACAATTTTGTGCAACGAAGAATAATGTTTTTAACTTCTGGTAAAATTTTGAGAAAAATCGAATTGACAGTTTTTTTATAAAAAATAAAAACCTAAAAAAAGCATCACTCAAAGTTGGTAAAAATTGATTTCCGACTGATTTTTTCGATTGATTTTTTCAAAAATTTGAAATTATGGCTTCCAAATAATTTTTCTTATATGAAATATTGTTTTTAACATTCAATAAAATTGACAGTTTTTTTACAAAAAATAAAAACCTAACAAAAAAATTAATAAAAGTTGGTAAAAATTGATTTTCGACTCAAATATTTATTACAAAATTTGAGATTTTGGCTTAAAACTAATTTTATCTTTTAAAAAATATTGTTGTCAATTTTCAGTTCAATTTTGAGAAAAATTTAATTGACAGTTTTTTTTACAAAAAATAAAAACCTAAACAAAAGTTATTAAAATTTAGTAAAAATTGATTTTAACTTATAAGAAATATTGTTTTCAACATTTTGCAAAATTTTGAGAAAAATCGAATTGACAGTGTTCTTATAAAAAATAAAAATCTAGAAAAATCATTACTAAAAGTTCGTAAACATTGATTTTCGGCTCAAATATCTTTTCAAAAATTAAAAATATCGGCTTCAAACTTATTTTATCTCACAGAAAACATTGTTTTCGACATTCAGTAAATTTTTTATAAAAATTCAACGGTCAGTTTTTTCATACAAAATTAAAATCTACAAAAAATAGTACAAAAATTTGTTAAAAATTGATGTTCAGTTCTCGATATCTCGTGAACAATAGAAGATATTGACTACAAATCAATTTCATTTATCCAATTTGTATTATGTATTTATAAAGGAAATAAAATTTTTTAAGAAATACTACTTAAATTGGTAAATATTGGGTTTTCCACTAAAAATCTCGTTAACAAAAATAGATTTTGAAATCAAACTATTCTATTATATGCAAAATATTGTTGATAATTTTTAATTTTTTAAGAATAATTCAAATGAAAACTTTTTTAACAAAACACGAAAACCTACAAACTTTGAAACAAAACAAATCGACAGACGGGCTGGAAAGTTATCAGTGTGGGTCGCATCCCAGCCTCTTTTTTTGTATAGTAATGGCCCCTGGATTACTTTAATTTGACCAAGGGTAAAGATTGATTCCTCTAATTTGGCAAAACCGATACCATTTCTATCAATATGCTTCACAAACAGTTAGATGTAAACTTAGAAAGTGTAGATCGTGTTTCAAGAGACCTTAATATTTACAACTTGTTTAATTTTGCCTTTAAACCGTGGTGGAAGCAGCACATAGCTACTTTTAAAAAATTCAAATAAATTTGATGAATTGTCTTAGCATATCCCATTAACGAGATAATTCACATACTGTGTGCATTACCTTTCAACATTTGTCATTGGAAGGAAATAGCTCAATTTGGACTAAACTGAAAAGTTTCATCAGACCGACGAAAAAATACATAAATCCAAACTAAATAATTTGACAGCAAAAATCATAGCCTCGTCGTCATTTCACGCTTTAACTATAAACCTATTTAAGGAAGATAGTATAGGTAAACGTATGAAGATGAAAAGCTCAATCCCCATCACAGTTTTTGCCATTTTAAGGTTAACATGACGTACTACAAAAAGCCTTATGCAATTTACAAACAAGTGTATATCTCAAAATAACGTTGGTGTATTATGGATCTAGTGGAATTAATATAGCTGTCAAGTTAAAAGCTATTCGTAAAAGCATATATCATCCGCATTCACTTCATTCACATTCCTAGAGTTCAACTGAACATTATTAATTATTATTATAGAGACGAATTTGAGTAGGTAATTTAGCCATCAATTAAAATGGTGTTAAATCGATTTTTAATAACTGAATATAGTTTATACCAAAAGTAGTAGTTAATGGTGTTAATTAATAAATTATATTAAAATATATTTTTTTAATGAAATGAAGAAAAAAACGATAGTTGTTAATTACAAATTTTTGTTAAAAGACAACTATATTTAATATGGTTTTCTTAAAATACAGGATTTTTCATTGTTAAAATTTTTGAAATTTTTTAAAAAAATATTTAGTGTTATTCAAGCCATTCAAAATTGAAAAATTGTTAGCCAACTCAATACCTGTGTTTAAAGAACCAAAATTATTAACAAATGTGAAAAGGTGGCTTATGATTTAGACAAATATTTCACTTTTTTTCGGTTAGGATAGTTTTTGAAACGCTCTTTCAAATGGTGAAAACCATAAAGTCCTAACTTGCTCAAAATTTTACTAACTATTTAGAGAAGGAAGAGCACAAATGAAAGAAAAACAGAGTTTTATTGAACATCCAGAATTAAGATAATAAATAGAATCCGAGAGTAGCAACATGAACAATGAACTAACATAATATTTGGAGCAAAAGCATCTCACTTGGTGCCCTTAAACAATAAGAAACACGGGGTAAAACTGGTGAAATCCATTGTTTATCGTTAACAGCTGATATAAAGAAATGTTGTTTTTGAGTCATAATCATAAGCAACCTTTTCATAGGCCGGGTCACATATAGAGAAAAACTTGTTCAATATAAAATCACAAAGCGTGAAAATAAATACAAAACTTATTATATTTTTGAGATACACATTTGTATTATAGGCTTTTTAATGATATGTAAATTTAGAAGCAGTTTTTTTTTTCAAAACAGTTTGTTATGATTTTCCAAGTCCATAATCCCTTACTTCAATATTCCAATTAAGAGTCTTCAGTATATTACTTATTTTTCAATTATTATTATTATTAGTTCTATTTTTCACCTGCCTTACATAAACCTTAAAAGAACACTGATGCATTTATGCTAAAACGGTTCTAAATAGATAAACGCAAAACTGTATAAAAGCAATTTTTGAACTTATTAAAAATTCTTAGTCTTTTGGCTATAATATCAAATTCTTGGAGTATATTGAAAATAAATATAAAAATAATGTTGAAATGTAGTTCTGAATTTGAGCACATACAGCTAAAATCGGAGTTTGGATTCGGAAACAGCACTAAAAATGTACATTAAAACGAAGGAGTAAAAACATAAAGGAACATTTTTCAAAACTTTTTGAGCCCAACTTCGGTCGTACTGTCAAATACAGAGAACCGTTATTTAACCGTACTACGCGAATGTTTCCCAGTCATTACAATATTCAGGAATTCAAAACCAATGTACACCGACATCTCCTTTCAAAACCCTCTCTCCTTTTCCTAGTGCTACTGTGTCTCTGCATAACAAGGGTAGTAATATCTCCTTCAGTTTGCGTATTGAAGACTTATAAGTCATCTCATTACTTATGAGAAATTACAAAAACTAAAGTGATTTAAACTGTATCTAGAAAATAAAGATTTGTACCTTTTAAAATTATCAAACAATTTATTGTTAAGGGATATGTTGCGTTTTCAAAATAGCATTTTCAATTTTGATTTTCAAATGGAACATTTTAAAAACCTGATACACGACAATAAAATTGAAATGTGTTAAAAAGACGTTTTAATAAATCTTTTGTGTTATTAACTTTCCATAGGAAGCTAGTGTAATCGGTCCGATTTGTCGAATGAAAATTTTGACATTTCTCGACGTTTCAAGGTCCCTACAGTCGAAATAAAAGATTTATAGAGAGATGTCTGTCTACACTCGCTGCGTTTTCTTCGTCGTTCATAGCTCAAGTACCAGTAGAGATATCGACTTCAAAAAATTTTGATATACAGATAATAATGCAGAAAGATGCAGAAAATTGTGTGGGTGGTTTTTTTTACCATAGCAATTTGAAGAAAAGGTGAACTTTTTGGTAAACCCTAAATATCTCACGAACCAATAACGCTAGTGACTTGAATTAAATTTTGTATTATACAATATTGTAACCTGATACCAAACAAATATATTTTTGGAAAAAAATCCAATTAACGTTTTTTTTATAATACAAAAAAAACTGAAAAAAAAATTTGTCACCTCGAAAATTTTATGAATAAAAAATGATCTCCAAAACAATTTTGTGTAACGAAGATTAACGTTTTCAACATCTGGTAAAATTTTGAGAAAAAATTAAAAACCTAAAAAAAATTAACAAAAGTTGGTACAATTTGGTTTTCGACTCAAATATCTTTTCAAAAATTTGAAATTATGGCTTCCAACTAATTCTAACTTGTGAGAAATATTGTTTTCAATATTCAGTAAAATTTTAAGAAAAATCGCAATGACAGTTTTTTTTACAAAAAATAAAAACCTAAACAAAATTAACAAAAGTTGGTAAAAATTGATTTTCTAAATGTCTTTTCAAAACTTTGAGATATTGGCCTTAAACTAATTTTATCTTTTAAAAAATAATGTTGTCAACATTCAGTAAAATTTTGAGAAAAGTCGAATTGACAATTTTTTACCAAAAATAAAAACCTAAAACAATATTACTAAAAGTTGACAAAAATTGATTTTTGACTCAAATATCTTTTCAAGACATTACGATATTGGCTTCAAACTAATTTTATCTTATAAGAAATATTGTTTTCAACATTAAGTAATAAAAAAAAACAATACTAAGACTTGCTAAAAATTTATTTTCGACTCTTATTTATCTTACAGAAAATATGGTTTTCGATATTCAATAATTTTTTTTATAAGAATCCAACATTCCATTTTTTCATAAAAAAAATAAAATCTACAAAAATAGTACCTATGCAAATTTGGTAAAAATTGATGTTCGGTTCTCAATTTCTCTCAAATTAATATCATTCATCCAATTTGTATTTGTTTATATAAGAAATAAAAACTTTTAAGAAATGCTACTAAAATTGGTAAAAATTGGTTTTCGACTAAAAATCTCGTTAATAAAAATAGATTTTGAAATAAAACTATTTCATTATATGCAAAATATTGTTGGTAATTTTGAAATTTTTAAAAATAATTCAACTGACAACTTTTTTAACACAACACGAAAACCTTCAAACTTTTAAGCATGACAAATCGACAGTTATCAGTGTGAGTCGCATCGCAGCCTCTTTTTTATTCTAATATTAATAAAAGGGAATGGAATTAATACTTTAAGAAAAAAGTAGAAAGACTTTAATTTTTAAGTTATTGTAGCAGTTCTATTTTTTCGTCGAAAAATATGCTGGAGGACTTTTACTTTTTCTATGACATCTCAAATATTTTTGCCTTTTTTTAGGTAACATTTATACTTCTTTTGTAGTGTTATTAATTACCTTAAAATAAGCTTTGAATCATTGATATCGGATAAGCTATCACTTAATTCTTAAAAAATCTTGAACTTGTGGATACTTTTTCTAATATTCTTAATTTTCTGATCTACAACTTTGAGTGATTTACACTCCTCCTTGCCAATATGACGTTCTTTCCACCAACAAGAGAGAACACCAACTTCTTGGTTTCTTAATTTATTTTCATTCGTTCCAAAAGATCTTCTTGGAAAATGCATAGTAATCTATTTATTTCAATGCAGTTTGAACTAAAGTGTGTGTGTACATTTTTGTCTATACATCATTTGGTTTTGATTTGATTGATAATTTTTTCGACTTGAGCCTAATTTTCACAAAAATGTTGATTACGATTCAGTTCACAGAATTCAAGGCAAATGCTCGTATAAAATATCAAAACAAAATTAGGGTTTCAAATTATGAGCAAAATATCTTCGAGTCTAAGAGACACATAAATACAAATCAGAAATCATTAACTTATTGATGAAATTCGCAAAAAATATTATAATAAAGTACAATTATCAATAAATGATAAATTTTGTATGCCCTTACCATTATAAATCAAGCCTCATTAAAGATTACACTTCATATGTCGAAACAGTATTACTTGGTCAATATCATTTTTTTGTTTTTAAATAACCTTCAAAAGGAAAAAATTATAATGGTGGATCTAAGATATTCATAAGAAATCAATTGAATCCCTTAGGAGTTAATAATAATAAATTAATGTATTTCTTGAAGCCGTTTTCATATTTTTTCATTGTAATAATTATTTCTTAATATCCAAAGTGCCAAAGAAATTTCATAACTTTGAAAAATTGTATTATTTTTCACCTAAATAATTACGCATTTCATTAAATTAATATGTTATTAAATTGTATAGGTATCATCATAAACCTACTGAATTTATGATATCTCAGGGATTCGGCTGTTGCCTTTTGGTCCGATCATCATCATTTTTGACAATTAATCATAAAAATATACATTTCTCTTTTACGCACTATTTCCCATACAAAATGGAAAAAAAAAATCTTTACGAACCATTTATTAATCTCGAAAAGTCAATCTGCATAACTGTATTCTTTATTGACAAGTATCTATAGTTAGCCAAATCGACCAAGTATAAACTATCTTTTTGCCGTGCATCTAATTATTGTCACAGAATACTACGCTTTTGAATGTATTTTGTCTTCTCTATTATGTACCCTCAGAATGAAGTTATCAATTAAAATATTAAAACAAAAATTTAATTAGTATTTTTTGTTTTTGCTGATGATGATGATGATGGCAAAATAAATCCAATTCAACGAACTTTCAAGCCAAAACGCAAAAATATACTCCAAAAAGCTAAACGCTCTAATAATTTCAACGAAATGTTGCTATTAAGCTACGAGTACCGAGTCGAGTCGAATATATTTCATTTTCCATATAAAATACAACATAGATTTTTGTTTTAGAAAGGAAATAGATATCTATAAGTAGGTACGAGTACATTTGGCTTCGAAAACCAAACAGGCTTATAAAATTTAGAAATAACCACAACATCATTAATGCCAAACAATAACCAACCAAAGCTAATTGACTTTTACCCCAACTTCATGGGAATATACCGCAGAAGAAATATTGAAGAAAAAAAGAAATACATAAGCATGCAACATTGCACTTTTGAAATCTTTTTACAATTTGAATCAAAAAGCTTAGATATGTATTGTGTACCTAGCTATAGGCTAAAGGCTATAGTCAAAAAGTATAAAGTGTGAGGGAATTTCAATATTTCACGCCCCTTCTCTCTAAGCACAATTAATATTTTGTTGTTGTTGTTGTTGTATCCCAAAAAATGTTTAGCAAGGTTGAAGGAGGCGTTTTTGTTTTGTCTAACGATCCGAACAATGGTGGACGGACTAGCCAGGCCTGGCCTGACTTCGGCTTCAGCTTGAACCACTTTGGTTCATGAAATCCGATAGTTTCACAAAGTATGGTGAGTGCACATTATTTCCTTTTTCGGATTTGGAATTTAGTAGCAGTAGTCATGAATTACACCTCACGAAAATTAATTTCGTAGAAGACTAAGACAACTGAGACTCTATTGACTTGACCTTCATATTGCCAAAGTTAAAATTTTATTAATTCGAACCAAAAAAAAAAAAGTGAGTCAATGTTCCGCATTTTCAAATATATTAGAACCCAAATTCCATTGTCACAAGGTGTGGTGTGCGCTTTAAAACGAATCATTTTTCTGGCAATTTTGTTTTTTGACTCTCTGGGTTTATTGGTGGTTGGGGATTTATAATTGAAATACATAAATCAAAAGATTTATTATGTACTTTTGTTTGGGGTTATAAGTTATAGAGCAAATTGAGTGGGAGTCGATGTCTAGATGCCGGAAGTTTTTTATTTTTTGTTAAATGTTATGTAATAATAATAATTGTAAATCGAGGAGATAAGTACACTATTTGTCTGGACATTAAGTAGGGTATTAGGTTATTTTTTTTAAGAACTTAAATGGTGTTTGATCTTTTTATATTCTAGAAACATTAATTGAGAGTATATGTATATAAAAAGTCCTTGAAGAAAAATGGATTAAGCTTATTTTTTTGGACTTAAAAGGTTTGAAACAACATTTAAAACCTACAATTTCAATGACTGAAAGTCCAAAAACATATTCGAATTTATATTTACATAATGTATGGGTTTTATTTTGAATAGCCTTCTATTTATGTGGATGGTTCCTATGTTTTCTCGAAAGGCAATTACAAATGGCTTCCGATTTCTTGTGATTAAATGCTTTAATTTAATGGCATACTATCTTCTTTACACGAAAATAATATTTGATTATTTTCTTCAAGAAAATACTCGTTTTTTAATAACAAAATAAAACCTCTTATTGGAAAAACCCTAGGTTTTAACTATGCATATAACTTTGCTAGTTATTTGATTTAAAATCTGTAGAGCGTACTTTTAAGAAAAAATAAAATAATTTTTCTTATTTTGAGGTTTCTTCGTACAGCAATTAAAATTACTGAAAACTTTTGTTTATCGGTTTTGAAACGTTGCGTTGTAATAAAACGATGCGGGGATGCGAGCCACACTGATGATTGGTTCCTATTCGTACCCATCTGTCAATAGTTCTAAGAGTTATACCAAATATGACTGACAACATTTTCTGCACCATAAAAAGTTTGATGACAAAATGTTTCTAAGTTCTCAAGACACTTGAGTCGAAAACAATTTTTTGTATCAGTTTTTATTGTTTTTTGTAAAAATAAGTAGTCAAATAGATTTTTTTTAAAGAAATAACTAAAAGTCAAATTATGTTAACAACAATATTTCCATGAATTGATATAAATTTGATGTCAATACCTACATTAATTCTTGAGATATTCGAGTCGAAAATCAGTTTTTAATAATTTTGTGTAAATATTTATTTTTTATTAAAAAACTGACAGTTGGATTTTTCTTAAAATTTAAAAAAATGTTAGAAACATTGGCGCAAAATTTTTGACAACCTATTACTAATGGACTCCAAAATTTTAAACCTTTCTTTTCGTTTTTCTAACTAGTAAATTGCTCATAACCTTTTATTAAAAAACAAGAATTCAAACATGTCTAAAAAGTGACAGTTCGTAAAAATAAACAAAGCAAATACACTTAAACGGACCTATTCGAATTTCAAACTGTTTACTGCACCATTCCATCCACTGCTCTTTTAAGAATAATTGTACAAATGTCATATGGATTTAGCAATTTGCTAAAAGTCAAAGTACATATCCCGTGATTTTAACTTTAGCAAATTCTTAAGAGAAACTAAGTTGTAAAAATCGTTTACAATTAGGTAAATTATCTTTTAACTTAGTAAATTGTCAAAAATGGCTTTAATATTTTACTAAATATTTTAAAAGAAATATTTGACTGTAAACAGTCAATAGGTTTCTTCCCTGAACACTTATTGTTAATAAAAATTGTTTAAATCATGAAAAATCATGAAAAACATGAAAAAATTTAAACCAGCAAAAGTGTTCATTTTTGCGTTTCGCCCCGGTGTGATGGTTGGGCTCATCAGAAGATGACCATCACACCTTGTCTTGACGCAAAATTTCTGAACACTTTTGCTGGTTTAAATTTTTTCATGTTTTTCATGATTTTTCATGATTTAAACAATTTTTATTAACAATAAGTGTTCAGGGAAAAAACCTATTGACTGTTTACAGTCAAATATTTCTTTTAAAAAGAAGCCTATAGCACGGCAATAAACATAATGCTACAATTTATCTTCTCTGAAGACTTGTAGCAACCATATAATTCGCAGTTGCTTTATGTAGCTCGGATTATATGGTATCTCGATTTGTTCGAGAAATTTTGCGTCAAGACAAGGTGTGATGGTCATCTTCTGATGAGCCCAACCATCACACCGGGGCGAAACGCAAAAATGAACACTTTTGCTGGTTTAAATTTGTTCATGTTTTTCATGATTTTTCATGATTTAAACAATTTTTATAAATATTTTAATTTAATTTTGCACCAATATATTTTTTTTTAAGATTCAATTAGTTTGGAGCCAGTATCTTTAATTGTTGCTACGATTTTGGAGTCAAAAATAAATTTTTACCAACTTTTAGTAGTATGTTTTGTAGGTTTTTATTTTTCTAAGAATATTGCCAATTCGATTTTTCTTAAGATTTTACCAGATGCAAAAAACGTTATTCTTCGATGCAAAAATACAATTTTTATTTATACATTTTTTTTTTCAAACTCATACCAATTTAATATTACTTCACAATGTTAAATATAAAATTTAAAAGAAGTGGCTAGCGTTATACGTTTGTAAAATATTTGGGGTCAACCAAATGTTTCACTTTTTTTAAATTGATATTGTAAAAAAAAACACCCACTCATTTTTTTAAAGTTCTTTCTGCATCTTTTGATGTTATTACCTGTGAAACAAAATTTATTTGAACTCGATTTCTCCACTATTCCTGAGATAAGGTCGAAGAAAAAAGTTATCCCGAATGTTCGTACATAATATAGAACTTGTCTGCATAACTTTTTAGCTGGTTATTTAAAGTTAAAATGTGTAAAAGCATTAATTTGAACGTTAAGTTTATTAAAAAGAATAAGCTTTGAATTATAACTTCTTTAAAGTTTAAAACAATAAAACTTATTGGTAACGTTCTAATTTGTAGCTCTTAAAACAGCATATATTAATGGGTCACTGTGGTGTATACGTACTTTTGCTTGTATTATTTTAATCACCTTTGAAAGACAATAATCTATATATTGCTAGGCCAATTATAGTAATAATTCAAAAGTAAAAGGTGTCATATAAAATGAATAAATGAGAAATATAGGTTTTCACATGTCTCATTTGACCTTTTAACATTTTTTCTTTATCACCAATAACGGAAATCTTCATCAAATTTGCGTATTTTTTTAAACTTCTTCTCTACGTTCCAAAAAATATAATTTCAGGGCTTCATTACAAAACCCAAATTCTTAATTTTTACGGGTACTGCCTCTTGCGAGGAATTGATAAATCCTCCAAGAAAAATTCTTGTTACGAAATGTGCTTTCTCAAATTAGTCGTTCGAATTCGGCACATAAAATGTAGGTCCATTCCATCTCTGATATTACCGCACACATGAATGGTTGAGAGTTGTTAGTCACTAGGCCCTAGTTCACTAAGGACTGTTGCGCCACCTAATTTATTTTTTTATTTTTTAAATGATGGTTTATATTTTTTTTTGTTTAGGGAACGAAAAAAAAATTTCAATTTAAGCTATTTTTTATCAAGTAAAGTCTGCATACGATTTAAAGGGTTTGAACTCAAAAGTTTTTATAAGTACTTCGTTGTTTTTTCGATATTCAGAAAAATATCTTCTTTTAACTTGTGGGTTAATCGTATTTTAATATTGAAACATCTCCAAAACCTTGATAAATCCGAAAATTTAATTATTTCTTCAATATTTCTATCGATGAAGTTTATTATCTTAAATTTTTAATACTATTAACTTCCGAAACAGATTTTTATTTGGTTCTTCATTTCAGAACTGTTAGTTCTATTTTGTTAATTGCAATATTTTTTTGAGAAATAAATACATATTTTTGTTTTTAAGACACAGCCCAAAAAAATTGGTCACGAAATTGAAATTGTCTTTCTTAGTTTTACATTGCGGATTTTCTACAATCAAATTTTTGTTTGTGCGATGTCAATCAAAATATTTATTTCTAATTCCTATTTATTGGCCTTAGGGCTGTTGCCTAATTCACATAGATATTTTTCCCATAAGATTGAAACTTGTTCCAGCAATAAGATATAAATTTAAGTACCTACATATGTATGTAGGTACATTTTATTAATTAACGAACATAACTGTGGCATTACCCACCGCGTTCATCACATGTTCCTATTGATATATTTTATTTTTTGAATCAAACAACTTTTCACTATAGCCGTTAAGTAAAACACACAAAAAGTAGCCTACCTTCCTTAATTACAGTCTTTTTTATTATGAGTAGAGTGTTTATATCGCCTTAGCGGGACAAGAGTAATAAACCAAATGATTGACGGAATAGCTGTACAAATTAAAACAAAAAAAAAAACAGAACACTTTATGCTGGTGGCATAAAGACAAAAACAAAATATCAAGAAGTTACAAAAGTATCTAAATAGCATCTCATTGTTGAATGTTGTTTATCCTCTTCATATAAGGTTTACCTACATATGGTATTCGTATATGCAAAATTACATATTTGCAAGATCTTAAATGGCATAGACTCACTTTTATGATGGCATTCCTCTGTCGCGTCGTCACGTCCTCCTTCCGTTGCATCCAAATGCACCGCGCTTCTTAAGTTACAACTTATTTAAATGTCTGATATCGTCTTCGTTGTTACAAGTTGGTATATAGAAGTTATACCTATCTTAGATATATCTCTTCACCTATAATCGTAACTGATATTTTTTTTTTGTATAGCTTGAACTGTCACTTTGGCCTGTCGGTAACGTTGTCGCCACAAGCTAAAGCTGGACACACAAAACAAAAGCAAGAAACGCGATCAAAAGTGGAAGTTTGTGCGGAAAATTATTTTCTGGTTGATTTTCCTCTTGTCAATAGCTACGATACGACGACGTACGTACTTAATGCTGAAGGAAAGTCTATCAGCTTTTTTTTTGAGCCCGGATAATTGCGTCCCGCCAAATGCTCAATTGAGCTTCTTGGCCCAACTTCACTAAACTTGCAAGGAATTTAATCGAATTTATAACGACCACGATTTCTTAGTTCCACACTGTGACTGCAACTTCGATGTCGCGTCGTCCTCGTCACCGTAGTCGTTGTCGTTTTCGTGTCTTCGTCTTGGTCGGTATTATAAGAGTGTGCGCGCGCGCCTTTTAAACAACCCGCCTGAAAGGTATTTCTTTTGAAACACTTTTTTTCAGCAAAAGCAAACTCTCTGGTCCGCAACGATCGTTTGCATACCACAGACAACAAAAAATAAAGATCACTCGCTTCGACTATATTCTCACTAAGCGACGCAAATCTTATCGTCGTTATTGTCGTCGACTTTATACGAGTACTTTGTCGTTGTACTTTTTTTTCTCTATATTATGCAAGATCCCCTCGAGCCGCTTTTGTCTCGATCACTTTTTTGCTCTAAGTTGAGAGGACCAAACGATCATGAACATACTTCTAAATACTTTATTTTGAGAAGAATTTAATTTTGTTTTCTAATTAAACGACTGATATTTTGGGATATCCCGATAGATCACCTCGACAACAGGTTGCTTAACAACATACAAAATTCAAATTAAAAAAAAGTCCGATCAATCGACGGTTTGAGCGTTTAAACGTAGAACGTAGCGCTTGTGCCGCCGATAGTTTACTGCAGCGCTTGGTCGCAGACAACTCACTATTAACTGGCAAAACTGAGAGCGATGAAAGCCTTGCCAAAAGCCCGTAGCCGTAACTATGAATATGAACCAAACTAAGCCAACAACCCGCAAAGACTGCAGCCGGAGTCAACTTCCAGAGTGTATACGATCACACCAGTTACAGTACAGGCAGCAACAGAAAAAGAAACATAGTCGCCAAAAGTGTACCAGCAGCGCAGAGCAGCAAACTCATGCACTGTAGGTATATGTAGGTAAGTGCTTAAGATCGGTGAGTGTGGATGGCGGGCGGTTAGATCGTGAGCGACTTTACCTTTACTCTAGTAACACAGAAGATGAAGAAAAGAAGAAGAATGGCATGGTCTTCACCGTCGCATAGGTTGGTCGCTTCGGTGGACTGAAGACAGCTGATGATAAAAATAAGCTTGATTGACTGTGGGTCGGTCGGTTGGTGGCAAAGCTAGCAGAGCAGCAACAGCAGTTAAACCACCCAAGCTAGAGATTGGCGAAACTGTGACGTAATGAAAAGCAAGAGTGTAAATTTAACGACGTCATACTTAATAAAAGCTGTAACTTGGAACTGAATATATCGAAACTTTTGGTGGGCTTGAATATAAGAGGGCGCTTACAAAAATTGCTTTAACTTTGACGGCGGACGTCATACTTGAAAGAAGTTGTTACCTGTTTCTGAACATATCGAGACTTTTGGTCAGCGTGAATAACAATTTTATTTTTAGGAAAGGCCGAAATTTCAGAATTTTGGCTTTTGGGGAGTTTGGAATTTCTGTATTCTGGGTATTCGATATTTTGGATTTTCGGGATTTTGACTTTTCGGGATTTTGGATTTTAAGTTTTCGTGATTTGTTTTGTAAACAAAGAAAATCAGTTAACTTTCGGTTTGACAATCAAAACCGCCAATTTTTGAGTGACAGATAAAAATTTGGCACGTAATATATAAATCGCTTAATCCCGTTATTCACCGCCCTTTGGACTTTTAGTTTTAGATGGATACTTTTACAAAAGATTTAAAAGAGAAATACTTCTGGATTCAAAATGGACACTTTTGCATAAAATAAGTTGTTTTGATTAAAACTTTAAATGTAAAATTTTCTTAGTATTTGTGGCTTCCAATCGAACATAAATTACATACTTCCTAAGCAGAAAAAAATCTAGGTATAGGTCTATAGAGTCTACCACACTACACAGAAATTAATGATTGATGGAAACAATGTCAAAACACTATCTCAGGATCATTTTTTCATCTGCCAAACCATCAAGTATGTTCATCACATTCACACTATCAGTCTTTTACAAAACTGTCGATAAAGATCGATATTTTAGGCATAAAAAGCTATCAACAATATGTTTCATTTATAATCAGCTTGAGGTCTTGACAACAAAGGGTCAGAGCGTAATCAGTACGGTCCTGAACAAATTTTGAAGAGATCAAGAGCTTTAAACTTTTACCACAGTTTTGGAAGCTCTGATAATTGTATTTATTATCTCTGCGTATCTCGCTACAGTTTCAGTTTTGTTTATGCTTTTCTTAATCCAACTTCAAGGCTATTTCCGGCGGCATGGCAGCGCGCGACTACTTCTGCAATACAAACATAATGTTGCTCATACGTATTGGCTTGGCATGTATAGCATATTCATAGATAGATGGTATTTATGGCAATTCAAATGAATATTGATCGTGACTAATTTTGCTATTTAATTTTTGTTTTTTTTTTTAAATAATTATAAAACTCAACTCAGAATTAAGTTCGATTCACTTAAAGCGTTGCGTTGTTGTGAGAAAATTATTACGAATTGTATAATTAGGTAGATTTGATTTTTGTTTTGTATATTGTTTTGTTTTCAACTTGAGGGCAATATGGATTAGATTTTAGATAGATATTGATTTGTAAATCTAAGGGAAAATTCTAATTAAAGTGTAACGTGTAGGTAAATATGTAATCGTATAGATTGTAATATTGCTTATTATATACCCTGTTCACACTCACATGTTTTGTTTGAATTTTAATTGATAGGTGAGGTTAGTTCTTTTTTTCCGTTTTAACTTCTTTTTAATATTCATTCGATTTTAATTAGGAAAAGTATGGTATGAATATTGTTAGGGTTAGTTCTTGTAATCACGTGTTACGACACTATTTACCGGTGTAGCAAGTTACTGGTTTATTAGAGATACCTATTATATATAATTGAATTAGATTGCGGTAATAACTACATGGGTTTCGCTAAGATATAAGATTATGACAGTAAAATAAGTTGTAATATAAGTGGAAACTCTTTATAAAATTAAAAATTGTAAACAAAAGAGCACCGCTGATCCTAACTTAGTATCTAGATTTTTTTTAAATTTGGTTAAGAATTTAATTTCAAAGTTTGAACTTAATCGAACCAATGGCTTGGACTGTAAGGTCGAGGACAGACAGTCAGATAAACGGAATCGGGGGACCCACTTTTTCGACTTCTCTATTATCGTAACGCCATATTGGATTATCTCGAGTTTGAAATTTTTTACGAATTTGAATTCGCCATATACATATATGTACATTCATATGTCAAAACTAAAAAACCAAATGTGCCAAATTTCATGAGGTAATGAGGCAATAACATATCGTCCAAATCATGATCTTCAATCGCCACCCAAAAAGGAGATTTAAGACATGTTGGGATCATCAGCAACACTTGCACCTCCATCAGCAACAATATTTTTAACTGAGCGTGCTCTCTCTTCAACTCTCTTCAACTCTCTTCAAATTTTTCGCACAATTTTACCGATAGCTTGCGTAGTCGGTCAATTATTACAAAGATAATCATCGCTAGTGCGTATGAATAACCCCTTTTTAAATATATGTTGATCTTTTTTACGCGTTGTTCGATTGTGTATAGCTATCCATTATTGTAATTGACAAAAATTGTACTAATATTACGACACTTAAAATCACAGATGAGTTTGACAGATGTCAAAATTCAACTCTCCCAAAACTTGAAACTACGAAATGAAAAATATTTGTGTATGTTGAAAAAATTAACTATCAATTGGGTTTTTGGCAAAATCTTGTCAGATGTCAAGGCAGTAGTGTAAAATTATTTAAAGGATATTTCGACGTTATAAATTTTTATTTTCAGTAATTTTTTATTTATTTAAGAAATTATTACTTAATTTTTAAATTGTTATTGTAGAAAGAATTTTAAGGATGAAATTTATTTGAAGTCGATATCTTCGCTATGGTTCTTGAGATATGTTGGACGAAAAAATGCATCCCGGAAGTACGGATGTACGAACGAACGTACATATGCACGCGCAGAAATCTTTATAAAAACTTTTGATTTCGAATCAAACTTCTAGAAGTGTCAAAATATTCGAAAAATCAAAAAGATTTCAATAACTTCCGATGTTACATTAAAATTATCTGCAATGTGAAAGGTTATCTTTAAAAATTCAAAATATCATTTTCGCCACTTACATCGGGTGAAAATATTATAAATTTTCAAGACACCGTACATTTAAAAAAAAATCTCGATTGATACTAAATAATCACGTTCTGTATGCGGCATGGCTAGCATTGAAAATCAAATCATCCAGTAAAATGATCGATTGCAAATTGTGGTCTTGTTAAAGATAAATGGTACAAATAAAAATCATAAAATCTTACCAGACTAACAGTAAGTTGGTAGGTTATAATGTATATAAGGTTACTTTCTTTATCTTAAGCATTTTAAGTTCATGTTACATTCAGCAACCCACTAACCAGATGCATTATTTTAATATATTAATTTTTGTTTTCTTCTGGATCAATAGCATAGGTAGTATAGCGGTCGATATACTTTCACCCTGTGTGGTTAATAAATGCAAACTTTTCTCTTAACAAATATGATGCTGATGATGCACGTCAGAAAAATTCAAGGCTTGCTTTCTATACTCCATGACGGTTATCTGTACCTACATATACCTCTACTTTAATTAATTTCAAACTCACTCAATCTGTCGACTTGAATTGTGTGTATGAATAAATTTGCAAAAACATTTTCAACATCATCTAAATCTTAACAGCTGCTATCTCCATTGTCATTATATGATAGCATATAATACACCAAACTTTGTGACTCACGCATATGACGTTTAAGGTTGTCATTGTGGTTTTGACAAGATCATCCATCAGATAGAAATAAACACTCTTTCAATGCGGCCGGCATAGTTTTTCATTGACTTTAAAAATTATTTCTACATTGTTTCTACTTTACCATATTAATTCATCTCTTAAGGGAAAATATGTACCACAAAATGTCACACACATTCACCACAAAGAAAAGGTCACATCATTGACAATGAAATGGTTTTTTCGGTCTTCCCTCATATTGTAGTTATACGAAAACATTTTCCCTCATGAGTTTTTCCTTTTTTTTTTCTGTAACAATTGTCATATTGCATGCAAAAAAGGCATTCCAACAAGAATCTTTTGGTCGAAAGTGATTTTACTCTATGTACTCTACGAGTACTCTATGTAAATTCAGGAAAATAATGAGTGAATGACGGAAAAATTTCCCGCGAATTACCTACATTTTGAAATTAGGTTCACAAGACAAACAACAACTCATTCATGCTGCAGACTAGGCAATGTGACTCTTTGAAAGCTGTTCCACTTATTTACCTGCATTTTTATATACATATTATTTGTACATATATACAATTCAACATGCTATGACTTCCAATTCCATATATTTTATTTTGAGCCACACCTTTCTTATTTCTTATACAGTTCAGCCCTATTTTAACAACGTGATCAAAAAGCAAACTGTATTAACAACACCACCTATTGTACCTTACCTACCTTACCTACATTACATATAAATTGGCATAAAGCACCAAACTGCCACTTTTATTACTCAACATGCCAATATGTCATTCTGATACAATAACTAACGTCAAACTCTCATTGTTTAATGGATAACCGTTTTTTTCTCAATTATGTATAGATTTACCGTAGCAAAAATGATATTGCACTGTGAAATATGAATTGACCATTGACCTTGCTTGATAATAGAGGGGTATATGTATATTAAACGAGATCATATGGCTTTTAAGTCCTGTTATTAGTTATTTGATTCGTTGTTATGACACCCACAGTATTATTTCTTCTTGATAAAAGTCACCGAACCGAAACACAGCTGATATTATACAAATAAAAATCAAATTGCATTGCAATGGGTAATAATTATAATGGTTTGTTGAACGAAATGTTTGTAAAAAGTAAACGTCCCTATTTTATTTAAAAATAAAAAAATAAGAAACACAAAATTGATGTTTGCAAGTTTGAATTTGTCAAAACGCCCGATTAACACATTTTTTGGGTTTCATTGGAAAAAATGTTTTATTGATGTTCTTTTTCTTTGTTTGATTGTAAAAATAGCCTTCAACATTTAATTTTCTTCTTCCTCTCCTGAAATGCATCAGTTAAAAAATGTTTTGACAGGAACAAAAAAAAACAATAAATTTTCAGTCATGGTTTTTTTATGCGAAATTTTGATTTATTGAAATCTAAGTTTACCAATAACAGAAAACTTTACTTTAACAACCATCGATCTTCCTTATCACTTGATATTTACTTTGTCAATTTGTTTTTCTGACCACAAAAATGCCAGTGTAGATTAGGATAGTGCAGTGCAGTTTTAAGAAAACTGTCAAAATCAAGAAAAAACGTCTTATGTCATATGTAAAAATGAAGAAATAATAATTAAAAATACAATATAAGAAGAGTTCTTAACTTATTAATAATTAAGTTATGGGATTAATATTTCTATTTTAAATTTTCTACTAGCTTTTCTCCAAATATGATTTGGTTTTTGAAAAACACTGATACTGAATCACGGGAGATTCCCCTTCACTAAAAGTTGGTTCTAATCTATTTTTTATTTTCTATTGATTTAGTGATAGAATTTAAATAAATAACACAAAGTGCGGAAAACAATTCAACTGCATTCGTTAACAAGAAACATCGACTGATTTTGACAGTTTTCACAATGCTAATACTTGTATTTCAGTAAAACTCTGGATTGAAAGCTATTTCTCTTCTACCAAAAACACAATCTGTCATTTTGTGGACTTAAAACCCAAAAGGTGATAGTATTAGTATGTTCTTCAGTTTGTCAAAAAAAAGTGTAATAAAATGGCTGCGTTCAATCTCGTGTTGGATAGGGTAACTTGGATAGGTGCATTTTTAGATACCTTGTTGAACGAGTTGGATAGCTGTATTGAGATAGCTGTCAAAAAATAAAAACAACTTTCAGCTGTTCACAAAAAGCAGAGAAACATTTAAGCTTCGAAGTCAAAATTGTTGTAAGATAAAACATTTAATGGATAATTCAACTGATTCTTCGGACGATGATGAATTGATAGGTGCGTAACAATTTAATAAATAAGTGATAACCTTAATCTGTAATCTATGTTAAATTTCCTCTTAGCTCAATTGGAATTCTATACGATTAATAATTTACTTGCGAAATCTCCGGTCTTAAACGATTTACGTTTAACAGAAAATTATCCTAACAGAAACGAGGAATATTATGAAAAATTCGGAGGCAAATAGCTTCTTCATCGTCTATTATGTACAGAACATCCTCAAATACAACTTCATGTAACATTTTGTATCTTTTTGTTTACAAACGAATACAAAAAGCTGAAATCAATTTTCAAGTTTCTAGAAATTCAACCATGTGTTGAATCAGCTGTTCTGTCAGATAACTACATACCCCATAAATTCTTGGATACCTTTGGATTCTTTTTTTGACATCTCAGCTGTTTTTGATCAGCTGTTATTTTACACGTAAAACACTAACAAAAAGGTATCCGGATACCCTATCAGTATGAGATTGAACGCAGCCATTCAAAATGGATGCTCAAGTGTCAATGAATGTTGTTACAGCGGATACGTCGGTATGAAAACTGACAGCTCAACAAAGAACAAAATATTAAAATATAACACATGAAGAAGAATGATTTGCTGCGTTCAAATAATTTAAATTTATTTTAAATTTTTATATTTGGTGGTAAAAACACAAAACAAATGATGTAAGTTGAAAGTATATTTAAAGGATCTTTGTCTAGAATAGATGAAAAATAGAAGTTGTTTAGCGCCGAATAATTTATAGAAGGTAATAAGATAATATTTTTAAAACTTCAATATAAATGTTCGCTGAAGACTTTTCGTGAACAGTTGATTATTTTTGACAGCTATTCAAGTCGTCCAATAAGGTATCTTAATATTAACCTATTAAGGATAATTTATCCCATACGAGATTGAACGCTGCCATTGCAGTCGATGCGTTGAATTTCGATTAGAATTTTGAAAAGTAAACGCAAAAAAAAATAAGGTAAAATATATAAATTGTGATGTCAAATGTCAAAATGTATTGTAATGTAAAATAATCTGTACAACAACCACAGTTTTGTACCTTACTGTAGTTCTAAAACTAACAGTTTACTGCCGTGGAGGTGGACTACCTTCCAATTTAAATAAGGAAAACAAAACAAAAAAAAAAGAAATATTAGTTTTCCTGAATAAATTTAACGCCCACTTCTTATTGTTTTCAGCTTACATATTATTTTTTTCCAACTATTTATTTTAAGCGTACAATAACCCGTTAAACTTGATTGTCAGTCAAAGGCTAAGTCATGTTGCATTTTGTAGCTCATAGTATAGAATCAGAACACCCATTGAGCACTCCCAAATTCAGGTGCTATTTTATTCACCTCGTACGTATAGAGTGATCACATAGCTTATGAATTTTCAAAACTTTACTAACTTAACTTATTCCAAGGACATACAGCACGATGTCAAGAGACTTTTTCCTTTCGGTTTTGGACTCTTTGACTTTTTGTATGTTTGTAATTTGTACAATTTAAAGTAAGGTGCGGGTTTTACTTTTATACAACTACCTACTATACAATGTTAAATAAACACTCTTATGGAAAACGGTATTCTAGTTTAACAAAACAAAACAAAAAAAAAACAACAACATTTAATAAGAGTTTGGTGTTTTAAATTGATTTTATCGCGCTTTATAGATTGAAATATAAAAATAATTGTTCAAGTAGGCAATAATAGGGTGGGTGGTCGGCAAGAGATAATAATATTGATTTTGATCTACATGCAAATTCTTATATTCATATACTTAAGGATTTAGTTAATAAAAATTTTAATGAATGTTTTTCAATCTATAAGGGGTTAATGTGCTGTAATATGGTTTGCCTTATTTATACAAATCGTAGAACGTATAATTTAAGCTAGTTTGTTCTATAATATTATGCACTTTCATTTGCTTAAACTTTTATTTAAGATTTTTGATAACATTCCATACCTATACATGTTTTTTGATTTTAAACGAGACTTTTGAAAACAGATTCTTTTGAGGAAAATTTATACTTTCATAATAATTTTAATGAATTCAAAATTAAAGTCTTAAGGTCATTCATTTTGTTGCCAGGCTAGAGATCCAGTACATGGGTTCTATAACTCAGGTGATAACTTTTTTGCATCATTAAAATATGTAACAACTCATTACTCAGTTATCGCATCTGGAATGAATATAGGGTTTCTTTAACTGAACGCGGTATCGATTCTCAAACTATTGTAACTGGAATATCTATTGGAAGGATGTAAGTTGAACTGTCAATTTCCTGTCACAATAAAATAAAAAAAAAAATAAAAAAGTTGAAAGTTGAAAGTTGAAAGTTGCAAAATAATTTGAGAAAAAGTATGCATGGTATTATTTTAGTGTCGAAAATGTATGCATCGGAAAACACTTCGGGATAATATTGAGCCATTGGAAATTCCGGATGAGCGATTTCGGAAGTTGTATCGACAGATGCAGCTTGCGTTCTCATTAAAGAAATGCGTCCACGTATGAGGCAGAACTTAACTGTTGGGCAAATGAACCTACCAAACCTACTAATTTATTATTTTGCTTACTTTTCTGCCTCCAACGGCATGTTTTTGTTTTTGCATGTTTTCAATATGGTTATAAGTTTTGACGTTTGATGACAAAAAATAATCGCCTTTCAAGCTTCCAGAACACCATTTTATAGCACTTTCCAGTGATTTTCATTCCGTCATATTATTCCATTCAATCAATTTATCGAATATCAAAGTAACAGAACACCGAAGATGTGAATTTTATCAAGGCGATAGTTACAGAACATGGGTAGGTACAGTATTCTTGATCAATGATTGTACACCTGTCCCTTTATACTGCAGACAACATTTTCTTTCAATTCTTAAACATGTTCAATTAAATTTAAACCAAGGAAACCACAGGACTGTTTATTTAATTGGAAAGTCACGCAGCAAATAGTGATAAGTTGAGGATGGAGAAGCTATTCAAAAAAACATTCTTGGATTTTCCGAGTCCCAATTCTACTGCAATTTTGTTTTTTTAACATAGCTTTCGAGGTGGAAATGGGCTTTATATTACTAATGACAATTTTCGGATGATACGACTTTGCTGGTGATGGACTGGTACTGGCTTGAATTTTTGTGTAAACTATACTTTAACCTCAAGACCTAAATCTTTATGGAAAATACGATCTAATTATAAATGCGTCACTCCTTTTTTTTCGTCAACACTAAGAGCAGGAATATTCTTAGTTGTTCTTGAACGACGCAAACAATTTCGATTCTTCACATCGATTTAGTCCTAATAGTTATATTATGGTCGGTTGGAATAAGGTGCTTCAGAAAGACACAAAAATATTTCAGTTTTTGCAAACTGTGACTGCAAAATATTGTCTATTTTTATAAAGTATTTATAAAATTTTAGTTTTTGCCTGTCAAATGTCAAAAGATGATAGCTCCAAAAGGAGATTGCTTAAATGACGAGCTATTGGAAATAAAACTTTTTACTGAAATTCTGTTAGATTTCTAGATACGTATTAATTAATTCAAACTTGAAACTTTACCTTTAATTATTATTAGCCTAGGAAATACCAAAATATTATAAAGTTTAAGAAAAATGTGAAATAGTACTTATGTATCTCTTTAAACAAAACTTTAAATTAGATAAATCAAAAAATTTAAAAATTACGAAGTACTAAATAATAAAGTTGAATAAAAAAAACATAACCAGATGATATTTTGACACAAAGACTTTACTTGACAGAATAATAGACTGCCTGAACAGTCAAAAAATACTATTATTGAAAATTAATTTTTGACAGCTTTCCAATAAGATGCCAGACTACCTTATCCTCAATTCCCTTATGTCGTTTGAAAATGTAGATTAACAAATGTGACAGCTGTCAGGTTGTAAAGTAAAAATAACCGTAGTTTTCTGAACTCTGTAATGACATAAAAACATTGGGCAGGTTCAGATCATGATACAACTAAAACAGATAGCGCATTCCGGTTTCTATTTTTGTTTCGTTCTGCGCATCTACGTCACAAGAACTCAACGAGTTTGACGTTTATTATTCAGTATGTGAAATCAAAACAAAACAATGGCATTAATTTGTTTGGATATTTTGTTTTTATAATAAAATGTTAATATTTCTAATATTTTTCATTTAGATAAATGGTTTTAAATAGTTAATATTTGTGTTTATTCGTTAGTTAAAGAAAATTTGTGTGTTTGAGTGAAAGAAATTAATAAAAAATCGAAGTAAATGAAGAGTATGGTGTATTTTTTTCATTTTCATTCGGATGCATTTTTCTCCATAGAATTACCTGGGAAGATTGTTTAAATTGTGATAAATGGTTAAATAAAAGATATGATGGTCTTTTTTAGTCAGTGGTTTTTCAACCTTTTATTTAATTAATAATTTTTTTGTATTTTCTTTTTCTGGACAGTTTGCTTTCAGTGATTTGTCTGTTTAGTTTTCGCATTCGGAAGTACATGCGACAACGAAAGAAAAGCTTCATAATATTCTCATCGCATTTGATCTTTGCTTTCTCGGCAACTTCAAGTAAATGCTGGATGTAGTTTGGACAGATGTAAATGCCTTCACCTTCTCCATTTACGGCATTAAAAACATTTTGTAATGCAGCAAAGTGAGCCATCATTGTGGGATTTGCTTTAGACAAGCCTCCTTCGTCCAAGTGATTTACCCAAGGGCTTTCGTCTGGTTCAATTTGTTCCAGGTTTGGTATGGTGTTTTTAAAACGATGGCAAATGTAGCCAGCCAAGTTGTCCAAACCATCGTAAGCAAATGGGAGATTTTCTTCTGGCTCAGAAGCAATAGGCTTACTATTGTCGACTTTGACAACGACAAAAATCCTTCCTGAAAAAGCGAATATTGTTAAGATGAATCGATTATTAGATTGTGAGATTATTTATCCTCCTGGTCTTAGTCCTTAACTCTGTTTTGAGTGGCTCATTTTCTTCGCGTAAGGTTCTTCAAATAAGTTTATGAAAACAAATTATTTTATACAATTTCAGAATGCATGGATAGTACGATTAAGATTTTGTTCCTATCATAAATGCTTACAAATATTATAAGGTACTTACAATTGTTCATATAACGCATCAAGTTGAGCTTGTTCTAATTGTGGATGTGAATTTGAAATATTTCCCATCAAGCTATCGTTTTTGCATTGCTGTTCAGGCACATTTTCATGCTCGAGCTCAATGGGAACTTCCAGCAACCCACTTACTACTTCTTTTTGTTTTTTCATCTCCATTATTTTCGAACGCTTTGATGTGTCAGGCTCAGACGCTACAGACAGTTGATTTGGGTAAACCGTAGGAACTGCATCTGGTTTCAAAATCCGATACCGTGTGAATCCTGTTGATATAAATATATTTCTGATTCTTATTCTGAACTACTTTTTTTGTATTAACTTACCCATTTCATACTTTGTATTGTTTATAAAATCTTCTTTCAAAAAGTGGAGACTACAAATTCTTGCAGTCTGAACATTAATTTTATCCTTGCGTTTAGTGAACAAGACCCACTGCTTCGAGAGATTTAAATTTCCTTTTGGAAATGTATGAAAACTGGAATCTTTCGTTATCTTATTTCTTTCGTTATTGTTGCAGTCAAAAACAGAACAAACACCCATGTTTATTAGTAAATGTTTTTTTTTTGTATAAATTATGAACAATATCACTTTAAATAACTTTATTGATTTAAAAATATTTTAAATTCACTTCCGTTAACATTCACAACAAAAAATAGATTGAAATTGCGCCAAATATACTAGTTCTCTTCAATTAATTGCGTGCTGGTGACGTCACGATAGTTTGACAGCCAAAACCTTACATGCACAATGCGCTATCTTATTAGTTGTATCATGGGTTCAGATGACATAAGGGACTTGAAAGTAAGACAAGTTTCTAGCATCTGATTGGCCAGCTGCCAAAAAATTGCCTTCCAATTAAGGCAACTTAATTGGAAAGTTGACTGGAAAGTTAGTCAAGAAAAATCTCCCTTACTATCAAGTCAAGTCTACTTCTGTCAAAATGACAATTGATCATGTTTTTTCATTCAACTAAAATCTGAACTTTATTACTCAATGATTTATATATTTTCTGCATAACTTCATTTAATGCTTTCTGTAAAAATGTTCCTTGTAAATTTGGAAAAGAATTAAGTAGTATTTATGTATTTACAATACAAAATACAAATCGTGGTGGACTTGTAGTTTGCCTGAGGAGTGTTTTATAGACAATAATAATTTTGGTACTTTTGAACTTAAAGTAGAGGTTTGTGAAGTAAAGTTCTGAACTTTAAATTCATGACACTTGAAAAACTAACTAGTTGCCTTGGTCAAAATTTACGTTCAAAGATTGAAGTTGACTGCAAATGAAGTCCCTTATGTTGTCTGAGCCTGCCCATTGTAAGTTCACAATGCAGATGACATTTTGTATTTATAACAGAATGACAAATTTATCCATTAATTTTTAAATTGCAAAATGATGGTTAAACAGTATTATTAAAAGTGGAAATGGTTGAACAACCGAACCTCTTTAGAAGGAATTATTTTAACACACTTGTGATGGTGATATAACATTCTATTAAAATATTACCATTAACTTAGCATTTCGACCAATTTAGAAAGGAAAATGCCTACCAAAACACCTCTTTATTTATAATTGCCTTAACTCCACATACCCCACCAATGGGTTTACACGATAGCATTAAGTCACTTTTAAAAGGTTTACATTGATGGAAAATAATATAGAGGGGCTTTAAATTGGTGTTGACTAAATGGGTAAGCACGCGATCATTGCACACCCAAATCGTAATCCATGACTTACACTACTTACAGATTACTATTTATGGTATAATATCAAATCGAAGAAGAGGTCAAGCCATCATTAGAGAGGTAGGGCATCTGCAGTCTAGCCTCTATATCCATCAAAAAATTTGCTATAGGATGTATATTAGTGCTATTGTTTTGGATTTTAAACTGGGATATATTTTTTAGTTTAGGAGTATATCATTTATCGATTTATGTATCTTTAACTTAACCTAAAGTCTATCCACCTGATTCTTACCATATTCATCCAACTATACAAACATTTTTAATGGACTCTTTGATATAACGTATATATTTTTAACCAACTTAGAGTAGGTACATATCGATTTAAATCGATCATTGATTCTATATCGTATTATTGTATAGATCCCAAAAGCATGACTATGACTACATTTGGATAGCACGAAAAGGTGGGTGTTTATAAAATAAAGCAACGCCTGCAGGCAATTGCAAAGCCTTTCGAACTAAATTTGGAAACAAACAAATAGCCAGCCAGCAGCTAGATTGTTTTTGGTAAATTTAAATTGGATGTTAAAGCGGTCGATTGATAGCAAACACACAAAACATATTGAAAGGGCAAATTATCTTATGCAATTTTGTATAAATGTACATACCTAGTTAGATATCTATAGGTACCAATAAATTTTTAGAAATATGTTATACCAATACCGAATAAAGTAAGAAATTAATTAGCAAATTATTTTTATTTCATTTTTAACAAGGTATTAATGGGTGAGGAATCAATAGCAAAAATTTGAATAACATAATTAAATTGAAAAAAAAAAATGAAAGTATATTAAATAAATCGGTCTATTTTTGAACATTAATGTCTATTAAACACGCAAGGCATAAAGAGGTAAGCTTTTATTGTACACACTAATGATTTTGAAGTTAAAAATAATACCTACCATAGTTACAAGATAAAAGAAAGTATTTTTTTGTATACAAAACTTTTAATTTGTAAATTATTTTTAGAGAGAATTTTGTATTGCATAATTGTATAGCTCTGATTTTCAAAAAAAAGTCACTTAACATTTTTTAATATTTTGAAAATTCCTTCTTTTACATGTTATACCTACCTTTCTTGAATTTATACCTATGCCAATTAAAAAGAACACATTTGGTCATACATTTTTGTGTTTACATAAAATTAACTTTATGAAGTATAGGTATGTCTCATAACATAGCTTACATACATTGGACAGGTTCACACAACATAAGGGACTTCATTTGCAATGCACTGCATTCTTTGAACCTTTGTACATATATAAAAATGATTTAGTCATTGACGTTTGCCCAGATTTCGCTTCGTTCGTTCCACCTCATGATATAACTATTCTATTTCATATACAAAATTTGAACTTAAACTTAGACCAAGGCAATAAGTTTGTTTTTCAGATATCAATAATTCAAACTTGGAACATTACTTCACTAAACTCTACCTTCAGTTGATCATACAAAAAGTATCAAAAACCTTATTTTCTACGAATAAACTGCGTAAGCAATAAGCTACAAGTATTAAATAAGTACAACTTATTCCTTTTAAATTGCACAAAACATTAAACGAAATTGTGCAGAAAATAAATTAATAAATTACAGAGTAATAAAGTTCAACTTCCAATTGAATAAAAAAAAAACTCGATCAGCTGGAATTTTGACATATGTAAGTAGACTTGACTTGATAGTTTTCCAATAAAAAGCGAACTTTAAGAATAGGCAGGCTCAGATAACATAAAGCAAATTTCTAGTATCTGATTGGCCAGCTTCGAAAAACTCTCCAATTAAGGCAACTTTGTCCGAAAGTTGACGGAAAAGTTATTGAAGAAAAATCTTCCTTTGCACTCAAGTCACTTTCAGTTGATCACACGTTTTTATTCAACAAAAAGCTGAACTTGTTTACTCTTTTCAATTAAATTTTTGTGAAGAAGGATTCCTTGCCAAATTGGCGGGATCCTGTTGAAATCACATATTACTTCACCAAACAAGAACTCTTTGTGGGTGCATTGGTTTTTAAACAATCACTCTTAGGTAATTATGCGGCAATTCTGCTTATTGACGAATCCGCTTAGGTGAAAATGTGCCTCATCAGTGAAGATGCTTTCTTTTTAAAAACCATTTTGCCATTTCTTGCCACCATTCTGACCATTAATGATGCTTGAAATGGTCAAGAGGCTTTATTTCTTGACTCAATTGCGCCTTTTAAGCGTGTAAATGCAAGTCTTCATGCATAATGCTCATCGAACGACGAGCGTGAGAGGTGCAATTGTTGGGCACGATGACGAGTTGAGGTGAACGGCTCTGCAGCAACAGCAACACGTGCGCAAAAAAGCTAAAATATTTTCTGCGGTACGAGCTGTACGAGCATGAACTGGTGTTTTCACATGTCATACAGACCCGGTTTACTCAAATTTGTCTACGATTTTTCCAATTGTACGCACATTTGGACGATTAAATCTACCGAAAAAATTACGAAGTGCACAATATAATATGTACATTTTGACGCCCATTTTTATAATAAGCGTGTTGCTCGATTGTGTATCTTTCCATGGTTCAAATTGAATAAGTCAGAAATTGATAAAAATGTCAAACAAAATGCAAAAAAAAAATGACGTTTAGGTGTGGTTCACATTCAAATCGGCCCTTAAAATTTAACCACCCTTTGCATAGCTCAATCCTTTGAAAGTTTAAGTTGAGTGAATGAATAGGATCTTCAGATGATCACTTTCAAGTCATGTGAAAAATCTAAGCAGGATAGCTTACCTCCGCCGGCTAACCTCGAGAGCAGGTAAGGTAGTGTGAAATGTGATTATACCTTAATTTTGCTTCTTTCTTAGAAGAAAGTTGGCCAATTTATATTTCTAAGGTTTCTGAGAATTTTCTCAGACGGATTGACAGAGCAGAAAAATGAAATTTAAGCACAATTCGCTGTTTATTACAGCAATCAAATTAACTTTGCATTTCTTTTCACCCTTTTTGAATTTTGCGATAGAGAATTCCAAGGAAATCGAATCATAAAAATTCTTTTCTTAGATTTCTGATAGGCGAAGTGAGAAATGTTTATGGTAAATGTGTATACAAACGTAACCAAGGACACTCCATATGGAGTGTCTTTGAACGTAGTTTGTCAACCATTTGTCAAGTTATAAAGTATCGAATTCCAGTGGAAGATGGCCTCGACAACGGGGATTAAGAAAGCTCTGAACTCAGGCATTCAAAAAGGCCTAAGATTTTCAGAATTTTTAAAGGATTGTACAATTAACATAACTGGATCCTCTACATCAACAGATTACAAAGGTTCTTAAACATTTCTGGTGCCTCCAAGTAGAAGTAGTTCAAGTCACAAGCAAACTCAATGGTTGGTAAGTGGTTAATGGGAATGTCATTTCAAAATTATACACTACCTTACCTGCCTTCGTGGTAAACCGACGGCGGCCGGCGCGCGGTGGTAAACTGTCCAGGTGTAAACTGGCAGTGGTAAAGTGGGTGAGGTATGTATACTGCCAAGTGGTTAACCGGAGGACGTAAAATTGCAGAGGTAAACGGGAACAATTTTGCAATTTTGTATCCTTTCAGTGTTACTTGAAAGTGTCCATCGACCATCTAAAGAAGTCATTGAACTTCATCGATTACACTCAACTTTCAAAGGATTGAGCTATAATACATAGGTATCAATGAAATCTGGATATTAAGCCAAAAACATTCAAGGCTCTTATTTGTTTAAACCAAACACTACTACAATACCAACTCTTTCGTTCTTACAAGGGTTAAAGCTACGATCAAGAGAACTCCTGTAGAAAAAAAGTACATACCATTTAATTGGATCCACTGCCAACTGCAGCATTGTTTAACTTCAGATTTATTGAAATTTGTATTGACATTTAAAACATTTCTTAACTTAATACTAAAAAACAAATAGTTCGGTTCCAGGCTAATTTTAGCTTTTTCACAAAAAAAAGCTTTGAAGCGACTCCGCGTAGTGACTTTAGATCTCAAGGATTAATCAGAAGAAACAAACATTTTTTTCATTGAGATAAAATATAATAAAATAGAAACCAATTATTGAATCGGATTATCCCAATCATGTAGGTTCAGTGGGCTAAAAAGAAAATGAATAATCCACCTATTTAATGGCTTGTTGCTCATGATACAACTAATAAGATAGCGCATTGCGCATGTAAGGTTTTGGCTGTCAAACTATCGTGACGTCACCAGCACGCAATTAATTGAAGAGAACTAGTATATTTGGCGCAATTTCAATCTATTTTTTGTTGTGAATGTTAACGGAAGTGAATTTAAAATATTTTTAAATCAATAAAGTTATTTAAAGTGATATTGTTCATAATTTATACAAAAAAAAAACATTTACTAATAAACATGGGTGTTTGTTCTGTTTTTGACTGCAACAATAACGAAAGAAATAAGATAACGAAAGATTCCAGTTTTCATACATTTCCAAAAGGAAATTTAAATCTCTCGAAGCAATGGGTCTTGTTCACTAAACGCAAGGATAAAATTAATGTTCAGCCTGCAAGAATTTGTAGTCTCCACTTTTTGAAAGAAGATTTTATAAACAATACAAAGTATGAAATGGGTAAGTTAATAAAAAAAGTAGTTCAGAATAAGAATTAGAAATAGATTTATATCAATAGGATTCACACGGTGTCGGATTTTGAAACCAGATGCAGTTCCTACGGTTTACCCAAAGCAACTGTCTGTAGCGTCTGAGCCTGACACAAAAAAGCGCTCGAAAAGAATGGAGCTGAAAAAGCAAAAAGAAGTAGTGAGTGGGTTGCTGGAAGTTCCCATTGAGCTCGAGCATGACAATTTGCCTGAACAGCAATGCAAAAATGATAGCTTGATGGAAAATATTTCACATCCACAATTAGAACAAGCTCAATTTGATGTGTTAACTGAAGAGTTGTAAGTACCTTATAATATTTGTATGCATTTATGATAGGAACAAAATCTTAATCGTACTATCCATGCATTCTGAAATTGTATAAAATAATTTGTTTTTATAAACTTATTAGAAAAACCTTACGCGAAGAAAATGAGAAACTCAAAGCAGAGTTAATGACCAAGACCAGGAGGATAAATAAGTTGGAAACTGAAGTGAAAAAAGCCAAGTTTAACCAGTCCAACTTAGAAGAAAAGCTTCTAACAATTTTCACTCCTGTACAAATAAAAGAAATTCGAATGGGCGTAAAAAGATTAACTTGGTCTGAGGAAGCTTTAGCCCGATCAATTACGCTATATTCTGCTAGCTCCAGAGCTTACAAATTGCTTAAAAAGAAAAATTTCTGACAACGGAAATGTAGGTGTGGATAATACACCAGACTTATGTTTGGAAGAAACTTCTTTGACAGGTTTGATCTCACAATCTAATAATCGATTCATCTTAACAATATTCGCTTTTTCAGGAAGGATTTTTGTCGTTGTCAAAGTCGACAATAGTATGCCTATTGCTTCTGAGCCAGAAGAAAATCTCCCATTTACGATGGTTTGGAAAACTTGGTTGGCTACATTTGCCATCGTTTTAAAAACACTATACCAAACCTGGAACAAATTGAACCAGACGAAAGCTCTTGGGTAAACCATTTGGAAGAAGGAGGCTTGTCTAAAGCAAATCCCACAATGATGGCTCACTTTGCTGCATTAGAAAATGTTTTTAATGCCGTAAATGGAGAAGGTGAAGGCATTTACATCTGTCCAAACTACATCCAGCATTTACTTGAAGTTGCCGAGAAAGCAAAGATCAAATGCGATGAGAAGATTATGAAGCTTTTCTTTCGTTGTCGCATGTACTTCCGAAGGCGAAAACTAAACAGACAAATCACTGAAAGCAAACTGTCCAGAAAAAGAAAATACAAAAAAATTATTAATTAAATAAAAGGTTGAAAAACCACTGACTAAAAAAGACCATCATATCTTTTATTTAACCATTTATCACTATTTAAACAATCTTCCCAGGTAATTCTATGGAGAAAAATGCATCCGAATGAAAATGAAAAAAAATACACCATACTCTTCATTTACTTCGATTTTTTATTAATTTCTTTCACTCAAACACACAAATTTTCTTTAACTTACGAATAAACACAAATATTAATTATTTAAAACCATTTATCTAAATGAAAAATATTAGAAATATTAACATTTTATTATAAAAACAAAATATCCAAACAAATTAATGCCATTGTTTTGTTTTGATTTCACATACTGAATAATAAACGTCAAACTCGTTGAGTGCTTGTGACGTAGATGCGCAGAACGAAACAAAAATAGAAACGCGAATGCGCTATCTGTTTTAGTTGTATCATGGTGGAAGATGGCCTCGATAACAGGGATTAAGAAAGCTCTGAACTCAGGCATTCAAAAAGGCCTAAGATTTTCAGAATTTTTAAAGGATTGTACAATTAACATAACTGGATCCTCTACTTCAACAGATTACAAAGGTTCTTAAACATTTCTGGTGTCTCCAAGTAGAAGTAGTTCATTCAAGTCACAACAAACTCAATGATAAGTGGTTAATGGGAATGTCATTTCAAAATTATACACTACCTTACCTGCCTTCGTGGTAAACCGGCCGGCGGGCGGCGGCCGGCCGGCGCGCTGGTAAACTGTCCAGGTATAAACTGGCAGTGGTAAAGTGGCTGAGGTATACTGCCCAGTGGTAAACCGGAGGACGTAAACTGGCAGAGGTAAACGGGAACAATTTTGCAATTTTGTAAACTTTCAGTTTTACTTGAAAGTGTCCATCAACCATCTAAAGTATTTATTGAACTTCATAGATTACACTTAACCTCAAACTTTCAAAGGGTTGAGCTATAATACATAGGTATCAATGAAATCTGGATATTAAGCCAAAAACATTCAAGCCTCTTTTTTTAAACCAAATATTACTACAATACCAACTCTTTCGTTCTTTCAAGGGTAAAAGCTACAATCAACAGAACTTCTATAGAAATACCATTTAATCCACTGTCAACTGCAAGATTCTTTAACTTCAGAATAGAATAAAATAGAAACCAAATATTGAAAGCTATTTTAATTTCCGACACATTAAAAATTACATAAATTGAATCGTTATTATACCAATCTTGTAGGTTCAGTGGGCTAACCAGAAAATGAATAATCCACCTATTTAATGGCTTGTTGCTTACTATTCTCCAATCGTAACTTTCAAAACGGATATAATGAAAAGACCCTATAAATATACTTTTTTTTCGAAAACCTGTACAAATTAAAACTATTATATACCTATCGCCTTTCAATTTAACTGTACCCTAGTTTGGAACATGCTTCATAATTATTTTGTGTTAAATATGTACATAATAGAATTAATATCTTATCAATCTATGTACTACACCCATACTTTTCATCTGAAAATAGTAACGTATCACGTATGTAGTTTGTAAAGGCATATAAATCTAATCTAACAAAAAATATAGATTAAATACTTCCGGTATATTTAGATAACTTAACCAAAAAATTACTATTGACTCCATGAATGAATAATAAAATATCAAATAAAATAATTAACACAATAAACACGTCTTTTTTGTTTATAAAAATAGAGTTCTTCATTTAAAAAAAACGTAACAAATTTGTATTTATGTAGAGTAAGTATAAAAATTCAATTATTTTATGATTGTTTGTTCTTAAGATGCTGATAAACAGCTTGAGCTACAGCGGCATCTTCTACCGCCATTCCTTAAAAAAAAAAAAAAATTACAACTCTTTTTTTTTGTAAATAATTTGTATCCAACTCACCCAAAGACTGAAATACGGTAATGCCCTTCTCTGGTGACTTCTTGTCATTGAGTATAACTTCACCCACCTCACATACAATATTGGTTTTCAAACCAGCAAGTTCGATTTTAGCTCCAGCCCAATAATCAATATACACAGAAGCAACATCATAAATATCTTGGCTAAGTTCACTGTAATGTGAAGCACTTGCTCCAACAGCTTAAAATATAAATATGAATAATAATTATTCAAGAATTAGACAAACCGACTTTTGGGGTAAAAATAATTATTACCCCAAAAGTCGGTTTGTCTAATTCTCACCATTTATGTGTACATCCTTTTTAAGCATATTCAAGTTTAAGATAGGTTCGGACGTTTGTGTTCCTGTCACGATAATATCAGCATCTGCAACACATTCCCCAACTGTAGGACACACGGTCACAATTGCATTTGAGTTAACAAACGAATTCCTGGACTGGTCCAATTTGGCAGATAGTTCAACAGCTTTACTTGCAGTTCGATTCCATAGACGAATTTCATTAACTTTGAACTCCGTACACATTCCCAAAGCATGACTTTCACCTTGAACTCCACATCCCAGAATCGCCAAAGTCACTCCATCCGAAGAACCTTGAACATGTCTTCTTCCAAAATACAAATACTTTGTGGCCACAACTGATGCCGAAGCTGTTCGCCACGCAGTTATCAGTGTTCCATCCATAACACATTGCAATTGTCCAGTTGCTCCATCAAGAAGCAAAATATTAGCCAAGATAGTTGGCAGTGGTGGCTTGAGGTTTTGATTGTTTGGTGACCATGTTACCAATTTACATCCGAGAGTTTGAAATGCTTTTCGTTCTCCATTAGGTAGGCTCAATTTATGATTGCCAATGTAGCCGGGCATAGTGAATAGAGATCCAGAGTTATTGTGAGTTGATGTTCGGGTTCTAGCATTCTGATTGGCATAGGGTTGATCCTGATCCTCTATTGATGGATATTTATCTTTGCTTACAACTGATTTAAATGCTTCTTCGATGGATTCGTTGATCAATGGCCAGGTAAGAACACTTTTAACTTCATCGTTCGTTATAAAAATAGGAGAAGACATTATTTTTGGTCTTTAATTTAAATTATGTCCGTTTGGAATGAGCAGAAGCAGAGGAATGATATAAAGAGCAATACAATAACTGATTGAAAACAAAACAAAATGTATGAAATAAAATGACCTACCTGGTCAAAGATAAGGGAATGCTGTTGTCAAATTAGAAATGTCAAATGATAAGTTCAAGATACTGGTAAAGAAAAATAGATGGAGCTGTAAATTGTATAATTTGTCGGCAATGCAGTAAACTAATGAAATTTAAAAATAACCGTTGACAGTGGGCTACTTACAACTTTGGAAAAAATTCACATTCAGGACATTCATCTTAAACTGTTTTCGGGCAAAATCAATGCCATTTCATAAAAGCTGATCTTATTCAAATGTTCTAAATTGTAGGTGGAATTTTGTTTAATTTTTTAGGCACCAGTCAATCTAATAATACTTTTCCTCAACGGTTTTTAATGGCTTTAGTTTGAATTTGGCTCCAATACCACTCACATTAAGTTTTTGACATTATCATCTTTTAAAATTAGAAGAAAATAACCATATATATAAGTTCATGAAGTATTTTTCTTCGATGTGATTTTTCAAATCTACATATGTATAATCCGGTATTTTTAATATTCAGTTTAAAAATATTTAATATCTCATGAAAGTGTCGAAAACATCTCATTACTTGTTAGTCTTACCTGTCCTTCATAAAACTTGAGAAAACCCTGACTAACATATGATAAAACTATTTTTAATAGAAAGCAAAACGGTTTTAGTGTTAAACATCGAATTTTTGAAACATGTGTACTGACAAAATACAAAAATAATGTTAAAAACGACTACTTTTTATTTAATTTAAGAATTAGTGTTGGAAACCAAATTTTTTTCAAGGCTCCACAAGAAGTCAAATGAAACTGATGAGTCATCTGATAAATAACGAGAATTTTCGGAACCTAAGTTTTATAAATTGAATCATACTTTGCAAAATCATCTTTTAAATTATAGTAAAGAGCTAAATTGTGTTTAAAAAATACCGTTCTTAGTTTTTCTTAAACATCTCAAATCACCTTAGCCAATTTCACGCCAATACTAGGGTCGCCCTTTATATTTCCAGCTTAAGAACGGTAATGTGTGATTTTAAAGTATTTAATTGTTTTTCAAAATATTCTCGAAGGCAATCGATACATTTTTCAGTCACTCTCAACTAAATTCGAAAATATTTTTGCCACACCCCTTTAAAGGTCTCATCTAAAACCCCTTTTTTTAAAACTTCTTTTCTAGTACAAAATAATTATGTATTTTTTTCAAAAAAATTCAAAAATTCCATTGTTTCAACTGATTTATAAGGAATTGCGTTTTTATCAATTGTTTCTGGCACTGAATTAAAATCGATTTCTTTCCGAAATTTGTCGCTGAGCTAATTTATTGTCAAGTATTAAATTCGTGTTTTTTTTTGTATAGGATGTTTTACGGATACTGCCTCTTAAGAGGTATTCAAAATCCTGCAAGTTATTCTTGTCATGGAAAAATTTGAATCCACAGGCACAGTACAGTACAAAATGTAATGATCAAGACCGGCACGTTACTGTGAATGGGGATCGCTACCGTTCAATGATAACCGAATATTGTTGGCCCAAATTTGATGATATGGACTTGGAGGACATGTGGCGCTGTGTGGCGCCACAAGCCACACTTGGAAACCAAGTTTGGAGAACGTGTTATCTGTTGGGCTACGTCAAGTCTATGGTCTATGCCAACAAGCCAGTGACGATTGATGAACTTCGTGAAATTGTAGCAGTATCGGCCGATTTATGCTTGAAAACCGTCGAAAATTGGGTTCAGCCTCTTGACTTTTGCAAGCGTGCCCGTGGTGGCCATGCAAAAGAAATCGAGTTCCATACATAAAGGCATCAAACGTACTTTCACAGGAATAAAGAATTTTATTGATATCCAAAACCGTTTTTGTTTTATTTAAATAAAACTTTTGTAGCACTCTTATTGAAAAACCCGACACAAGGTTAAGATGCATATTATGTTATTTTAATTTTGTCAGTCTCCTTTACAGAACATTAAAGAACATTTTCAAGCGGTGAGTAAAAACTCGTCTATATGTTAAGGGTGTGAGTCCCCCCCCTGATTAAAAGTCTGGATCCACCCTTTCTCAACTCGAACCCAAAATAAAAGTAAGTAATGTGATTTTTTTTAAATATTTTTTTTGTTGTAATTTTTATTTTTAATTAATTGTATTTTAATTTAATCTTATTGATTTTTGTTGCCAGTTTTTTTAATTTTTTGTTATACCGCTATAGTAATATAATTTTAATTTTATTTTTTAACTTATGTGTTTTTTTCTGCATTGTCGTTCTTTTTTTTAATATTTACTGGAAATTGTTTCTTTTTAAATTGTATTGGATTTTATTTTGTTTGCTTCTATTTTTTTTTAAGTTTTAATATATAGTTTTATTTTTTTTTAATTGATTTAAGAGATTAACACTTAAAAAGAAGAGTCTTTAATTTCTATTTCTTTTATTTATATACATAGTTTTTTGTTTTTAATGTTTGCCTGTTTTTTGATGGATGTTTAGTTTTATGTTTGTTATTTTATAAGGGACTTCATTTGCAATACACTGCATTCTTTAAACCACCTTTGTATATATGATGAAAAATGATTTAGTTCATTGACGTTTTCCCAAATGTCGCTTCGTTCGTTCCGCTCCATGATATTCCTATTCTATCTAAGTGTGTTATTACACCCAGACTTTTTTGGAAAGACTCAAATAAGTGCGAAAGAGAAAGTAGGTGAAATAGAAATACTTTAAAAAGTCTCTACCCGCAGAGTTCTGGGTTCGGGATTCTTGGATTGTTTTTGACGTTTCTCTTTCTTGCCTTTCTTTGTTTCTTGGCGTTGCTTTATTATTCTTTCTATTGTTACCGAGTAAACAAAAAATATTCTTCCGGACAAATTCAAAAAGAGCAAAGACCTTATAATGAAATTAAATGAAGGAATGATTGAAAGAGTCTAGCTTTTTAGTTTAAGCTTTGGAATGTTTCACCCGTTGAAACAAAGTGATAGCCAACTTTTCTGGCCCTCAAAATTTTATTTTTTTATGTAGTTTTCAATGAAAAGCAGGTTAAAAGTTTCTTTATTCATCCTTTTATAATTTAAAAACGATGGTTTATCATTTGATTTTAGTTCTTTTGTCAAGAAAATGAAGGATTCTCTCCAGATTTCAATCCAATTCCTATTTTTACATTTTTCGGAATTATTATCCGTATTCATGATGTCAATAATCATTGCTGTAGTAAAAAGTGCACTTTTCTTTAACTATTTTCAGACTTTGACTTTGTGGATAAGAACAAAAAATTAAAGAGAAGTGTCAAAAACACGCAACCGAAAACAATCCGAGTGTAATAATGCGAGATTGACGGGATGAGTGTTCAAAATAAAATATGCGAAACACGCAGCATACAAAAAGTCTGTGTGTAATAACACACTAATATACAAAATTTGAACTTAAACTTAGGGGCCAGTTATAGCTATCATTGAAATCGATCCGGAAAAATTTTTGAATCGATATTTGACGGTGTTTCCCTTTGATTAGGAATGAAAATAATATACTGATCGATCGGAAATCTCACAAAGAATTTGTTTTGAGAAGAAAAATTGTAATTGCGCATTGATTGAGGCAATAAGTTTGTTTTTCAGATACCAATAATTCATATTTGAAACATTACTTCACTAAACACTACCTTCAGATGATCATGCAAAAAGTATCAAAAAACCTTATTTTCTACGAATAAACTGCGTAAGCAAGCTACAAGTATCAAATAATTACATATTACTTATTCCTTTAAAATTTAACAAGCAAACCTTTTTCACTAAACATTAAATGACATTGTGCAGAAAATAAATTATTTACAGAGTAATAAAGTTCAACTATTAATTGAATAAAAAAAAACACGATCATGAGAGGTGCAATTGTTGGGCACGATGACGGAATGAGGTGAACAGCTCTTCAGCCACACCTTCGCAAATAGCTCCAATATTCAGATCGGCCTTAAAATTTAACTACCCTTTGCATAGCTCAATCCTTTGAAAGTATAAGTTGAGTGCATGAATAGGAACTTCAGATGGTCACTTTCAAGTATTGTGAGAAATTGAAGCAGGACTGTTTACCTTCCCCGGATAACCTCGAGAGCAGGTAAGGTAGTGTGAAATGTGATTATACCTTAATTTTGCTTCTTTCGTAGAAGAAAGTTGGCTAGTATGTTTCTAAGGTTTCTGAGAATTTTCTCACACGGATTTATTATAGCAATCAAATTAGCTTTGCATTTATCTTCATCCTTTTTGAATTTTGCGATAGAGAATTCCAAGGAAATCGAAATCGAATCATAAAAATTCTTTTCTCAGATTTCTGATAGCTGAAGTGAGAAATGTTTATGATAAAATGTGTTATCATGCAAACGTGACCAAAGATACTCCATATGGAGTGTCTTTGAACGTGAACACATAGTTTATCAACCATTTGTCAAGTTATAAAGTATCGAATTCCAGCGGAAGATGGCCTCGATAACAGGGATTAAGAAAGCTCTTCAAAAAGGCCTTAGATTTTCGGAATTTTTAAAGGATTGTAGAATTAACATACATACATACATGCATAACTGGATTCTCTACATCAACAGAGTACAAAGGTTTTGTAAACATTTCTGTTGCCATCATCGATTACACTCAACTTTCAAAGGCTTGAGTTATAATACATACATAGGCACAATGAAATCTGGATAATAAGCCAAAAACATCCAAGGCTCTTATTTGTTTAAACCAAACACTACTACAATACCAACTCTTTCGTTCTTACAAGGGCTAAAGCTACGATCAAGAGAACTCCTGTAGAAATAAAGTACATACCATGGATCCACTGCCAACTGCAACATTCACTCCGCTTAGTGACCTTAGATCTCAACGATTAATCAGAGGAAACAAACATTGTTTTAATTGAGAAAGAATTGAATAAAATAGAATCCAAATATTGAGAGCTATTTTAATTTCTGATACATTAGAAAATACATAAATTGAATCGGATTATCCCAATCATGTAGGTTCAGTGGGCTTACCAGAAAATGATAAATCCACCTTTTCAAAGGGCAGGTTCAGACAACATAAGGGACTTCATTTACAGTCAACTTCATTCTTTGAACGTGAATTTTGACTAAGGCAACTAGTTAGTTTTTCAAGTGTCATGAATATGAAATTCAGAACTTTACTTCACAAACCTCTACTTCAAGTTCATAGTACAAAAACTACCAAAAACATTATTGTCTACAAAACACTTCTCAGGCAAGCTACAAGTACATCACGATTTGTATTTTGTATTGTAAAGAAATATTACTTATTTCTTTTCCAAATTGACGAGGAACCCTTTTATAGAAAACATTGAATGAAGTTGTGCAGAAAATAAATAAATCATAGACATAGAGTAATAAAGTTCAGCTTTCAATTGAACGAAAAAACATGATCAACTGTCATTTTGACTGAAGTAGACTTGACTTGATAGTAAGAGAGATTTTTCTTGACTAACTTTCCAGTCAACTTTCCAATAAAGTTGCCTTAATTGAAAGGCAATTTTTTGGCAGCTGGCCAATCAGATGCTAGAAACTTGCCTTACTTTCAAGTCCCTTATTTCGGCTGAACCTGCCCAATGGCTTGTTGCTTACTATTCTCCAATCGTAACTTTCAAAACGGATATAATGAAAAGACCCTATAAATATACTTTTTTTTCGAAAACCTTTACAAATTAAAACTATTATATACCTATCGCCTTTCAATTTAACTGTACCCTAGTTTGGAACATGCTTCATAATTATTTTATGTTAAATACATAATAGAATTATTATCTTATCAATCTATGTACACACATACTTTTCATCTGAAAATAGTAACGTATGTAGTTTGTAAAGGCATATAAATCTTATCTAACAAAAAATATAGATTCAAATCTTAAATACCAAATAAAATAAAAAAAACACAATAAACACAATAAACACAATAAACACGTCTTTTTTGTTTAAAAAACACATTTGTATTTAGATTAAGTATACAAATTCAATTATTTTATGATTGTTTGTTCTTAAGATGCTGATAAACAGCTTGAGCTACAGCGGCATCTTCTACCGCCATTCCTTAAAAAAAAAAAAAAAAATTACAACTCTTTTTTTTTTGTAAATAATTTTTATCCAACTCACCCAAGGACTGAAACACGGTAATGCCCTTCTCTGGAGACTTCTTGTCATTGAGTATAACTTCACCCACCTCACATACAATATTGGTTTTCAAACCAGCAAGTTCGGTTTTAGCTCCAGCCCAGTAATCAATATACACAGAAGCAACATCATAAATATCTTGGTTAAGTTCACTGTAATGTGAATCACTTGCTCCAACAGCTTAAATTGTAAATATGAATAATTATTACCCCAAAAGTCGGTTTGCTAATTCTCACCATTTATGTGTACATCCTCTTTAAGCATATTCAAGTTTAAGATAGGTTCAGCCGTTTCTGTCCCTGTTACGATAATATCAGCATCTGCAACACATTCCCCAACTGTAGGACACACTGTAACAATTACATTTGAGTTAACAAACGAATTCCTGGACTGGTCCAATTTGGCAGATAGTTCAACAGCTTTACTTGCAGTCCGATTCCATAGACGAATTTCATTAACTTTGAACTCCGTACACATTCCCAAAGCATGACTTTCACCTTGAACTCCACAGCCCAGAATCGCCAAAGTCACTCCATCCGAAGAACCTTGAACATGTCTTCTTCCAAAATACAAATACTTTGTGGCCACAACTGATGCCGAAGCTGTGCGCCACGCAGTAATCAGCGTTCCATCCATAACACATTGCAATTGTCCAGTTTCTTCATCAAGAAGCAAAATATTAGCCAAGATAGTTGGCAGTGGTGGCTTGAGGTTTTGATTGTTTGGTGACCATGTTAACAATTTACATCCGAGAGTTTGAAATGCTTTTCGTTCGCCATTAGGTAGGCTCAATTTATGATTGCCAATGTAGCCGGGCATAGTTAAAAGAGATCCAGAGTTATTGTGAGTTGATGTTTCGGTTCTAGCATTCTGATTGGCATAGGGTTGATCCTGATCCTCTATTGATGGATATTTATCTTTGCTTACAACTGATTTAAATGCTTCTTCGATGGATTCATTGGTCAATGGCCAGGTGAGAACACTTTTAACTTCATCGTTCGTTATAAAAATAGGGGAAGACATTATTTTTGGTCTTTAATTAAATTATGTCCGTTAGGAATGAGCAGAAGCACAGGAATGATTTAAGGAGCAGTAACTGATTGAAAACAAAACAAATGGTATCTTTGTATATATACTATTTGAATAGTACTATCATGAAGAGGAACGCTCGACCTTACATCTTTTCATCGACTTGCTAAACAGTTCGTTCCACATGTTTTGCATGTTTAATGTATTGGGGTGGGGGTAAAAATGAGCGAGAATTCCAATATAAAATTATAAATTTCCAGATTATTAAAAAAACAGAAGATAGAGAAGAATGTATAAAAACTCAGCGAAAGTTCGAGGGAGGCAATGAAAAGACATTTTTGTTATAATTTATCATTTATATTCTGTATAATGTGTTTTTTTGATTGGTTGATTGGGCATGAAGAAAATAAAAAAAAAAAAAACACAACAGTACAAGAAAAGAATTAGAATATAAACTTTTTGTGGTTGCCAATTAGAAAAATCAAATTTCGAATCATTTTCAAATGAGACAAATATTTTTAAACCATGCCAATAATAGTGCGAACAATTTTTGTTTAGTTTTCTTTTAGGGATAAATAATATAAAAAGAATGACTTATACAAGGTACATTAACTTTAGAAATTTTTTGAGAAAATTCAAATGTTATTAAACTTCCCATAGGAAGTTATTGTAATTGGTCCGATTTGTCGAATTGAAAATGTTGACATTTCAAGGTCCATAGAGCCGAAATAAAAGATTTCTAGAGAGATGCCTGTGCGTGTGTGTGTACGTACGTCCGTACTTCCGTAAGTTCTGGAATTTTTTTTGTCGTCCATAGCTCAAGAACAAATGGAGATATTGACTTCAAATAAATGTTGTTATACAGATAATAATGCAGAATCATGCAGAAAGGACTCACAAACAAATTGAGTGGGTGGTTTTTTTACCATAGCAATTAAAACAAAAAAAAAGGTGAACCAATGACACTAGCGACTTAAGTTAAGTTTTATATTATATATTGTAACGTGATATCAAACTAGTATATTTTTGGGAAAAAAAAAATGATTTTTTGTAAATAAAAAAAAAAACTAAAAAAAAATATTTGTCCCCTCGAATATTTTACGAACAAAAAATGATTTTATCTCCAAAATAATTGTATGCAACGAAAAATAACGTTGTTTACATCTGGTAAAATTATGAGACAAATCGAATTGACAGTTTTTGTACAAAAAATAAAAAAACAATACTAAAACTTGGTAAAAATTTACTTTCAACTCAAATTTCTTTTCAAACATTAGAAACATTCGCTTCAAAATAATTTTATCTCACAGAAATGTCAAATTTTAAGTTAAAGATATTGGTAAAGAATAGATGGAGCTGCAAACTGTATAATTTGTCGGCAATGCAGTGTACTCATATAATTTAAAAATAACCGTTGACAGTGGGCTACTTACAACTTTGGAAAAATACACATTCAGGACATTCATCTAAAACTGGTTTTCGGCAAAATATAATATGTCATTTCATAAAAGGTGATCTTATTCAAATGTTCTAAACTGTAGTTGGAATTTTGTTTAATTTTTTAGGCACCAGTCAATCTGATAAAATACTTTTCCTCAACGGTTTTTAATGGCTTTAGTTTGAATTTGGCTCCAATACCACTCACATTAAGTTTTTGACATTATCATCTTTTAAAATTGAAAGAAAATAACCATATATAAGTTCAAGAAGTATTTTTCTTCGATATGATTTTTCAAATCTATAATCCGGTATTTTTAATATTCAGTTTAAAAATGTTTAATATTTCATGAAAGTGTCGAAAACATCTCATTACTTGTTAGTCTTACCTGTTCTTCATAAAACTTGAGAAAACCCTGACTAACATATAATATAACTATTTTTAATAGAAAGCAAAACGGTTTTAGTGTTAAACATCGAATTTTTGAAACATGTGTACTGACAAAATACAAAAATAATGTTAAAAACAACTATTTTTTATTTAATTTAAGAATTAGTGTTGGAAACCAAATTTTTGTCAAGGCTCCGCAAAGAGTCAAATGAAACTAATGAGTCATCTAATAAATAATGAGAATTTTCGGAAACTAAGTTTTATAAATTAAATCATACTTTGCAAAATTATATTTCAAATTATAGTAAAGAGCTAAATTGTGTTTTTTGAAAAACACCATTCCTAGCTTTTCTTAAACATCTCAAACCACCTTAGCCAATTTCACACCAATACTAGGGTCGCCCTTTATATTTCCAGCTTAAGAACTGTATTGTGTGATTTTAAAGTATTTAATTGTTTTTCCAAATATTCTCGAAGGCAATCGATACATTTTTCAGTCACCAATTTCGAAAATATTTTTGCCACACCCCTTTAAAGGTCTTATCTGAAACCCCTTTTTTTTTAACTTTAACAACTTCTTTTCTAGTACAAAATAATTATGTACATATATATTGTTAAGTTTTGGTGATTCAAAAATTCCATCGTTTCAATTGATTTATGGTATGTGGAACATCAGTTGTTTCTGGCACAGTATTGAAATCGATGTCTTTGCGAAATATGTCGCTGAGCTAATTTATTGTCCAGTATTGAATTCGTGTTTTTGTTTGTATACGATGTTTTAGGGGTACTGCCTCTTAAGAGATATTCAAAATCCTGCAAATTATTCTTGTCATGGAAAAGTGCTTCTTAAATTAACCATTCCGATTAATATTAAAAACTGCAGGTTCTCTCAGTACCTGATATTACTCGCACGCAGGTATGGTTAAGAGTAGTAAGCCCCAAGGCCCATAGGATGGGACTTCAACACCAAAGAGAGATATTCACTAGTCTTCTTGTCTACGTTGAGGAATTACAAATTTTTCTATGGAATTGTCAAAAAGCACTTAAAATATTTGGTTTTACCAAGGTTGGATGACATGCAACCACCGTATTGCGATATCCGTTATCAACGCACATCATCTTCTTGCAATCGTAGAACATATTTCAATAATTGTGTATAGAGAATTCTGATTTCTGATATTGGGCAAGTTCGGACGACATTTAGAAAACCGTTGGAATCTTGGAATGGTTTCATGTGTAGGAAGTCGTCCAAATTAAATGTATACTATGCTATACAACAGTCTTCTTAAATAATTTTATAACTAAAGTTGTCACCTTAACCAGGTTAAGATGCACATTATGGCCCTCATTATGAGTAGCGAAGTGAGCTTAAAAACTTCCGAATTCGATAACTTTGTATTATGAGTATCGATTCGCTCAAATTAAATTCGCTTCAAATGTCAAAACATTATCGAACTTGGTTATCGCTAAATTATCATTAGCGAATGTTCGCTAATTTAACGGCTCAAAACGTTAAATTCCATCGAATCAAAATATTCAGTGATAACCCTAGCGAATTCGGAGTTTCGCGTTTGTTTGTTAAAATGAGTGATAAAAGAAAAAGTACATATTTGCAAATAATTTTTAAATTATTATAACAAAAATATATTTTCAAGGACAAATGCAAATCAATTTGCTAGGCTGGTGCAAACGAATCCTGATATGGCTAGCGGCACAGGAGTATTCGGTTCATCAAAGAAGAACCAAAAAGATTATTGGCAGAGTTTTGCAGAAGAACACTTGGACCTCCGTTTCGTGAAGGAAAAATTGGAATAGGTTTGTTGATACAATTTTGTAGCTTCCATTAAAGAAGTTTTTTTTTTGCAAATAGGTTTGGTTGGACTACAATGTAATATTCTGAAGAACTTCAATAAGAGATCAAGGCATGTGAACAGGTTGAAGGATCTTTTCAACAAAACTTATTGATGCCAAGTGCAACGGAGGGCGATCATGGCCAAGAATCATCTGCACAACAAAGTTCCTGGTCAAGTCGGAACGGATCAACAATTCCAATGCAAGGGAATCTGAACGATTGAAGTCGTTGCAAACACAGGGGCCAGATTATGAGGTTCGCCCATTCAAATTCGACTCGCGTCGTATTTCATTATTAATGAATTCGCAACGAAGCGAAAATAGTTCTTCCTATATTCCAGTGATTTGACACTTTTGGTTTGACTTTTTCTTCCTATATACCAGTGATTTGACAGCTTTCCACAAATTTTGTTTTGTTTTGATTGAATTTGCGGTGATTTATTCAAAATCTCGTATTTTATTGTGGATTATGGATAAATTATAAGAAAATTAGAATAAAGCTTATTCACATTTTTATATAATAACAATCAACAAAGAATCCACGAAATCGAACAGTGAATAATAATAAAAACTCTTTCGCCTGTGAATCCGCCAAAAAAAACTGTCGAATTTCAACTCGCCAACAAACATTATGATATTTCAAATTCGCCTTCGAATTCGTTAATTGGTCGAATTCAAAACGAAGAAGGCAAAAGCGAAAGCCATAATTGAAAAATGGCAAACTCGCTAGCTAAACGATTCGCCGCGAATCCCATAATCCGGCCCCAGACTGGGACCCAAGCAGATCTTTTAGATGTAGATATCTTTATCCTTTCTTCCCTCTTTCTGTCATAATCGTTATCTTCAAAAAACAAAACAATGTTGCTTAACATTATATCATTGTTTTTTTTAATAAATAAATCAGAAGATAAAAACGCAATCTTAGAAATAAAATACTAATTGAAAGTCATTATTTGACGTTTCATTTGGTTTTTTTTTTTTCAATGAAATAATGTTGGCACCAATGATTTTTGAAGCGAATGGCTAAGCTCGCTAAAGATAATACTATCAAAAAAGAAATGCCCTTTAACATTCCAACTTAAGCGAACGTTCGCTTCGCTACTCATAATGAGGGCTTATATTATTTAAATGTTGTCAGCCTCCTTTACAGAACATTTTTAAGCGGTGAGTAAAAACTGGTTTATGTTAAGTGTGTAACCTCCCCCCCCCCCCCCTTGTTAAAAGTCTGGATCCGCCCTTGCTCTTAACTCTAACCCAAAATAAAAGTAAGTAATGTGATTTTTTTAAATATTTTTTTTGTAATTTTTATTTTTAATTAATTGTATTTTAATTTAATCTTATTGATTTTTGTTGCCAGTTTTTTTTTTCATTTTTTTTTTTAATTTTTTGTTACCACTATAGTAATATAATAATCAAAAAATGTTTTTTTATTTTATTTTTTAACTTATGTGTTTTTTTTCTGCATTGTCGTTCTTTTTTTTAATATTTACTGGAAATTGTTTCTTTTTAAATTGTATTGGATTTTATTTTGTTTGCTTCTATTTTTTTAAGTTTTAATATATAGTTTTATTTTATTTTAATTGATTTAAGAGATTAACAATTAAAAAGAAGAGTCTTTAATTTCTATTTCTTTTATTTATATAGTTCCATTTTTTTGTTTTAATTTTTTGTTTTGTTTTTAAATAAATAAATAACTTGTCCCGATGATGTGTAACTTTTTTTTTGTTTTTTTAATTTATGCCTGTTTTTTGATGGATGTTTAGTTTTATGTCTGTTTTTTGATTTGTTTTGAATTTTGGAGGCGGTGGTGGTTGGTAGTCTTGGTATATATAGATTTTATTATATGGGAGGGTGGTGACAATTGTTTGTTTTGTTTTGTATAATCCGCTAAAAACAACACGCCCAGAGCGGAGAGAGAGAGAACTGTTTTCTGTTTTAGTTGTTTGCTATGTTTTTCATTAATAATACAATAATTAAAATTTTTTTTAAATAACTTTTTCGCATTTATTTTTGTTTAGTTTAATGTTTTTTTGTTTCTTTTTTTCATTCTTCATCATCATTCTCTTTAATATTCTTAATTAGATAGTAAAATACTCAACAAATAATCATTCAGTTTTCTTATGTTTTTATATTCACAAAAAAATGTTGTTTTCTTTTATAATTTTAATTTTAATATTTATTTATATTTATATTTTTCGTTATTCTTTTTTATATATATATATATATTTATATAGATTTTCCCATATTCATGCTTACATATTTTGAGAATATATCATAATTTTTGTTTCTTTTACTTTGCAATAATGATAAATACACAAGAGACACACCATGCGCATATGTATTGAAATATGCATTGAAATATTTTTATTATTTTTGTTTTTTGTTACATACAAATACATATATTCACTGTGTATACATAATAATTTGTATTTTATATATATTTTTAAAATTTTTACTGTTGCATACATACTATACACATTGATTCTGCCTTTTTTATTTGTTTGTTTTTTTCTTGATAAAAATTTAATTTTTAATGCAATCAATAGGGACAATTTACTTTGTTTCACATTGGGTGTGTTATTTAGTTTATATAATCATTTAAATATATATATATCGACTTTTGTTTTTTTTTTTGTTTTTGTTAAAAATAATATTTTTAATTATATAATAATTAAAACTAACAAAAAATATAATATAATAATTGATAATAATAATAATAATAAAAAAAATGTTTCCATTAAAATTGTATTTTGTTTTTGTTTTGTTTAATGTTTAATCTAATATTTTTATCTCTGCTTCATTAATTATTTTACTGTCTAGTTTTTTGTTTTTATGTTTAACTATATATATATATAATTTTATTTTAATGAAACTGTTTCATCCTATGATTTTAACTTTATTCAGTTTAATAACTAATATAATAACTTTCTTAATAATAATTCCTTTTTATTATTTATATTTTTTATCTTCGCTTACACTTTCATTTGTTTAATGTTTGTTTTTGTTTTTTTTTCTTCTAAGCCTATTTTTTTAATTAATTTGCGATATTTTTCCTGTTATTATTAATTTATCTCGATTCCTTTTGCTTTTCATTTTGCGAATTTTCAGCTTCCGGGAGTTTTTTTTGTTTTAAGTTTAACTGTACAATAAATATTGTTAGTCAATATTTTTTTAATTTAAAAATTTACATAATTCTATTCATCACTTCTCAGTATTTTCAAGGGATTTTTTTTTTTAGGAGGAGGACAGCGGAACTTATCCGTTCATTATTTTTGTTTTCTTTTGTAAAATATCCGCCATCTCATCTATTCATAGTTTTTTTTTTGTTTTTCTATCATTCTCTTGTCGTTACCTCCCTTTTATAAATTTTGTTTTTTTTTTTGTTTTGTATTGAAAAAAGTTAATTTTAAAGAAAATTTGGTATGGAAGCTATTACATACATAGATATATTATTAATACTGAAATAATAAAATTAACGAAAGTTTATCGAAAATAAAATTTAAAAAAAAAATTGTGGTCCAATTGAGAATTCAATAGAAAAGAAAAATATATAAAATTTAAAAAAAAAAAAAAATAATAATTCGACCTCAACATTGTCAAAGTCGTCAAAACGATGACGTGAAAGTAAAATAAATTGAAGCACAACGAAGAATGTCTTTTTCCATTTCTTTGATAAAAGAGAGAATTTAACGAAAGAGAGAATGAACGTATCTTCTGTCATTTTTCTACCACAATTTCTTAAAAAAAGTATCAACTTCACTACTAGCGACATCTAATGGAAAAAAGAAATTTTTTTATGGAATCTGCTTTCTTTTTCTTTTTTGATACTTTATTTCTTCTCTCAGCTACGCTTGGAGATGGTGGAAGATGCATTGGGGGTAGCGGCATTGGCATTGGCGTTGGCGTTAGACGCGGACGACGATGGTTTTCTGCGACGTCGATTTGCTATTGTTGATGTTGCTGCTGGTGGTGGTATTGGTCTCGTCGTTCGAGAATTTGTTGTCGTTTTAATTGTGGGTATGCTTTGAGCGATGCTAGTTCTACAACTGGCATTGCTATTGGTCATCTTAACTTTCGTTGTCTTGACTGGTTGTGGATTATTCGGCGTGGCGAATGCTAAAGTTGTGGTTGGCGATGATGACGGCGGCGGCGTCGACGACTGCTTTGGCGGTGATGGGGATAGTGATGGCGGCGGCGGTGGCAGTGGCGGCGCTGTCGCAATCAATTTCAGCAATTAGGAATTCGAATTACGTTTCGACATCAGCTAGGATGAACTGGATTGATTTAGGTTACCGAACATGCCCGCTGAGAATGAGGTTTGCGCCGAATTTTGCTGTGACGAGGACGACTGTTGCTGCTGTTGTTGTTGCTGCTGCTGTTGTTGTTGTTGTTGCGCCGCTGTCATCGATTGGCCACGACCGTGTTTTGGAATTGGTGGTTGAATGTATTCATGCCGCGCCAAAGAAAACACATCCATTCGGTCTTCTTTGCGATATGCCAAACAACCTCGAATAAAGCTCTAAAATATAATAACAAATTTTACATTTTATTTAAATAAACAAAGATTTATCTATAAAGAAAACAAACCTTTGCTTCATTGGAAACTGTTGGCTTGTTGGAAAATTGAACTTCAGTGGCTTTCAGTATTGTATTCTCCTCTAGTATTGTGGCTTGAGATTGATTATGACCGAATGGCTTCTTACCATACAGACACTGATAGAATATCACACCGACACTCCATACATCGACTTTTGATGAGATTTTAGGAGGATTTTTACCCACAATAAAACACTCTGGTGGAAGATACCTGCAATTCAATAAAAATTTGCATAAATCCTTTTTCTTTCCTTATCCATTCTTTCATTTTAATGAATTTAAATTAAATACACACAGAAAATCAAAATTTTATTGAATATAAAAAACTACAAATTTCTAAAACCCGCACACATAAAAATTACACAAACCAATAACAAATTGAAATCCCCACACATACTCACCAATAAGTTCCCGCCCCTTGCGAGGTCAAGTCCATGCCATGGTCCGGATTATAGTTCTCATCGTCCATCACTTTTGAGAGACCAAAATCGGTTATTTTAATTTCACCGCACACATTGCCCTCGGTTAGAAGGATGTTGCCGGGTTTCAAGTCATAGTGGATCACAGGTGGTTTGATCTCGTTCAAGTATTTCAATGCGGAAACGACCTAAAGATAATAGAAAGTTTCGATTTTAGAAAGCTAGTAGTATGCAGTCCTTGTAGTTTTTATCATTTATGCCACACCTTTTCGTGGGTAAGACTAAAATACAATAAAACTTACCTGCATAATAATTGATCTGGCTTCACGCTCTGGTATCGTTTTATGCTGTTTCAAATAAAAATCTAAATCATGTCCATCACAATACTCAAGAACTGTACAGAATGAATTCGCATCGATCTCGAAGACATCATATAATTTAACTACACGAGGATGATCCAAGGCTTTATGAATATTATATTCTCTAAGAGCGTGTCTATTACAAAAATAAAAAAAAAAAACATTAATTAATATTATTCATTAAAACTTACTTCATTAAACTTACTTAATATAATTAGCCTTTTTGTCCTCTTTCCAATCTTTGTTCAACTGATGCACTTTGCATGCAACATACCGTTGCTCCTTTAGGTCAAATGCTTTGTGCACTTCAGAGAAGCCACCTTTGCCAAGTAGCATAAGCAGCAAATATCTATCGTTCAGCACTGGATGGTTGTTGAATCGAGACTGAAAATTAAACAAATCAAATTGTTATAAACACCTTGTTTTGTTGTGACTTGTAGTTTGATCTATCGGGATGATTCGGATATCGATATATTGTGTGTATGATAAGATATTCAACTATCCGGATAATAAAGATTTAAATCTTTATACAGATAGCAGGATAGTGTCGAATCATATATGTTTCATTACAGCATCCCGTTATCCGACATTATCCGGATCTAATTGGTCTAATTCTAACCTAACATTCATTTAGTTTTATTTACAAAACACTTCTTACTTAAACATTCGTGCAAATAAAAGAAGTTATCATTTAAACACTCTGTTTATGGTGCCTAGGAGCGAACTAAGCTCCAATATTGAAATCGACTGTGCTAACCTTAACTTTGACTATAAAATATTTTAATTCAAAAATACCCAATACACATTTTTTTTAAAAAGATTAAGACTTAACAAAAATACACTGAATGCAATTTTATTTCTGCTTCCTAAGCGCATTCCTTTTATTTGTATTTGTATTTATATTTTTATTTTCATTTTCATTTTTTGAGTTAACATTCACTATAAATAATTTTAATCTGATTTTTTTTTTGCAAAATCTCTTAAAACATTAAACTACCTTCTATTTAATATTTATCTACATAACATCTTAATAAATCGAATAAACTTCTTACTTTGCGCTGAATACATTCATTCGAGAATCGAAATTTTTATACTTTAAGCTAAAAATTTGTTGTCAAATAAAATTTCCCATCTCTCTTGCACTCCTTTACATCATAACAAAAATTAACAATCTGCATTAGGTTTGTTTACTAACTTGAAGCCTTCTCAAAAATTCGAACAATTTTACTGGTCTAAAAGTGATCCTCTCAAATATACATACATATATCTTTAATTCATGGAAGGAAGAAAATGCAAAAAAAAAATTAACTCACCTGATCTTCATTCAGTATTCTCTTCAGCTCCCTTATGTGCAAATTACGTTCACGCTCGAGCTTCTCCATTTCCAGCTGCAAATCGGCGTCCTCCTTCTTGAGGGCGTTTTGTCGCAGTTTTAAAATCTCATCACATTCATAGTATTCCTGGGCTGTATACGCCCCGGACACTGGGTCTGGCTTTAGGAACGTTGTCGTATCGGAGGCAACACTACTGCTGCCAATGCCACTGCTACCGCTACCCGAACCAACAACTCCGCCGCCATTGTGTAACGCCGACGACGAGGAATCACCACCTAGGCCAACATTGCCCACACCACTGCCGCCACGAGATGAATTCGAATTGCCACCGCTACCGACACCGCCAACACCGCCTGCATTATTACTGCTATTGTTGCTATTGTTATTTCGCTTGCGGCCACTTTCCGCTGGCCGTTTTTTCATTAACATCTTTTTCTGTCGATCAATTTCTTCGCGTTCGGCTGAGATTTCTTCCTGCCGCCTGGATAGCTCCTGGAAGGCATAGCCGTCCGTCCAATTTTCTTGGAATGTTGCTCCCACCCTTTGGGTAACAAATTGGCCTAGACGCAATCGATTTTGCATGCACTTCTGCCGCGCCTCCTTCTTCTCGATGTTGCTCTTCTCTTTGAGCAGCTTCTTCACCACGTCGATGCACTTGTTGATGTGCGATTTGTGTTGATCGATGAGCTTCTGATGGGCTGTTATTTGACCCTTTTGCTCATCGGACAGTCTTGTCAGTTCTTCAAGTCGCGTTTTGCTTGATTCAATATCTGAATCTCGTTCCTGCATTTCCATGTAAGTGAAATCGGTTTGGGTCGATTTGGTTTGCATGGAAAGCGAATGATGTGAGTGAAGTTGGGGCGGTAGCAGTGACGTCGTTTGTTGCTGCTGCTGCTGCTGTTGTTGTTGGTTAGGTGGCAGGTTTGTTTGCTGGGATGGTTGCTGCTGCAATTGTTGTTGCTGTTGTGACGACTGCGACTGCTGTTGGGAGGTTTGCTGGGAATTCGTACTGAGTTGAGGTGGTGGCGGTGGAGGCGGACCGCAACTGCCACCCACTATTGAACTTGTACTATTCACCAGTGTTGTACCAATGCTGCCGGGCACCACAACCACACTGCTGGCACCGCTACCAACTAAACTGCTGCCTGACACTGATGTCGGCATCACTGTTGAAAGCGGCGACTGCGGAGGAACCATGGAAGTTTGACGATTTTTATTGTAGTGATATTCGGTAACAGCTGCCACGGAATTCATCCCGACTACGCCAGGCGTCCCGCCGCCTGGTGTCGTTGCTGTTGCCGCCGTTGCTACGGAAGTCATGCCGCTCATTGGCGGCTGCTGTGGACTAGGTGGAAATAGTGGGTAACCGCCAGCACTGCCGCTGACGACAGGAACACCGCCCTGCGAGGGTGATGGCGATTTTGATCCCGCGTGCGTCCTTATTGGACTATTTGCCGTGTGCTTATTGAAGTAATCGTTTATCTTTTTGCCATCGTTCATGGGCATTGTGAGGCGGGCACCCTTTGTCGTTGGCATACCGCAACGGTCTGCCGCCGATGCCTGTGTGCCTAAATTCAAGGAGAAATTCGTTGAGCCTACTTGCAGCACCAGGCGAGGATTGTGTTTGCTAGAATTACCGCCTGAATTGCCTCCGCCAGGAACTCCTCCACCACCACCGCCGCCGCCGCCACCACCACCGCCACTATCATCAGCCGAGGGTGGAGGCGCTTTTCGTTTTCGCTTACGATCCGACGGAGTTCGTGGCAGTTTCTCCAGTGCGCCCATGTTGCCTGTGTTCATGAGAGTACCGTTATTATTATTACTACTGTTGATGTTGTTATTATTGTTAGTACTACTACTGCTACTATTTAGGCCGCCAACACCAACGTTAGCCAAATTGCTTCCGCCTAAAACTAAACTGCTACTATTGTTATTATTATTATTATTACCGTTATTTGGATTGTTTACTCCACCAATATTACCCCCAACTGACGACGAAGTAACAACACCACCAACTCCTAATGTCGAATTGTATACAATATCATTGACATCCTTTTCACTATGTGAAGATCCTGTGCTCATATTTGAATCCGGATTACTATGACCCGTTAAATGTTGGTGCGGCTGTTGTTGTTGCTGTTGTTGTTGTTGTTGGGGTAATTGTGGTTGTTGTAATTGTTGTGGGTGTGGTTGTTGAAGTGGAATTTGTTGTTGTTGTTGTTGTGGTTGCTGGTGATGTTGAATTTGATGCGGATGATGGGGATGATGTTGTTGTGGTTGTTGTTGTTGTGGCTGAAGTTGTTGTGTTTGCTGCTGTTGAGGCTGCTGCTGTTGTTGCTGTGGTGTATTAGTGGTAAAATGATGTTGGTGATGCTGGTGATGGCTTATGGTCGACGTCGTCTGTGGGGCCATCTGCAATTGGGCGCCGGCGGACATCTTTAAATAAACAAATACAAATTGAATTAATGTCCAAAGTTAAAATGCAATTAAAAAATATTTATAATTGTTTTCAATTTATGTCCAGGCAAAATTCATTCATATCTTGATCTTACAAAATCTAACTGTACAGAAAGGAGATGATTCTCTTCAAAGAAAGCAAAAGAAATACCAAATAAGACTCTAACAAACAGACCCCAAATCACCTGGCAACTGTCAAATTAGCTGTCACTTTAACTGCAAAAAACTGCACTTTCTCTTCAGCATAGAAAAACACCCTATACAGTTCCATTTTTATTTTTTAACTGGGAGCTGGAGTAAGCTTTGATTTTTGTTTCAATTTTGTTCATATACAAAAATCATAATGACAAAACTTGAAAACTTTAATTACACAAGTTCAAAATAAAGGATTACACCTAAAATCTCAAAAAGTGAGCAAGCCCTTTCATGAAAATAAGATGCACAATTCTGTGTATAGAAGTGTGAACTCGAACATAATTTAATAAGTTTTTCAATTGTTCAGTTTGTAAATTTGAGATCTGCACTTTAACCAAAAGAGATTCTTCTACTGTTCTCACTTTTCCTTTCAAAACACCTAGAGTTGGATTTTTTTTGGGTTCAAATTCTTATGAAGGAATTGCTTCTCGCACAATTCAAATAAGAAGCTTATTTGATTGCTATGTGGAAATTCTGTCAATAAAACTCTAGAATCTGAGAAACATAAACTAGCCTTATAGGTATGTCAAATATATTGAATCAATGAAATGTGACAATTTTATTTCCGGGATAAACGTGTTGAGTCACCATCACCACCCAACAGTAACCATTCACAAAATATTTACAATTAATTTCGAAAATAATAATAAATAAACTTTTGAACAAAGTTCTTTAAAATAATAATTTTCCTCCATCAAAAATGAAAGAATCGAACACAATCTCCTTTTTCAACTGCACTAAGGAATTAATATTTGAACTTGAAGGAACCCTTTAAGCTCCTATAAAACTCTTTGACCATTGTGAACCATTTTTATTATGTATATTATTTTGACTGGACCATTTTTATTTTCTTTGAACAATGACACAAAAATAAGGAGAAAATAAAAATAATTCTGCACCTTTTGTGTTGGTGAAATTCATTTTGACAGACTACAACTATCGAGACTCGATGAAAAAATCTCTTAACACCAATAAAAAAAAATTAACCGATTTTAATTCTCGTTATTTTTATTTTGTTAATAACAATTTATTCTTCTTTTTACAACTTTTCACTGATGATAGGATAATAATAAAAACATTTCGATTTGATATTTTCCAATTAAATTCTCATCTCTTGAAAATTTCTTTTTTATTTGATACAAAAAAAAGATGTCTTCGTTTCTTCAAATTCATTTTCTCATTTCATTTTATTTTACACTCAACTCACACATATACACAAACGGCGACGACGAGAAAACCGAACCGCATCCGAAAAAGAAATATAATTATGAACAAATTCAACCCTTTTTTCGTTTCGGTTTAAAGAAAAATGTCAAAATTAATCGAGAATTTTGAATTTTAAAAGTTTTGATAAACGCGAATAATTTTTGTGGTTTTTTATCACAGAAATTTGAGATTTTTGTTGAACTTTTTTTTTGGCAGAGAAAGAAACTTTTTCACGATGCAAAATATTATAGTTGGGAAAAAACTCTGATTTTGTGTTCGTTCCCGATGGTCGAGAAAGACGACGATGGAGAAAAAAGAATAATATATCGAGAGACAGTAAGAGAAAACGTTCCTTTCTTACTGTTAGCGAAAGAAAGACAAAGAAATCGTATGGATCTGGATCTCTGGATGTACTCCTTCATTCATGATGGGTAGAGCTATATGTGTCTCGTATTCATTTTCAATTTTATACGATTATTTTGTTAGTTGGAGTGAGATGGTTTAATTATTTTTGATGGCGGAGACGACGACATAATGTCTTCTCAAACAAAATGGCGATAGCAAATTTGATTCTCAAATTGGCCGGGAAAGAAGAGAACACACATTTTTGTGTGTAGTCAATGGTGGTGGAGTATTAGAAAGAAGGCAACGAATATACCTCGCACAGAACGCGAAAAGACGGATAAAACTATACTAGTTTCAGAGGGGGAAAAAGATGGATTATTGTTTTTTTTTTTTGTGTTCAAGTGTGAATAGAGAGTGAACTACTTTGCCGACGTCCGACCGTAGACGACCGGTAGAAGTAGAACTAGAGAGAAGTTGCAAAAATTGATTTGATGTTGATGACGTTGAGAGTTAAGAGAGAGTGAAAAGGTAAGCAGCAGGAGCAGCAACAGCAACAGCAGCTGGTTTTTTAATCAGTGAAATGAATGAAACAGTATCACTAGACTACAAAACGAGTGGCAGAGACACAAAACACATACACACGATAAAATAGCGTTTTTGCATAAATATTTATATCTCTCAATAATGCAAAAACAGAAAAGAAAAGAAAAAAAAAAACATTCCACCATTTCCGTATTTCGTCTGATTGTACATACATACAATACATTCGGTCTAGATTAAATTAAGATTTGGTAAAGGGTTGCCATATCTCGAATTTGAAAATTTAGTGTTAATTTTCATTTTTGTATGTTAACTTGAATTCTTATTGGATACCTATCGACCTATTAAAAATTAAATATATGAACGGGTAGGAATATTTTCAAGCTTGATAAAGAATTTTTGATGCAGTCAATTCTGAAACGACATTCAATAGTCTCAAATAAAAAAGTGCAAAAATTCACAGGTGAATTTACTGTTCACTATATGCAACAAGGTTTATATCGTTTTTGTACACAATTGTTTTCTTACAAAATTGTGATTTTTAAGGAAAATAAAACAATATAATTGATAATCACTTTGGTGGTTGTTTTAATTAATATTCTATAAATGAAACCACATGCAGACAACCTAATAATAAAGGATATTCCAATTGGGAACCAATAACTTAGAACTTTCATTCATTGTGAACGAGCCTTTAAGCTAACAACCACTTTGGCATCAGGTGGCGCAACAGTCTGTTGAGAACAAGGGCCTAGTGACTTACAACTCTCAACTATTCCTGTTTGCGAGTAAAGCTGTCGGGGATGAAAAGGACCTACAGTTCTAAGCCAATTCCGAATGGCTAATTTAAGAAAACACTTTTCAAGACAAAAGAATTATTCTTCGAGAATTTGTCAATTCCTCGCAAACCGTATCAAATATTTATAATAAAACAGAAAAGATCTAGGGTTATAGAAGTGAAATACAATCCTATCTCCTATTTACTTGCGTTAGTTGACTATTATTATTTTCTGAGCCATTTACAATAAGACAAACTAATTGTTGTAACATTCAAAATTTAAAAAAATTAACTATTGAAATAAATCCAAACAGTAAAGAATGTTTCGTTTATTTCTTTTAAGGTTGATTTAAATAAATTCATAAACTTTCTTAGATACCTATAAAAAAAATATTAAAAGCTTTAAAATAAATACATTTATCTATTTATAGGAACAAAATTCACAATAACACATTTGGCATTAATGTAGTTAAATTCACAATCATACCTATCAACTTGAGTATTATACCTATGTATCTACCAAACTACAAAATCACGCACAAATAAATATCCAGAACCTAACGACCTACCTACAGTTGTTTTTCTTTGTAAATCTGGTTTATGACTCAAATTGGCAATGTATTATCAAATAAAATATCAAAATTCAAATTAGATTATGTAGCTAATTTTCCATTTAACATACATATACCTTTAAAAAATAAGTTTTTAAAGCTATCTATCTACCAATCATCTAATTAACCTGCGTTTTTATCTCTTTCTTGTACCTAATCATTAACAGCTTTAACTCAAAATTCATACCTACCTATTTTTTTATATACCTACATATCTATACTCATGGATTTAATACCTACTCTAACTCATGTAGGTATTATGTGAAGAATCACACTCAATTATTTTCATAAAATTTTGCAGTAGTTATCTACCTACATATCTACAAAATAAAAAACTCAACTTCAATTCCATGCGAAAAAACGCGAATATACACCTTTTTTATGTGTACATACATACATATGTATCCATCTAGGTACCTACCTTCCAACCCAACTTAAATAAAGAAAAAAAAAACTAAAAATGTATATAAATAACCCTCTCTTAGGAAAGAGACCAAGAAAAATCACAAAACCGCTAAGCTAAACATACAAACCATCTTCCACATATAATACAAAACATAAAACATCACATCAGCCAAACCGAGCCGCACATAACCAACAACAACAACAACGGGGCGCAGGCATAAAAGATAAAACATAAAACAGACAAAAACCAGTTCTCCAATGATCGCCTAATCTTCACCACCATCTTCACTTTACATTATAATAAAATAAACAAGAACCAACAACAAAAAAGCCAAACAACAAACCCTATCCAACAAACTCCTCGACAAAACAACACCCCAAACGGTCTTCACCTCTCATGCTCAACTCAATGCTCATCTCATCTCACCAAACCAAAACCAAAACCATCGCCAACGGCAACACTTCATACATCTTTATACACATAATTAGGCGTATAAAATTCAAAGGCGAATGCACTGCACAGCACACTACACTTCGCTATCGCTACACTATACACCAACCCAATACCCAACCAACAAACATACGAACGAACCAACGAACGCTCCCCATCCTCATCACTTCACGTTCACAACCAACCGCACAGTTCATTCTGTTGGAGTCAAGGTCGAGACGTCACTTTGTCGTCGTCACGCAAAAATTTTCATTTTCATTACCTATTTTTAGATGTATGTATGCTTGTTTCTTTTTTTTTTGTTTAATATTTTCAATGTATATGTGAGACAGAAGTTAAACCAACGAAGAGAAAGAACATAGGAAAAAATAAAAATAATATCAAAAAAAAAAAAAAAAAAAAACAACAAGTAAATAATGTACCTGTGCATGTAAATACTCAAAGTAAATAGGTCAACAAAATTAAACTATTTTTATGTTTGTTTCAAATTAAGAAAAGAACTGTTATCGATGTGAGTGATGCCAATCGAACTCAAACTCAACTACTGTCAGATAATTGACATTAAGTTAGTAAAATACTTTTAATACCGTTATCTTTGTGGGAATATATAATTAAGCTGCTATTGCATTTATTATACTGTTAATTCCCCAAAGCACGTGCAAGCAATGATCCGATTACATAAAAAAGGCGACTTTACCAAACACACTCTCTCACACATACACAAACTCACTTTATTGAAGCTTTTTCTCTTTGTTGTTGTTTTTTTCTTCGGTTTTGTTTTCATTTTCTCTTTCTCTACTAAACTCACACACATAAATTTTAGACTCGCACTCGACTACGAATTTGAGAATAAAAACAAAATAAGTTAAGAGTAAGTAAAAAGTAAAAAACAAAAAGAAACTCTTCGACCGGTCTACCGATAATGACGCTTTCGTCATGCGCTCGTTGCGGTGACTGAGCTTTCAATAAAATCAACAAAAAAAATATTGTTTTATCATTTATCCGCCATCCACACTACTATTTAAGATTATAAAACAAAACAAATGTAAATAATAAAAATGAAGAATTGCATGATGAGCGAAAGAGTAAAGAGATATAGAGACATTTTACTTTATGTATTCCATATGTACCTATGTACTCTTGTGTAAAAGATAAAGATGGAATTATTGGAGCAAAAACATGAGATTTCTGTAGGATGCAGCACTCCAAGTGCATACAGTGTAACTGTATAACATGGACCTAAATTGATTGTCCATTAAAATGGAATTTACCTACTGTGAACTTATCAAGTTCACATGTCATTTTACACTTATTGATATTTATGCACAAATCACAGTAGGTAGGTAAGCCGATTGAGTAGGTTGCAATTACTTTTAATAACTGTTACCTATTTAACTTCCTGTTTGACACTTTTTAAAACGTCACCTATTGTGAATAAGTTCGTAGGAGTAAATGCTTCCAAAATACTTGATTTTAATTAACAAAAATAAGAAAAAAAGAGAGCACATACCTTGTCCACTAAGTTATAATAAATTATGCCTATTTTTTTTGTTTCTGAAACTATATACGTTTGGCAAGGTCTAAACTGCGCAAGTTAAAATTCTTGTACTCTGAGGAAAATACGAAATGCAACTATGTGAGAACAACAATTGAATTCTCCATTTTCCTGTCGAATTCAAATTTTTCTTTACTTTATCGTGCTCTCTGCTTTATTATTATTTTTTTTTCGTGTGTTCATTTGTAAAATTTCCTCCTCTTCACCCGCTGGGCTGGCTGCTGTTTTTGTTTGGGTTAAGGGGAAGCGCAGGGTTGGATTGGAACAAGTTCAACCAGTTTATTATCTCATACCGATACACTTTCTGCATCGGCTGGTTAGTTAGATATTGGAGTGGAGCGTATGGACTGGGACTGGGACTGGGGCTTTTGGAGTCTGGGGTCTGGAGTGTGCGGAAAAAGGTGATACCGATACCGACCGATAGCTCGTCGCTTTAAGTTGAGTTGAGTTGAAACTTGAAAGGTAGTTAGGTAGATATACCTATGTGTTTCTGTTTAGGTTTGGTGAAACAAACATGTCGTGTGTTTGATTGTGTGACGTCACTAGGTAAATATTGTGATAACTAGCGCTTGTCGGTCGGTCGTCTATTAAGCGAACATTTAACGTTTATTTTCTGTTGCTTTTATTTAAAAAAGAAAATTAAAAAAAAGGAAATTAGTACACTTTAGATATTCGTAGGTATTGCTTTAAATTAAAATGTGGGAGAGAAAACAATATGGCGACTAATAATGACAGTTGATTATAGATCTATCAATTGCAAATTGCAACTTAAGGCAGTCATTTTGATATTTTTTGTCTTTCAATTAAAATATATTTAAGAAGAACCAAAAATCTGCAAAAACAAAAAAAGAAAATCTATACAAGACAAAATGGAGAAATGTACTTTTTATTCGTATGCACTGCATAGAGTTTGTAGGTCTGCAAAAGGTAGAGGTAGACAAGTAGGTATGTATGTACATATATACATGTTTATATCGCTGTTTGTGTGGGGTTAATAAACTCTATGGGCAATGCCGGGTTTCGCATTATTCCGTCCGCCAACATTTTCTATGTAGGCACAAAGGCAATTTTTAAAGTGGGTTTATGTACCTACATATACTTGAAATCTCGGCAGCATATTTACAACGGCTCATTGCAGTTTTGTATGTTTTCTTCTTTAAAGCACAAAGAACGAATAGAAAAGAGTAGACAAAAAAAATATATTTGTTTGTACCTACATACAAATAGGCAAGCGAAGTATACTATGTATATAAAAAGAGAAGAATTGATAAGTGAAAAAGAACAACACAAAAAAAATATCTATATTTGTATGAAAAAGATAAATAAAGAACATGAAATTAATAAAATTCTGTACCTTATAAAATTTGTATACCTACGAATAGCTAGGTATAATTATCTACGTTTTTCTTTTTAGATGATTACCTACTTATTTACTTAAATGTTATTTACTTATATGTCACGTTTCCTTTTTTTTGTCATTCTACAAGTGCACCTATAGGTAAATATGTATATACCTGTACAACCTGTAACAGCTGCAGATACTTTTGATTAATTTTCAGTTATTTTTTTTTACTTTCAAAAGCTTTATACTTAACTTGGTTAATAGATAGGTAGGTTCTAAGGCAAAACTACTTAAGATTGACAAATACCTATATTCGATAAGTATTAAGTTTATAGGAACTTTATACCTATAAGAACACAACTAGTCAATTTAAACTTTTAAAAATATGACTAATTTGTCTATGAGGCTTATTGTGAACCATTCTTGAATTAATGTCATTTACATTAAGAGTTTTCACGAAATTTGTATAATAGGGTCAAAGGGGGTAATTGTAAACGATTTTGCATTTTTATATTTTTGTTCACTTGTAATGTTTGTAACAGCTTAACCATGCAATGTCGAACATTTTTGTCTATGCTAATTAAGTTTGGATTGTATTATCTATCAAAGAGTAGTAATCTTAATGGCGTTTGTTTATTAGTTTTCATAAAATTTAATGTTTACATTTACCCCCCTAGTTTTTTAAGTAAACGAGAAAAATGGGGTAAATGAAAACGGTACCAGTCGTCCTAACATTGTGGAAAGGGGTAACCAAGTTCTCTGTCCTTTTATATGTAGGTACCTACTAGACCAAGGAGATCATCCTTATCGCAAGGGTAACCAGCACGAGATCTTGAATAAGGCACCTTGCTATAGTGTCCTCCACGTCTGACGAAAGTGCTGGTTTTCTGCCTCTAGATATAATGACAGTAAGACTTTTCCCTTCACCGATCCTCTGACGTGTATGATGGAGCTGTGGTTGATATGTACGGTGCATCTTTTTGATATAAAATATTGTTAAATCAACACCAAATCCATTGAAAATGAATGTTTACAATTACCCCAAATTGTTCAATTTTACGGTGTTTACATTTACCCATGATAGGAACATAATGGGGTAATTGTAAACAGCCTTTAACTTTTAAATTTTGTTATACGGACAAATAAAAACAACATACTCATATTTCACTTTCTTAAAGATAAAATTTAACTTACTTCGATCGCATTTGTTTATTTTGCAACAATTTTAATTGGCACTGAAAAACTTAAAAACGCAGAAAAACGAAAGACTCGTGGAAACGAACAAAACATAAATAACCCTTTGACAGATAAGGCCCTCCACGCGTCAATATGATTTATATATAATGTCTATTCAAATAATTTCATGGCATGCTTCAAATTATAAACGGTTTTGAGAAAATTAAGTGTGTTTACAATTACCCCTGTTTACAATTACCCCCTTTGACCCTACTACAATAAACTGACGCTACAATCTTTACTTTTTCAATGAACATTTCAACAAATTTTAGGGACAATTATTAAAAACAAAATATATTGTGAATGGATCATATTTAATCTTCGAGAATTTTGACAGATTGGAGTATATACAAATTGTGTGTATCTATTTTTGTTGTTTGAACTTGTTTCAATAAAGTAAAAAGCTCGACAAAAATATAACACAGTTAATATCTTATGTTAAATCTTCGTTAAGTTTGACTGCGTAGGGCTTTATACAAATTTAAGTCACACAAGAATGAGTAAATCTTTAAATACAAAATGTGTATTTACATATATTTTAAAAGCTATTTCAACAAAGAAACAGTTATTGTGAATAGACCATGGTTAAGTTTTAATTATTTTGACAGCGTACCTATGACATTTTAAACACTTAAGGTTCATAAACATGTGCAAATGTGTGATATTTCTTAATTTGTCGAAAACATACTTAAAAAGGCAAAAACTTAAAAAAAAGAGTTCTGCAAATAGTTTAGTGTTTTATCTTGAATTATTTCAGTCCAAGGCTTCATAGGTAATACTATGACAATAAGAAATTAAGTTTTTAAAAACTTAAAAAACGTATTGTTCGACGATTTTGACAGTACACGCCACATATTTAAAATTAAAATTATATAAACATATTAAAATATGTGTAGTACATATTGTAAACAAAAACATACAACTTACTTTTGTTAAAGTAGAATCAGATATTTTATTTTAAAGGTAAAATCGATCAAGAACTAAACAAGTCAGTTTATCTGTGAAGAAATCAATGTTAAAATACGACGATGACAGGCCGTTATGGCACTGAATTTTGTTTAAACCTTGACACACAAGAACGCAATTCGTTAAGTTTTTTTTTTTAGCTTTTAAACTACACACAAATATCACTAAATTTATAATTCCGCAACTCATAAATATTATTCTCATTTCTCTTATTGTTTTTGATATACACATCACATACAAACATACACACAAATGTACCCATTTAGTTTTTTGTTATTATTGTTAAAGAATTGTTTCTATTTTTTCTTTTCGACAAAATAGAAAATAACCAGAAGCTTTATTTATAAGTTAACTCTTCTCTAAAATTATGACAATATGTACGATTTTTGCGTTGTATTAATTTATTTTGTAGGTAAGTATGTATGAACGTCTCGTCTCCCTCGTTGCTAGGTCAATGTGACAAAAGATATTCGTATGGTGAGTGTTCATAGTTTTTATATTTTGTTAAACGTCACTCAACCAAAATCAGAGATAGTCGAAACGAAAATAAGAAAATATTTTTTTCAAATATTAAGTACTTTTCTGACGTTTATTGATGACATGATTCCATATTTTAACTAAACTTAACGAATGTGGTGAATGAACACAAAATATTTATTGAATTATCTTCAATTATGCCGTAATGAGAGAGTGCTGTTTTTTTTTGAGAAAAATTTACAAAAGTAAAACAATTCGAATATAAACTTTCACATTATAAAAGTTTGAAATTTTTAAATGACGTTCAACGTCAAATTTATTGTGAAATGACAAGATCATATTGTACCGATGAAACTTTGTTAACATTATGGTTAACTGATTGTTCATTACTTTACAACTTTTTTTTGTATATTAATTTCAATTCCAAAGTGAATTATCTGAAGATAAGGTAAGCAGCGTAGATTACCTAATAGATAGCTATTCAAACAAAAAATGTAGTGAAATTGTTAATTATAATTTGTAAATAAACTTTTTTTCAGTTTCGTGAACATCACGATATAATAGAGTGACAAATTGAGTAAACATTTACTCAATTTACTCATTTATACAAATGATTTGTTTTCTTGGCAGGAATATTTTATAAATAAAATGAAAATTTGAAACAATAATAATATTTAATTTCATTGTGACCTTGTCAGATTTCTTCTGATTAGACCCCGATTACATCTCTCGTTTTTGATCTTTCATTTATATATTATTAAATTTTCAGTAAAAATATCAAGTAGGTAGGTAGACACATTTTAAATAAGAATGATAAATGAAAAAATGTGTATTGTGTGCAAAACAAAAAAGAAAGAAAAAAAACAACAAATTAATTAATTCTTGTTAGCAAGTTGCCAACAAATCAATATTTAGAAGTGGGGTGCAACTAATGTAGATACCTTTTTATAGTTAAACCAATGTGAATATAATCCAATATTCATATCCCAGAGTAACGGGCAACGAACGTACAGATTTATTAAGTCACAAACAAAAACTAAAGATATTCAGAATATATGTATACATATTTCGGATCACATTATATACCTACTTATGCATACCATAAAAGTATACAATTATAGCAACGCGAAGTTTATTGTTATTATGAATTTTTATTTTATTTTATTTTATTTTATAGTAAACTGTGTTCGCCTACAAGTAGAAAAATAGGTACCTACCCAATTACAATTTGTCAGTATCAAAAGAAGAACTGAACACAAAATAAAATAATAATAAAAACAAAAATTCAAAAGCAGAATGCAATGTATGCGCAACATTTTGTTGAAGGGGTATTAAAAGGAAAAGGGAGCAACGAAGGTGGCTGCGCGATTATTTTTGGTATATACCTACGAGTATTATAGTAGTGACGATTTAGGGGCAGCCAAAGCGGCGGAAATAGGCAACAGGAATAGCGTTGCCAAGTGAAGTGTTTTCAATTGAAAAAAATGCGTTTTTTTTTTTGTTATTTTAAATAAAACTCAAGTTGATTTATTTATATTTTATGGGCATGAATAGGTATACAATTTACAGCTCACCACACATACATAAATGAAAGTATACACACACATTCAAATAAAATTTGTTTTTGTGAAGGTAATTTTGTAATATGGAAAATTTTATTAGTTTTTGTTTGTTTTTATTTTTTTTTTGTGTTGGAAGTGAATGCATTTATTTCTGGAAAGGTCAATAGCGGTAAGCAAAAAAGATTACTTGGATTTTAATAATAAAAATTACTTTTATCTTTCAGGTGCACAATTTCAAGGGGAAGACTTTATCTTTATTGCTTATAAAATACTCTTGAGATTGTATTATGGCCTAAAAGTACAAAATTGAGAATACAAAATTTATTAGACTAGAGAATCTAATAGATCACTAATTTTTTGTTAATTAATACAAAAATGCATTACATTGACTTTTATTTTCGTAATTTACTTGTTAAAAATAAATTCTGATTAGGATATTTAAAATATTTATTACAAATCCGGCTCGAAGAACCAAATGATGTGCGAATAAATTGTAACAATTTTAGGTTAAATGATGATGAATGAGCACGTTGCTTCACATGAAAATAAAGGCTGATGATATAATTCAACAACTTATGTATATTACTAAAATTTCTGAGAACGTGAATTTAATTAAGCAGGGGAAGAATAACTATTTTTATAAAATTTCTCACATAGGGATAAGAGTGCAACAAGAATTATTTTGCAAGTATTTGATTTAAAATTGTACACTAAAAGAATAGTTGAGCAGATGAAGCCAAAATGTATTGACAGATGACAATTAATACTTAAGATGAGAGAAGAAGATGACAGAAGACAGAAGACATTGTTAGGTTATGACACGCTGAATTTGTTGGGGTGTGTTTAGACTAAAATCATAATGTAGGCTTATACTAGCAGTGCTTTTACACTTTGAAATTAAATTTTGTTTAAAGTTTTCTTAAATTTTTTTCTGAATAATCATTTACACTATGTTTTACACGAGAAATCAAAATGTTCAGCATTTTTTTCATATTCTTCTCAAAAACTATAATCTGGATCCAAAATAATAAATATTTGAGAAGAAATTTCAAAAAGTTTATTTTTTAAAACCAAAGAAAAATTCCATCAACAATTTAAACTGCTATAAACTTATATGGTAATTAAAAGATTAACCAGATTCGTTCTAAACGAGAGCTGTCATTATGAAATGAACATGTAGCGAGCAATTATGACATAAGAATGTTAGTAGTTAGACAGTAGGTTATTTTGTTTTTGTGCTTCGTTCACTATTCATACCCTGACTAGAATATGAAAGTTCTATTAAATTACTAGCAACTACAAATCTTTTAACAACAGTCTTATACTTTTTTAAGGTCAAAGCGTATGTATATTTAACAAACGTCATATTAAGATACTCATAAATACGTTCAGACAGACAGAAATCATCACAACTTATTTAGATACTCTTATCTTCAAATCAAACCAACAAATAATTTAGAACTTTCGATAAAAATTATATATTTATCAGTTGTGTTTTTATTGCTTTGCTGTTAATCAAATTTTTAAAACAAGAATAAAGACTCAACCTCAACATTTCTATAACCTTGATAAAAAAATTTAAACTTGTTTGTTCATATTTATAAAAACCTATACAATACCGGCCCCTACTGGCAGTGCTGTTATCGATCACGATAGCCTCGTTCATGCTTAATGCATACGCTATGCATATATTATAATTTTTAAGTGCACAACAGACATGGTGCAGAGAACCGAAATAAAAAATTAAGAAAATAAAATTAAGAAAATAAAATCAACCAAGTCTCTTATCGTGTAGATATTTTTGTAACAATTAAAAACTACGCATAATATATTTTAAGTTTAATTTTAGAATCAATCAAAAAAACAAAAATACATACCATTAATGTAGGTTTATAAATAACTTCAGAATTAAGATATGTACTATTAAACTTTTTTATATTTTCTGACTTCAATAAAAATATTCAGCACATTATTTTTTTTTCTTTTGTATTTTTGTTTAATGAAACTTTCAAGGCGTTATCTGATTTCTAATTTAACGAAAAATAAACTGTCAATAGGTTCGGTCGATCATCGTCGGTCGGTCTTCGCGAACTCGGTGATTAGTCAACAACTAATTTGTGATTTGTATTTCCAAAATTAGACACTTTAAAAATGGTTTATATGTACATAGGTACAACAACTATTGCTATAGATATACAATTATACTATATAGTAATCCACCGGCAACGCGAAAATGTTGAAGGAATTTGTTTTAATTTTTTTTTTTGATGTTGAGTATTTTTTTGTATTGCGAATTTTCTCCTCCGTTTTTGTGGTCTTATTTTATTTATTATGCGCGTTCACACCGTTTCGCTCTTGTGACAGCTGCTTCGATATTACTAGTTGTTAAATTTTTTGTGTTCGTTACTCTGACTCCCCTTGTACTCAACTTGTTTGCTATATTTATAATGAATGTACTATTTATTTATTAAACAAAAAAAAAAAAAACAACAATCAGGAGAAGAAAAATAAAAATAAAACGAAACCACCATTACAAAGTCATTTAGCTTTTTTTCGTTAATTTAAATTCGAGCATTCGCTTTCGTTCAGTGGTGTTATGACAACGATGGCGAAACGATGGTGTTCATGTTGATGATGATGATGTACTCGTCTCGTACTTACAGTTGATTTGTTTTACTTGACTTGACACTGAACTGCACTGCAAGTAGAGTCCTTTAACTTCACGCTCTGTTCTGTTCTGTTGATTCTCATTAAAAAATAAAAACAAAAGAAAAAAAAATTGAAATAAAATAAACATGGCCGCCACCGCTACCGATACCGATGACAGTGCTTTTGTTGATTTGGGTTTGAATAATTTAAATCATATTATTGTAGATACTCGTATCTCTAGATAATAATAGCGCTTCCTTCTCAATCTTTATATTGTGAATTATTATTTTATGTAAGCAACAAATCGAACAGATCCAAAAAGTTTATTATTAGAAAAATATGGCGTTTTTATAGTTATGATGAAATGAGAAAATGAAACAGTTTGTTTTTTGTATTTAAAGAAATTTGTCGTGTCTTTGAAAGGCAAGGTAGGTCTGTACATATTTTAAATGCATAGGTATACAAATTATCTCAATTGTATTTGTGTTAAAATAGAATAGTTCTTTTTAATTTGAGTTACTCGGCTTTTAAGCTGTGAGGGGTGGCACAGTCATATCTTCATACATACAAACAATATGTAAATAATAATCGATTTAAAAAGTTCTCAATTTTTTTTGTTTGTTATTGGTTTTTGTTTATTTTAAATTAAAATAAAGCTCAAAAGTCAAATATGTAGATATGACATAATAATTTAGCAAAGGTTAAAATGGTAATATATTTTTTTTTTTATGTTTGTGATGGCAACAATTGACGTCTCTATGAGGTATATTTTCATCAGGAAACAAGACTTGATTATTATTTTAAAGGTCAAATATTTCATATCAAAGTCATTTCTAGACAAAAACAAAAGTTTAAAAGGAGAGAGAGAGTGTAGTAAATGTAGTATGTAGTTGATTTTGGTTTTAATTGATTAGATTTAAAAACAAAACATTTTAAAGTCACATGAAAACAAACAGATCCATTTATAACAGAAAACACCTTAAAACGGAGTTCACATCGATTTTACTGAATGAGTTTCCCATTTTTGACAAAATTTAAAGAAATTCTAGATCACTTGATTATATTTGAGATAAATTATTGTTAATTTAAACATTTTACAATATAAAGAATATTTACCGATAGAAACAAGTAAAATTTCAAACTTACAAAAAAAAAACAGAATTTCCGCATGTGGAGTAATGATAATGAATTTTACTACCGGATCATTTTTAATTATCTTAAAATTTGTATATACTACCAATAATATAATAAAGACCTTATATTTTTCCTTTTAATACCTATAAAAATGCATTTTGAGTTGCATTTATCTTTATCTTTCTCCTCATATCTCAACACTCAATTTAATGTGATGTCGATGTATGTATATTATACCCACTTTATTTATATTAAAATTTGTATATTATGTGCTTTCACTGGTAAATTTTGTTTTTGTATCTTCTATTCAAACAGCACATACTAAACAATCATCATAAAATGAACAAAAAAGGAAATGCCCTCAAGTTCCTCTATAAAACAAACAAAAAAAAGTTCTATTAAATAAAAATTAATTCAAAAAGATATATACTTGTTTAAATTATGTACATATGTTCAATTGTAAATATTATTACGTATACATAAACCATATTATGTACTTAAATGCATTTTGTACAATAATAATATCACTAAACAGGGCCGCTTTGAAAGTTTGACAACGAAATTAGGTGAAAGAGGCGCGTATATGCATTTTTGAAAATGACGGCAAATGTCAATTGTATTTTGACATTTGTGAAGTGAACATATCCAAAATAAACGTCAAAATGACATACATTGTTAGTTATTAAAATATTCTAATATCCATAAATTGTATACGATTTACTTTAATACCTGAAAAAATAAAAGAATTACCTTGTGTAGTTAGTTGTGCTAAACTTAAACAATGCAATATCTTCGTCAAGTTGAAATTGGTTGTTTCGAGGTAGACATAATATAACTCAATTTAATGTCAAAATCGAATAGTCATCATAATTTAATCTCTTGGTAAGTTAGTATTATTATGAAAATCTACAAATTTTGTTTTAGACCAAAGTTACACAAATGTGTCATAATTTAACGAAAGTTAACGAAACTGTCATGTCAAATGTCATATATGATTTTATACTTGCCTGGTGGTGACCTGTCGTTTAAGATGACTTTGGCGTTACGTTAAGTGTTGAAATTTAAATTATTCTCTGGCATTTTTCGGAAGAGTGTTTTTCTAAAGATTTTGAAGCGATGTACGAAGCATAATCTATTCACAGACCTAATCAAAGGCGCTGAAGTTTGTAATTCCCTCTATGTCTATGATCAAGTAGATTTTTGTCTTCTATATAAATATGTGATTAATATGTGTGTATACATTTTTTTATTGTACACTTCTCATCCCATTTACACCATACAATTTCGCCATTATTGAAAAGAGATATAAGTATTTATATAGAAAAAAAGCTATCATTGCAATAAGGCGAGCAGATAAATGCAAGAGAAAACATTGAAGTGAAGAATATATTTTATATAGTAGTGATGGTTTGGCCAGCATCATCATCAGACAAACCATTAATAAGAGGGAAAATAAAAAAAAATTGTGAAGAAACGAAAAAATAAAAGAGGTGAGAAAGCATCACTGAACCACACCCGAGACAATTGCATTTTTTCCAACGATGATGGAAACGGGTATTATTTTCAGCGGGGGTGAGCATATAGTATAGGTGAGCGTATAGTATAGATTTATGGTAGTCTTTTTAGATGTTTTTTTTTTCTATGTGGTATTTGTTGTTTTGTCAGCCATGTTGAATTTCGGTTTCTGTTTTAAAATTTTCTTTTTAATAATGCACAAACAGAGTTTCCCTGTTTGACCATAGTCTCATCTGAGAAATTTCACCGTTAAATTCCAAAATGGCTGAAAGATAATTATATAGAGCTGGCATTTGACTTCCAATGAGCACATCTGTCAATTTCAGTGCTTCTAAGTTACAAAAAATTAATTTATTTGTTATTTGAATTAACTGTAATTTATTGTGGCCTTTTAACTAAGGAAAAGATTAACATGCTTTTAGTTTGTTAGCTGTCATTTTCTAAGATTAATCAAACGAATAATTCAATTGTTCGTATAAAAAGCTCTTCAACTTATCTAGGAAATTTTCAAAAGAAATTTTGCCCATTAATGATTGGGGACTGGTAAACGAAAAACCTCACAACAATAAAGGACCAGAATTATTACTATCGCAAAAAAAAACTCCTTTTTTACAAAAAATTACTTTCAGCTGTGGTTTTTATATAGTTTTGTCACAGATCAGTTTCTTTTCGTTAACTAAAAGTGCCTAAACATTACATGTTTATAACTAATTTTTGTTTTCAAAAATTTGGCGCACAAGCCACACCTACCCTGGAAATCCAGCTCGAGGGACCATATTTAGCTTGTACCTTGTAATTTAAATAATCATTAGTTTTGTCATGCTGAAAAGTAGATAACATCAAATTAATGTTGTATAGTTTTAATAAACATTTCAAAAGCAATCAAATTAATTGAATCGACTTAGGTTTGTGAAAATTATTAGGTATAAATACATTTTTCCAAATCCCAAAATGCAATGGAAACTTGCTTATCTGAAACATAATTCCAGACGCATCTAATGTAGGTACCTACCTATACAAGGGAATTTATATAAAAATTGAAATGCATTTTCCACAAAATTTTCCATCTACATATATAAGATTGAAGGTAAATATTTACAAAATGGAAAAAGCTCTTTCTGCACATATTTACAACGAACTTTTGTCAATGCAGCAGTTGCATTTTCCTTAGAAATTCGATTTTTCTTCTTTTTTTTTCTCGTATTCCTATGTATGTGCATTGTGCATGTCTATATACCTATACCCTATAATAAATCTCTCCGAAACGCAGTTCCGACTATTCTTTCTCGTTCTTCTTAACTTTCAAATAGAAAACGCATTAAAATTATGTATGCAGCTCCTTCTATGTACATACCTACATAGGTAAAGAAGAAAAAAGAAAAAGGCAACCCATATTCTACATGCACAGGCAAAGGCTAAAGCAAAAGCAAAAGCACACAACAGCAGCGCAGAGCATATGCCTATATTTATTATGTACTTTTTTTTGGGGGGAGAGAGTACAAAACCTTTAACCAAAAACTGATATTTTCAAACTACCTTCAACATCCGACTTTATATTTCTACTGAAGGTACCCTATACCCTATACCCTATACCCTATACCCATTTCAACTTTCACCCAACCCATCCAAATTAAACAATACGAAAACGAATGAATGTACGACACCACTACAGCTCATCATTCTAGCCTTACTTTTATACACAACATTCCATCCCTTTTTTACTGTTCACTCATATAGAGGGTATACCTACATACCTAGACCTACAACAGCTATAGTTGTTGGAAAAATCTTTAACGCCTAAATATGTAAGCTTTACACATAAACATTCAAACCAATCCTTCGTCGTTTTCTCTTTAACCCCTGCCCATCACACATTTAACTGGAGCTGGCCACCCTACACACTCTACACCCTCCACCCACCATCAGCCTTCAAAATCCACACCAAACCCCAAGTTAAGCCTCAGCAACATTCAGTACACACAAATGTAACCCGAAAACTATGACGATGATGGCGATGGCGATGGCGATGGCTATGACGATGGCGGTGCAACGGAAGTGAAATGGCTATGGGAAAACGTTTTCCCTTTAATTTCCTGAGTTGATTTTCTTCTTTTTTCACTTGTTTTTTAGCTAAACTAGGCGAGACTACTCTTCTCGAAATCGGTAGGAGAAAATTTCAGGTTTGTTTGCCATCACTTTTAAAGCATCCTCTGCACCCCATCATACACAACACAACATAACACAACACATCACACAACACCAACATCATCCGTTTCGCCTTACAGCAAAAGCAGTTCACAAACAAAAAAAAATATCCTTCCTCGATGACTCTCTTGAGCTTTATAAAGCTCACAGTGTGGGGGATAACTGAACTGGAGTGAATTGCAAAACAAAACGACAACAACAACAACAAAATAACCTGAACCAACCATGAATAAAATTCTTCTTATGTATCCTCCTCTTCATCTCTCTTTCACCCACCCACCCATCATCATCCTCATCACCCCCACCTCATCATCCTTCCTCCCACCACAAAAATCACCCAAAAGTCGCACATTCTTGCTCACAATAATATAAATTATTGTGAATTATTCATAATCTATTTCGGTATTATGACATTTCTACGGATGTAATATGCCTCATGGATTTATTCAGGAGGTATTTATCAATTTTGTATGATTACATAAAATATGCCTACATTAAATAAATATAAATGTATACAATATACATCAAGCTATCAAAAGTTCTTGACATTATTTAACTCAGCTCAGAGACTCTTAGAAGAGAATTTAATTATTTCTAATAAATTAAATAAGCAATCAAAATTCAATTTAATCTAAACATTAATCATTCAAATTAAATGATTTTGAAATCTTGATGTTTTGTTTACTTAAATTTGAGGTTTTAAAGACTAGAAAATATTGAATTTTATTATTGCAGTAAAATAAATGGATTTAAAAAGAAAAGAAAGTTGTTTTTGGACTTGAACTTGATTTTTGTGATATGTATATTGTATAAGGAGAACCAAGGCCAGAACAGTTCTACAAATAATGAAACGAACCTATACACTTATATTGCACTGAATGATTTCATTCGAATTTGACAGTTTTTGTTTCAACGTCACTTGGTATGAAAGAGCAAACAAAAGGTTTATTCTTTAATTCTGAATATCTGTGATTTCTTCTTCTTGCAATTTCATGTTGAAAAAGTAATTTTGATAGAACTTGAGATTAAAATTCACAGAAAATTACAGAGTTTCTGAGTGAAGCAACATTCTAAAATTCGAAAGCAAAAGAAAAACCAATTCGTTCCATAGCAAAACATTTTAACTGTGAAGGCCGAGTTCTTTTGCACGGCGAGGAATAGACTGCCTCGGGGTCTGCTGTACACTTTCACGGCCCGCGGCGATGTTCTCGGCCAATCTTGCGTTCCTTGAACGTAAGGGTGTTGGCTGCTTGTATACTGAACCGGTCGTCTCAAATTTGGCCACCAAACGTTGAAGAGTCGACTGTGAAGGGCCACCATGTCTACCGTAAGATGGGCGGAATGGGCGCAACGTTTGCGTTAACGAACACTCATTTTGATAATAAAGTTTTATCATTTGAACGTGCTGTTCAATCGTGTAACTTGCCATTAGATTTGGCATAAACAACTGAATACAAAAATAAAAGATTTGACAGATGTCACCAAAACAAAATGGCCGCCACGGAGCCCCTCTACCTGCGCCAATGGAAAAACCCTTAATAATGTGTGTGTTTGACTATCCCAACAAACTCAATGTGACAGTTTAACTGTCAAAACTGAAGTATGGAGGATTGATAAGGAAAAAAACGTGAACATATTTACAGTGAAAAAATATAAGAATCAAGGGAAAATAATGCATTCAGGAATGAACCCTTTGAATTGTTCAAAGCAAGCCTTGAATTCGGAATTTAATTTCGTTATTGCAGAATTCAACCGAATGTTGATGGCTCAATACTTCTACTCTACTAAGCCCTTCAAACGCATTTTTTTATGATGAGCCAATAATAACCCTTTACGATGAAATATTGAGATGAAGAATGAACATCAGAGCAGGGAACAAAAAAAAAAGAAAAGTTATAAAACACAAAGTTACACATCAATATTCTATGAAATAAGCTGCAGTTTTTTATCAAGGCAGTAGAAGTAGATGATGACGATGACGACGAACGACGTCAGAATTGCGGAGCGGTGGAGGTTTTTGTAGATATAGGCATCAGAACAAAGAATTTTTTATCTGCAGAGATCTGCAGAAAACCACTTTTTTATTCATTTTTTTACACAGGACACTATATGCAGCTTATACAATGGGGTCCAAACATATAAAGTGGGTTGCTATGCTATATTCCAGGGGGATGTTTATAGTGTATTTATGTGATGCCATGATGTGCACCGCGAAATGCATCCCGGAGCTGCATACAAAAAATTCTATGTACTCGACGGTTATTCATATATATGATGTAGATGGTAGGTGCTCTCAGCACATTCTCCAATTTAAAAAAAAAAATTTGAAGAAAAAAGTATATTTTCATATCTATGATACCACCACTACTCTCTCTCGGTGAATCTTTGTTTTGTAATAAACGAAATTCTTTTTAATAGAAAAAAAAAGTTCGTAACACCAATAAACCGTATACATATTTCCATTTAATTATTATTTTTTTTTAATCTTAAGAACGATTACACTGATTTCAATGATATAATAGTTGGTGGTTTCATATCCGCCCCCCCCCCAACAGCAGACTTAATCCATATGTTAGTAAATCTAAATTAAAATCCGAACAATTTACGGGGAAAATAAAAGACAACGGTATACTGGGCGTATACGCAATTTTATTTTTGAATTGGTATTCAATAAAAGTCCGTTCATGTTCTTGTGGAATGTTTGTCATTTTTTGAATCAAATTACTTTTTGCATTAAAGAGGAGAAAAAAACGCCTGTGAAAATAGACGAATCGCTGAACATCGATATGCGTTCAATAATCGTCATGTTAAAAATAATTGTAAAAACACTATTGTATCGAAAGGTTTCAAAAGCAAATTTCATAAAGAAGAAAAAGCACCTCTACTTTACATAATGTCAGTTTGAATTAAGTGATATGAAAAGAAATTAGAGAAAAAGGTCGATTCACAATAATTATTGACATCAAGTTGTGTCTTTTTCTTGCATTCGTTAATTTCCATCTAACCACATACCTTTGACAATTATACAAGCTTGCGTTAGAAATGTCCCTAACAATGAAGTACTATTTTGCAAAATAAAATGATTTGCTGAATGGAAAATAATTTTTAACCAACGTCTATTTTTAACGCATCTGTAAACTTAAGAAAAGTCAAATTAAAACTGACACGTGCCGCCATTTGTAAATATTATAGCTGCAAATAATTATAGCATGAGTTCTATTTCTTCATATGTGGCAGTTCATAATTTTTGACATACCTAAACATTCCGAGAACTGTCACTTCAAGTCAAGTGTCAAATTTAAGAAGTTTTGCAAATATATCACCCAAAAAGTTAAAAATAAAATTCAATTTGCTAAACAGTTATTACAGAATGACTTATAAGAGGGTTGGGTGGGTAAAGAAATTGTATATTTAAAGTTTTGGGCACGCATGACCGTTGACAGCTGTACTGCCTACTTTACAGTGTTGTAATAACGGCAAACAAATCACCCTTAACAAAACAGGGAAGGGAGGGGAAGGGGAAGGGGTAGACAAAAATAAAGTTAACCACTAAGGACATTCATATTCAGTATCCTAAGTATACACATACCTAAATATATGTATGTATCAATACCTTGTTTTCTATACGCCAATTTTACAAGAGCTCTACATGAGAGTTATACAGAATTTGTTAAAAAGAAACAAGAAGAAATAAAATCGCAGTGAAAGAATGGAAAAACTCATATAACACCCAACGTCGTCGTCGCGTCCGTCGCGTCGCGTCGGTCGGTTGCTGTCCATGTCATTGGCAGTTAAATAACTGCAACAACGTGAAAGCACCACAATAATATTGGAATCCAAAAATATATTAATATCCATTAGATACTTTTTTCTTGTTTTGTTATTTTATTTTTCTTTTTAAATACTACTAGATATATGTATGTATGTTTGCATGTAGATATGTAAGTAGGCATAGGATATATTTGTATCTATCTATATAACTTTTGTGTAGGTTGGTTTTGGTTTTTGTCGTCAAGCGCTTGACGTTTGCTTAGATATTATGGCGATGATGGTATGAATAGGTAGCTATATGGATGGAAAAAAAGGAATAAAATTCATGTAAAAATATGCCACGACTCTCGGAGAAGTATAGTAAACCAAAATGAATAAATATGTTGTTGTTGTTGCTCCGTGTAGAATATATACCTACATAAATATCTTTGCTTTGGTTTTTACTTATAAACTTATGTACACAAATTCACCTTAGATAGAAACGTATGTAGATATATATCGCTATAGATAGAAACACCAACCAACAACGTCATCATCATCATCAGGGTGCTGGCTGGTTTTGTTGTGCAGACATATCTAGATATCACTAGCTATAAGTACCTACATACCTTCCTATACCCAGTTCTTCCTACCTACCTACATACATACCTATCTATCCATACCTATTACGTGTGTTATGCGATGCGGTGCGACGCGACGATGGTGACGGCGACGGCAGTGGCAGTGGCAGCGGCAGCGGCATTGTGGCAACAGCAGCAACGAATGAATTTCGAATTTCATGTACAATTTCGCAGATTTTAAGCGAATTTCTCGGTTCGATTTGAACGGAATTTGTGTGTCTTTGCAAAGTCAGAAAAATGAGTTGGCACACGAAGAAGTGAAGTATGGTATAAAGTATTGGGTTAGGATGGAGAAGGAGCAGGGAGATTGGGTCGGGTCTCGGCTCTTATGGCTCTCGGTTGGACGTTTGGAGAAGAAAAAAGAAGAAGGAGGAGGGGGGACAGCGCAATAGGGAATAGAAGGAGAGTCATACAATGGCGACGACAGCTCGATGGTTATACACAAAACTCAAATGAAAAAGAAGTATAGATATCCATCTATCTATCTAGCTAGCTAGATATCTATCTATCTACATATGTATATTCGCAAAACCTATAGAAGAAGATGAGCAATAAGCAAAAAAAAAAGTTTTTATGCAGCTAAAAGAAAATAAGAAAAAAAAATTAAACTCAATTTTAACATTTGTATAAAATATACTGTACATATATGTATGTATGTATGTATGTTTGTACAATTTACATATAGACAAAAAGTGTTTTGTACATTTTGCAAGTACATATAGATGGATATTTTTTTCATTTTTTATATGTCATCATCAAATCTATGGAAGATAACGGAAAAAAAATCAAAATGGCTGCGGTAATTTTTTTTTGTTTTTTCTTCTACTACTCGCGATGTACACATGTATCTACCTATATCTACAAGCTTGCAATCATTTCATGGATGCAAAGCAAAATCTGAATTAATAAAAATTGTATGTACCTACCTATATCTTCTTTTATTTGTTTTTGTTTTGTTTTGTTTATATATGTACGTAATGATGTATCAATTTAATTTGTTTTATACTACTCCCGTTCTTTTTTTTATGTTTTATTCTTATGCATTTTTTCAAGATGAGTTTTAAGTCTTTGTTTGCTTTTTTCACCAACCATCAACCTCTTTTTCCTCTTTCCTCTTGATATGATTTTTATAAAACAGATACGAAAAAAAAAACACAGAAACTGAATAAAGATATTTATGTATCTAAATACTTTTGATACTTTTTTTTTTTAAGTTAGTGCGACGATGCAACTAAATATGTCGCACTTTATTTCAATCGAAAACTTACCCTATACATGCATATATACATATATATACATATCTATACAGACATAATGTGTGTTCATATATGTAAAATTAAAAAATGGCTGACTGCAGTTGTTGTATAGATGTTGAATGCCTTTTATTTGTCTTTTTTTTAAATTTTTCTGTCCGCTATATTGCTCCTCATTCTTTCTCCCCAATGACGGACAATATAAATGAGTTGGGGCTAAAGTAAAGTAGGTATATATGTACATATGTATATGTATATGTATATGTATATGTATATGTATATGTATATGTATATGATATAACAGAAAATAAACAGGGAAAAAAAATTCACTTATCACTCTTTTTACTGAATGCACCGATTGTGAATAGGTATAGTCCCTATAGTCCAACAGTCAATATACCGGTATTATTCTCCATGACCATGTTTTATATGAGGGCCTATAGATACGATCACAATATGAATAGCGGTAAGCAGCCATGGTTGTTCTTGTTATAATATCAAAAGCCTTTTAGAAAATCAAGGCAAATATTATAGTTAAGTGAAGGGTATTAAAACCACATTTCAGTCATTAGTGTATTATTTGTACTTATTCAATCTCAATAGTTCTTTGATTTGTATATTGAAATTTTAGTTTAGCACTTTAGTATACTTTAGCCCGAAGAACTTCACTTAAGTCACTCAATATAGGTAATTCATTCTGGCAAGAAAGTCGGGACCTACAATATTTTACCAAAAGTTTACAGATGGTATTTAAAGCGTTTTCAATAAGAGATTTGGTTTGAAATAGCATGTTCAACTGTGAATTTTGAAGATTTCAATTTTTGACATTTGATAAGTGTCTTACTAAAAATGGAATGACAACAGAAAAATTATTAAAATTTACTACAACATGTGAAAAGAATGTCAAATTTTTACTTCGGAGACTTAGTTAACAAGCTGAATTGTGTCAATTGGGACTGGGAAAAACATAGAATAAGTGTTGAAAATGAGACTAGTGCAACTGTTATAGTGAAAGGATTTCGCTACCGAGCTAAAAATAATAATATTTGATGGCCAAAATTTGAAGATATTGACGTGAAAGAAGTTTATTTATTAAATGCCAAGCAAATAACGCAATAGTGGTAATGTTCAGGGGCGTCTTTAGACTTTTGGGGGGCCTGGGCCCAATAGGATTTGGGGGCCAAAAAAAGTAGGTATAATATTTTTTTTTTTAATTCTTTAGGTTAAAAAAATCGTTTAAACTTTTTAAAAAGAACTAAACATAAAACAGATATTTTTTTTAATACTTTTATAATTTACCTTCAGTAGTTGAAAATTTTTCTTTATAGCTGATTTTTGATAATTTGTATTGTTTTTTTGGTTGATTTATAATGTTTTTATATATTTTTTTTTTAATTGTATGTAAGGTTATTTCTTTATATTTGTTTTGATTTGGTTTGTTTTAAGTGTATATGTATGTTTAAGTATACAATAAAATATTATTGAAGGCATACTTTTCTGACTTTGTCAGTTGCAAAATCATGAATTAATTCATCAAATTCAATTTCCTGCAGTAATTCATTTTCAATTGATAAAATTGACAAGCTGTTTAGTCTATCTTGTAGCATTGTGCTTCGAAGTTCATTTTTTATCGGGTTCAATTTCGAAAATGAACGCTCTCCACTGCAGTTTGAAACCATCAAAGATAAAAAAAATTCTACAGGCAGTTTCTTCATTTGGAAATGTGTTCTCAATTTCATCCACTGTAATTAGACCGTACAATTTTGATATTGTAATAAGATTTTCATTTACATCTTTAATGAATTCTTTTAAATACTGTACGAGGTGCAGGCATTCTACCTCAAGTTCTTCTGTATCAACATCTCTATGGTATTTTTTTGAAAACTGTTCGCAAGAATTTTGCAACTCCACTGAAGTCAGTTATTGCAATCGACAAAAAAAAACCAAACAATGCATTAATTTCTTGATAGCAATTGGATCGTATTTTTAATTGCAAAGTAATAGCGTCAATATGTAATTGGAAAAAAAAGTTGATATTTTAAACTTTTTTTTCCCAATTAGCTGTACGGATGGTGCAGGACCATCAAAATATGTATGTGGCACGCAAACGTCGTACTATTTTTTGTTGCATTAAGTTTTTATAATTAGCATCCGGATTCTGAATTTCGGCACCCGCTTCAAATTTATCAAAATTCTCCCTTAGATCATTTATGAATGACAAAGAACATAGTCTTAATTACTTCCATTGAACAGAGAGGAAGAAAGAGGAAAGGAAACAAAATTGTTCTATCCGACTCACCATGGTACAACTCATCATGGGACAACATTGTGTTTGTTTATGAAGTGAGTTGAAAAGTGTGCAGAACTGGAGAGTAGAACGAAAGCAGAGTTGTTAAAATAATGTTGACAGCGTGTGCAAGAGTATGATTAAAGATTCATTTTGCCAGAAGTTTAAGATGTTGAGGAGAAGAACTTCAACGGAACGGAGAGTAAAATGAAACTTGTTTTCTGTTACTGTCTACTAACCTTATTTCGTTTTCTATATAATTCTTGTAAAGATTCATTCATTTTGAGTTGGTGGATTTGGGGGCCAAACAATTGCGGGGCCCTGGGCCCTGGCCCATCGGGCCCATGCCTAAAGACGCCACTGGTAATGTTGTAAGAAAAGCTTCCTGATAGAAATATTTCTCTAGGTGCATTGAAATAAGGCCAAGTGAAATAAGACAACTTTCAAAAGTTGGCCTTATTGCATTTTACAAAAGCGAAATAAGGCCTAACTATTTTGAGAAATAAGACCAAATTAACCCCCCTGCTTGGACCAACTATAAGATTTGGGGTAGGGGCGAGGTTGACATACCACACCCTTGAAAGTGAAATAAAACCAATTTGGCTCTATTTCACTATGTTTAAATGTAATAAGATCAACTGTTGCAAATTGGCTTTATTAAAAAATAAATAAATAAATTAGGTGGCGCAACAGTCCGTTTGAGAACTAGGGCCTAGTGACTTACAACTCTCAACCTTTCCTGTGTGCGAGTACTGTTTTCAGGGATGGAGGTCACCTACAGTTTTAAGCCGAATCCGAACAGCAAATTTGAGAAAGCACTTTTCATGACAAGAATTACTCTTGGAGAATTTGTCAATTCCTCGCAAGAGGCAGTACCCGTGAAAAAAACTTTAGGTGGCATAGGCAGGGATCGAACCCAAGACCACTCGCATGACAGTCCAACGCACTAACCATCATGCCACGGGTACTAGAATTGGCTTTATTACACTTTACAAAAGGGAAATAAGGCCAATTCTTGAAATCTGACCTTATTTCACTTGGCTTCATATCACGCGAACCATTTCTCCAAGAGGTGATCACAATAAGCTTTTAGTCCTATGCAAATGCTCTACAATCGATTGAAGACTTTAAAGATGGAATTCGTGAAGTTATCGAGAACATACAGCCACACATGTTCGAATTGGTCCTGACAAATTTCATGGAAGCGATAAAGTGCTGCAATTATAGCCGTGGATGCCATTTGGCTGATGTCATTTTAGTTGTTCCTCTCAACAATGAAATAAAATTCCATTGATTTCTCTTTAAGAGAAATTCTTTTTTTTTTTAATATAAGATTGAATCATATTATTGGAAATCCTTTTAGAAATAATTAGCTATAAGCGCTTGTTTCTATTTCAATATGAATGTAAATATTTCGAAGTTCAACTTTATTCTGAGCTTTCTTTAACCGTTTAATACAAAAAAGATTAATATAAATGAAATTGTCATAAATAGCCCCTACATATTAAAACCAAAAAATGATTTCGAACACAAAAGAACAAATTTAAAATCATTGTACAGAAAATTTCCATTTTGTATAATCTTTTACCAAATACTCAAAAACAATTTATAATTTTAGCTTAATTCTTAAGCTGTTAAAGACTATAGAAGAATCCATAAAAATAAATATGTACTAAAAACAAAAACAAATCCACTCTGCGAAAAAGACAATATGCTTTTTTTGAAAAAAAAACTTTCAAAACTCATACTTCCTTAAAACTTCTGTTTTATTTAAAGAATAACAACCCTAACCAAATGTCAAAAAAAAACAAAATGTCACGCTAAGTTTAAGTAGGTAGGAAGTTTGGTTGGCAGATAGGTAGTAGCTATTTTCCATATCTGAGACCATAAAAAGGTTATAAGAACAAAAAAGTTTCTACTTACATAATATCGAATCATTTCTGGGGATTTTTTTTGTATATTTTTTGTTTTTGTTTTTCTTTCTTATTTACACAATTACGCAAATCAAATTGAAAGTTCAAATCTTACCTGAAAAGAGACAAAGAAAAAAAAAGAAGAGTAAATATAAGTCAGTATATGTATCTATGTATATGTACACAAAACTAATTAGATTTTTTTGTTGTATCTATCTTCTTAAAGTTAATAATATTATACAGAATTATTTATGTATGTATTTAGAATAAAATATAAGTAAAGAAAGGTATGAACATAAGGACATACAAACAAAAAAGCTTTTTGAATTAATTGCATCGCAATTTCAACCCTAGAAAAACCCCAACAATAACCAACCCGTGCTTAAACACAACTCGAACATCGCACATCAACCTATATACATATACCCTTAAACTTTCCACAAAACTTGCCAAAGAAAAGATGAGAAGGCATAGAAAAAACAAAAACAAAAATGAAAATGAAAAAAATAAAACAGAAAGCAAAAAAAAAAATATAACTCTTTCACAGAATGTACCTACACACAAAAAGCAACCTTTGAAGGAGAAAAATCTTACACACTTCTCTTTAAAAATGAAAGAACGATATAACAAAATTTTCCAGGAACCTTTAAGTTTTTCAACATCACTACTACCATCAACGACCAGTTATATCCATACACCAAACCACCCCAACCTTCGCCTCACCACAGTTCGAACGTAGAGGACAACGACGACGACGACAACAACAAGCGCCCACCAACCATCCTTCAACCCCAAAACTCCTACCCCAAACCTAAAACCCCAACCCCAACCCATTCCCAAACTCAAACCAAAACCCCCATGATACTGATGTTATGAAGAAAAGAAAAAGCAAAAAAGGCAACTGTTATGCATGAAATGTATCTATCTATAGGAGGGTTCTTAAGGCCAGGCTCGAACTCGAAGCCTCCCCTCACCCTCCCCCTCCCATAACATCAGTATCCCCAATCACTGACAAAATATGAGCGCAAGAAAAAAAAATAACCAACATAAAAATATAAGAAAACAAAACAAAGTTAAAAGAAACAAGAAAAAAGGTGTGTGGAAAGGAAATGACATAGAACGAGGCGAATGAACACAATAAAAGATTATCCTCCTTGTCCTCGTCGTCGTCGTCCTCCTCCTCCTACTCATTATTAGTGCGCCACCCTGTAGAATAATCGGGCGCGGTTGGGTGTTTGTTTGTATAAAGGTGACAGTAATGGTGACAACTGACTATAGAACGACTTCGTCTATGATGACGTGGCAACAAAACTCACTCAACTTTTTCACCGCATCACATCATGGTGGTTACCGGTTGAATATATCTATCAACATTATCTCTATACACAAAAGGCTTGAATATACAAAATTTTATATTTATAAGCAAAGTGTCGAAATCTTGTATAGTGTAAAAAAAAATATACACAATCATAGAAAATAATTATGAAAAAGAAAAGAAACTGCCAACATTTTTCCCCGGCATCATCGTCTTTGTTGTTGCTCGTTTACCTCATTCTCACATTTTTCACACATGCCCGCAACGCAACACTAACTGACAGTCAAACGTCATCATACGAAATGAACGACCAACTCCAACTTGCTTTTTCACACTCACACTCATTACAAAACGAATTAATAAACAAAATCAACTTCGTTTACTGCTCGTCTTAACTTTACCTCATATTTATACCCTATAGAATAATTTGCATGGATTATGTAGCTTGTAGCTTGTAGCTTATAGCATGAAGCTCAACAAAGAACATCACAATAGCAAAAAAAAAGCAACAAAAAAAGAGAGAAGAAAATTACTTGTTTTATACTCTTAAACCCCCTGTAAAAAGCGAGAGGGAAGAAACAAGGACGAACTTATATCGCGCACAGCAGCAACAACAAAAATAAAGGATATATGATTGGTTTGGCACATGACATCGAATGTGGTTGATGATGGTGAACAAAACAAAAATTAAGTGTTGGCAAAATGCATTTATGTATCAACTTGACAACTTATATGTGAAGTGAACAACACGAGAACGATCGATAACCAAACGGGAAGGAATGAAAATAATAATATTATTAAATTTTCTATCTCTCTCTCCACCATTCAGAGGGTTAAAGGAGCATTTTATTTAACCTTAATTTGACATCCTCAACAATCAACGACTGAGGCCCGATGATGACGACGCGAACTTATATTTTGTATGTAAGAATTTTTGTGGCAAGTAAAAATAAATTTAAAAAAAAAACAAGATGACTGCGTATATTCGTTCGCTCTCAGAATTTTTGTTCCTTTTGTTACTCTTGTAACTAAAAACAGGTGAAATTTAATACAGAAAATAATTTTCATTGGTATTTTGCAAGAGTTTGAAATTCTGTTATAGTTTATAATGTTTCTCGCTGTAATGTTGATTTGGAAAGTTTGACATTTAATATGAAAATTAAAAGAGCGGTGGTATTTACCGCCATGATTTTCTAACAATATTTAAATAGAACCTTAATTTTTAAGGCACATGTATCTATATCAATCGATTTTGTTGTTCCTTATTTCTGTAAGAAAGTGTTACAGTCGTAACATAAATGTTTACATAAAGAATCATCTATTTTTAAGAAGAAATGTTTATCGAATAACTTTTGTAAAATTCCATTTGCGAAAGTGATAAAAAAAAACAATCCTGAGTTCAGAATTATATTATGTGTCATTAACGTAACATTTTGAAATTCGAAATCGTCATATTTTTCATATAGTAGGTATGTTATTTTTTGTCACCTGTAAATTAATTTAATTCAACTAGTTACATACATACATATGTACGTACATACAAACATATGTATGTACATATGTTCATTTTAAAGTCGATGTCATTAACGTAACAGTTTCGATTTTTTTTTTTTTATTTGATTTTGAGTCTTATTTTGCTAAATTAATATTTATTTTGGGATTTGGAGGGAAGTCTCAAGTTATATTTTTATATCACATGTCACTAAAGTAACAGAATTTTTTGCATACATAATTCAAAACTTAATATTTTAAATCTTTTTCAGGTTTTAACCGTAAAATTTTATTTGAATGTTAAATTGATTTTGAGTCCTTTTTAAAATCTTTTAAAATCATGAAATTCTAAACTGTTAATAAACAGTTTAGAATTTCAAAACTTGTATGCAAATTTAATTGAGTTTAAATGGGAATGCTAAGTCTAATGAAATAATTGTAAGTCGATGTCACTAACGTAACATTATATGATTCTAAGATTCAGGTTTGGAGTCTTTGTTATTCTTGTAACTTTACAAGCTCTACACTTTTGAATTGCTTCGAGTTTTGATAACTATAACTTAATTGAACTTTATTTATGGTAAATTCAAAAAAATACAATTTAGAGTTTGTGTCATTAACGTAACATGTTTTAAATTTAAAGTTTTTAATTATTTTAAGTTATGCCTGTACTAATAAAACAAATACATGATAAGTAAGAAATTATAACCAAAATTTTGATTCACTTTTATAACAGGTTGGAATTTAAAATCTTCATAATTTAAATGTTTAGAGTTTTTCAAATCTTATTTGAAGTCGATAACACAAACGTAACAGGGTGGAATTTATAAACTGCACGTATTTCATATGATTTTTCAAATTAACTTAAAATTTAACGTGCAGTTTAAAAAAAATTGTTACTCATCATAGATCTGTCATTTTCTTTGAAGAATTTACTTTGTCATTTTATAAATTTTGTATGAGAAAGTTTGAGTTTCTACATTTTTTTTTAGAAACAGGAAGTAAAACAATGAATAATCAAAATTAGAGGCGTAATATGACTTCAATATGGACCTAATGACTGTTGTTATGCATAAAAATAATGAGTATAAGTTTTGTTTTTGCACTGACTTTAAGATCAAACTGACCTCTATTGACGCATCTGTTCTGACGCATCTAATTAATACCGATTAATGTGTAAATCTTTAAAAAAAAAACGATAAATAACTTTTTTAGGAGCTAAAAGAAGCTTCTGAAGCTGTAATTTTTATATCGAGTAATCGATATTAGACAAGTCGGAAAAGGTAAAGGAAAAAGAAGTCCTTGGACTTTGATACCCCTGTACCTGTATATGTATTGAAGTTGCACAGGGAAACATAATGTACATATATCCGCCAAATAAAGGAAAAATGTATAAATGAACTTTTTACAAATCTTCCGAAAAAAAGGACATTCATTTCAGGAGATAAGCAGCGAAATAGAGATTCAGGACACATATCTACATATAACTTCGTTCCCAGGTGCAAATATGTATATAAAAGAAATCATTGTCATTTTTTTTTGTCAGATAAATTCTTTCGTGTATTTGCACCTTTTCTTTTAAGTCGTTTTTTTTTTTTGTGTTACTTTAAACCATACTTTTTATCCAGCCACACCCAAATTTAATATGTATTTTCTTTTAAACCGATAAAATAGAACTCTCGCGGCGTTGTTCATCTCTTACCTACCTATACCTATACTTATAGTATACCTATACTACACAATACCCACCACCCATCACTCCCACCCACCCACGCGACAAAAGAACAAAAATAAAATGTTCATTTTCGTCGTTGTACATAATGTATTAAAAAACGAGTACTCAATGTATAGCTACATACATATATTAATATAAGTATGTACATAGGAATATATTATATATACATATATATATGACTGTAGGTAGGTAGATAGATATATAGATGAAACGAAACGAAACGAAAATTTTCAACCTTTTGCAATGTCCTTCGCAACAAATATCCTCTTTAACCGAATGTTTCCGAAAATTTTCACGAATATACTATACAACAACGTAGATATATCTGGGAAAAATCTAATAAAATCCACCACCATCACTTTACCGACAAAAGCAAAATCTCCCCCTCCTTCTACCGCTATCCTCAACCCATCTCACTCCATGCTTGCCTACCTCCCTTTGAACTCACCACCAATACAGAGATAGAAGACCACCACCACCTTCGGTTCCCATCCCCCGCCTCAGTCGTCAACATCGTCGTCGTCGTCGTCGCAGTTAAAGTTGCGGCACTGCTATACGAACGATGATGCCATGAGCGCGGTGTCAAGGATAAAAGAGGACGGACGAAACAGAACAAATATGCACAAAGGATAAAACGTATTGGGGATATCACATACAAAATGTCGAGGAAACAGCGAGCATTCGTGATGTGTCCGGGTCCGCATGCACACACAACACATTTCACATCTCACAGATCTCACAATCTCACACTCATATCCTTGCCTATGTTACGCTTACGCTTACGCTTACCTATAGCCATATAGTTATCCAACGGATTTGATGAAGCACATACAAACTCAGAATAGCAGAAACTAAGCTCAATCATCTAAGTGGTATAAAAATGAGCTTCAACCCTGGATCCGGATTGTTGATGATGATAAAAGGGATGGGGGCGGTTATATATTCTGTTCTCGTACTCGATACTTGGTACTCCCTACTCGGTAGCCGAGAGAAAAGTGGTTCCATGATGTTATTTACAACTATGATGGAGGCCACTATACTCTATACACTATGATGGCAATATAGCAAATCCAGCATCAAGCATCTAGTATAGGAAGGTAGGTGTAGGTTCAATTAATTGAAACGAAACAATGTACCTAACCTAACCATGTTAACCAACAACCTATATAGGTATAAAGTATAGGCATCACAGGCGGGTAGGAGAAACTCTCCCCGCAGCATATAGCGACCCTTTAAGTCTCCTCAAATTCTTCTTGTTCTTCTTCTTCTTTAAGTAGTCAGTTACCTAAATCCTTGAATCTCCCGCAACCACTTGGGCGGGTAATGTTTGCGTTGGAGACATAGAATATTAATAAGATTTCAAAGGAGAGCGCTTAAGGATTTCTCGTATCTGAAATTTGTATGAGTGTGTTGCTGTGTATGTGTGTATACGATGTATTTCTTCTTTTTTTTTTTTCTTTTTGAGCTCAGTTTCTGTATATTCTGAATCATCATCACCACCAAACCAAAACAGAATGAGCGACCCAAAAACATATCCAACTCTGTCTCACTCCTCTTACCTCCCCCTTCCCCTCCCCCTCAACACAACTCAACTCGATTCAACTTAACTCAGCTGCTGCTGCTGCTGCTTCTACTTCTGCTGTTGTTATATTGCTGCTCCCAAAGCTATAACTCGTGCGACTCCTTCTCCCTATGGGGCATAAATGGCAAATCAATATCTGAATTTCAATGTTCAAATGAAAGATAAACCAATATAAAGCCATCCGGCCGGGGCTCCAACTTATTTAAATATGGCTGAAACAACAAACACAGTTCTGGCCGACTACTCTTTCCCGGGATTCGATTTTCCAACGAAAAGCATATGTGTATCAATGCCGCAAACACACATATTCATATATCTATATCTATATTATTTTATACTTATACAACATATTATTATAGTGAAGCGCAAAGGACGAAGACGACATCAGCAGAAGCGCCATCATCAGAGCCCATATGGATGTACATATGTATGTAATCTATATAGTATAGTAGAGTATGTAGGAACATCATCATACAAAGTTACCCATAACAACCCAACCAAATGGAACCATAAAGTGTACAACACCACCTCTAGATGTATACTTTATATTTATATGTAACTAAGTTCGTCCTGTCGTGTGTCACAGATAGATAGATATACAAAACAATAGGCATAGAGGTTGGTTAGAGAGAGAGAAGGGTTTATTGTATAAGTCCCCAAAAACTTGATAAAATAGTATTATCCACAAATACACACGTTTTAAGTGGTATTAATCAGGCAGACAATTGAAAGCAAATTTCTAGGATATACACAGCTAAGAGTCGCATATCTATTATCTACATACATACATGCATACATACATACTATACATTATATCTCGTCCTGCCTCGTTCGTAATAGCACCGCCATCATCATGTATTTGTGATTGGCGAACTTTGAGAGACCGCTCTCATTTAGGATAATCAATTTTCATGCTCGTTGTTCGTATATTTCGATTTCGAAATGACTTGATCGCAAGGTATGAGAATTTTCGAGAGAACATCGATTGATTAGATATATCTACTAGCTAGTAGCAATTAAGCAATTGGACTATTTCTAAGATGTCAAAAGGGATTTATAAACATTTTTCTTTTAGAATTTCGCAAATAGATGGTCATGATTGGGTGTAAAACAATGTAAATTATTTTACTACAGAATTTCTCTTAGCATACAAATTAAGGAATTTAGTTTATTTTTATTTATCGGCCAATGGTAACTCTCAAAAACTCTAAAACCAAAAATTCTACCAAAAAAAATGTTAAAATTTAATGTTAAGTCATTAAGAAACTTTCGTTATAAGGTGACAAGCCAAGGACTATGTACATTGTTATGGTCTTTTGTATCGAATAATCACAGAAAATGTTTATTACATTACCAATTTGAATATTCATTTAGAAATGAGTCAAATTTTTAATATTTAAGTTTGTTAAAATCGGGAACATTTCTTGTAATTTTACCGTTATTTTTTTAGAAATTATACCAACTATAGGTATGAATAATGGAAAATAATAAATGTCTACCAAAAATATGCAAAAGTTCCTTCAAAAAGTGGCGAATAACCAAAGAACAAAAAAGTACACCTGGGCGTATGCGCACTTTTTTGTAATTATATGAAAAAATTGCATTTTTGTTTGCTTTATTTTTAACTTCCCATAGGAAGTTATTGTAATGGGCCCGATTTGTCAAATTGAAAATTTTGACATTTCTCTACGTTTCAAGGCCCTTAGAGCCGAAATAAAAGCGAAAAAAAATGTTGCATTACGAACACGTTCAAATCGGTTCAGCCTCAGTCTTTCGTGCTTAATGTGGCGCGACGGTTGTGAAAGATATATGGGCACTTTGCTTTTTTTTTTACTTTGGTTGTAATTTTTTGGTAAGTTTTCTTAAGTGTTTTAACCTTAAATTTTGCGTTAAATTAGTAACTTCTTTTTTAAATTAAATTGTGTTTAATATTTTCTTAACATGTGTGGTATCATGATTTAAAAAAAGTTCATAAAGTTTATATATATGGCCCACCCTGGGGGGGAACCAGAAGAGATATCGACTTCAAATAAATGTTGTTATACAGATAATAATGCAGAAAGATTCAGAAAGGGCTCTCAAGAAAATTGCGTGGGTGGTTTTTTAACCATATCAGTTTAAAAAAAAGGTGAACATTTTGGTTAACCCTAAATATCTCGTGAACCAATGACGTTAGAGACTTGAATTAACTATATTGTAACGTGATACAAAACAAGTATATTTTTGAAAAAAAATCCAATTAACGGTTTTTTTATAAATCAAAAAAACTGAAAAAAAAAATTGTCACCTCGAAAATTTTACGACCAAAATATGATTTCATCTCCAAAACAATTTTGTGCGACGAAGATTAATGTTTTTGACATCTGATAAAATTTTGAGAAAAATCTAATTGACAGTTTTTTTTATAAAAAAAAAAAAATTGAATTTCGACTCAAATATCTCTTCAAAAACTTGAGATTAAGGCTTCAAACTTATTTATCTTATAAGAAATATTGTTTTCAACATTCTGAAAAATGTTGAAAAAAATCGAATGAACAGTTTTCTTACAAAAAATAAAAACCTAAAAAAAAAAATTGATTTTCTACTCAAATATCTCTTCAAAAATTTGAGATATTGGCTTTAAACTACTTTAATCCTTCAAAAATATTGTTGTCAACATTCAGTAAAATTTTGAAAAAATTGAATTGACAGCTTTTGTGCAAAAAATTAAAAACTAAGAAAAATTAACAAAAGTTGGTAAAAATTGATTTTTGACTAAAATATCTTTTAAAAAAATGAGATAATGGCTTTTAACTAATTTTTACTTATAAGAAATATTGTTTTCAACATTCGATAAAATTTTGAGAAAAATCGAATTGACAGTTTTTTTACAAAAAATAAAAACCTAAAAAAAAAAACAATACTAAAACTTGGTAATAATTTACTTTCGATTCAAAAAGCTTTTCAAAAATTTAAAATATTGGCTTCAAACTTATTTTATTTCACAGAAAATATTGTTTTCGATATTCAGTAATTTTGTTTATAAAAATCCAACAGCCCGTTTTTTTATAAAAAAATAAAATCTACAAGAAATAGTACGCAAATTTGGTAAAAATTGAAACATATAGACAAACTTTTAAGCAAGACAAATCGACAGAAGGGATGGGAAGTTATCAGTGTGGGTCGCATCGCAGCCTCTTTTTTTCTTTTTCTTTTCATATAGATAATGTTCTTTGAAAAGATTACAGATTATTTTGGGTTTTTGGTTCATTATGTAAAATCAAAGTTAGAAGTTAATAGAATTAAGCACCACATCCATGTATTAAATCTGATAAATTATACTAAAGATTAAGTCTTCACTGTCACATTTTAGTCAAATTGGCAAGAACAGCATTTGAGCGATGTTCCATACAAAACTGCATACATATATGTTTTTTCACGCTATTGACAAATGCTTATTAGAAAACCCTTTAGAAGTGGTTCTCTAAAATTTTTGCAAAACGAACGCCGCTGTATCAGATTCAACAAACAACTTTTTTTTTATAGCAGAAATATGAAAAACGTGACTTGCACGTGCAGTTAAACGATAACTACTTAACCAAACAAAAATTCAAGTTCAATTACTGGAAATCATTGAATCCACCCCTAAAAAATGGGGTAAATTGATGACGATAAGTTAACAAGAATCAGTAAAGCGCTATAGCGTTGATATATAAAAGTTTCAAGAAATCACTATAGAAAAGACTTCGGTGAAACTCAGACCTACTGACCCTTAACTGAAAAGCAAATTCTAGTAGAAATGAGTCCCACAAGGGTCTTTCGAGAGGAATCTACAAAAGATTGATCAGGAAAGTAGTTGAATTCTTATGAACTTGTTGGGCTAGTTTTTCTTAGTGAATTTGACGTTTTTTACGCAGGGGTTTTTTAATATCCCTTAACAAGTATATGTATGTATTTCCTGTTTTGAATATAATTGGGTTGTACTTAAAGGAAGTGTATGAGAATTTTACAAATAAATAAAACATTTTCTACATACTTAACATAAGATAAGATTTAAAAAATTCATATTTCATTTCTTATTTTAGGCTCAGTCTTCAAATCGAACAGCATACTCGTATATTTTGCATTTTCGAACAGCTTGGAAAGTTCAACAACGTATTATAACCAAACAAATTTTGTATCGTAAAAATAATCACCATTAGACCAAACAAAGGATTTTTTTTGTTGTGTTCAAAGAAAGATTTGAAAACGTTTAAATTTAATCTTATATTGCAACCAGTTATGTTTGTTGGGTTAGGTATGCATTTTAACTCGTTTCTACTGCGTCAGCGTCGCGTCGTCGTCATCATCATCATCATCATCGTTCAACGACAGTATCATCGTTCTCCCCTTTTGTGTCGTTATTATTTCGTTTTTTTTTTACAGCTGACGGTAATCATTACCAAAAAAGGATTTTAATAAAATTCCAAGCACACGCATAAATTCAAAAGAAAAAGAATTAAAGAAAAGAAAAAAAAATACACAAAGCAACCAACAAAATCAAATTAAAAAAAAAAAGAAGAAATATTGGAACTTGGCAACAGAGCGAGCGAAAATTTTCTCATCTTGAATCTTTTTTTCTGCCTCTGCTGCTGGTGATTTATAAGTATGTGTGCGTGTTGCCACCGCTACCGTCCTGCACACAGCCTCTATTGTCCTTCCATTTTCTATAGATAGGTATAGTTGAAGTGTAGTGAAGCTCTGAGCATGGATATGGGTATAGGTATAGGTGTAGGTACCTCTTCCTTCATTGCATCATGTGGCGCACATAGATACAATTAATTTTTCCACAATCTGTTGTCGTTGTTGTTGTTGTTGTTGTTGTTTGTAATGTTGCTATTTTAGGTGGTATGGCAGAGCCCCCTCTGTCCTTTTTCTCCTCCCCCTTCTGCTCAACTCAAAACTCATATGTATGTACATACATAGGTATGTATAGAAATGAAGTAGCACCACCAAAATAAACATACAAACATAACTATAGTCCCTACATTGAAATGCTTGAGAGACAAGAATGACAGAGAGAGGGCAGGCCAAACGCCCAGGACTGTGAATAAAATACAAAAAAGGAAACAAAAAATACAAACTAGGTATCTACAAAATGCAGCAATACGGTTCTGTCCCGCATCTTCGTCCCTATGAAGTCCCATTTTTTTTGTAGCTGTTACAAAAGTTAGCATAGCTAAAAAGCTTCCGTGGGATGTTTTATATACATATACCTATGTACATACACACAATATATACAAGCATGTATCTATGGAATGTATTTACTAAGTATCTATAGATATTTTAGCCGAATGAGGTCTTCTCTTATTGCTGCGTGCACTTCTTCCGGTACTGGTGTTGCTATTGGTATTGCTATTGCACTGTGCATCAACACTCCCTATCTACTTATATAGTGCTATTCCGATTTGCCCCTTCCAACCTGCTTCCATGCGAATGGAGCTTTATTCCCCGACTTAGGATGCTAAGTGCAGAGTCGAACACAGAACACACATATTTTGTTATCATAATTCATCGAATGTGTGTGCCAGTGCCTGCTCGCCTGCCTGCGTGCCTCCTGGTGCAGGAGCAAAACCAAAACGCATACATCTCTCACCTGGGCACAAGGTTGTTTAATGCAGCTCCTCTGATGCTCTTCGTGTCGTTATATTGCGTTGATGTTGTTGTTGTTGTTGTTCTCGTTGTTCTTGTTGAAATTCGTGCATTCAACCAGATATCCTCCTCCCTTGTTTACGTACCGACAACGACATACATATATACATATATATGTATGTATATGCATTGCACCTGGATTGATAGAAGGTACCTTGGAACCTCTGTACTATGTATACATGCGAAACACCTACCTATATATTCATCTTCTCAATGTTTCGTCTTGTTTTTTTTTGTTGTTGTTGTTGTTGTATTTTCTTCTTCTTTATTATGTAGCCAGGTATAGTGTTACTTTGTCTCTTGAAATTATCTAGAACGCTCGCGCCTATTTTTCTATAGATACATCCTGCTCCTATAACCATCTAAAAGGGAAGAGTTATATACCCTTTGATAGCTTTAGTTAAGATTGTGTTCTTTCTGCTCTTATTCCATTCCATTTTGTTTTTTTCTTTTGCGCAAATTGAAGAACAAACGACTATAAAGAACACAGTCAACGCAATTTGATCTAGAAACTTCAGTATAAATAATTTCCGCAAAGGATTTTCTTCAACAACGAGTTTTTTTTTTTCAATTTTGATTTAAAAAATTGCAAAAAATTACAACAAAATGACTAATAATGACTTTAAATGTCTCATTTAATTGATCACCACAATAAAACGGTGACGAATTGTGTTTATTCACAATGAACTTCAAATGAAGATACTTTTTTTTGTGTGTGGATATCTTTAGATTTTGTTACTCATGTACTAATTTATTTTTTGATTATGATACAACGATGATTCATAAATTATAAAAATAGTGTTTTTTTTTTAATATTTCATAAAATAATTACATGTACATACGTGCTTTGTAATTTGTCGATCAGAAAGGCGATTATTTTTTAGGTTGAAGTCACAATTATAAATAAAATTACTCAAAAATAATATATATTCTTTAACTTTTTCTTAGTTTTAAACAACTCCAAAAGCATATAATTTACTGTCCATAAACGCTGAAACTGAGCTTTTGCAACAAAACGGCGAATATATTGACACAGCAGTTTTCCATCTGTCAAACATTGACTTCCGTTTCGAAACACTATTGCTATTGAGTTACGTTTAGAGTAGTTGAGGTAGTAAAATGGTGATAATGAAACTAATTCAAAAAAAGAGGCTGGGATGCGACCCACACTGATAACTTCCCATCCCGTATGTCGATTTGTCTTGCTTAAAAGTTTGTCTATATGTATCAATTTTTACCAAATTTGCGTACTATTTTTTGTAGATTTTTTTTAATGAAAAAACGGGCTGTTGGATTTTTATACAAAAATTACTGAATATCGAAAACAATATTTTCTGTGAAATAAAATAAGTTTGAAGCCAATATTTGTAATTTTTGAGAAGCTACTTGAGTCGAAAGTAAATTTTTACGAAATTTTAGTATTGTTTTTTTTTAGGTTTTCATTGTTTGTAAAAAAAAACTGTCAATTCGATTTTTCTCAAAATTTTATCGAATGTTCAAAACAATATTTCTTATAAGTTAAAATTGGTTAGAAGCCATTATCTCAAATCTTTGAAAAGATATTTGAGCCGAAAATCAATTTTTACCAACTTTTATAATTTTTTTTTAGGTTTTTATTTTTTGTAAAAAAAACTGCCAATTCAATTTTTCTCAAGTTTTTTTACCAAGTTTTATTAATTTTTGTTTAGGTATTTATTTTTTGTAAAAAAAAACTGTCAATTCGATTTTTCTCAAAATTTTTCCGAATGTTGAAAATAATATTTCTTATAAGGTAAAATAAGTTTGAAGCCATAATCTCAAGTTTTTGAAAAGATATTTGAGTCGAAATTCAATTTTTACCAAGTTTTATTAATTTTTTTTTAGGTTTTTATTTTTTATAAAAAAACTGTCAATTCGATTTTTCTCAAAATTTTATCAGATGTCAAAAACATTATTCTTCGTTGCACAAAATTGTTTTGGAGATGAAATCATATTTTAGTCGTAAAATTTTCGAGGTGACAAATTTTTTTTTCAGGTTTTTTGATTTATAAAAAAAAACCGTTAATTGGATTTGTTTCCAAAAATATAATTGTTTTGTGTTACAATATATAATATAATTCAAGTCTCTAGCGGCATTGGTTCATGAGATATTTAGGTTTAACCAAAATTTTCACATTTTTTTTTAAACGGCTATAGTAAAAATACCACCCACGCAATTTTCTTGAGAGCCCTTTCTGCATCTTTCTGCCTTATTATCTGTATAACAAAATTAATTTGAAGTCAATATCTCTTCTGGTTCTTGAGCTATGGACAACGAAAAAAACGTCGCGAATCTACAGACGTACGGACGTACGGACGTACGAACGTAGGTACACACGCACGCAAAGACATCTTTCTAAAAATCTTTTATTTCGACTCTAGGAATCTTGAAACGTCGAGAAATGGCAAAATTTTCAATTTGACAAATCGGACCCATTACAATAACTTCCTATGGGAAGTTAAAAAAGAAATTATCATCTGTTAGTTGTCAAATGTCTTACACTTTAGTAAAGTGATGTCAATGCGAAAAGTTAGCTTCACACAAAAACACCCTTTAATTAAATCAAAGGATTACCTCAAAATGTCAAAAGTGTGATTCATAACTGGATTCACATGCCTTTGAGTGATTTGTAATGTAAGATACATCTGAATCAGTGGTGTCATCTGTATTATTTCTAGGCCCCTAATTTAAGAACAAACTACAATTGTCAGTAGAAAAGTAGATTCATCAACCCAAATCAGACACATTTGCACTTAAGGGCAACAATTTTTCTCTTTTATCGTAATTCTTTGAACTTAAAAAAATAACGAAATTATAAACAACCTCTATGGGATTCTATTTTCAAAACTTCATTTTGATTGTCAGTTTTCTGTTTGATTAATATTAATCGAATCTTCTACTTATTTGACGATTACCCATTGGCGTGTTTTTAAGCCTTTTTTGGTTTAAAAGGTTTTATGAAAGTTTTGGTTTTTCGCATTGCTGACTTTTGAATTTTTGATACAAATGACGTGTGGAAACACAGGCCTTATTTTAAACATGTTTCAATGAAAATCAAATCATATTTGCAACATTCAATATCTATAACAGTTAAGCTAGCAGAAGAAGTAAGTCAAATTTTTAAATTTACCAAAAATTTGACAGTTAAGCATTACCACCTCAATTTGACAACTGGAGTTATTTTCTTACAACATAACAACTTGTTTTTATTGTTAAACAGTTTTTCGATAGTAATGAAAGCTAAATGATGCACATTTAATGAAGTGTGTTTAGAGTTATTGAAAAGTTCAGGGAAATTCAATCAATTTACTGTTAAATTGCTTAACACAGGTCGTTCTAAAAAATTAGTCGCTTAGATGTCAGTATCTACAGTCCCTGGCTATATTATTAGACGCACTTTAGATTTTATGTAAAATCTCAATTTTCAGCTTTTTTAATCAGGTTTTCGAATATTGTAATGCATTTAAATTATTTTGTATGCAGCATATAAACTATTTCCCACTTTTTCATACAAATAAAACAACAGATTTATAGAATTTTTTTTTATATAATATTTAAAAATATTGGGTATAACCTTATAGTTATAAAAATTCTGCAGTGCGTTTAATAATATGGCCAGGGACTGTATAGTGCTTTAAAGTAAGGATGTAAGTCGAAAAATATAATGGCCACGGAGTATTTCATGAAACTTTCGCACCGGTTACAAAATCCGACGTGAATACTGCGGAGAATCCATACAAATCTTTATTAAAGGATTCTGTAATCAACATTATAAAAACAACTTTGTATTTGAAAAACTTTTTAATGTCACATTTCTAATGACATTAAGTTGTTTTTTTTTTTTTAAGGGTTGCCAATATATCACTTCAATTCTTTTCTTGTTCCATTTAACAGAGCTAGAGATATAGACGTGTCAAAAATGCCTGTTCAGTTGGGCCTACTTCCATAAGGCCCAATTATATTTAATATTATGACAGCTTTAGGTTCTATTCTGTCTTCAGTTTGTTTTTCCAGTTCTTTCAAGCTAACGATGCTCCAATCATTCTTCAAATATATTTGACGAAAACAAACAAAGTTCAATGAAGTTCCATAAATTCGTTGTATCAGATTTAACTTTGCAAAATTGTTTTGACCAAAGCCACTTTCAATCCCCAGAAATAAGGATTTACACTCTCAAGTTATTTTGTGGGTTTTTTTATGTCAAGTGGAAACTGTTGAGAAAGCAAATTTTCTTCCAAATCCAAACTCCTATGATTTTAGGATACAAACACTTGATGAAGAAAACCGAAAAATTCAGGGAATATTTTTCACTTTCCTGTATATATTTAGATTTGATTAAAGAAAATATGAAAAAGTGGAAGAAAGTAGAAGAAAGTAGAACGAGGAAAACATCAAATATTAAAATTTTAGACCTTGACAAAACCATAAAATTTCAAATCTATTATATGTCAAATTGTATCTGATTCATTAAAATTAAGATATTCAAAGTCAATGAACTGTATTTTTATGAGTGATTGTGGTTTTAAATGTTCTTTCTCTCTCCCTCTCTCTCACACTTACTTGAAAATGTATATTATTTGAAATAGACATAAATTTGTTCGTATAGCCACAGGGTTCCGCCCTTACACCAAATTTGTTTAAGAAAACAAAAAAGACAAAAGAAATTTGTAGTTTGAATAGAATTTAAGTCTTGGGGATTTTCCATCACACAAAATTTATTACTTAAATGGAATTTTTGCACAGGTACAAAAGATGAAAAGGGATATTTTAGATAGGTTACACACATTTACAAATCCAATCCACAGTACAAAACTATAGGGTACTAAGGTATAAGCAGATGTTTTGAATTATTATGAAAGTATCATATTGGTACAATTGATATCCCATACATACCACTGAAATGGAATTATAAAGATTAAAATAATGCCATAAATGTTTGTTATTTGTGTAATGATTTAAATGAGAGCTTCACCTTAAAAGTGTAATCTTAATATTCATACATATATGTAGGTATGTATAGATACATTAGACAGGTCTATATGGCAGCTTTCATTTGTAATGTAAATATTATATTTATATCTCAGGTAATGTTTAAGGAGAAAAATAAAACAAAAAAAGATTTCAAATCATGAGATTAATATTAACAGCCGCAATAAACAAAGGAAATGGTGTCTTTTGTTTTTGTTTTTCTTTTTATATTAGTATTATTATTTTTCGCAGTGAACATTTTTACATTTCAAATGTATCTACATATTTAGGTTTATGTAAATCTATTTGCCTTCTTGATATTGCAAAAAATATATGTATGTACAATGTACATGAGATAGATATATAGTATAGAAGGAAAATCGACGACGACTACGACGATGTTGATGAAGAAAAAAAAATTATAGATACATGTAGGTATGTACCTACTTATACGCAAAATGATATTCCGCCATGTTCCGGCAGTTGAGATACTTTTAATAAAGGAATAACGAATGAGCAGAGCAGAGCAACAACAACAACAAAAAAATCATTTCTACACTTTTAAGCTATAGTACCTAACTACGTGGCATGTGCTTACGTCATTATATACAAATTCAAGATACATAGGTACATATTATGTATGTAAGTAGAAATGTAGATACATTATTTACTCTGACGATGATCAAAAACGACAACAACTTCCATATATAGATACGACGGACATGATGATAATGTTGCTGCTGCTGCTGCTTTATTCCACTTCAACTCGACCGAATGAGTGTTACGGCAGCGGCAGTGGCGGCGACGACGGCGACGACGCACGGCCGCAGCAACAGAGGTATTTGTTCATTTTAATTAGACCTTGTTGTCCATTTACATCTTTCTCTCGAATGTGTTTAGGTTAGGCACATTTATATCTTTTATTTTTCGGATTCACAGATTCAGATCGACGACGACGACGACGACGACGCAACGACAACAAAAACAACAACGAGAGTATTTTCACACACCAAAATAAAAAAAAAAAAAAATAATTTATATTCAAATGCTGGTATAGAGGTAGAGGTAGGTACATATAGAAGGATTTCTTCTTCTTCTTAGTCTTTTTTTTTTTTTAGATACATACATCGATGGATAGGTAAGTAAATATGTATGTCTTATATATGTAAAAACAAGTAGATAAGAGGGGAGATACGGAATGATTAAAGGAGGGTGCGGCAAATGAACAAATTAAAATCTATACAGAAAACACGTACCTATGTATCTACTATACAACACCCTATTTGACTCGGACTTTTAGGTTTCTATTTACCTAACTTCACAAAAACTTACATAAACTCGTATACTTATTAAGAAAAGTTATAACTCACAGATAACATAAGTCGTAGAAAATAGAATTTAATTCAATCAATTTTGTCATTTTAATTTGAAACAAATGATGACAAAAACGAAGTTTTAACAGAATAAAAAAGCTAACGAAAGTATACATATGTAGCACAAAAGCTACATCGAAAATCAAGGCACATATATAGTACCTCACCTACCTATCTTACGCACAGCTCAGTTAACTTGATTAGTACTGTGAAAGAATTTTTGTTTGCATGGACTTAAATAGAAAGTTCTACAATCGAGTTCCAAACAAAACTATGAAAACCCTTACGTCTGGAATCCAAGAATATTTCAGGGACGTTACTCATTTTATTTGGGTGACCCAACAGCCCGGAGTAGACCTTTTAGAAAGAACTTAATCAACAATCCAGAATAATTATCTCTTACCTATACTCGAGGCACTAAAGAGAAATTTTAGAAATTCGTTTTTTTTTTATTTTCGATCTTTAGGGGTCCTAGGCCCTTAATTCCCCTTCCTGGGGCTTGGCAGAACTTGATAATTTTCCTCGGAGGCTGAGAGAGAGTAAAATCGGCTTAAATCAAACTTTATGAACAAATTTTTTTAAAGAAAATCTGTTTTAGTTCTCGATCTTTGGGGGTTTCCTGTACCCAATCACATCCCTGACGCATCCCTGACGTTTGGTTAAGTTCGCAACTTTAACTCACTTTACAAAATGACTACAAATTCATCGTTGTAAACTAATTTTTCAATTCACAAACCAACACCCACCACCCCCCTACCCCCCTTTAAGCGGACCCTTTCACAGCACTAAGCCATTTAAATTAAATCCAAATCGTACTTTTTTTTAAAATGTTTCTGTATATATAATCCAAAGAATTTCTAAATGGGTCAACATTTTTGGAAAAATCCAATATGAGAAGACACAAACAACCCTATTCTAGAATATGACAAATGAACTAAAGTGACAGTTTTAATTATTTTTGCTATTACCAAATCGGGCGAAAGAAAGTTGAACAAATGTCGGTAATATGGTCTGCACCAACGACATTTTGTTCAATTGTTCGCCACAATTTCACACTTCATACAATAAAATATGACAGATTCAAACTTTGATATTCGTCTTTCAAACTTCATTAACAGATTTGAAAAAGGTTAAGAACATTTAAATACTATTTACCATTGTAACTTCTTAGTAAACGTAAAACTGATGAAAAGTCAAAAAGGTCTTAATTCAAAGGTAAAGAAAATTCTAACAAATTGTTGCTGTTGCTTTCGAACCGTATATACATTTTATTAGGAGCCTTTACTTTCGATTCCATGAAATTTATTTTAATGACCACAATAAAGGCAAAGTTAAAGTCCCTAGAAAACATTATAATACAGAAACATGTACTTACAGAGTCGTCGATACTGTGGGCATGTCAGAATCTGAAAGTGTCGATATGCAAGTTCAGAAATGATAAGGTAGTCTTAGGAATCGACAATGTAGTTCATACAGCGAATTTCATAATTGAGTTTTTAACTGGGATTAAAATTCTTAGAATTCTGTAATCGAAATGAAAAAAAATCAATAAGTCGGTCCAAACTCTAAATTGAGATAAAGTCTGCTGGGATAAAGATACTTTTATTATATTACTACTGAATTTTTTTTTCTTCTATTTTTTTTTTGTCCTTTTACTTTTGTTTATATTTTTCTCTATAATCTTATCAGCTTTTCTTAAGATTTTCTAAAATGTACAAAGGCTCTACGTGTGAAATATAAGCTTTATTTTCTGTGTCTAATCTAACGAACTGTATTGTAAGTTTAAGTTGTCCGTGTCATTGACGAAAAGATTGCTATATCCATATTGTAGGTAGGTAAATGGTTTAATCAATTTAAAATTAACAACAACAAAACAAAAAAAACGACATCTCAACAAAACAAAATATTCAATAACTAAAAAAAGAAAGAAGATAGAAAGACAACAGCTAGGTATACATTAAAATTGAAACAAATGTGCTAACAAGAGGCAGAGGGCAGACGAATAAAAAAAAAACTGATGTTCGAATTTATTTTTATAGCAAAACAAAGCCAAGTTTAAATATTTATTTATATACATACATATAAGTATATTTATGTGCCTGCTGTTGTGATTGCACTTTGGATGGGCGTGAGATTGACATTTACGTCATCATAAAAATATAGAAGACATCATATAAAATAAAACCATACAATTGCGATTGCCCAGATTAACAACCGTTATAAATGTGATTAAATTAAATTGTCCTGGCAAAGTTGAAAAGTTAAAACAAGGGGGATATTTTTGCAAAAACAAAGCAAACAAACAAACAAACAAACAAAAAAAAACAAAGCAAGGAAAAGGAGAATGGAGGAGAATAAGAAAATCAATTTTCTAGAAGGACATCATGTAGGTATGATGTTGCATGACTAACAAAATATGGCGGCTATAACGAAATGGAAAAAGAAACTAGATAACACTTTAAACACCCTGAAACTTTGTGGAAAAAAAGAAAGAGTTTCTTTAGTTTCCTAAGTAAACTGTCGCTTAATGTGCATTGCAATATTCCCCCAAAATCAGAGGTCCGAATTCAATTCACAACCATTGACATTTAAAAACGAAGGAAAAACTGACAAATAATGAGAAAATACTTCAAATTTGGCACTAAATTGCATACACCGTATTCAAAAATAACAAAAACAAGTATAATAATATTTGTTGTCTTGGTTCTAAGTTCAAGGTAATGGCAGCTGAAGTTTGAAACCTGTTTTTTGTTCTTGTTTTGCATATACGCGAGTAGAACCGTTTAGCAAGCTTTACTTCCGACGCGTCCTTAGGTCTAATTTGAACTTTGAACTTTTGAGCACGAAATCAAGAATTTCTGTACAGAGAAGCGGTCAAAAGAAAAACTATTCAAAATAATTATATGAGTGTTAAAAATATCTTCATAGCGCACTTTACAAGGTCTTAAAGGAAGACACAAAAAAATATAGGGTAGGTTGGCATATACACGAACGACTCTACATTAAAGTTGAAACCTAACCTGTAACTTGTTTTAAATGCGTGTTAGGTTAATCTTGTTCTTTTTTTTTTTTTGTCGATTGTTAAACTCTAACCCTCTATAATATCCGTGGGTTGAAAATGTGCGTCATAAGTATTTTTGTTCTTAACATTTCTATTCTATTCGAGTAGATTCGATTATAAATTTCAGATCCTTAGCCTTTTGTATTTTGTTGTATAGGTACATATATAATGAGCATATAATGTACATATGGATATATATTCTGTGGTATATTTGTTTTCATGGTATATAAGTATCATAATAGATGGTTGTATGTGTTTAATATTATAATGATGGTTTCCTTAGTTAAATGGGTGACACGAAACATTTGTACTATTTCCTTAGGTAGGTAGATAAATTGAGTCATTGTATATCTACCTATATGTCAGCATTAAGTACCTTACCTATTACGCATTTGTGATTTTTATTTCGATAAAATAAAGATTTATAGAAACTTGTTTTAAAATAATTTTGCATTTGCGCATATCGAAAGAAGAAGTATCAACGTAATACCTTTGATGCATTTCACTTATGTTTCTTTATATTTTCCACTTTAAATAATTTTTACTAGAGATTAAAATGTGACCCCCTAGGTCAGGACATTATTTCTTATATTTTTTTTGAATTATGTACAACTTCACAATTTAGGATATGCTTCTATTTTGTTTGGTAATCACCTAAGTATATAGTTTTCTAGCTTTTAAGTTAAATGCAATTATTTTTTGTTTGCTATTTTTCCACCCTCTAGAAATTATTTTAAAAATTTTTTAAAACCCAAATATTACGGTTAATTTCCTTTACCCTTGAGGTTGTCAAATTGTATGCATGCTGTTTAGATTGTAAAATTGTTTTGAGCATACGTAGACGTTTTTGTTTAAGATAAGATAATTTACTGTCACTCTTTTCGTTGTTTCGAATTGGTAGCGCTGGTGTTTGACACCTGTGAAACTCAGCTGTCATTTGAAGTGTCAGTTTACCATTTACTATAAAGGAATAATTGTATTATTACTGCAAATTTTACTGCAAATTATTACTTGATTATTATGGTTGAGCGACTAAACAAGAGATCGGCTAGATTGTGAAGACATTTAAAGAAGAGTTACTAATATCGTAAGACCTGGGAATAATGCAAGCTGAGCCAAAATTTTGCTACTGCAAAAGCAAGTGTTGCTGATGATCCAAAAGTTTCTTACACCTGTTTTTTAACAGATGATTCAAGATTTATGACTTGGACAATATGTGGTCTCAACAAGATAGCCACACAATACTACTTATTATGGCTTTATTGCATGAGCAGTTTCCTGGTCTTGGAATTTCACGTTTTGACGCTAAGCAAATAACCGTGTTAGGCGCTAGTTATACCTATCATTGGTTTTCATCATTGAAAACAAACATTGGAATTTTTTGGACAGGTCGTTTATAGCTATCATTAAAAATGCCTGTCATTGAAAAAAAATTCCTGATTGAAATCCACCGAAAAATTTTTACTGACGGAAATCTGTCATTGGAATTGAGTGAAATTGAAACACAAATCATTGGAACGATTCTTTCAATTTTTGGACATAAAAGAATCAGCTGTTCAGGAAAATGAATTTTCTTCAGGAAAATAGAAAAACACATTTTTAGCACATTTTTCTCAAAAAAAAAATTCTTTGAGTGATTTCCGACCGATCAGTATATAATTTTCGTTGCTAATCAAAAATTTTTCCGGATCGTTTTCAATGATAGCTATAACTGGCGCCTTAATGCGACCTCTAGACGCATTGAAACCCAGAATTACTCATGTTATGAACGAGATACAGCCCTAAATTTTGAAAAAAAGTGGTTAAACATAATATTTAAAAAAAAATCGCATGTTTTTCACATTTTATGGGAAAGTCCAAACTTTAAAATGAAATCAAATGTTTTAGGTACACAAATTTATCGCTGTGGTCTGTTTTACTTTCGAAACTGAAAAATTAATGGCCTTGTACTTTAAAAAGGTTATACATATATCAAAGGTTTAATATTCTATGTTCAAAAGGTAAAAGCTCTTAAGTCTATTTGTATAGTTTTATCAGAAATCGGATTTTTAACTTAACTTGCAATCTTTGTGTACAAAAAATAAAGAAGGATATGCATTTATACACAATTATTTAAATAGTAAACAAAAATGTTGATAAGTAGAATAATTAATACAGTTAATGTTTGTTTTTTTACTTAAGTGATTTTACTAAAACAACTTTTATAGATTTCATTAACTAAGTATCTATCCAAAGATGATCTTAGGTCGGTTTATTGTGTTTTTATTTGTATTCTTCTTTTATTAACCAAACATGGTATAAAACATTTTGAGTCAATAGAAGAAATGTAAATTCAGAACAAAATTTGTGGTAAAATATCTTAAGTTGACTTAATCGGTTTTACTATTTTGATTAATGTCGAACTAAAATTATTACTGCCTACCATTTGATAAATAAAATAAATTGATACATAAGACATAAGAATCATCCTCTACTTAAGTTGTTTTACCTTTTGCAAAAACTTATACGAATTAAACTTAGGATATTTTACAAATGGTCATAACTTTCTTTTTTTTTAAGATTTATCAACAAAGGTAAAATAGGAAAATGGTTTGAGGGCAAAATATTTAAAAAAGGCAAAATAGCTACAAGCACTTAAGTCAACTTAAAAGCATTTACTTTGTAATTCTGTACAATGTACTATAAAAGTTTGACTGCTATCCCATTTGTTAGATTAAGCGACTTTTTGTGACCAAGAAATTATACACAAATAAATGTGCTGAATTCTTTTTGGGACAAACAAGCGAATTTTTTAATAAAAGTACTAGATTCCTTTCAGGGTTAAAACTAGAAAGTACAAAATACTCGGTTTTGAAAAGTTCCCTTTCGAAACGAAAAAATAAACGAAATAGGTACATAGTAGGCCCTCAGATAAGAATGACGGAACCCTAATTTTTCTATTAAAATAAAATCCCCAGTTTTAGTCCAAACCTAATTCTAAAGTTTTATAATAGAAAATAACCTTTAAATTTATTTTTATTACCATCATAACTATATTAACACCCTGTTTAACATTAATTTACATCGTATAGTTTAACCATGTAAGTATGTATGTGCATACGTATAACTGTATATAGCCAACGTTGCTATCCAAACCTTTTTTCTTCTATTTATTTATTTTTGTTTTTCTTAAGAAATAAAAGGTTGTAATTTTCCTTTATTGCAACTAGAATATTACGATATTATTTTACAAACCTACACGTATACTTATTTTTATTGTTAACATACCTAAAATAATAAAAAGAAATATAGGTATACATATGTATGTAGATACGTGTGTATAGGTATGAAATTTTGCGAATTTTGTTAATGTACACAATTCGATCAAAAAGTTCTGGAAGTTTCGTTTTGTTTCGTTTCGTTTTCGATTTAATTATCTGATGCGTATTATGAATTTTATTCGCCCTTTTGGTGTCTATTTTTATAAAAAAAAAACACAGATTACAAGTGATATTGATAGAGGGAAATTTAGAAATACGTCATCATAAATAGAAACAAAATACCTATTATTTTTGCAGAAGACAAATACATAATATTTAGGTTAAGATTTCTCAAATACGTCACTGTAGATACATATGTATGTATTTTGATGGAAGGTTTGAATTTAACCTTTAAATGTCTTTCAATTAAGAACAAGTAGCTTTTAGTTAAAAAGATTTTTTAAGTACTAAGTAAGATTTTTCAAGTATTAATGCACCAATATGTCTAAGAATTTAAAAAATCAACCACTTTATCGACATAATCGACGGAGTAAAAATATCTGTCAGCTGTCAAATGTCACTTAAAACAAACACTTGTTCAAAAAAAGTTTTCTACAATTGGTATCCCTCGCCCAATAAGACAGAAGAGTTGTCGGGTCAATATTTAAGTACCTAATATTTTTTAAATTTTGAAGTTAGATATTTTAATTTTAAAGTTAATAAATCATAAATAAAGTAAATGAATCCATATATAAAGACCAAATTTGATAGTAAAACTCAGTAGAAAGTCGAATGGTGTCACTGTTAATGCAACAAAATATTGAAGTTGGTTGTAGGTATACGTGTGTATAACTGTTGAAATTATATTTTCACCGCACTGCGTCAATGTGTTGTCGCCCCTTTCACGGTACTCATCTCACCAACAAACTGTGGCTCTATTCATAAATATGTATAAAATTTTGCCAGGGTCTAACTAACAGTTTCCATCTCTATGCACACGCTCTAGTTTAACGCGGAGTACACCAACTATACATAGGTATGGCTGCTTTTCGTCAATTCTTCTCCGTTTTTGCAATTGCTTGCCTCCCATTAAACACACACGCTCCATCCATATGTACCCCTTGATCCCTATAAAATGGAATATAGTGTATAGGTGCCCATTTGGACTATACACTATCGGTAACAAAGAAAAACAACAACAATTCCACAACTCCAACAATATAAGCGACACAAAAATATACCCACTATCATCGACATCGTCGTCGCCGCCACCGTAGCCGTCATCATCGTCGTATAAAAGGCGACGAGCGGCGTTGTTGTCCGTCGCGGCCGACCGTTAAGCTCTTTTTATCGATTTACTTTATAAAGCAACGAACGTATATACATACATATATTTATTTTATACTCATATACATAATGTACGAATGTAAGTATGTACAACGTTGTACATACTTACACTGAGTATAGAGTTTTCTTTTCTTTTTTTAATTTTAGTTTCCAACTTCTATACTACAGCCATGCAGAGATTTAGCTTGTTTGCCTATTTTTTTTTTATTTTGGATTTTCATCATGGGTGCTTTTTAGTGTAATTCACATTTTTCGCCACATTCAAACATCGCCATCTTTAATCAAACTTCAAGTTAAAAAAATAAAACACACAAGAAAAGTCAGTTTAGTTGTATAAATGAAACTGCCACGGAAACGGAAGACATCCCTGTTTAAGTACCTTTTATTTTTGTTTTTTTGCTGATGTTAAGGAATTCCAAACTATTCCCAAAAAAATTTACTATGGGCCACACAAAGAGGAGATTAGGACAATTATAAATATGATTGGAAGTGAATTGGATTATTTTCTTCGTAATTTTTTGAGATATTAAAAAAAAAATGTAATTTGAAACTTTTTGGACTAATTTTTGTTTGCATTCAAAAAAGACGAAATAATGATTGATTGGTGGATAGGTAGGTTCCCGGGCAAGATATAGAAAAGAAACTGATGGGTTGAATAGACATACATAGAAAGAAAAAACAAAAATCATAAAAGACTAGTTCCAAAATCTAAAGAGTGTTTTCTACAGGTAAAAAACTTTAAAATGGAATAAGACAAATATGATTTTTTTTTAATTTACATGACATTTACTTTATTAGAAAAAAAATCAAATCTTCTGGCATAATAATTTAAATATGATTTCTGGCATATGACTGCCACGACTGACTGGGCCGTAATCTAATCTGGAGGCCCAATTTTCGATGGGCTAAGTGTCCAATTGTTTCATGGTAGTAGACTTAGCGAATTCAATAAATCAACATTAACTGTGCGACATGTTGAGCCATCTTTTTGAAACCACGGTCCTGCCGTAAATAAGTCAGTAATCATGACTCGTTTTTAAAGAAATACCGACCAATTATTTCAATAACTCATAAAGAATGCCAAATACTTAGTTTTTGTGATCATCACTCAAAATACGGTATTTTTCCTTATTGACGTATCCATTCAACGAAAATTGAGCTTCATCTCAAAATTTGTTTTTTTTTTTTTTCAAAATTGAGATCAAAATATACCACTAAAAAAACACCCGTTATAAAAGGATAAATGTTTTCATAAACAAATATATTGTGCAATAACAATATATGAGATACTGTAATGGGTGTGATCGAATTTGTCAGTTTTTTCAAATGTGTATATAAATTACATTTTTAGTTACAAAAATGCTGAAAAAAGAGAAATGTGAAAACTGTCCTTGAACAAAATATAATGAACACTTATCATACAGTATAATAAAAGTCAAATTCAAGGCCAGGATGTAGTATTAAGTTGTAAAATTGTAAAATCATATCATATACGTTAAAAGATGACTTTAAAGTTAAAGTTAAAGAAATTACCATTCTTAAAAGTACTGCTGTTTTTAAAGAATCCAATGAATTAAAAGAATCTTAAAAGATGTAACTTTTAAAGAATCCAATGAATTCAAAGATTTTTAAAAGATGTAACCCCCTTAAGCGATCTCATACAAAACTTCAATAGATGCAGCTTCAATTTGAGAAGACCGCTATTAAGCCAGCTGTCACCTTTTAACATTTAGCAAATAAAAACTACATCATTTTACTAAAATGAAACGATAGATGCTTCAAAAAAGCATTAAATTGTTGAAATTCTTTACAAAAGTAGTTAAAACATTGCAGACACAGTAAACAGTTGTGCAAAAACAAGTTATTTTTTACCGTGTTATTTCTCGAAGATGTTATCCCAACACCTTACAAAATTTTTCTTTGGGGCCAAGTAAAATGTTCCACTGTCAAAAGATATTATTTATTTTGTTGTTAAAGTAAAGACTTGGAGTTTTTCTGATTATCTAAAATATCATTGGTTTTTTGTGTATAATGCCAAAAGTAAAAAACCTATTTTGTAGTGCATATAACTTATAAAATTAACCATATGTATATCATGAATTTTGGGCTAAGTATTTCTCAAATTTCAGGTCTTCCTATTCACTAAACTTTTTCGCTGTTCAGTAAATTTAAAGATTTAAGCCATTCTTTGAAATGCAAAAGTAAACCATAATTATTAAACTTCGTATTAAATTCAAAAACGTACTTTGCAATAAAATAAATTTGAAAAGTGATGTGTTTTTTATGGGAATACGCCAAAACCTTTAAGGAATTAACTTATGCTAAAGAATACTTTAAGCAAATATGTTTAGTTTCGTTCCTAACGTGGTTCAAATTCTTGATATAATGAATTTCTTAAAACCATTCTTCTACAAGTTTTTCAAATTGAAGTTCCTATTCACTAGAGCTGTAAATGAATGTAATCTTTGGCCAATGCAATCTTTGGCGAATGCAATCTTTAGCGAATGCAATCCTTGGTGAATGCAATCTTTGGCGAATGCAATCTTTAGCGAATGCAATCTTTGGCGAATGCAATCTTTAGCGAATGCAATCTTTGGCGAATGCAATCTTTGGCGAATGCAATCTTTGGGGTATGCAATCTTTACGCGAATGCAATCCTTGGCGAATGCAATCTTTGGTGAGTGCAGTCTCTATAGATAGGAAGAATTCAACTCAATTCGAACTTAAAATTTTACAATCACAAATTAAAAAGATTTCTTGGAAGATAATGTATTCGTTTGAAGTTTTTGCTTTGAATTTAAGGTATCTCCAATTTCAAAAGTTCAGTAGCTCGTTCAAAACACCCTTTATAAGTTTAACCCATATTTGACTAATTAATCTTTGTTTTTAAGTCAGAAACGACATAGATAACTTCCTTCTACAAAAACTACCCTTTAAAGTTAATTTGGAAAAAACTCATTAAAACAAAACCATTAGTCTGTAATACCCCCATTTTTAACGTATACACAATTTTTATCAACATATGAGATCTTTATTTATACTTCCATATATAAACTTCTGACACGATCCATATCCATTATATCAAATGTATTTCCACATTATGTACTTAAAATCAGCTGAGACCTCTCACATTCCTATTTCCAATTTTATCATATTCTATTATAGACGACAGGCGCCAGCTGTCATTTTAAGTAGGTGGGTATATAACGAGTATGTGTATGTATATGTAAATATATTATAGGTTTACATAATGTAGTTGTTGAACTTCGATATTAAAACAATATTGTCTATTTTTACAACTTCAAAGTAAATAAAATAAAGTTTTTAAATTTTATTTTTTCGAATTTGAATTGTTCAAAAAAAAAGAACACAGATTAAAAAATGTTGTTGGTATGACAAACATAAATAAAACGATCAATAGAAAACAAAACAACAGAAGTAGGGAGGTAGATAGGTAGTTTTTATATATCTATATGAGAAACTCTTGATTCAATTTTGAAAGTTGTATAGTGTGTTACAATTAAGACAAACAACGATAAGTTAACAACCGTAGCTCAGGGCAACTACAAAAACAAAAACGACGAATGACGAAAAAAAAAAGTAAATTTTTGACCTTGAAATTAAACAAACTGTTATATTATTTTTATTCAAGCAAAATAATATCTAGGGTGAGTACATACATTCATACATACATACATCTCTACTTATATACAAAGACAAAAACTTAGGTACATAATGTACAAACAAAATTTTATACTTGACAATCGCAACCTTATAATATTTTATTATATAAATGCTGTCATCACCTAATCAAGAAAAATATTTGTTCATTTGTTCGTTCTCAATTAAAAATGATTTAAACTTATGGTGTTTTTGTTTGTTTAAGGCATTTTGTTTATTCAAGACTAGGTATGGGATGATAGAAAGAAAAATAGGTATGTCGGTACATAGGTACTACCTAAAAATATATTTCTAATCTTTATTCGTTATGTTAATGATTTTTGTTTATTAAATCTAATAAAACTCACATAAAAATCTTTATAAAATAAGTAATAAATCCCATTATTGTTGTTATTGTTGTTGTTACTGTTGCTATTATGTTGATGATGTAGTAAATGTTGATGATGATGAGGAACAATATCAAATTGTTGAGTTTGAGATTGTTGATGGTGCCAATTGTGCATGACAGCAAATAAATTCCAAATGCAACAAAACACAAATTGCTGTGTTTTATAATAATTAATAACACTTTTTTTGTTATTTTCTTGTTTTAGATTTTGTTTTATTTTACACGAAATATTTATAAATTATTTTATTTTCATTCTTTTTCTTTTTGAAATTTATCATGTGCACATAACACTATTCTTTTTTTTTTCTCTGTAGGTTGGTAGGTGGTAAGAGGTACCTACATATTTATTATATTATGTATATAAGAAGCTGTGCAAGTAGTATACACATTCATTTGGGGATTGGTAGGTATCAAACTATGTACACACTACTTTTTTCTTTATATTTCTGTAGCACTGATTTTTCTTCTTCATTCAACCTCTCGATGCAACTGCACATTTATTTTTGTTGGTTTAAATCACAATGTGTAAAAACTAAGCCACCATTTTAATAATTTCTATTCACAATTACACAATAATAATTCAAATTATTTGAAAAAGTAGATAGGTATGTATGTATATATGACAGCTGATAAAATTTATGACAGTTGCATTAGAATTCACTGCACTCTGAATTTGAATGGTGAGAGCAATTATAACTTCGACGTACTAAATTAATAAATCATCAAGAAAATTAGTAGTTTGAAATAAACAAACACAAAAATGAAAAGAGAAAAAATTAGAAAGCAAAATATGCTTAGAGATTCCACAGACACACGAACGAGCACACTTTTTTTTTTAAATTGTAAATCACAATATTTTTTTTTTATATTCAATGAATGAAGATAAAATTAAGGAAGAAAACAAAATATTTAATAAATAATTAATAATTATATAGTTGTAAAACAGCATTTACAAAATTTAGAAAAATCACAATAAAAAGCTTGAGTCATATGTAGGTATTTCTTAAAATTTTCGCAAAGGTTAATATTCTTACAATTTAATTATTTTTATAATTTTATTAAAATCATAAAACCGACAACATCGGACGAGCGAGTATGAATTCGTGCGCACTACTTTTTTAGTTTTGCTCTGCTATAAGAGCACTCTACTAGGTATACCTCTTCTTCCCCGGGGGTAGGTACACAGGTCTACGAGTAGGTATGGAAGATATATGTAGGTACTACTATTTGTCTGAATGTTTTCACTGCTGATTCGTTTATCTCTGTGCAATTCCACTGACACTAATGACACCAGCGAATTTAAACGAATTTTGTTTTTTCTTTTTGATTTATCAATATTCCAGCAGTGTGGTAAGTATGAAATTGGTAGGTACACACACTTCACCTGTATATAGTGTGGTGAATTCTTTTGGTTTCAATTTAATTTATTTTATTCAATTATTCACTCTCTCAACAATGACCGACCGGATCCGTTCCGTTTGCACGAACGTTGTCGTGGTAGTTAATAAAGTGACAAAAAATGTACACAAAACTGCAAGCACCACCGTGATAATATTATAACTATATGTAGGTAGATATATATATATCTATACATAGAAAAAAAGAAGCAAGGAAACAAGATGATGACGAAGAATAAGAAGAAAAAGAAGCAGAAAAAGAAGTATAAGAATTGAAAAATCGACAACAACAAAGGTTTTAAGTTGTACAAAGTATTGTATAGTTGCGATGATGTTTCAGAAGAGAGAACAACGAGAGAATAATAAGCGGAAATGATGAGGAATATGAACAAAAACAAGACCGCACCAATTCCAATTCCAACAAAACCAATACTTGCGCCCAACTAAACACTATACTCTAATATAATATAATAAGATATGTATATGTATCTTTTTTTTTAACCAACAGCAGCAGCAGCCAGCAATCCAGCTATATCGAGCCATCCAACTTTACCTACATACATATCTATATCTCGACAGCGAAAACCAAAAACAACAACATCAGCAACGAAATACCAACAATAGGCAGTGACAGGGCGGTGAAAAGGGGAAGTTGGGGCAAGAAGCGAAACGCAGCTCTTCAGGAGTAGGGGAACATTGAAAAACCTACTCAAGAAAAACGAACGAAGAAAAGAAGAAAAAAATCAGGAAAAATAATCCACCAAGGAGGAGAAACAAACAAAATAAAAACGCAAGAACAACATGTAAATTCCTTCAAATATGGTTTAGGTCTAGGATAGATGTAATATCTATAGATACAATATCTTTTCTGCTGTTTACAGATATAGTTGAGGTTTGAAGGGGATAGGGGTAGGTAAGTCGACCCACACACAATATTTTAATCTGCATATAAAATATTTCATTTCCACTTTATGACATATTTGTGTAATAAAATTTCTTAAAAATATATTTTTTTCTTTTTTATTCTTTATAAAAATATAGCTATCATAAAGATATACATACGTACATATGTATGTAGTATGGGTAGTTTATACAAGGTACATTGATTATACTCACATATAAATAGCATGCGCTCATTATTATCCAGCTGCTGCTACATTTTCCATTAACGAATTAAACAAAATATAGATGTGTATAGATGGACGAAAGTAAAGATGGTAGGTAGATAATATACAAAAATTATATATGCTGCTGCTGCTGATGATGATGATGAAAACCGATGGTTTTATACACGAATTACTGTGTGAAAGGAGATCTACAACCAACAACACCAAACCAAGTAGGTATGTACAACAAAAAAAAAACCAAAACGGCAGATGACACACAGAATAAAACGCAAAAAGTACGTTTTTCTTTGGAGAGCGAGTTGTGTTGAAAGGTATAGGTAGCAGTTTAAGATGATGATGATACGCGAACATAAAGTTCAACTACTTTTCACCACATCTATACCTTTATTTTTTATTTTGTTCAAATTTTAAATTTTTATTTTGTCCACTTCTTTCTTTCTTATTACATTCGTCTTTTCTTGATTTTTTTATGTTTTCAAATTTGTTTTCACTCACTTCTTTTTGGTTCCTGTTTTTTTTTATTTTTTTTGTTTTTTATTTCTTTCCTTTCAACCAGGTAAACGAAAACACACTTCCTTATGAAAGATTATCCTTGTTTATCTCTTTTTTTTCTTTTATCTGTCATTTTTTCAGTTTACATGAATCTAAACATTTGAAAAAAAAAATCATTATTAAATTCACTCAGAATAACACTAACGGCAATGACGACGAAAACGACAACGATAAAAAAGTATAAATTAGCAATATTGTTATAGAAACAATAATCGATTTTTAACAAAAATAAATATAATTTTTCGAGGTCAAAAACAATGAAATCACATTAAAAAAAAATAATATGTATAAGAAAAGAAAAAAACACAACGCGAAACGTCAAATAATTAAATCGACGACAATATACGAGAATATATACAGAGCAAGCAAGTAAACTGGGCGCGGGTGAGACAAGAGAGACAGAATATCAAAACAGAACATAATAAAGAAAAAAAAAATCAATTTCGAATTCCTTAGATACACTTTTTGTACACTCTCTGCTGCTGCTGCTTATGCCTATCATATGCCTGAAGCTGAAGCCTCACCTCGGCCTTACAGCTCACCTCATCTAACCATGATTTCTTATACTCTCGCTTCATCACCGCCGCTACCACCACCGCACCGCTACCGTCACCACCACTGTTACCGGTGCCCCCGGTCTGGTAAGCACCAGCAGCAGCAAATGTACAAAAGTTTAATATGATTGGATTTTTAGCTTGGTTAGGGTATATAATGTAGATACTTATTATTCTGAGAAAATGTCTTATTTTTGTTTTTTTTTTTGCATTTAATATGTTGGTGATTTTTTGTTTGTACATTTTGCACATGAAGGAGAGTGATGGTACCTATGTATGTACATTACCTACATATACATACCTATCTTCCTATTTTTCAGAAAGATTGCTCTTTGTCTTTGTCCACATAAAAGTGTAGCTTCTTTAGCAATTGAATGAATGGTGGATTGATTTCATTTTTTTGTAGCTAATGTCTGAAACCATTAATTTTTGTATATTTCCAAAATGGCGCCCAATGTGGGGTTCCAAAGAATACTTCAAAAACAACCACACATGTTTACATTAAAACTATTCATAGATTTTCAACAACAATTCACTTGAAAGTTTTTTTTTTTTAAATGGCGCCCAATGTGAGATCATTGCCTAAAAAACAGTAGTACAAGTTCTCAGTAATACTTTCTAGAGTGGTCTGTTTATTTTTCCTCACATTCCAAATCAAAATTAACATGTAAGAAATTTCTACTAAATGGCGCCCAACGTGAGGTCCTTTTATTTCAATTGCAATCAAACTCTAGAGCTCTAGAACAAAATTTCAAGTAATACCAATCTAGGAATAGTATAACAACGTACAATAAAGCTATCAGACTCAACGCTAAGCATTAAAAAAAAGAAATAGACACCACTTTTAATTCCTATGGCTTCTATTATTAGAATCAAAAAACATAAAAGAAAATAGTCTAGACTTTTAAGTGAGCATAGGTATAAACTATTGTTTCAATTCGATAGAAAGCCAAATAAAATATTCTGTAAATTTTCGAAACAAAAACAAATAAATTCACAGTACCTATTTAACTTGATGCATTTATATGTCCCTAAGTGGCGCCCAACGCTTTGGCAAACATTTGATTCTTTTTAATATCTAATAGTTTAAATGTGTTGTTTCTCTGTAGTAGGTTCTGTTTAAAATAATTTGTAATAATATTTGATTACATTTGGAAAATATGACAAAAGAAAAATGTAATTAAGATCACGATAACTAATTGAAATCATCATCATCAATCATAAATTCCGTTTCTTTAATGGCAGCTATAAGCACAAAAGTTACAGTAAAATTGTTCCACACCTACATAGATCTTGAAAAAATTCCGAAAAGTCTAAAATTAAAATCAATTTAATCAACACCTTTTAATTTTGTTTCTACAAACTGTATATACTCTTGATTAAGCAATATTTTCGCTGACACAATCGCAAAAACAGGTATTTACATACCATGAAAGTGATTTTGTTCTTTTAAATGGCGCCCAACACATTCTTCTTTTTAAATAAATTTCGCATTTAAAATTCTTTCGGGCTATTTTTGCCAACATTGTTTTAAATTTTTAAACAAGCACAAAATAACTTTGCAATTTGTATTCAATAATTAACAGAGACTTAATAAAAAACTGATAATTCATAATTTCTATTATATTCACTTTGAGAAATTATTACTTTTAACACACTTGGTAATGTCGTTTGTTCTATAACAATCTTTTCTATATACTAAGGCTACATAATATTCTCAAAACACTAAATTATCGTATAGACTAATTTCATTCAAACCTAAACATTCATCTTCGTATTATTTAATTTAATTTCAGTCAGTTTTTGTTGTTTTTGTATTTATCCCTCTCTTATCTCATCATTGTTACTAACACTCGAAAAATCAATTAAAATAAAAGCTCTACATCATCATAAAAACAGAAAGAAAAAAAAAAATTATCATAAAAATAGTCTTGGGGGATGTTTGTTTAAGAACGAAAACATACATACATATGCCTGCGCAAAAAATGTACATATATAAATTGAATACCTTCACGAAAAGCAAGCAAAATTTATAAGTGGGTAGGAAGGTATAAAACAACAACAAATAAAATTATAAAAAGATGGCCGCGTCAGTCTTACTAAATACAGAATAACAAAACAAAAAAAAAAAAAAACACGGCGACGAACAAAAACACAAATAATATATAAATTAATCGGTCAAAATAAACCGATTCCAATTCTATATCTATCGACCAACCATTCGACCGACAGAACAGACAAGCAGACAGTTTTTTAAAAACAAAAATATGTACACACAAAACGGGAGTAAAGTTCCGAAATACGTAATACACCCGACGTAGTACCGAATACGACTACTACCAGGCTGCCAGCTATAGTTTTTACCCGCCACCGCCATCAACGATTACAATTTTGTATAATCTTCACAGTTTTGCTCGTCTGATTTCGGTCGGTCCTCGGTCTGCCTCTGCTGCATAGTCAAGTCATTCGACATCAACACCGACATCGACGTAGACGACAGCGACAGCGACACCATAAAACCAGCGCATATACAAAATACTTCGTCATCATCGTCATCATCATCACCACAGAATTCACCCTTTTCCCAGTCCCCAACTCTCCCCAAGAGTCATATTAACTCTCATAGTTTGCTAGTGCCACACTCTCTGTGATTCTTCTATGGCAAATGCATTCGTTCATATTTTTGTTTTCATTCCATTTCGTTTATTTTTGTTCTTCTTATTCTCTCTCTCTCCGATTTTCTGCTGTATTTTCTTTCGCCTCTAATTTACTGCGAAAAACAGCTGTGTGTCGGAAGTCGGAGTCGTGCCCTCTAATCTAACAGCACACACCACAAAGCCCCAACTTGCCGGAATTCGAATTGGAATTGCACACACAATTAGATAGATAAACTCATCGAACCGGCCGAATGATTGTTCTCTCTTGCTCTCGCTCTCTCACCTCTCTCTCTCTCTCTGTAAAGTTCTCTGTTTACCCACTGTGGCTCACTTATCACCGCTTATCGTTGTTCTCTTGTTATTCGGTTGCATTTTTATCATACTCTCTCTTTTTATTGAACCCAGTTTGTTGTTTCATTCAACAAAAGAAGTGTGCGATGTCAAGTGGCTGTGTATCTGACAGATACGAGAGCAACAAACAAGTTCGATAGCAGTTCGATGACCAGCACAGTGGCTCCACTACACTATAGCGGATGACAAGTCACAACACAACCTGTCAGCTGTTCGCATTTGGATTCGGATTCATTCAAAACATTTCAGCTGAAGGTATACCCAACCCACCCCGGTATTATATACAAATATGTATGTTTTGTAGTCAAGTTGTACTTCATACATAAAGTTGTATGAGTGTGTTTATATATATTTTTATGCTCACTGCCGCTAGGGGGTGCCAGAGGGGCCGGTAGCGGCGGCTATGCGAACCAAAACAAGAGAGCGAATGGAACATAAAACGCAAGATTTATTATCTTATCCCAGAGGCCAGGCCAAAGAAGGTAGAATTCGATGTTCGAGGAATATGCTGGGCGAGCATAAAATTCAGTTAGATTGAGTGAGTTAGAAAATGTCTGTATTTCCAAAGCGAATTCCGAAAAGCATCGAATTATTTACAATATTTTGCAAAATACTGGGACTTTAAAGGGAGAATGGGACTGTGCCGTGCCGTGTGCCTTGCCGTTCTACCGCCGCCGCCGGTTGCCGCTGCCACCGCCCGCATGTGTGGTGTGATGGTGACAGACAGCGCAGGCAGACCGAAGCCGAAATCAGCAGCCAGCAGCGAGCGCTATAAAAAGCAAGGTAACACAGAAATCTCAAAGCCGCCAATGTAACAGGCGCTCAGCGTTTATAGCAGCCATGTTTCTCTTTTTCAGTATTTGGTGGTTCGTTCAGTTCATGTTCGTTGTTCGTGTTCTGCGTGATGGTTGGAAACTTGGAATTGGAATTGGGATATGTGCGGAATTTTCTTCTTTGCACTTGGATGAAGGAAAATTGTTTGAAGAATTAGATTTTTCTCGTCGTCGTCTGTCGTTTTCGTCTGTGTTGTGTTGTGTTGCGATTGCGATATGGCGGCTATGACTGTTGGATGCAGACAATTTAGTCTCTCCATCGCGCATTCTCTTTTAAAACAGTACACAGTACAGCACAGCACATTTGTTGTCGTTTTCTTGTTGCCTTCGCCATTAGTGTCGTTGTTTTTGTCGTTTTTTCTTTCATTCTTCCTTCTTTTATTTCTGTGTTCATTTTTGGTTTCTCTTTTAATTGAGTTGGATTTTAAGCAATTAAGTGTAGATAAATAGACTTAATTTGTGGTTTATGTTAAATTATGTTTATAACCAGCTTAAAAATTTTGTATGACTAATTTAAAATATTTATTTAAAAAATATAAACAACAATTTTAAGATTCCTAGGTTAATAATTTGGGTGTAGATAAATAAATCTATTTTTATGAATAGGTACATAAATAATTTTATATTTTTGTAAATTTTTGTTTTAAGAAAGAATTCTTTTTATAGAAAAGAAGAGAAATAAAAATAAAAATATCGGAAGGTATTTTAAAGCTTGAAGGCAACTATGAGACTAAAATGGGTACCCAAATTAGAATCGCATTAAACTGCGACGACGACGGAATGTGTATCTATAAAATAAATTACAAAAAGTAAAACTATATAAATATATGTACATATGTACAAACAAAATATGTATAATAAACGAGGTGTAGGTATTGTTTTATAAGTAGTTTGTTTTTTTTTTTATTTTTGTTTCTTTATTAAATTTTATTTTAAGGTTTGAATGAGTTTTGTTTTTGTCGGTTGGTTAAATTTGTATGTATGGTATGATAAACGTGTGTGTATTGTGGTGAATTATTTTAATGTACATTCATATTATAGGTAAGTAGTAGGGGTAAGTGATTTATGAATTTGTGAACACAGAGCGATAGGCAAATGAGTTTACAATTTATAAATTAATCATATTAAAATAAAATGAGATCGACGACTGGGTCGCATATACTTGTTGGTAAAAATTTAAGTGGCGTAGATATATGGATTGTTACAGTTTATTAAAACTAGAAAACTAAATCTTTCATACTTAAGAAGTCAGTATATTCAATACTCTGATTATGGATAGGTATGTTGAAGGACAGGTAAAAAGCGACTAGGTCGAGACTATCTAGGTAGGTATCCAGAATAATAGCAAGTTACATGTTACACAGAATAAACGAATAAAGGTGATAACTTGTCTAAGGTGTTGCATTACAAAGCGACAGGTTTTTGAAACGGTTATCTAAAATAGAAATGTTCTATGCACCCATATGTATGTATATGTACGTTCTTTTCATGTTTTTATAAGGTTTTGGTAGAAACATTCATTTTATAATGAAATTTGCACAAACTTTAAATTTGTTACATTTTGGAAAAATTTTTGTTTGGAAGCTTTTTCTTCCGTTTCTAAAGTATCTTTTGCATATTCTTCAAACCAATATTCTATTTCTTAAAACAAAAATGACGAACCAGTTTTGGAAGTAGGTCAATAATTTTTCAAGCTATGTATCTTCCAAGCATGTACATGTACATACCTGTAAAAGTTTCTATTGTTAAAAATGAAGAGTCAAAGTTCAAGTTGGTCATATTTTCATAGGTTTTATTAATAGCAGACGAGCTTTTGCCTTTACAAATCTAAATGAAATTTAAAAAATGTCATAGAGCTTGAGATTTAAAAACTATTTAAATTAAGACAGATCAGTAGATAACAGAGCTATTATCAAAGAAATTTAATATTTAAACTTTGTAAAAGAACATTTTACAATAAATACATACATTTATTCAGGTGATATTGAAATAAGAAGGTCTCACACAATAAAAGTCGGTATTGTAAAATAGGATAAACAATTGGTTTTGAACATAACTCTATCAATTATAATTTCAATTATATTAGAAAAACATCGAAAAGGTGTATTTTTTTGGCAGCATATCCGGCAAACTAAAAAGAAATTAATGCTCCGTTAAAATTTTTAAGCGAAACTATTTCTCATTTTCCAACAAAAAAAAAGTACTCATACGCCATATACAATTTTTATTTTAAAACAAAATATTAATAAAGTTGAATTTACTCAAATATTTTTTTAGTTTTCTCGAGATAAAAGTCTGCTTTATTTTGTAAAAGGAGTCAATGGCTGATTTTAGTTATATTAATAAGATCTCTTAATTATTTTAATTTTAAAACTCACTAAGTCTAGATTCTTTAAATACTAGCAACATTTAGTTAAGTATTGATTAACTCTCGATTTCTATATCATTTTGTATAATTTTTGGAACTAGCACGCATTTTATTGAACTCATTTTTTTTATAAAAAAGATGCTGGGATGCGACCCACACTGATAACTTCCCATCCCGTCTGCCGATTTGTCTTGCTTAAAACTTTGTCTATATGTATCAATTTTTACCAAATTTGCGTACTATTTCTTGTAGATTTTATTTGTTTTTTGTGAAAAAACGGACTGTTGGATTTTTATAAAAAAATTACTGAATATCGAAAACAATATTTGCAATAAAATAAGTTTGAAGCCAATATTTTTAACTTTTAAAAAGCTATTTGAGTCGAAAGTAAATTTTCACCAAGTTTTAGTATTGTTTTTTTTTTTTTGGAAAAAAACTGTCAATTCGATTTTTTTCAAAATTTTATTGAATGTTGACAACTTTGAGTAATGTTTTTTTTTAGGTTTTTATTTTTTATAAAAAAACTGTCAATTAGATTTTTCTCAAAATTTTATCAAATGTCAAAAACATTATTCTTCGTTGCTTTGGAGATGAAATCATTTTTTATTCGTAAAATGTTCGAGGTGTCAAATATTTTTTTTCAGTTTTTTTGATTTATAAAAAAAAACGATAATTGGATTTTTTTCCCAAAAATATAATTATTTTGTATCACGTTACAATATATATAATATAAAATTTAATTCAAGTCTCTAGCGTCATTGGTTCATGATATATTTAGGGTTAACCAAAATGTTCATCTTTTTTTTAAACTGCTATGGTAAAAAAAATCACCCACGCAATTTTCTTGAGAGCCCTTTCTGCATCTTTCTGCTTTATTATCTGTATAACAAAATTTATTTGAAGTCGATATCTCTTCTGGTTCTTGAGCAACGAAAAAAAACGTCGCGAACGTACGGACCTACGGACGTACGAGCGTACGTACACGCACGCACAGACATATTTCTAAAAATCATTTATTTCGACTCTAGGGATCTTGAAACGTCGGGAAATTTCAAAATTTTCAATTCGACAAATCGGTCCTATTACAATAACTTCCTATGGGAAGTTAAAAAGGTTCAAAACCTCATAAAATATCAAAAATTGGTCAGGTATAACATTTTTGTTTTTGTTTTCAATGTCAAATAAATTTGATGAATCGTCAAAATTAGTCTAATATGTAGACTTCTGGTTCTTGAGTTATGGACGACGAAAAAAACGTCGCGAACGTACAGACCTACGGACGTACAGACGTACGAGCGTACGTACACACGCACGCACAGACATCTTTTTAAAAATCTTTCATTTCGACTCTAGGGATCTTGAAACGTCGGGAAATGTCAAAATTTTCAATTCGACAAATCGGTCCTATTACAATAACTTCCAATGGGAAGTCAAAAAGGTTCAAAACCTCATAAAATATCAAAAATTGGTCAGGTATAACATTTTTGTTTTTGTTTTCAATGTCAAATAAATTTGATGAACTTCGATTTAAAATAAAAATCGTCAAAATTAGTCTAATATGTAGCGTGATTAAGTTATAAAGTTCTAAAAGTCGGGTTACCTGATTTTAAGACAACTAATAATAACACTAAGTTCAGTTTTTTTTATATAGACAACACAAAATAAAATAGTGGTAAATTTTTGTCTTCTAGAAACAGTTTAAATCATTTTAGTATCTCACTTAGTTTTTGCAATTTCTCATTAGTTATAAGAAGACTTTTGGCCCTTCATTTGACTCTATGTAAAGTTTTGAAAAACCTTAAATGTAATTCCTTAGGAGGTTTTTTTTGAAAAATAAGTAAAATACTGAACATGTTTGTAGTACACGTGGCATTATGGTAAGTGCGTATGACTGTCATGCCAGAGGTCTTGGATTCAATCCATGCATGTACCATCTAAAAAGTTTTTTCACGGGTACTGCCGCTTTCGAGGAATTGACAAATCCTCCTTTTGTCATGAAATGTGATTTCTCAAATTAACCATTCGAATTCGGCTTAAAACTCTAGGTCCCCTTCATCCCAGACAACATTACTCGCACACTAGAAGTTCTAAGTCACTAGGCCCTAGTTCTCAATGGACTGTTGCGCCAATTATTTATTTTTACTGAACATTTCTAAACTGAATATTGAAGTAAGAGATTGTAGATTTTGAAATTAATCACAAATTTTATTGAAAAAAAAAATTACTTAATGAATTTACATAGCCTCAAAAAGATTAATATAAGGTTTTTTTCCAATTAAAAAAAATTGTAAGTCAAGAATCTGACGTGATAGGCTGATTTTGTTATCGGATTCTTTTTTTTTAAATAAAGCGGAATTGTAATCCAAAGTAAGGCAGAGAATTTGTTTATTAGTAAATTCCAAGCGAAAATTAAGTGATTTTGAACAATACTATTCAAATCTAGTGATGGAAAATCTCCTTCCTGCTTTATCTTTAGGTCGCTTATGCATAGTTGTGCTAAGGTGCTAAATTTCTTCTTCCCTTAAAAATTTGAATTAATAAATAAAATGTGTCTATGGCTAAAGAATAGAAACTATTTTAGTATTTTATACCAACTGCTAGCTCATATTAAATTAACATGTTTTTCTGAACATTTAATACTATGAATTTGGGATCAAAAATAGATTAAAGCTTTTCAAATGTAATTCCTTCACTTGGAGGCACTATTTTCTTGATCATAATAAAATAAACTAAAATATCAAGTGCACAATATTTCAAAATTTGTTTTTAAGATTTTATATATTTTGTGTCTCTAAACAATAATTTGTATCATTCGTTTTAACGATTATTTTGTGCTACCTTATATAAAAATTTTTTAGGACCATCACTATGACTCAATGTTAAATGAATGTTATATAAAACAGATATGTACATTATCCTTTTTTCTTAAAAGAAATGGTATAAAAAAAGCTTATTTTCATTCAAATTTTGTTAAAGGTAGAATTTGTTTCATAAACATGTATCTACTCATATCTAGGTTTATTACATTACCCAAAAATAAAAAAAAAAACAAACATCCTTATAAAACGTGTGCTGATGACGATAAACATAGAGAAAGAGAGAAAGCAAGACTCTTAAAATTGTAAATATGAAAGAGCACAAAAACAAACAACAAAACAAGGCAAGACACTACAAAAATAAAACAAAGTAAAAAATGAAATTATTGATTTTTCAAAAAAAAAGAAGAAAAATAAACAAAAAAAAAAGAAAACTCAAATACCTTTAGCTCAACTTCATCTTTCTTCGTTTTTTTTTTTAACTGAAAAAAAAAAGAAATTCTTCTCTCTACCTTGAGCTCCACCTTACCCTATCACTATATTCCAATCTCCATCTCTCTATCACCAACCTACCCCCTACCCTAACCCTCTATTCTCGCGGGGTACAACTTAAAGCTGTATGTACACAAAACAGTCAGCAGCCATCAACCACCCACCTTAAATTATAATAATAATAATAAAGAGAAGAAAAAGAAAAAAGCATGAAAATAAAAATCAGCTTTCATCCCTTTAGCTGCAAAATATACTACACTAGATATAGGTTCAAAACGAAAAGATAGATATTTTTTGTTTGCTGATTTCCTCTCTGTTCGTCGCGTCGTTCGTCCGTGAGCCGCCCAATTTCAACTTGAGCACTCCACCCCACACACCCCCAACTTGCACCCCCAACTCGCACCCTCTCACTCTTTCTCTGGTTCTCTAGGTCTCACATTTATCTGTACTTACATAAATAATTAATTACATTAAAGTACACAAAATTACAATATTATAGTCGACAGAATATAGAGAGACAACTGATACAATAACACAGAAGCAAAATAAAAATTACAATAAAAAAAAAAAAACAAAAACAAAGAAAGGAGCTGCAAGGGGTAAGGGTAGGTGGAAGGTTGAAATGGAGGTTGGGGGTAAGTTGGAGGAGGAGGAAGAGGAAGAAAAAAAAAATAATAAGAAAAAGAAGCAGTGGAATGAATGTCACCTCTGATATCGCACCCCTGAGCTGAGCATGTATAGATACATATGTATATGAAATTCTTTTCCTTTTTGGTACGTTTTTTTGTTGTTGTTGTTTTTGTATTTTAACTGTTCGCACAAAGTATATAATATACAAACAATGGGTGTTGAGTAATCTAATAAATTCTCACACCAACTGAAGGCATTTTTATGTGTGGTAACTTCTCTAGAGGGCAGCACTTACAAAACAAAAATTAAACAAACAAAGCGACGAAAACTTTCCACTAACCAAATGTATCTAGCGCATTTTACATACATATATACAAAGTAAAAAAGTATATTTTATAGTTCTCCTTTGTATCTATTTACATATATTTGTATCTATGCATATGACTACATATATTTATACGAAAATTGGAATTGAAATCGTAAATCGCACACAAACAATATTGTTCATAATTTTTGTTTAATTCAAATTCAGATTGAGAACAAAAATATGTGTATTTAACGTTTGTGTCGTGACTGTTCGTCATTTGAATGTGTGTTGTGTTCTTTTTAGTAAAATAGTTTAAACTTTTATTTTAAGGTTTTGCGGGTGACGACGACGACGACGCACGGTGGAAGGGAATTTCCATTTGAAGTCAAATTTGTTTTATAAAACAAAAAATATTATCTTCTTTTCCAACCGGTTGAATTTTTATTTTTATTTTTATTGTGGGGATAAAGTTTGCTTGATGTCATCCACATCTACTCGCTCACTGCTCTGTTCTGCTCAAAACACACACACATACACACACACTCTTACAGAAAATGGGAGACGAGCAAAACCGTCACTTCCGGCGGCGCTACTTGTACTAAATGTATGTTATGCACTGATGAGTACATTTCATGGGAATACACTATTATACTTTGGGTTCCTTTTATTTTCTGCGATGCGAGAGTTCTATATGGTGTTGCTACTGGGTTTATGTTTTCTTTTTTGTTTTGTATTATTTCCCAGCAGGTCTGGTATTTCAGTTTTTTTTTTTTTTTTGTTTTTCTTCGGATTCTCACTCATTTGGTTTTGGATAGGACAGAGAGTGTATAGAATACGGAAAACCTTAACCAAAACCAATGCGAGATCAACCCGAACCCGAACTCGAACCCGTAGTTGATGCCGATGCTGATGCTGATGCCGATGTTTATACCGATATGCCGAGGCTGAAGCCTGGATCCAGAAGAAAGAATGCTTTGCCATGTTTTATCTAGGTAGCTACATAGATAGGTGGGTATAGGTATATTGTGTGTGCCATCATAGAGGCCATCTATCTACCAGTGCAGAATCATCAGAACCCGCATGCTGCCGCCTTGTTTCTGTGTATCCAAGTCCTGTATTGAACAAAATTCCCGTAGTTAGTCAGTCAGTCCGCCCGTCCGAAGTCGTCGTGTCGTCGTCGTGGGGTCAGGCAGTTAGTCAGTCAGCCACCCAAAAACAAACCTTCGACAAAGACGACGGCGACGGCGATAACGACGACTATGACTACGACGACGAAATCAACGAGGATATAGAGGAATCAACACAACACACAAACGGAACAGGAGCAGGAGAAAGATGGCGTATACATATATTTGGTTATGGTATTATGGTATGAAGCTCCTGAATAGAGGGTGGCATAGTATCATGATGGAGATGAGGTGGAAACGATGAACGACCTAGCGCACCAACAACATTTAGAACCAGCACCAGCAGCATCAACAGCATCAGCAACATTTATTATTTCAAGGAGACGTAAAGGCAATTTCACATTTTCCACATACTTACATACATATATGTGATGATCTTATGTAAGCATAGGTACATATACATACATATGTATATCCACAAATAGGTATGGACGTATAAATCCTAAATCGTGAAGTGAGCTACAGTTGTTGAAGGTGGTGTGTTGTTGTTGTTTTTTTGGAATATGTAGTGCATGCATATTGCACTGCACACTGCACAGAGAGCAGATGCACAATGGCAGCGATTGTACAAACATACAGAACCAAAGACCATATAATATAAGACCATGTTATAAAATAAAGCTCAAGAAAACCGAATTAAAGATGGATCCCGAGAGAATTGATAGGCTATCTATCTTTTTTGCAAACTAAAAAAAATTGATTTAGGGGCATCTAAAACCTATACCATATTTATTTTAAAATTTGATGAGAAAATAGAATCCACTTCCAGATTTAAAATGTGACATTTTGTGTAAAAGTTTGGATCTATGTATATCTTTTCGTCAAGGCATAGGCCATTATAAAAAAAAATGTGTACATGGCTTGGTTTGCAAAGGAACTCTTTTTGTTTCAGCTTTTTAAAGTAAAATGAAGTTGTTATCATGGGAACGAAGAAGACTTTGTTTCAAATGTGGTAGTTACACTTAGTCCAAAAAGTCTCCGTACAGCAGCTTTCTTTTTGATGATTCGAGATAAAATATTTACTATAACAAAAGTTTTTGAAAATCACAATCACAATTTTTTTAAATTTGGTAAAAAGGTTAAGGTGGAAATGTTACCACTTTGGTGGTAACTCGCAAGTCAATCCTAAAGATCTTCGACCTATAAGTCTATCATCATTCCTTCTTAAGACCTTGGAAAGATTGATTGATATCCATTTAAGGGCAAGTATTGATAAAATACTTCTGTCTTCGTCTCAACATGCCTACTGTAAAGGTAAATCGGTGGGAACAGCGTTACACACCTAAGAACGCACCATCGAATATTCCCTCCATCATAAAGAATTCACTATGGTTGCTTTCATCGAAGGTGCCATTAACAACGTGGACACATCTGCAATCAAATCTGCACTAACATCTCTCAATGTAGAGTTCGCTTCGGGAGTTAATTAATTTTATGCTGACTAGCAGAATAATTAACTCAAAACTGGGCAACTCTTCTGGCAGACATTTCGTTAGTAGAGGAGCACCGCAAGGTGGTGTTCTATCCGCTCTCCTTTGGAACCTAGTGGTAAATAAAATCCTAACTAGTCTGGATGCGGAGGGTTTCAGGGTGATCGCCTATGCGAACGACGTTGATAAAGCAGTTTCAGGAAAGCATCTTAAAACCTTAAAAGAACTCTTACAAAATGCCTTAGACAGACTAACACTTTGGACTGATCGGTGTGGACTGGGTGTTAACCCACACAAAACCGATTTAGTCTTATTTTCGAGGAGATACAAAATTCCTTTTGTCAACCCTCCTTATATTAAAGGAATCCAATTAAAATTCTCAGACGAGGCTAAATAACTGGGTCTTGTTTTAGATAGAAAAACTAAATTGGAAACGCAATGTACAGGAAAGAGTAAAAAAAGCTACTGTAGCTCTCTTTGGCATTGGCTATACACATCGGTAATCAGACCGATTTTAATGTACGGTGTGACAGTATGGTGAACTGCTTTAGAGAAAGCTATAAACCGCGACAAATTAAATAAAGTCAGCTTGCCTATGTATAAGCGGATCGCTTCGCACAACCCCATCTCCGGCACTGGACACCTTACTCTACCTAACACTTCTTGACATATTTAGCAAACAAATAGCTGCAAGCTCTGCTATTCGCCTCAAAGCTTCGTCGCAGTGGACTAACAACAACATTGGCCACTCCGTTATTCTAAGGTATTTATAATCAATTCCAAAGCATACAGACTACACCAACTGCAATTCGACAGAAACTTCCAGATTTCTATACCTCCCAGATCTTTCTGGGAGGATAGGGCATTTCTGGAAGACGAGTCAATCCATTTTTAAACAGATGGTTTAAAAACAAAAGAAGGGGTTGGTGGAGGTGTGTACTTTGAACGACTGAAATTAAGTCTCTCATTCCGCCTTCCCAATCATTGTAGCGTGTTCCAGGCGGAGCTATTGGCGATAAAAGAAGTCTTGTCCTGGCTTAAAGAAAACGTGATATCAACATCTGATATCCGTATTTTCTCAGATAGTCAGGCTGCTATAAAATCTCTGGACTCTATTTCTACAAACTCTATAACAGTCCATAACTGTCGATCATCTCTAAAAGAGATGGCACAGCAGTTTAATATTAACCTTTTCTGGGTGCCGGGCCATAGAGACATTCCAGGTAACTGTAAGGCAGATGAACTCGCCAGGAAGGGTACAGTACAGCCCATCCTATCACGTTTGGCACGTACTGGCATACCAATCGCTACTTGTAAACTGTTGCTAATGCAAGACGCTGTGATGAGGGCAGGCACCAAGTGGAACAACATCACCACGTGTCAAGTCACAAAAAACATCTGGCCAACACTGGATTTAAAACGTTCAAGGTGCTTGCTATCTCTAAGCAGATCGCATATATGCTCGATAAAAGGTGTCATAACCGGGCACTGTCTAATAGGAAAGCACGCCACGCGGTTAGGCGTGTTCTCAAATGACTTTTGCAGAAACTGTATGGACGAGGAAGAGGAGGAAACAGTTCTTCACCTTTTCTGTACATGCCCTGCTCTAGCTCAAAATCGCAAGAATTACCTAGGAGAATTCTTCTTTAACGATCCAAATCATATCAGCATAATCAGCCTCTCACGTTTCGTAAGGGACTCAAAATGGTTGCATTGAGCTAAGGAGGAAGCCTCAAGATTCATGGGGTACACAATGGGCCATTAAACTGGCCTAAGTGTGTCCGTTTCCATCATGGAAAGCCACTTTAACCTAACCTAACCTACCACTTTGGTTTTTTCATTTATTCCTAGTACTTTTTTTCAAAAAAAAACTAAAATTAGCCTGCTGTACGGAGACTTTTTGGACTAAGTTTATATCGACGCAATCAATAATATACGCAATTACAATATCTTGTAATAGTACTTCTAAGTAGAAATCAAAGGATGTTTATATGGAGTTCGCCAAATAACTTCTTTTTTTTTCAAAATGCTATAAAAACATCGAGTGTAGCTTGGGCTGTGTGGCACTTAGCGCCGTCCTGTTGAGACCAAATGTTGCCAATATTATCCTCCTCCTTTTGTGAACAAAAATTCGTTTAACATGGCCCGATAACGATTGCCATTGACTGTAACGGCCACTCCTTGCTCAGTTTCGAAGAAAAATGGCCCAATTATGCCTCTGGACCAATATCCGCACCAAATAGTGACTCGTTTTGGGTGTACCGGCTTTTTAATGCATGCATGCGGGTTTTCTGTGCTCCAAATGCGACAATTTTGCTTGTTCACATACCCGCCAAGATCAAAATGAGCTTCATCTGAAAAGATGATTTTTTTAGGCAAAATCGACATCTTCTCTAAGCGTTGTTCCCAGCGTTGTTCAAGCGTATACACAACCATATTCGTTCATCGGAAGGATAAAACTAATTATCTGTCAAATCAGACATGAGCTAAGTGTTACCATTCACAAAATAAGCACTAGTTGAAAAAAAAAAAAAACGTTAAAAAGCGGACCCTATATTATAGTAAAAAGGTAGTTATAGCATTATCAATGGAAAACAATTTCAGTAAACTACGATACCAGGCTACACTTGGGCACCATATATTCGTATTTTTTAAGAAATTTTCAATGACGAATGTCCTCGATAACAATTTCCAACATTAAGGTCCAGAAGAAAGTCTGAAGGTGTTAAACCACAAGATCATGTTGACCAATTATAATTACCTCTCCCAGAAATATTATGCAAACTCCAAATGTTTAATGCCAAATGTGCTACGTTACACACCCCCTTTTTTCCATTCCGGCCATCAAAGTCGTTAATAGCTCAGTAGCGCAACAAATAACTCTAACAGTTCCACTTCCAACAGCCTCATTTTCAAATAAGTAAAGATAAATCAAAAACAGTCAACCAAACCAATGTCACGTTGAAGATAAAGAGACTTCTTAACAATCATTCTTTGATTTTAAGAGCCTAGAAGACGACATTCCTGCTTATTAACGTAGTCTCTGAGGAAAACATATGACTCAACACTGAAGATTATTTGAAAATGGTAAAAATCGGGATCATTTTGATGCATTCCAATGACCCAATAAAGGAAGATCCGACGTTACGTTGCTGGTAATTGACCGGTTTTGATTTCTTGAACTAACTGAACTTTTAAAAGCTTTAAGATCAAAGCATTTATGTAAAATGAAAACTATAATAACAGTCAATGTATTTCTGTGAAATTTCATCACAATTGGTCCATCTGTTTTAGAATAAGGGCTACCAATACAATCTAACAATTTTATTTAACGTACAACCACAAAACTATGCCTAAAGTTTCGTTTTAACACGGCAAAACAGTCGGGTACACTCAGGCGTATACGCACTTTTTTTCATTCTGGCTTTTCCAATAGAGACTTGACAACTTTAATTTTAATTTGTGAATGCACCCTTTGACTAGTCATCATTCTTCCACTGTCAATTTATTCAGTAAACTTAAAATTTGTATCATGGTAAGATATACGAACGAACAATGTCTGCAAATAATAAAAAAATGAACCGAAATTCAGAGCCGGTGACTACAATATTAAGAGTTAACTCCAACTTTCGTTTGTAATTTTCGTCCTAGTAAGAAAGGCAATAACGTCATGTTCAGTACAAAAATTTGAGTCTACATATTCGTTGTGTGATGTTGTCTTGTCAGTGAGACAAGGGTTTGGTTAAGGTGTTGAAAATATCGATGCTGTTTAGGCGTCCGTAGCAAACGATCCAAATCAGTCAATTCCACGGCGGCGCGGCGTTAACAAGAATTGGGCATCGCTCAGACCACATTATGGAGTATTTAGCATAAGGATCTTTATTTCAGCCCATACTTAAGAATTGAAACCGATGGAGAATTTGAAACGAACGTATGTTCTTTGATTGGAATTTGGAGAAGATGCGCCAAGATGATGCATTTTATCGCAAAATCATCTTTATTGACTTTGCTCATTTTTGGCTCAATGGATTCGTCAACAATAAAAAAAAGTTATTGGTTGGTTGAAAATCCAACATGCTTCATGAGTCACCACTTCATTTACATCAAATAACTGTTTGGTGCGGTTTAGATGTAGCAGTAGGTGTATAGCAGTATTCTATAGGAGTGACATTGTGTGCGATATTACCTATCCGAGACTAAAAACTGCTGATTTGATTGTCATAAATTGTGAGTTATCTGGTACTCGATTTTGTTTTGTTTGTGTGTACAGATTTCATTTTTTTTCACTATAAAAGCTTTTGTGGATGAATTTTCTATATTTTTGGAAAATCAAAGTTATAAGAATCAGGTCCTCTTAGGGGACTTCAATATTGATATTTTGTCTGAATCGTTTGATGCTGACAATTTTCTAGCTGTTTTATCTTCTTTTGGTTTTGGGTCCTTGGTAAATAAACCTACTAGAGTTACTTTATACTTTGATCACATTTTCTTACGGTTACATAGAAATACTAATTTGAATTATAAAGCCGATGTATTTGACTTTAAAATAACTGATCAAAGTCTAGTTAGTCTCCAGTTTGATAATTTTGTTTCTAGGACCAAACAGTCTTACTCCAAAAATTTCCAAAAAAATTAATTTTGTTTCCCTTAAATCTGCTTTGACGTATGAGCTTTGGGATGAAGTTTATGCAGCTGAGAATCCGTCAGTTCCCTTTGACCTCTTTCTGGTCAAACTTAAATTTCATATTTCAAATAAAAGTCTTGTTCAGGAAAGGAGAGATTTGAAGCTTACATGCCGTAAGCCTTGGACGAATTTCACACTATTAAAAAAGATAAATGAAAAGAAAAAACTATTTGGCTGTGTTAAAAAACATCCGAATAACACAAGGCTTAAATTTCTCTATGAAAAACTTTGTCTTGAGCTTAAAACTGAAATTCCCCTTTGTAGAGACACTTTTTATGGTAATAAACTTGCTGAAAATTTAGGTAACTCTAAAAAAAGATTGGGAAATAGTAAATGGTATTCTTAACAGAAATAAAACCGAGACGAATATCATAATAGAAACTGAAAACTCTACTGAGACAGATCCTGAAAAAGTTGGAAAATTATTTAATGATTTTTTCTCAAGCATAAGTGAGAATTTATCAAATTTTCCAACTTTCGAAAATGTGTGGTGTTGTAATAACATTATCATTGACGATATTTTTCAACCAAGAAGTTTTTTCTTTGTAAATTTTAGTTCGGAAGAAATACATAAAATCATAATGTCATTACATAGTTCAAACTCTTCTTCTGATGATTTGATTTCCAGTATAACTGTGAAAAAAATTTCATTTTACGTCTCTGATATTTTAAGCTTCATTTTTAATTTCAGCTTGCAAAAAGGAGTTTTTCCTGATGCCCTAAAAAATGCCTTAGTTATACCACTTCATAAAAAAGGTGTCACTTCAAGCCTAAATAATTACCGTCCCATATCCCTCCTATCAGTTTTTTCTAAAATTTTTGAAAAAGGGATGAAGTGCAGAATGCTATCTTTTTTGAAAAAAAAAACAAACTTTTTTAGTGACCACCAATACGGCTTTATGACTGGAAGATCTACGGAGGGTGCCGTTTTAAAACTACATATGTGGTGAAATTTATAGCAGCTTGAACAATTCTGAGATACCTTCATCTCTGTTCATAGATATAACTAAGGCTTTTGATACGGTGGATCATGTTTTGTTATTTGATAAATTGTATAGAGCCGGGTTTAGAGTTACCATGTATGATTTGTTAGAATCGTATTTAATGAATAGAAAACAGAGGGTAAAAATTCGGGATATTTGGCGGACATCATGCGATGTAACGCCTACAGATTATTTTTTTTTTTAAGTCATTGGTTTATGCCAACAAGCAGACGACGGGACCTGGGAAAAGATCAGAGCTTACATTAAATGCAAAATAGCCATTTCGGCCGAAGTATGTGGCCGACTCATCGAAAATTGGGTCCAACGAATTGACCGCTGCACTGCACACGAAGTCAAGTTCTATTCATAAATATTTTGATTGTACTTTCAGCCGATATTGACATTTTTGAAATGTCGCAAATTGTTTGCGTTATATATTTTTTTTAAACAATTGTCAAGTTTGATTTGGAACACTCTTTACATAGGTACATTATTTTTATATCGATTTATCATATCAGTCATGAGAAATTACAATGAGTATAAATGTTGTATTCATCGCGCAAAAATCCAATTTTGTTATGTATTTAAAGCTTCAAAAGAAGCACAGAAAAACTAATATATTAAATAAATAAAAATTAAGTGGACAACAGTCCGTTGAGAACTTGGGCCTAGTGACTTACAACTCTCGACCATTCCTGTGTGCGAGACCAGTTATCAGGTTTGGAGGGGACCTACAGTTTTAAGCCGAATCCGAACGGCTAATTTGAGAAAGCACTTTTCATGACAAGAATTACTCTTGAAGGATTTGTTAATTCCTCGCAAGAGGCAGTACCCATGAAAAAAACTTTAGGTGGCACAGGCAGGGATTGAACCCAAGACCTCTGGCATGACTGTCCAACACACTTACCATCATGACTCGAGTACTAGTAAACTAATGTAGTTATTTTAAATGAATGAAGTTTTCAAATTTGTAATATTTAATCCATAACTCAATTAAACTACGTGTCTGTTGATGACTTTGATACGATCGCAATTGAAACAATATTGTGAAAACGGCCTATTAGTTTAAAAACCATTTTTTTACAACAAATACAATTTAGCAAATAAGAAATATAAAAACAATTTTTAAATGTTCATCCTTTAGAAAAATAAATACGTTCCAATTATACAAACAAAGAAGAAACAAAAACAATATTCATATATTTTATCCATTAGAATAACATTTGCATTGAAATAGTCTGCGGTTTCGGCCACAGTATGAGCCTTCAACTTTTTGCATTCTACCCCCAGGGGATGTTTTTCAACAAGTCATTTATCTCTTTCGCACTCAAAAGTGAAAAATTCATTAAACCCTTAGAAAAAAAAGAAAAGTATAAAAACCAACATGTCAGTCAAGGAAAAAATATTTCCCTTAAAAACTTCCACAGAATTTTTCCAGTGAAAATGAAAAACCAAATAGAAAATAAAATAAAATATGAAAAAGCAAGTTAAATTGATTATGGACTAAGGCGAGAAACAACCACACCACCACCACCGCGGCCGGTTATAGTTCTAAAACCTCAAATGGCTGAATAATAATAATAAAAAAAAAAAATAATCTCTCAAACATTTATTACTTATTTTATTTAACATTGCAGCTTTGAGTGCAGCGAAAAATTTACCCATACCTTCATACATACATTCACTAGTTCACTTACTCAATTTCCAAAGCGCAGCAAGAACTAACAACAACAACACCAACAACCAGCGAGAAGAAAAAAAAACAGTACAAGGACATTTGTCATGTTCTTCGTTCGGACTGTAAAACAACCCCACATCGACCTCAACCCCTTCAAACCAAAACCAACTGAAGAAGAAAAAAAAAACCATCTACGAATTGAACGAAAGTAAAGGAAGAAAAAATGGCATAACATAAATAAGTGGGAAACAAGAATGAGAAGAGCAGACACAAAAATGACACAACCTCTTGCAGCGAGTTGCGATTTGCGAAAACATCGAGCTATACACACAAATTCAACACATATAGACGCATGTGCAAGTGAACGGGCATAATGAAAAGAATGTCCTGTGTAATACTGTGATGAATTGAGGAAGCCTTTCGGCCACGCCAGCCAGCTCGCCATTTCCATCGCCATCACCATCACCATCACCATCGCCAACTTCAAACTGAATACTTTGAACTGAACAGAACCATATTTCCAATTTTGCACAGAAGTTTTTCATTTTTCAGTTTTTCCAATATGGAGATTGCAGTAACAGGCAAACAGAAGAAATCCTTTTTTATTTTAGATATTTCGCAGGCAAATTGATGGATAGCTAGATTCGTTTCCACTTTTCTCTGTGATTGAAGAGTTTTTCATGAGTTTCAAAGCTGTTACTGGCATTTTTGAAAAAAAAGGACGAAGAACAAAAAAAAAATCTTTTGAACAAGAAACTTTTCTAGCAAAAGGATAGAAATGTGCATTGGGCAGAAGGTAATAATTGGATGTCAAAATTTTCAATTTTTTTGATTTAGAAAAAAAGTAAGCGTACAAATTTACCAAAAGAGGGCACTTTTGACAAAAAAAAAAAGAAAAACTAAAACTGTATGATTCAAAGTTGAAATTGTGTGAACAAAAAGGAAACCATACATACAAATAGTGGAAAAAATAAATTTAGACAGAGTTCTTATTTTGAGCAATTTTTGTACCATGGTTTTGGTTAAAAACTTCAATTTTAAAGATTGAATTTCTTGAGAAGGGTACTTCAAACATTGCAATAGGAAATGAATTAGCATTTTAAAGATTGCAATCAAATATATTCACTTCAGCAACGAAACCTATTCCTTTTATATATTTGTGGCACTTTGATTTATTCATCAGTTTAAAAATTTATATACATCTCTAAATAAATAAATTAGGTGGCGCAACAGTCCGTTGAGAACTAGGACCTAGTGACTTACAACCCTCATTCCTGTGTGTTTCCAGGAATTGAGGGTACCTACAGTTTTAAGCCGAACCCGAATGGCTAATTTGAGAAAGCACTTTTCATGACAAGAATTACTCTTGGAGAATTTGCCAATTCCTCGCAAGGAGGCAGCACCCGTGAAAAAAACTTTAGATGGCACAGACAGGGATCGAACCCAAGACCCCTGGCATGACAGACCAACGCACTTTTTTTTTTAAATTCATTTTTATTACTTATATCTTAAACCTATCTTAAAGCTAGATAAAAATTCATAAAACTAGCCTAATTAACCATAACTTACAACTAACCAACGCATCAACCATCATGCCACGGGTACTACTACTTTTTTAAGGTTAATACTTGAAAATTTGCTTTTTCAAAAGTTATGTTTATACATTACTAGCAAACCCGGCGAACTCCGTTTCGCCACCTGATGGCTTTGTTTTTTGTAACATTTCGTTTGGAGATTAAAGGTTGAAGAAAAATTATTTTTTGTTTGTTTTATATTTGAAAAGGAAACATTTTATTTCATTTCACAACAGTAATGAATTCATTTCGATTACAAAAATGAAGTGTAATTTAGTTGAACTTCTCTAAGTAAAAAATGAAAGTAAATACTGAATCGAAGCGTTATACTTGTCCGCAAATTTACGTTACATTCAAACGGAAGATCAGTCGGAATCATTGATATTCGAGGAATACATACATTTTCACCTGCGTACTTCCCGTAATATGGTTGCCTCAATCAAATTCGGCATAAGTCTTTTCACCGCAAGTCGAGTACCGTTGCAAAGTCGTGGTGGATTCAAATTACGCAATATCATAATAACTGAACCAACTTTGAATTGCAAGTTATGTGGTGGAAATCCTGGTAACTTCAGAGAGTTCAAAAACTATGTTGGATAATTTACTACATCATCGGGATTTGTTATAGAATCAACGGATTTGTGTGTCACCAAATCGCCTGCGATTTTTGATTGAGTGGTGAAATTCAGTGCGTGTACATTATTATTCTTTGCGGCGAGAATTGCTCGTTGACTTAACCAGGCATAATTCTGATAATTCTCACTAATAACAATTGTTTGGACAATTGTGCAGCGTTTTGATCATTTTGAAGTTGAACTCTCATATTAGTGGTTAGCGATAATGTTTTTACGTTATTCCATAAAAGTGATGCCTTCAGGCAAGCATTCAATTCATCTGCAGGCGTTCCACGGGGAATTACTGGCAACGTCTGCCTGAAATCGCCTGCCAACAATATCATAAATCCGCCAATTATGTTGTTACTTCGTCGAAAATCCTTCAGTGTGAAGTTAAGTTAAGTGCTTCAAGTGATTTCTTATGTGCCATTGTGCACTCATCCCAAACAATGAGCTTGCATTGCATTAACAATTTTCCCATTGCACTGGATCGGGAAATACTGCATGTTGTAGTATCAATTGTGTTTAAATTGAGTGGCAACTTAAGCGCAGAATGTGCAGTACGACCGCCATCTAGAAGAGTTGCCTTAATTCCAGATGATGCTAACGCCAAAGCTATGTCACATCTTGATCGTATAGTGGCAAAAATCAATGAACTGACAAATGTTTCCCTGTTCCTCCAGGAAGAATAGACCACCAGTATTATTGTCCACCGCTTGCATTAATGTTTCGTATACTTGTTTTTGCTGTTCATTCAGCAAAGGCACATTATTTCGAACGAATTCCTGCAATGTATCAACATTGTATGCATCGTGCATCGATCGATTTGGCGCAATCATTCCTACTTCAATCAGTAGCTTGTTTCAAATAGTCAAGCATTGATCCTCAATCAGAATAATTCCTTCATTGTAGATTTCATACGTTATTTGAAGTCGATATCTCTGACGTTTCTAGAGATATGGTTGACTAAAAAAGGTTCCCAAAAGTAAGCTTCGGTTTAGAATATAGGGCCCTTTGAAACGTCAAAAAATTTTAAAATTTTCAATTCCACAAATCGGAACTTTTACAATAGCTTTCTATAGGAAACTAAACGGAGTTCACCGGTTTTCTGTTGAAATTTTTCCTGAATTTTGTCTGCTATAAACCCCACGGAGCCCGAGACCTTTCCAACGAATGCAAAACCGTGGAAATCGGTTCGTGCGTTATGGAGTTATAGCGTCAGGAAGGAAAACCCGACTTATTTGTATATACGTAGTATATATAATATATTAACATATTAACAGGATTTTCCAAAAAAGGGATTCAATGGATAATGATTTTATTGTAAAGAGGACAGCATGTTATAAACAATTAAAAATGAAAAATGGCCTTAGCGGCTACGGTTGGATTACCAATGTTTAAAAAGTTAAAAATTAGTAAAAATCCTATTTTCATCACAAATTATACTTAAATTATACTTAAACATAAAACATAAATCCTATGTTGTGTATAAAGTTTTTCAAATAAAATTGGATTAAAGCTCAGCACCACAAACAAAGGAGACTGATGAGTGCAAAAGTGGCAAAGCACGAAATAGCTATATCTCCAGCCAAAAACAATGAGTGGTAGCACCTTTAAGTTGTTGTTGTTGTTCAAAAACGTTCAATAAAACCATATTGTTTGTTGTTATGTTTTTTAGTAAAGAAAATACTTGTACATGTACTATGATAAAACGTAGAAATATATTTATACATACTAAAGAGTGATTAACTAAGACCTTTATTTAATTTGAAATTAAATTTGAAACTTATTTACAAAATAATACACTCAAAATGATATTTAAAATATAAATAAATATTAACCAGAGAGGATGGTTAAGACTTCTATGTCGTCATATAATATCACTCAATAAGGATAAAAGAACAAATTCAATGTACAATTTTAATAATTTTTTAATTAAACGTATGATTTAAACACATCAAAATGTTCATATTAACTCCTAAAGTAAGTTATAAATGCATTCAATAATAGTTTTCATTCAAATATTTTTTATGTTTTTTTTTTAAATACATATATCACTTGGTAATAAGGCTCTATATGTTAATGTGTAAGCATTTATTAATTTAAAAAAAAAACGTACATGAAACACTATTACGATAAAAATACGAAAAATAAAAGTACGTATACGCCCCAGTGTACCAATATAATATAGTTAGATATTTGCTAAAAAGCATTATGACCACTATAAAAACAATCAAACAAATAATCTTACCCTTATTTAAAATTATTACACTAAATGTTAAATCGAATTTCACTAAATTTCTGATACAACATAAGAATCACTATTTAAAATTAATTATTTTAAAGTAGTTAAATAGTCTTCTTCTTGAGTATCAATAAACGGTATGTATGTATGTATTTAAAATGTACACAATAGAATCCCTACAGTTTTACAACCAGTCTTAAAAACTGCATGAGGTCCTTTGAAGAGAAAGATTGAACAAAAGATCATTAAAAAGAAAGACGAAAGTTATGTTTCTTTCAAAGCATACTTCGTATCGATTGGAATTTGTAAATAATTTAATCATTTAATTAACCAATTAACAAAACTTCATAAATTAAATATATACAAGGTATGTTCTCTTCTATACTTTCGAAAGAGAAATTTCTCTAAATAATTCTTTGAATATACAGTGGTGGTCCAGTATAACGAATGCCGATATAACGAATGATCGATATTACGAACACTTTTTTCAAGTCCATTAGGTATTCTATATAACGAACAAAATAACGAATTTCAGATAGTAAAAAAAAATTACTGTAAATGTTTTAATATCTACTAACATGTATGTTTATGATAATATTGGAAGATACATACGCAATTTCCCATTACACAAGTGCTTATTTTCGCTTGCTTAGTTATGTCCTACGTATTCGTCTTTGTGTATGTAAACAGTTGCTCTGTTCGCTATGCACAAAACTGTAACGGATTTTTAGTCCCAATTTTGTTACAACAAAATGCTAGCTCAGAAACTGAAGTTCAAAGAATGAGTCATTACGAAGTAGTCCGAAATTTTGACAATTGCATCCAATGGGCAGAACAAAATGGAATTGAAAACTCTTAAGTCTTAGTTCTAAGAAGTTTACGGGCAGAGGCATTCAATAATAACATTCAACGCCCAAAAAACAAATATTAACGATTTTTTTTTCTTAAATACATATGAGTACAAATATTTGTATGTACTATTTATATATACATAATTTGAACAAAACTAATACAAGTATATTCCTTAAATGTTTCGTTTATGTAAATAAAGTTATATATGTTTTTTTATTCTATTAAGTGAAGTATGTAATTATTTTTTTTGCATGAAGTTTTAAATAAATTAATGAAAAATACAAATGTACTTTCTATTAACCTAAAGATTTGTATGAAAAAAATGTTTCGATACAACGAATTTTCGATATAACGAGTTGACTCTGGACATTATATCGTTCGTTATACTGGACCACCACTGTATATACAAAATTTTATAAATTCATTGTATTTAGTAAATACCAAATGCAAGCAATTTAATTAAAATTCTAATTTCAATATGGCTAGATAGATACATAGATAGTTTTTTTTACCCTTAAGTTGTTAGTGAACGCACCTTTATTTTTATATTTCTATATCTATAAGCATTTAACACGCTATATTAACCCAATAGCATATGTACATTGCATAATGTATATGCATAGATAACAAATCTTCTTATATTTTAGTTAATTAGCAATCTAAAATCTAAATAGAAAGTAAATCAAGACAAACAAACAAAATATACATACATAAAGAGAAAATACTAAGGGTTGTTGGTGTTGCTATTTTTTTCTCTGTTCTTTTTGTTATTTTTGGTGTTATTTCCTACTGTTTAACTTTACCAAGGATATTTTAGCATTAGTCCTTATTTAGCTTTATATTTGCGTGTATTTGTTTGTGTTTTTAGTATGTTTTCGTTCAGGTTTATGTACTTCTTCTTCTCGATATATTTAATATATATAATTCGACTTGACAGTCAAAAGTCATCCCTTGAAACTGGTTCTTCCTGCATGTTGCCGCAGTCACCGCCGCCGTCGCTGAGCCGCTACTACCGCGCCAGTTTGCCTGTGTGATGTTTCCTTCCATCGAACTTTGTGGACTTTACATGCAGAGAATAATAATTTCCCACTCAACATCGATTGAAATTAACAAAAAGACTGCCTTTGCGGGTGAAAAGAAAGAAGTAAGAAGGGGGTGGAGAAGGGAGGGTGGGTTGGCAAGCAGAGGTGGGAGGATGAGTTAAAAAGAAATTTCCTACAGAGGAAGGACACTGTTCTACGCGCAAGTTTTAGCCTTTCATCGCTGTCAAAAGTATATACAAGTTATCCAAGGACAAGTGGCCTAACTTCAAGCTGCTTCTATTTCTACTTCTACTGCTGCCACAATATTGATGTGACCTTTAAAGCTTAATCTATTTAGGTCCTTGATAAAGGAGAGATATTGACTGAATTTCTTTTTGATTTTCTTCTTCCCCCTACCCCCTCGAACCAAAAGACATCAGATAGAGACATCTTGTATTTACGTCACCTTTTCTATTTAGTCAGTCATCATCCTTTCAAAGTTTACACATGCGTCTAACAAATACAATCAAAATTTAAGTGAAAAAAGAAAAATATGTCTCCATTTAAAGTACCTACAACTTTCAAAAAGAGTGCAGTGTATAATGGGAAAATATACACGTGTACCTACCTACGTTACGTACCGTTCATGTTCTAAAATGTCACTTTCAGAGTGCAAAGAGTGAAACCTTCTATTTGGAGAATAATGTACTTGGTGGATACAAGAAAATGTCGTCGTGTTTCGTTCTTTTTGTCCTCTCACTCATGTATGACATTCTTATAACATTTTGCAACCCAAAAATTTTCTCCTCTTTCCTTTTATTTGAGTGTAAGTCATTTGATTTTATTTTCTGTTCTTCTATAGGTACATATATGAATGGATGTGTGTTTATTTTTATATCTGCATTAAGCTTTCGTTCTATATACTCAGCTTACATGTTCTATTCACTCTTTTGTTTGAGTACTTACACAAGCGTTTCTAATTTTCTTTGCTGTCCTTTTTTTTCTTTGGTTTGATTATTTGAGACTGAAATTTATGTTAATTTTCTAATTTTATATGTTTAAATTTATAAGTCTTAAAAATCCATAACAAAGTACCGTTATACTGCTAAACGTTGTTTATCAAATTACACCCATGCTTTTATACAGAATTTTCTAATAATTTATTTCAACTTTATGAATCATATTTATTGGATATAAATTAAAGAGTATTTTTACATGTTAGAAATATATGCCAAGTTTTGCATTCGTAAACAATTTTGAACTAGAGTTTTTAAGCAAACAACAAAATTAAGATGTTTGTTTTTATTAAATTAAGATGATAGAGACGTCAAAAGAAGTGGGTCCCCGGTTCAGTCCGTCTATATCTGTCGGTCTGTATGTCCACTTCCCTACATCATTGGGCCGATTGAGTTCAAACTTGGAAATTAAGGTTTTAAGCAAATTCGCGTTGGTTTTTTTTCTGTTTTTTTACAGACTAAAAATAACATAGACATTTTTTGGTCAAAAATCGAAAATTCGAATTTTCTCAAAAACGGTCCGATAAATTTTTATTAAATTTTCTTTAAAATTGTGTGTTCTTAACTTTGGTTATTTCAATAAAAAGTAATATTTTTGTATTGCTCCAGAAGACTACCCCCCCGAGGTACCGTCATTTTGTTTTTAAGTTTTCTCAAGAACTAATGAACCGATTTTAATTATATTTGTTGATCAAAATTGCCATTGTTTTTTTTTTTTGATTTTTAAAAAATAATACTTTTTTTTCAAATAAAAACGTATATTTATAAGCTTTAAATAATAGCATACTAAAAATATTTTTGAACATAATTTAAAACAATTTTATATAAAGGATTTTTCAATTGGTGCGGGTAGATTTTGGCGCCCCGTATTGGCCATTTTGTTTTGGTGACATCTGTCAAATCTTTTGAGTTACACGATTGAACAGCACGTTGAAATAATAAAACTTTATTATCAAAATAAGTGTTCGTTAACGCAAACGTTGCGCACATTGCGCCCATTTTACGGTAAACGTGGTGGCCCTTCACAGTCGACTCTTCAACGTTTGGTAGCCAAATTTGAGACGACCGGTTCAGTAAACTATCAGCCAACACCCGTACGTTGAAGGAACGCAAGGCCGGCTGAGAACATCTACGCGGTCCGTGAAAGTGTACAGCAGAACCCGAGGCAGTCTATTCCACGCCGTGCACAAGAACTCGGACTTTCGCAGACTTCAACTTGGCGAATTTTGCTTCGGGGCTTGGGCAAGTGACACAGGAGCTTAAAGTCCATGACCATAGACAGACCAATTTTGGCCGAAAAATCATTTTTAGAGACGAGGCGCATTTTTGGATGAATGGCTGTGTTAACAAGTAAAATTGCCGTATATGGGGTTCACCAGGTGATAATGCATCCTTAAGAAGCTACCGTTTGGTGTGGATTTTGGGCCGGCGGCGGCGTAATTGGTCCGTACTTTTTTGAAAACGACGTTAGTGAGGCGGTCACCGTCCATAGCGAGCGCTACATAACGATGATAACTAATTCCTTATGGCCTAAATTGAACCATATGGACCCAGACGCCATGTTTTTCCAGCAGGACGGCGGCGGCGCGGCGGGCGGCGCTGCGGTTCGTGCCACATAGCAAACGCCACGATTAACATTTTGCATTAACGATTTGAGGGTAAAGTTATCTCTTGCATATATGGCCACCAAGGTCATGCGATTTGACCCTGCTAGACTTTTTCCTGTGAGGTTTCTTGAAGGCCCAGGTCTATGCAATGCCGTAAAGGTGAACATAAAACAGGCCATCGCTCTTGGTAAAAATACCAATAATATAACAAAATACATGAAATTTTGATGCAGTGTTCGAGCTATGCAAAAGTTTCGGTTTTAGTTCTATCGCCTATCATTTTCAAAGCACTACCCAAATATGCGACTTAAGATTAAGTTTTTGAAGCTTTTAATTCTACACGGATAATAATTCCCCATTAGACAATGCTATCAAGATTGGAATTTTATAAACATATCATACAATGCCGTTGGAGTTTCACATATGAAGGACAATGGTGTGAATTAAGAAATTAATATGAAAAGCATTCTGTCAACAGCGAAACAGTTTAATGGATTCGAAGTTGTACCCATTGATTATATGCAATTTCATATTTAAAAAAGAAACTACAAATCATTTCCATCTGGGAATTTTTGACTTTTCTCGTATTCAAGAATAAAATATTTGTGTACAGACATTTTTATGAGTTATGATGCAAAGTAGACACACCGTTCAAACGAAATATTCGAAAAAACGATATTGAAAAATTATTTTAGTCAAATAATTCGATTTAAATAAATATTTATCAAAAACCTTATCTTGACACGATTTTACAGAAAACTAAACCATAGAAATGTATATAAATAAATAGTACGCGTGGCGTGATTGTTAGTGCATTGGAATGTAATGCTAGAGGTCTTGGGTTCGATCCCTGCCTGTGCCACCTAACTTTTTTCACGGGTACTGCCTCTTGTGAGGAATTGACAATTCCTCCAAGAGCAATTCTTGTCATGAAAAGTGCTTTCTCAAATTAGCCGTTCGGATTCGGCTTAAAACTGTAGGTCTCCTCCATCCCTGACAACAGTACTCGCACATAGGAATGGTTGAGGGATGTAAGTCACTAGGCCCTAGTTCTCAACGGACTGTTGCTCCACCCAATTTATTTATTTTTTAACTTTAAAAAAGCGTGTATTTTGTGTTTTTTTTAAGATATAAAAATGATTGATACATACCAAGGTAAAATCGCTTCAATATATGCAATTCAAGCTGTTTAAAAAGGAACAGAAGCCTTAAACAATACCGATTTAAACAATGAAGACCAAATTAAATACAACCCCTGACGTCATGCATATAAAAAAAACTGCCACCAATGTAGAAAGAAATCTTAAAAAGTTTTAAAAAAATCTCCAACATAACATTTGAAACGATTAAGAGTTGTAATTGCTTATGAAATATTTCGGGATTGACATTTTGATTTCTTAGTTCTTAAATCGAAAAATACAAAAATTAATGACGCCAAAAATTGAAAGATTCCGTTTCAAAAAATCACCAAAGAGCACAATTGGAATCTCATATCACCCACATAAACGATCAACATCAACAATCAACAAATTTTAGAATATTCAAGTGGCAGACGAAAAAGACATTTGGCAATGTATGTACATATGTCGTAAGAGATTTTGTCACTGCTGCATAATCGTTATTATGACAAATGACACTTTTCTTTAAACTTCAAATAAATTCATATACAATTAGATATTTTTTACTTATTTAAAATTTTTAACTTACCATAACTGACTAAGTTTCAGAACTTGCACCATAAATTATTTCTAAGTTTTCGTTTATAATATTCTCCGTTTTAAATGATTACTTACCTGAAAAGAAAGAAAAAAATAAGTTTAAAATAGGAATATGTATTTGATATATTTTATAATCTTTATTTTAAAAATGTTACTAACTTCAAGTAGAAAGTTATTTTAATCGGTTCAATTTTTCGAAAGGAAAAGGTCCTTAGGGTGTTTTTATTTTACTATAACGATTTAACAAAAATGAAACAATAAGATGACCGACTTCAATTAAATTTTATATTACACATTGTGACATGAGTCCAAATTTATATAATTTTGAATCAGAATTCAACTAATGGTTTCAATTGTAAATTAAAAATAACTGTAATATTTTACAAAATTTGATGATTTATTTATAATTATTTAAACTAAATATTACGATCTCCAAAATAATTTCATGCATTGAAGAACGTTGTTTTTGACATCTGGTACCAATTTCAGAAAAATCGATATGACAGTTTTTTTTTACAAAAAATAGAAACCTAAACAAAATATTGCTAAAAATGGTTAAAAACGGATATTTGACTTGGATATTTTGGAAACAATTAAAGTAGTTGGCTACAAACTAATTTTATTATTTAAAATTCATTGTTTTTAACATTAGGTAAAATTTTCAGAAAAATCCAATTAAAAATTAGAAAGAAAAGGTTTTCGACTGGAATATCTCGAGAACAAATAGAACAGAAAAAAATATTGAAATCAAACTTATTTTATCACATGCAAATTATTGTACATTTTTATTTTCCATAGGAAGTTATTTTAATCGGTCCTATTTGTCGAATTGAAAATGTTGACATTTATCGACGTTTCAAGGTTCCTAGAGTCTAAATAAAAGATTTTTAAACATACGTCTGTTCGTGCGTGTGTAAGTACGTTCGTATGTTCGGGAGGATTTTTTCGTTGTCCAAATTTTAAGAGCCAGTAGGGATATCGACTACAAATAAATTTTGTTATACATATAATGGTGCAGAAAGGACTCTCAAAAAATTGAGCAGGTAGTTTTTTTTACCAAAGCAATTTAAAAAAAAATTAAAATTTCGGTTAACTTAAAATATCTCACGACAACGCTAACGGTTTGAATTAAATTATATATTAGACGTGATACCAAAATGATATAATTTAAAAAAAAAATTGAATAAAGTTTTTTTTTATAAATTTTTGAGAAAAATCGTATTTACAGTTTTTTTTTAAATACAAACCTAAAAAAACCTTACCAAAAGTTGGTAAAACTGATTTTCGACTTGAATATCTTTTTAAAATTAAAGATTTTGGCTTCAAACTAAATTTATCTTATACAATTTTCAACATTCAGTAAAATTTTGGGAAAAATTGGATTGACAGTTTAAAAAAAAAAAAAAAAAAAACATAAAAAACATTACTAAAACTTGGTAAAAATTTATTTTCAACTAAAATATTTTTTTAATAATTATAAACATTGGCATCAAAGTAACTTCATCTTATAAAAATTATTGTTTTCCAAATTTAGTAAAAATTTTTAAAAATCCAAAAGTCAGTTTTTTTCATAAAAATTAAAATCTACAAAAAATAGCACGCAAAATTGGTAAAAATTGATATTGGATTCTTGATATTTCATAACTTAATGAAGGTATTTACTTCAAAATGATTTCATTTTGTGCTACATTGAGTTGTTAACGAAAAATATTGTTATAAGAAAAATCCGATCTGTATTTGTTTACATAAGAAATAAAAAATTTCGAGAAATGCTACTTAAAATGGTAACATTGATTTTCGACTAAAGATCTAAGAAATGGTTTTCGACTCAAGCATTAGGAAAACAAAGAAAGATTTTGACTTCAAATAATTTATCTCACACAAAATATTGTTATGAATATTTTGTGAAAGTTTTAAGCAAGACAAATCGACAGATGAAATGGGCAATTATTATTATTTAGCCTCTTTTTAATATTTGTTTTAAAAAAAACCATTTGACAACTTTTTTTACCAACAAAAAAACACTCAAAAACAATTAAAAACTGATTAAAAATATTGAAAACAAAGAATAGAATTGACTAAATTAATTATTACTTTGTAAAACTTTTATAAATGACGTCAGACGGACACTAGTAGGAAGTTCTTAGTGTGAGTTACATCAAGGTATTATAAAAGAATCTACGATTCATCCAGAAATGAAAGGTTAAAAGATATAGGGCAAATGGTAAAAAGTATGTCTTTAAAAGCTGATTAAAATACCGTTGCGTCATTAATTAACTTAAGTAATTAACGAAAAAAAGCAGAAATTAAAAAAAGCAATATTTTCGATAAATTAATTAAGCCATACATATGCGTTTCAACAAACTTCAGCTCCTAAACATTGGTGACTTGGAATTCATAAATCACTCAGCACGTAAAATGCATAGACTGACAGAATATTACATTATTTTATTAATTCATAGCGCTGTCCAATGATGCTTAAGGATCATTGAAAAACCTTGTTTTTTGTGTGAGTTTTAATGAAAGAGAGCCACTGAAATTATTTTATCGAAAACAAAATACGATACAATGTTGAATAAATTATCAATAGAGATTTCAGTTAAAAAAATTAAATCCAATGAATTTAATACTTCATGTAATTTTTTTTCTCATTCGCTGTTTGAAAATAAATTATGGGAAAAAATATAATAATTATTACGAAAAATTGAAACTGTTAAAGGAATTTCTGTTTGAAATGCTCCCTATTCTGGAAACCTAAAAAGCATGTTATTTTGCTTAACTGCAGAATTAGTGGTACTGAATAGAAAAAGCAATCAAAAATTTGTCATTTTCTATAAAATTATCATTTGATATTTAGCACTTCCGATTATTGTTAAATATTATGAAATTTTAATAGAGCTTGACCTTGAAGTTCAAGTAAATCCTTCAATAATAACCAGGCCATATTAATTCATTATTTCTGCAGAACATTACAGTTCAAACATTATCTAAACTGAAAAATATTGCGATGAAGTCAACTAATTCATACAAAATGGTACCTCATATTATCAACCCCACGCAATTTAAGTTACAATAGAAAGAGATATTTTATTTTTAGGTCGAGATAAAATGGTCACTCAATTTGCTAACAAAAATGTAAGGTGAATACCTACATTAGGCCGCGATAGTGATATTACTGTGGATACAAGAGTATCTATGTATATATGTATCTACAACATGAAGCTGCAAAAATGTTTGCCACATGGTTGGTGCTTTTACTATCGACTGTAATGTATTTTTTCAGCAATTGCAAAAAAAAATACCTTTGGCCAATTACAAAAACAAAAAAAATTAAAAAATTTAACCAACAACGACAACAGCGATCAGTGCAAGTTGAATGACCTGTAATGAGAATGTGAACCTATACCAAATACTGCAGCCACACACATACAAAAAATATCTATATGTTTGTATATAAAGTCTCGCAGTTTAGAGAAAACGCAAGAAGCAACAACAAAATAAAGACATCGACAGCAACGCAACGCGATGAAATCGAAGTTGGTAACAAACTTAAATGTAATCGACCAGGCGACGACACGATGGAAGGTGACTGCCAGACAGACGGATTGACGGACAAAATCTCCCCCCCCTCAAACCATACAACATGCTGACTATATGACGGGCAGCAGAGCACCACAGCAAATTAAACCCGAAGACATAAGAAAAAGATGAAAAGAAAGAAAATGCTAAACAACAACAAATTACAACCTACGTATCTAAGTTAAGTGTATAATATCTGCAAGTAGGTCTCTCCCATGAGGAAAAAGATAGATCTAGTGCAAATCAGAGATAAGCTATATAGATTAAGACGAGTTGGTGTAGTCGTACGCGCTTAAATAATGCGTAATAATTTTTTGCAATTTATTATTTTGACATTATTCATTTTCATCTGTGTATATTTTATTGCAACTTAAACGTGGGCTCTTAACTCTCGATCTCATATGAACAAAGTTGATGTAAACGCACCTTAACAAAATCTGGCTTAAAATAAGACAATTAAGTTTCTTACAAACATATATGTATGTTAAAGTGTGCATACAACAACTTTATGACCAATTCATAATATCTGCCAACACAAAATCATAGTTTGGCACCACTTAAAAGAACGTCGCAATTTTGAAATTGAAATCACTCAAAGCCAATTCAATCATTTGTGAATGCAATCTTTTCAGCAAATACTTGAAACCAATCAAATTGATTGCATGAAGTTTCAAACGATTGAACAAAATTGATTGCAGCTAAATGATTGGAAAAAAAAATGATTGCAATGTCAAACGATTGGTAATCAATAAATGCAATCTTCAAATAAAAACGTAAACGATTGTATTCACAAAAGATTGCATTCAATTACAATTAAAGTATGCATTTTTTATGAAGTTCAGAAGAGTAAGGTTGTTGATATGTATACAAGCAAAAACATTGAAAGAGAAATACATTATACAGAGTTTTCTAATAAGAGATTTCATTTTGATTTTTAAAAAAGTAGTTGTTTTCTTTCAACAATCAATAGATGTTTATTTCATTGTAAAGATTAAAATATTACATTAACTAGCTGACCCGCGAACTCTGTTCAGCCTTAAAGCCAATAAATAAGCAGATTTTTGAATTTTATATTTTTCTTTTTATTAGAAAATACAAAAAAAAAATCGAGTAGGTACCTACATTAATCATTCATTATTAGCCGCGTTTTATTATCACAATGATCTAATCCGGATCTTGAATTTACATGCATTACAAGAACAACACAAGATCCTGCTTTGTGTTTGGATCTCAATTTGAGATCCAAAATTTAATTCTTTTCTTCACAACAAGGAGCGCTTTATCATTGTAATTTTACATGTAAATGTTGGTATCATTGCAAAAAATTAAATAAAACCTGTATTGCCATATAAACATTTTCATTTGACTGAAATAAAATATTTTTTAAACAGAAAGCGAGAAGCTTTATATTTATTTATTTGGTATATAATCCATGGAATAATTAGATATTTTAACAAAACTAGATATTAATTGGTGAAATTAAAATAATTAAGTCCAAAAAATTGTATATTTGACATAATTTATGGGTATTATTTTTCCCAAAAAAAAGGAACAAAAAAAAATCATTGAGCAAAATGTTCTTTGGGCAACCCTGCTTTAAATGTCAAAAAATATAAATAAAATCGAGAAAGCTGCAGCACAAATGGGAGAAAAGATGTTCAAATAAATTGTAAGTACATAATCTCTAAATTAAATTATTTAAGTGTCACATTTCTTAAAAGGTCAAAAAGAATCTGGACTACATGTGAGACCAAAGCGTTCCTGAATGCTTTGAGTTTGAGAGTGCAATGGTGATTTGCAGAAACATTTTCAAAAGTTGTGGAGCTTCCATTTTTGGTATGTGTTTGTTTTTTTTTTGCTTCGAAATGTCACTTTTGAAAGAACGAATTTGACACTGCTACCAAACTTTTAATAATAAAAAATATGATGATCTAATGCTGTTTTATTATCATGATCTGATCCGGATCAGATCATGGCGATAATAAAACGCGGCTATTGTATCTGTATTTTAGTACATAGGTTGCTCTTTACTTATGTAAGTACCTTGTGATACGCCACATTTTTTGTTTTATTATCAGGCGCGAAAACAAACAACGCAGATGGTCTTGGGAAAACATGGATGTTCTAGATTCAAACCAAAAACTTTTAAGGATTGGCCTTGTGATTTGTTGATGGTCATGACCATGAGTCATGACAAATGCAAGACGGATCGCAAATTGAAGTCTTTTAAATTCAAACGGCATGTCGGTTGGGATCATCGGGATCCTCGGAATGAGAACTTCTTCACATTTGAATTTTCCTTTCAGTATCGTCGCGTAAATTACATTGTTCATCAATTTTTTAACCACCAAACGCGTACCGTTGCACAGTTTTGGTTGGTTTATGTTTCGAAGCATGATTACTACGGATCCAACCTTAAGGCGTAAATTGTGCGGTGATAAGCCAGGCTTCATCTTCATTTGTGACGCAATCAATAGATTTGAATGAATGAATTGTTGCAATGATCTTATTTTGAATTCAGTCATCTACATCTTCATTCTTAGCAGCTAAAATTGCTCGCTCACTTAACCATTCATTATTTTTGTAGTTAGAAATAATGTTTGGAAATACATTGTTGATAACTTCGTCTTTTGATGAGACAAAATTACCGAAATTATTTAGAAATGATATCAATCCGCTCGATTCATTGACAGGTACTTGACCATTACCGATAGTCAGCAATTGCTCAGAGAAATCTTTAGCAGATGTATCATTAAGCAATGCAACTCTCATGTTTGTTGTCAGCTGCAGTTTCTTGACACAGAGCCACAGATTCGACGATTTGAGGCAGCGTTTATTTCGTGGCAGCCGCAGATCTTGGAATTACTGATAGTGTTTAGCGGAAATCACCAGACGGTAAAAGCATTGCTCCTCCAAAACATCTCGAATCATTGCGTAAATCTTTCAATGTTCGGTTAAGTGCTTCTAATGCTCGTTTGATTTGTTTCGCCACAAAGCAATGAATACAATGACTCAGGTGGCGGAGTCCACAATGGCAATATCACTTTACCACTAAGGCAGCATAATCCGGGCGTTTCTCCGGAAAAATTTAATGCACCACAATACTGGCAAACAACGTCCATTTGACCAATGCAAGGATGCAAGCTGTAAGCATTGCTGCAATCGCAACGCTGCTCGATTCAAATCAGCACTTGATAAATCTCCTGCTCTGCGTCAAATTATCTATTTGTTGACCTCTGTTGTTCGCTCGACGATTTTGCATTGCTAACCGAGCCGTATTACGGGCTGCCTCACTTTGCTTCTGTCATTGAGAAACACAAAGTCGAGCCATACTAACGCGGCGCTGTTCACTTTCGATTTCTTGTGCTTCTTCAGTCATTTCATTTGCAGTGTTTCACGTCCTTCTTGCATTACGGCTTTGTCGGAAAAGATTCGATCGTCTTGGTAGCGGAATTGATAATTAAATTTCACTTCAATTCACCTAAAAATTTATTTCACAACTCAAATTTTCAACCATTCATTCATAGACAAAATTACTTAGCTGTTTTGTTATTCCAAGTCTGATGCGTTTTTGGTTTACCACCTTTTAAAGTTCAATTCACTTCTCTGTCATTTGTGTTGTGTTATTCCAAATCTGATTCTTTTTTGTTATACCACGTTTTATAGTGACTGACGTTTTATGTCAAGTCACACGGGAACGCTGTCGAACGGGATAAACAGTATCCTTATGTCCGTCTCCTGGCTCTAAGCTACCTACCCACCAATTTTCAGCCATATCGGTACAGCCGTTTTTGATCTATAAATAGTGTAACTAACACGACTAGATAATGAAAAACGATATCAGCCAATTTCGTTCCACTTCTTGTATTTTAAGCACCATAACCTTTTCATGAAATTTTCCATGGCCAATTAGCACATATGCGGCTGTTCGTCTTCGATAACTTCACAAATGTTATCTTTAAGCGAACCTCATTTTCGAAAAAGTTAGATCAAATCACATCGGTGGCCCTAAAACCGAACCACACAATTAAACGCTAAGCATTAAGAAGCTTTTTAATAATCATTCTTGGATTTTTTGAGCCCCAATGTCATAATTAAGCTTATAAATACAGGCTCTGAGGTAAAAATTAGTTTCAGCACTGAAGATGATTTTTAGATAAAAATGTGTATCATTTCAATGGAAAAATCATTGATATAGTGTGTTACCTTAAGACTTAAATCTTTAAGTTAAGATACGTTATTATGTCACTTATGGAAAATCTATGCTCGAAGTTCTACAAATATTCGAAAAACCTGTCGTTTTCGTTAACACTACGGGCTACAGCAGCAATATTCCCAGTTATTCTTTAGTCAGTCTCGATTCTTCACATCACTGATATTTTCCTAAGGCTAAAATTTTGAAACAAACCGATCACGAAAATGCTTGAGTTTTGCGAGCTGTGACTGCATAATATTAACTATTTTTGAAGTGAATTTTATTAAATATTCATTTCGTTATGGTAAGTGATTAGGACTTTAACGCCAGTGGTCTTTGGTCCAATCCCTGCCACTGCTACCAATATTTTTTTTCAGAGGTACTGCCTCTTCCGTGGAATTGACAAGTCCTCCAAGAGTAATTCTTGTCAAGATAAATGCATTATCGAATTAGCCACTTGAATTTGGCATAAAAGCTCTAGATCCCCTCCATCCCTTAAGTTACTTGAACCTAGGAATGGTTGAGAATTGTAGGGGACTAGGCCTCGGTTCTCTTAGAGCAGTTGCGCAACTTAATTTAATTGATTTTGTATTAATCCGTTTTTAGTTATGACGTAGTTTTTTTACTTGTCCAATGTCAAAAGATGACAGCTTCAAAAGTGACAATGAGACATCTTATGAAAAAAACTCACAAAAGATTTAACTTCAGACATGTGTAAGATAACTCTAAGCTTATAGAGGCTTTAATTGAAACCGTTACAAAAATTATTATTCCAAAGAAAAACTTTATTAAAAAAAATCAATACTTTCGAATTGAAACGATGCAAGAGCATTTGTTCTAAAGTCTTTAAAATAATATAAAACAAAAGAAAAACACAACAACGCAATATCATACCAGTTACGCATTCGCGCTATGCATATACAATACATATGCCTATGTATTTGTGTCCTTTTCCGGTCACTTAAGCTGATATTCTTAACATCTCATCGTATACCTATCCAAAGGATCAATGACACTTGTTTGTCTGCTTCCTTGCTTGCCCTTGCACTTTTATATAAAATTAAAAAAAATAAAGAAGATACAAATCTGACCAAGGCCTGCCGCGCGGTTTAAAAATGTGTTTGTTTCACTTTGGAGCACCCAATTGTAAGTCGATGATACACACCAGTAATAATAATTATCCGTAGTTGTTCCAAACGACCGACGTTTTTGTTGTCTTGTCGTTGACGTCGTCGTCGTCGCCGTTGCCTTTTTCTTTTTTCTTCATCATCATTTCCCGACCATTCTCTTGCGCGAATTTGTGATGAAAGAAGTCTTCAGACCGTCTCATAGTCCGACGACGACCATTGGACGGACGCAACGTATGGACAGTCACAAGACACATCATTTTGCACAGTTTGGGTTCGACTTGATACAATAACCACAAACCAAACCAAAACCTAAAACAAAATAAAGCAAAGTGAGAATCGAAGAATTTGCGAAAAAGTGTGGAAACTAAGCGATGAGACCCATCAGCAACACTAAATGATGGTTTATATTATGTTGGTTGTGCGAATCCAAGCTCCTCTGTCTTCTTTAGGTACCTACAACATAACAGTTAGATCAATGGCCTTAAGGCTAATGATGGTGATGGCAGAGCCCGATTGTTTGTTGTTTGGTTTAGAAACACGAAAGAAATCGCACAAATCGCGATTCGATGGACAAAAACTCTTCACAAAATAATTGAAGAAGCCAACTTTTCATGATAGAAACTTATACCTATATAAAAGGGAGTATAGAATTTGAAAAAAAGAAGACAACATTAAATCATGTCTTTTGAAATGGAATGGGTCCAAAAGAATAGTCAGCGCCATCTTTTTTTTTTTTTTTTTATTTTGTGTGTTAAAACCGCTTTAACTGGTTTTCGATTAAATCATGATGATGATGGAAAAAGAGTGCACGAGTACATATCCCAAGAGTCTGCATATTTCTAACTTTTTCTTATATTGAAATGCCTTTCTTAAAGCCAGGCAGCGAAGCAAGCGTTTGGCTTACAATGGACGTCTTAAGAATAAAATAAATGGTTAATGGAGAATATAGAACAGCATGATGGTTCTGTGTACAGTTGGCGAAAATGTAATGCAAAATTAATATTTCTTAAGAACTATTAATTTGTTGTCTATACATTTAAAACCTCAAATCTTTTTTTTACACAAAAGAGAGTCAAAATGGTATTATACGAACTGGAATAATTAGGCCTTAAAAATTACCCAAAATCAAAAAATTAGCCCTTGGTATAAAAATGCATAGTGTTAAACTTTCTTTACCCTAGACGAATAATCTAAAGAAGGCAATAGACCAAGTTACCTTCAATCAAAGCCAATAATAACTGATAATTTTTTTGAAACGATTTCATTTGAGTCTTTTCGCATTTAGCATTGTTTTTTCCTGATCCTCTCTTTTTCTGTTATTGATTTGATATGGACATATTAGTGTCATATATAAAACAAAAACTCTAGAAGAAGTGTTGTGACATTTGGAAAGTATGAACTGGAATATAGTGGTTTAAAAGTGAAATTTAGTGAATTAACCAATTTCTTAAAAAAAAAAAAAATTAAGTATACGCCTTAGTGTACAATGTATATTTTTTTGTTAAATAGAAACTAAAAAACTGAATTGATTTAAATGAAGTTTTGAAGTATGATTCACAATAGCTTATGAATCATAACTTTGAATTTGCAATCACTTTAAGACCCTTAAATAGGCTACACAATAAATTTCACTAGAAAAACTTATCAAAAACTTGTTTGTATTTCTTTATTATTTATTTCGTGCGAAAGTACCACATAGGTTTTTTATCCCTATACACTCAAAAGTAAGGTTCGAAACAGTTCGAAAACATCAGCTACAACAATATACGAATATTTCTGTCCCAAATTATATCTGACTACCATTCTGGGTCGGGACTCATCAAACAACTCATGAACCCGTAACCCTGACCGGAATGCTTATATGAGCCTCACTCACCGACCAATATTAGCCTGGTATCTGTCTCCAGCATGTAAAATCTGCTTAAAGAAGTACAAGGTATCATCTTAAGGTGTTGTTTTTCTACTCGATATGCCATTCTTAATTCTAAGTAATATCATCTTGTTGTTTTTTTTTTAATCTTATATTATTTTGATACGAGTACACAAAAAAGGTCCTCAAAAACGATATAATGAACTAGGGGAGAGGGGGGTAAGACGGTGTAATTTACGTTTGAATCTCAATAAAACTAACATTTTCGTGTCTTAATTTTTTTTTTAATTTCAGTAATCATATTTGGTAATCAGACTTCCATAACTAATTCTAATTAGGAACATATATTAAATAATTAAATGGAAAATTGACAAAAAGTAGACAAGGTCAGATCTCCCCATCATGCCCCCACCGTCGGGTAAGATGGGGTACCCTAAGGGGCAAGATGGGGTTGAAAAAAATCAAATTTATTTTTGCTGACAAAATTCGCAAGTAAACGTTGAATCTTCATCTTTATCATCTATACCAGCACAGGCAGCCCAGTCTTCATTCTACTCCAAATAACAACCATTACAAAACAAACATGGTGTATTTTCAACTTCACTATCACTGCTCTCTATTGATGAGACGTATTTCGATCCTGTTTTCTTTTTGGCCACTTTTTTTTATTAGCCGCTGATTTTTTTTTGGTTTTCGTTAGTTCTCTTATCGTTAGGAATGACTTCAGGACAGTTTGGTTCTCTTTCAATATTTGGTTGTGCTCCTGTGACAGTTGGAACTAAAATCTGGGAACTAAACAACGGTGCTGCTGCAGCTGCTAATCCGATATTAGATGTTGGAGTTGCAGTCGTCGTAGTTGCAATTAGTCTTTTACTGATAGCAACTATTTTAGTTCGGGCAAGATGGGGTACCCCATACCCCGTCTTGCCCTCTCATGTCCAAATAAATAAACAAATTAACCTCTAAAAACAAAGCTCTCACACACAAATAAACAAGTGCTAACCTGCATGAGTAATCTTTGACCCATGTGAATAACTTTATTTGTACTTCGAAATACTTTTCTTTATAGAACAATCACGGTGCAACCAAAGTGAAAAAAACGCTAAGAAAATCGCCAATTTACTATTTTTTCTACTTATATATAACAAAAACAGTGGCGTCGTCGATCTTTCACTGTGTCGACTAAAAGCTATTATGGCAGCGCTGCGTCACGCGCAGAAACGATCCTGATTTTTCAAACGGTTCCCGATATAAAATGTGTACCTCGTCTTGCCCGCCACCCCGTATTACCCCCCTCTCCCCTACCAAACTATTGCTAAACTATCTATGATACCTAAACTGTTTGAGCCTATAGCCTATCGTATGTAGCCTTTCTTTTCATTGTAGTTCAATTATCTGTAATGACAAGCTTGGTTTTGTTAAAAAGCTTTCAACTGTTACTAATCTGTTTCACTTTACGTTGTTTTTGAAAAACGTGAACAAGCAGATTGCATCTTTACTGATTTCAGCAAGGCTTTTGACAAATTGTGTCATATAACTTTTAAAACTAGCACAGCAAGGTTTAAAAGACTGTTTTTTTTCATAAACTGGATCTCCTCATATTTGAAAGATAGTCGTAATGAGTGTTCAAGTTCATTTGTTGTGAATTCTGGTGTCCCCCAGGGTAGCCATCTTGGTCCTATTCTATTTGTTTTATTTATAAATGATTTGGTTTCGATCGTACACAATTCGTCTGTCCTAATATACATACGTATGCTGATGACATTGAAATTTTCAACAAAAAAAAATCAACTCTAAATCTGACTGTGTAGTAGTACCCGTGGCATGATAGTTAGTGCATTGGACTGTCAAGCCATAGGTCTTGGGTTCGATCCCTGCCTATGCCATCTAAAGTTTTTTCACGGGTACTGCCTCTTGCGAGAATTGACAAATTCTCCAAAAGTAATTCTTGTCATGAAAAGTGCTCTCTCTCAAATAAGCCGTTCGGATTCGGCTGAAAACTGTAGGGACCCTCCATCTCTGACAACAGTACTCGCACACAGGAACTCGATTAGCGGTACTGCCAATCTATCCTGTATCAGACTGCATCTATCTAAAAAAGAGGAATGCCTCTGGTGGAATGAAGCCGCTCAAGCGTGCACTCTCAAAATATTCGTCGTTCGGATAGAACGCCCCGAAAATTAAATTGTTTGTTGAGGACATAGCTCTTGCAATGTGACCTCAAACAAGTTTTATCAGGAAATTGTCAATTCTGTTGATTCGAGCCCCGTTGTATAGGACCTCGTTGGAATAGTAATGCATGCAAGAAGATTCGGCTGTTCGATATAAGCCGGTACAGCGTCGTAAACACTGCCGCTCGAACACCCGAAACTTCTCCATCTAGGAAGGGGCAACGTTGAACCACACAGGACAACCATAAAAGATCATCGGCCGTATGAGGGCCATGTAGCAAATTACCTTCACTCTGGGGTCAAGCCGACTGCTGTAAAACAGCCGTTTCGTCAGAGCGAAGGCTCTTCTGGCCCTGGTCAGAGCAGCATTTATATTTCTGTCGAAATACAAATACTGGTCTAACCAGATACCGAGGTACTTCACTACACTTTTGCTCGCTAATCGCTGTCCGTGAAAATCAACGATGACCATCTTGCGCCAATTCTTGCACGTATCCCTCGTGGCCCTAGCCAACGGAGTCCGGAACAAAATTGTCTACGACTTCTGGACATTTATTTTCAGTTTCCAGTCATCGCAATATCGCTGAATCTTCTCGAAATCACGCTGCAAGAGAATTCTAATAACCTCAACCTTTCGGATTAGATCGTCGGCAATTAGATCGTCGGCGTACGCAATTGCCTTTGTAAGACTACCTATCAGATCGCTGGTGTAGATGCTGAAGAGAATCGGCGAATTCACCGCTCCCTGTTGAACACCATTTTAACAGTCCAACGCACTAACCCATCATGCCACGGGTACTACACGTTAGTATTTAACGAATTATAATAATAAACAGACAGATAGTCAGTATGATACCTTCAAGGAATGAAATAAGTCGCTTTACGCTTGAAACACGTTGGGAAACGCTAAAAACTTATTTCCAAAGTGAGTTATGCGTAGCCCAAACAATGCGTTCTTTTTTTTTTTTTTTTAAAGAGGTTTTAGCCGAATTGAAACACCCAAAACCATGCAAAAAGTTCTTAAGACTAGTTGCTAGTGGACAACACTCATGGTCCTCATATCCCACACGTTACGTTCATCGGTTTTTTTTTTTACTTAAATTGAAGACATGGATTTAAACGACACCATATAGACCAATATGGAAGCAATTTTTTGCACGGAATTGAGAAATCGTCTTGGTCTTAAATTTTTTGAATAAGAAAATAAATAAAATAAATTTGAAAACTATAATCCTGAAAATTCCAAATACCAAAAACTTCAAAATACAGGAAACAGACAAAACTATGTATAAGAATTCACATTTCGGAATGTCTAAAATCCGGTAACCTTTTATTTTTTTTTTCAGTCAAACTCAGTCTGCATTAAATTACAGCTTCCTTCAAAGTTTCCATTTTAGTTCAAGATTTCACTTTCGGGTTGTTGGGATCTTGATGTAATTTTAATTTTGTTTCGATCACTTTAAGACGTTTATTAGTAATTAATAAATTACAAAAAATACAAAAATAACATACAAAAGAGGAAACACTACAATAAGAGGAATAAACGACAAAAATATATTAAAATCATCCACATCAATAAAAAGTTTTTTAAATTTGCATGATAGTCTTGCTGCCAATCAACTTAATCTAATTTTTCCATACCTAACACAAACTAGACACTCACTGACTTTCTTAATTATAATACAGTTAAAATGTAGTTCAAAAGATAAAATATGTGATTTAGTTGACCAAAAGAATTTAAATACAATGATTTGAAGAAAGAAAACATTTCTAACTGAATATTTGTTTCTTTAATTTTCTTTTAAAAAAAAAATTACGTATACGCCACAGTGCAATATCAAAAATATTAAATTCTGTCTTATAAAATGAAAGAAAACAAATGAAAAAAGAAAAGTTGGAGTATGTAAAAATCTTAGTAAAGTTTTCTTTAATATCTAAAAGAGTTTTCAGTAGGTACCCATATCAGAATTATTGTTCGACCATCAGCCGTGTGTGGAAAGTCGATTCGATTCGCATTTGGGATGACTCGACTGCAAGCGCTTTAGAAATGGCACCCGAAAATTTCGCTTTTAGAAATTAAATTGCATTAGAGAGCCGAAAGCTGAAAGCCGACAACCGACACACAACGTTGTCGACGAACGAGGATGACATACTGCACCTCTGTAGTTGTCGGGATATCACCATTACCCATCACTATATTATCAACGAGTGCGAAGGAGAAAAGAGTATTAGATGGAATATGGAGCCTATTGGTCGATAGATGAGTTTTTGTGTGTTTCAGCTGCCATGATGTGATGATGATGATGATGATGATTATGATGATGGTTGGTATGTACAACATATAGGCAGTGGGTAGGCAGCAGCAGAAGCATTAGTAGAAGCAGCATCATGCAACAGCAATGCACCTACTTTGAGAGTCTGTGCCACGTTCATTCGAATGATGAAGATGGTAATGCCGGTGGTGGTGATGCTTGGGCAAGCGTTTGAGCGGTGGGTCTAGGTCTGAGTCTGGGTGAACATCAGAAAAGCATTCACTATATTGCAATATGCAATACTCAGAAGTACATAGGGAGTCATAGCCACCAGCACAGCATCATCATCATCGTCATCATCATCATAGCTGCAAATTCTAGGTGCTTCTGCACATACATACATACGGATATATGGTTGTTTCGGAATATTTCACGACGCAGCAGCAACATCGTTGGTGGTGGCATGGCTATGCGATGCGATGGCAGCACAAATCTATATTTTCCAGGGTCTAGAAGCAGAGGTGCTGCATGGATGGATGATCTTTGCTAGATTCGACAAAAGGCAAGTGTGTGCTTGGTGCCTTTGCTGTGCATAACCTATACACTTACCTATCTACTACCTAAACTTTGTATGTAAGTCCAAAAGGTGGCAAGACATGAAGAAGTGTAAGGGTTTTTCCTTAAATATTAAAGTTAGAAAATAACAGTTAACTGCACATGCATATATACAAACATACCAAAACATACATAGAAAGAAGAAATTCAAAAACCTAATCTTTGTGCTTCATCTCAAATTTAACAATTCTTTTTTGGGGTTTTTCTTCTTTTTTTTGTTGGATGCTGCTTGTTTCCTATGTAAGAACCCTTCCCCAGCATCCCATCAGAATGTGATGCGCTCTGTAAGGAGTTTGGCAGAAGTGCATTTGTGGCTGGTCCGTTGGTTGTATATAAAAGGATATATGTAATATCAAAAGAAACAAAAAGAATCGAGTGGAACAAGTGGAACAAAATTCGCGAGGAATTCCACGTAACACACAAAAATTCACAAAATCAATATTCCTTAACTCTACCATACCACACTACCCATACACACAAACACATTTGCACACATACAAACACACATTATGCACACAGATACCGAAATACAGACAGACAAGGGGAGAGAAGTCGTGGCAATGATGGCAATGGCTATGGCGATGGCGATGGCATCTGGAGGACAGAAAAGAAAGCATATAAAGAAACTTTGGATAAAGAAGTGAACAAGGAAGATGCTATGATGAATATGATGATTGTCGACGACAACGATGGAATTGAAATTGGAATTGGATGGAGTTGGTGGAGGTTTAGATGATGAGGTTGAGGTTGATGTTGCATTGAATATTTCTCAACTCTCACCCAACTCCTACTTCTCTTTCACCGCAGCACAACACACCACACCACACCACATCGACGACGACCTACGAGGACCACCTTTGTAGCACCTAGCACCCCCCGGCCGGCGGCGGCTCTGGTCCTATCGGTGCGCGTGGCCGCTGTATTTATGTAGGTACGAAGCCATATCCAAACCAACCATCATACAATAACTATAGCAACAAGGATACTGCGTTTTGTTGGTTAGGTAAACATTTTAGGATTTTAGTTTTCTCTGGTCATATTGAGTACTCGACAAAAACGTATCTATGCATGAGTATAACTGTATTTGTGTCGGATCCGGATGTCTGTGTGTGTGGGAATTTTCGGATATAAAGTTTGTATTGAATTTTATTTATATCCGTTCCCACCACATGTATAAGCAGCAAAAGGATCATAGCCAACACACAAATTCAAATATATACATACTTATCAACCTACATGAACTATAGGTGCCCTGCTCTACCCTGGCCTGTTCTGTTCTGCTGGCAAAGGGCACATATCAAAGTCATGTACATACTTACATTTTATGTGATGGCCGGATTTCGCTTTTGTTGTTAAGTCGTCTTTTGCAAGTTTATTTTCTCTACGGTATGATTTTTTATTTTGATTTTGTTATTTTCGTTTTTTTTTTTTTGATATTTATTTGTTTATTTGTTTGTTGGTATAATACACTCCTGCCCACCTGCAAATTTTGTGTATAAATGTATTTTTGTATGTAAAACAAAAATTACACCTCCCTCCCATACTATTATACACCCCTACGCAGAAAAACTCTTTATGCGAAATTTTTCTTTTCATTTTTTGTATGTTTCATTTTGCCTCATCGAATGGTTGGTTATGTACAGTACACCTCCTTAGCCTTGTATATAAGGATAAAATGTGTGTTTGTATATGAAAATGATTGGTGTCCCTATTCATCTGAATGTATAACACAAGAACAAAAAATAGGAAACAAAAAAAAAAAAACAAAAACGAAGAGGAAAACAAAAACTAAGGCCACACCATGCGTATGCACTGAAAAGTTGCTTGGCAAAATCTACATGTCCTTCGATTTATTTTTGCCACTGCTGTGGTAGACAACCGTTCGTTGGTCGCTGTTGACATCGTCACCGTCGTCTTCTTCCTTAATGTTAGCTGATCATTTGGTCAGCAACCAAGGACGTTATAGTCAGTTTATTGTTGCGCACAATTCCCAAAAGTAAAACGAGACATTTTTGGTACGGAAACAGAATTGCTTTCCAGTTTACCAGAAGCTTATATAAATATTCTTAAATAACAGGAATTGTTTCTGCAATGTTTGTTATAAGAAACATCAAACCAACTAAGTAGTCTTGTTAAAGAAACTTTAAGTCTGTAAAACAGCCTAAGTTCAATCAATTTTATACAAACAAAATTAAGATTATCATGGCGTATACGTATTTTTTCATTGAATTTGTGTAATTTCAAAAATTTGTTTTATTATGATCAACTTCTACAGAAGAAGTTTTTACACTTTATGTATTATTAATTCTGTCAAAGACCTTCAAGAAATCAAGCCTTTTATTTTGGATCCTAAGGTTAAACTGAATTGGAGCTTATATTATTGTTCTAAAAAATTATTTTGAAAACACTTTTTTTTATATTCTAGTTTTTTTTTGTAAGAAATTGTATGTTGCCAAATATTTCGGGCTTCGATTCATAAAACAATGTACTTTTAAGTTTTTGAATGTTTGATTTACAGTTGAGTTTTGTGAGTTAATGAGAAAATGAAAATATACCCCACATGTACTGTCAGATAAGATTGGTGTGCACATTTGTCCCTCCTCAAGAAATAACCCCATAAAATAAAAACAAAATAACTCCCAAAATTTGGGCTTCATGTATTAAAAAACTAATCCCCGATTTCCAAAATGAAATAAATAAATTCGCAAAAAGGCACGAAAAGTCCCCAACTTCGAGAATTGTCTTAATATTTTGTTTTAAAAAAAAGTGAAATAACGGCAATTTTCAAAAGTTGGTCACTTGCACTTTGTTTCACTTTGACAAAGTGAAATAACACCAAAATATTTTACCAAAGAGAAAGCACCCAGCATTACGGTGTGAGGTATGTATGGGGAACATGCTGCCCCCTGCAACCCCCTTGCTTGGGCACACTGTAGAATTTGGGGACGGTGCGAAAACAAACTGTTTAAAGTGAAATAATAGCAATTAGGCCTTATTTCATCCTCTTATACTAAAATAAGACCAGCTCCTAAAAATTGGGCTTATTGCACTTCCCAAATTTGGTGATATATTTCAAAGTCGAAAATTGGGACTTATTTTATCATGAATAACTCCCCAAATTATAAATTTAAATAGGCCCAAAAAAGCATGAATTAATTCCCAAAAATGGGGAGTTTTTTCATATGAAAGAATTCACTATTCCAATACAATATTTCGGAGGATTATAACGAATTTGTTAGGGGGTTATTTCTTGGAAAGCTATTTTACGGAGTCTACATTTCTACCAACAATTACTTTAATTCCAAGCACATTAAACTACTCCTCTCCTAGGTCCAAACATATCTTGGTTCACTTTGTTTGCGATATGTTTTTTTTTTCAGAATGGATAAGAATATTTTTGCAAGTTGTTAATGTTAAAGTCCAAAATGACTAAAAATTCTATATTCGTGCTACAAATTATAATTTTTTTAATATAGATTCATTCATTTTTAGGTTTAAAAATTATTGCACATAACATACACGGCGGCGCCTCGGGAAGGTTCGCAACATTCGATTCCTTTGACTTTATTTTAAAGCACTTTTTCGCACATCTCAGGAACTATGTTCCTAAACACAGTGTTTTTTGTAGCCCCACAGACAAAAAATCTAATTGTATCAATAAACATTCTTTTAGTGACTAATTGATATCAGCAATATGTGTAATTAAATATTTTATTGTAACACTTTAAATGAATGATGACTTTGAAAGCTATCAAATTCCGACCAACTTTAAATACGAATAATGTTTGACCCTAAATTAAAAAAAATTTAAAAAAAAAATTTTCTACCTATAAGTTAATTTTCTACAAACGTTCATTTTTGCAACTCAAAGGGAAATTGAAAGTAGTTTTGTATGCTTCAAATACAATAAGAGAAATGCAAAATCATCTTACGTCTCATTTGTGTTACATACGCAAAACCTCTTAAATTGGCATAGGGTCTAAAAAAGTTTTTCGAAAAAATTAGGTAACCCCGACTTAAGATTTTCGAAATCATTAATTAAAAAAAAATAGCTAAACTAGCTCAAGTTATATTTTTCAGTTATTGCTTGTTTTTTTTTTTTAAATTCAACTTTGATGGTTATTTAGGTCTATAATGCTTTTCAAATTTTAAATGTGATAGGCGTTAGTCAAGGTAGGTAATTAGTAATTACTTAGTAACAAGAAGCCTGTTTTATGCTTTATAGTTTTAAATACTTCGGAAATTCCTTAAAAAAGTTTGCAATGTTCTTTAAAAATTGTTTGTTTTTTTTTTTAACTTAATATTATGCTTTTCAAAAGAAGATAAGAGCAGGCATTTTTATTCTATCAATACCAAACAAAGGTGCTCTTTAAACATCTTTTTAAAAGGTTTTTCAATTGGCCCTTGTAGATTTTGGCGCCCAGTGGCGGCCATTTTGTTTTGGTGACATCTGTCAAATCTTTTGTTTATTATTCAGTTGTTTATGTCGAATCATCAAGGCAAGTTACACGATTGAACAGCATGTTCAAATGATAACACTTTTTATCAAAATGATTGTTTGTTAACGCAAACGTTGCGCGCCTTTCGCAGACAACGCCACCGTTTGTTCGCTGACTGGGCTTCGAATCGTTTGGAAGAGGACCCCATTTTGGCCGAAAAATCATCTTTAGTGACGAGGCGCATTTTCGGATGAATGGCTGTGTTAACAAGCAAAATGTCCGTATATGGGAAGACACCAACCCCCGTGACGTTCACCAGGTGATAATGCATTCTCAAAACATTACCGTTTGATGTGGGTTTTGGGCCGGCGGCGGCGTAATTCAAATTAAATAAATTGGGTGGCGCAAGTGTCCGTTGAGAACTAGGGCCTAGTGACTTACAATTCTCAACCATTCCTGTGTGCGAGTACTGTTGTCAGGGATGGAGGGGACCTACAGTTTTAAGCCGAATCCGAACGACTATTTTGAGAAAGCACTCTTTATGACAAGAATTACTCTTGGAGAATTTGTCAATTAATCGCAAGAGGCACCACTTTAGATGGCACCTGCAGGGATTGAACCCAAGACCTCTGGCATGACATTCCAACGCACTAACCATCATGTAACGGGTACTATTCGGCGGCGTAATTGCTCCGTACATTTTTGAAAACGAAGTTAGTGAACCATATGGACCTAGACGACATGTGGTTAAAGCAGGTCGGCCAGCGCTACGTGCCACACAGCAAACACCACGATTGACATTTTGCATGAACGATTTGTGGGGATGGTTATCTCTGGCAGGGGTGATGTGAATTGTCCACCAAGATCATGCGATTTCACGCTGCTAGACTTTTTCTTGTCGGGTTTCTTGAAGTCGCAGGTCTATGCAAATAAACCACAATCGACCGATGCCCTAAAGGAGAACATAACTACGCGGAAGAGTAATTAAAAATTGGACCACTCGGATGCGTGCCACTGTAAGAAACCGAAGCGGCCATTTGAATGATGATGATATTCCACACTTAATGGCGTACATGCGTCTTTCAAATAAAATAAATAATTTTATTAATACCTCACACACAGCTTGTTTTATTCCGTTTCAACATCTACCTGCCCTTATTTTGAAAAACCCTTTATTAAAGTTTACCAAAAAAGGGGATTTTGTTCTTAAAATACCAGTGAACTGACTCTCAAAAGGTTATGTTATGCTTTTTCACTATTTAAAATTCTCTATTTAATAGAAAGGCGGAAGCGAAGTAAAACATAATGGTAATCTCTTTAAAAATGAAATTTAAACACTAATGGTACACCATGGCGTATACGTATTATTCTTATTTTTTTTTTTAACAGAATCTTCTTTGCGTTTTCTTGTTCTTGGACAACGTTTATGGGACCAGGTAGAATTTAATATTTATTTTATTATATACTGAATTTTATAATTGAAGTAAGCTTGGTTGCTAATAATATTTGGAGAAGAAAAAAGTACCTATTTGGGTAAGTTAAACATTTAAAACAAAAAATAAACAGACTAAAACAATATTAATTGGTGTGAAAGTAAATTATTTCTTTTTATTCTTCTGTTTAAAATTTTCAAAAACACAATAATTTGTTGTAACCTCAATTAAATGACTCAACTACAGTGTTGGAACAAAAAATAGAAACAAACGTCTTCAGCATTATCAATACACAATATTTTTTTAGCAATTAAGTCCTTTGTCGTTAGTCTTTCTATATTTTAATCGTACCTAATAATGCTCTCAAATGGTAAATTGTTTCGTGAAAACAACCTATTGTTTTCACTTAACGGTCAAAAAGTTTGAGGACAATGATGATTTCGCCTGGAAAAAATAATAGAAACAAGCTACTTTAACTGTCATTCTAACGTAAGGATCAATTTTTTTTGTATGAAAATAGGCGTTTTGAGTTTGTTAAATAGTTTGTCAGATGTTTTGTATTCAATACTAGAAAATTTTTTTAAAATTCAACTATTATTTTAATAAATGTAGTACCCGTATTTTAATTTTAAACGCGAATTGATGAAAAAATTAAAGCAAACTGGAAAAACGATGTTTGAAATTCCGAAAACCTTAAACTGTCCCAAGAAAAAAAGTATTTAAAGCTCTACATTCAAGCCCAAAAGAAGAAACAAGATGAAGAAAAAGATAACTGCTTCGTATTTTGAAACACTATTGAAGAATATAACTATACAAGAATTTGTACGAAAAAACAATTTCTTTGTTTAAGAGAACTCAAAAATTAATTAAACGGACCATTTACATCTAGAAGAAGAAGAAACCTACTGAAAGATGAAAGTCTTCCTGGTAGAAGTCCACAAAAAGTGCAGTTTTTGAGCAAGACAAACATTATACAAAGACTTGCCTTTGCAAACAAGGTTTTGTGGTCGGATAAAACGAAGGTCAATTTGTTTAGTTCCGAGTGATAAATTTATTGTAAGAACAAGGAATTTAACCCAAAATACACAAAGAAGACAGTGAAACACGTTGGTGGAATAAAATGATTTGGAGGTGCTTTTCAGCTTCTGGTGTAGGTCCATAATATTTAGAATCAAGGATAAGATGTGCGTTATAGATTATGTCCACATCTTTAATTCAGTCATGCTACCATTAACTAAAGAGGAGGTGGTGCCAATTAAATGGGAGTTCATGCAAGCTAATAACCTGAAGCATTCCTCCAAGTTGGCTGAAAAATACTTACAACAAAACAAAATCAATGTTATGGAACGGCTATCTATCACAATTCCCCGACCTAAACCCAATTGAGCACTCATGGGGGATCCTTAAGCGAAGGAGTGGAGATTGTAGATCCAAAATAATGAAGAGTTGTGGTCGAAAATTTAAAATGAACGGGTACTCCATACCCGTGGAGACATGTGCCAAATTGGTGAATTCGAGGGGGCGAACGGGTTAAGCAGTTATTAAAAATAAGGGTACCACTACAAATTACTAAAAAAAAATGTCAAATGCGTTTACCGTTAAGTTACTTTTTCGTTACAAAAAGAGTACCATTCTAATTTTGTTTCTATTATTTTTTCCAGGATAAAACAACTTAATAATCATAATTCTACTTTTAAATATTAACTGTTGCATAAATTTTTAAATTATTAAAAATTTATCTGTAGTTTTTTTTTTGCAACTCTTCACAAATACCTTTTTATGTGTTAAAAAAATATGAAGACGAAGCTTGTTTCTATTGTTTTTTCCATCACTGTATATTGGTAAATTGTTTTTCTATTACAAAAATCTGGTACGTTTTTAATTTGTATATTTCTTTTTATACACTCTGCAAAACTCTAATAAGACACAATTTTAACTTAAAATAAAATAAATTATAAGAAAATATTTAACTATGAGAATTCTAACAACTAAGACACTACAATTTGTATTCCATTTTAAATTAAAAACAAAAAAATTAAAAATGTTTTTATTACCTACTTAACTTACTCATTTGTCTAACTGTTCAAGAGAAGTATGTACATACTTTCAAAAAAGACCTTCATTAAAAAAACAAAGAAAAGAAAATAAAAATTATAATATTCCTAAAACATTGTGCTAATTTAACTTTAACTAGCTTAGATATCTTAATGTATATGTATGTATGTGTGTGTGTGTCTGTAGGTTGTGTACCATAGAATAGAAAACATTTAATTACCTCAACCTTTTTAGCACATTTGAATAACTTGAGTGGTGCGCGACCAACCAACATGGCGGATAAATTATAATGTACCTAGGTACATAATTTGTGTGAATAGAAATTTTTGTTTGTAAAATCAATACTTAAACTCTAGAGCAGTTGCAAAATATGTGGACAACACGACAAAAGAAAAGAAGAAGATGAAAAAAAGAAAAACACAATAAAAAGCAAATAAGAAAAAGAAAAAAAAACAACAACAACAAAAAACTCTTTTAAATTAAGAAATCTGATGCAAACAAAAAAAAAAAGAAAAGATGTGATATGCCTGAATGATGTACATACTTGGGATCTATTAAAACACAAATTACTTTGATACATCTCAAGATATACTCGACTCATACATGTAAAAACGACGGTAAATGTGTATAAACATTCACAATGCCCATAAATACATTTTTTTAAATAAAACAAAAATAATGAACAAAATAGAAAAACCATCTACAAAGTCGTAAATGAAGAGCGAGTGGGTTTCATTTTGTTTTTGTATAATTTAAGTATGGTTTCGGACGTTTAGTTGCGTCCCAAGTATTCGCGACCACGTACATACATACTTATACAAAAGCTAGGCAATAGGCATACATATAGATAACACAATACTTTGCGTGTTTTTTTTGATTTTTTGCTGCCTTCTCTTAAATAAGCAGTAGCAGTATATAACCGAGATAGCAGCTAACAGCGCCACCTGCATCAGCTTCAGAAATGCCACTCACTGGCTACAAAACACATAGCATCCTAGTAGCAACGAAAATAATTTCCGATATGGAGATACGAACCTATGGACGGGAATTGGAGATGACGAAGGATGAGAAAATGGGCAGGGGGATGGGGCAAAAAGGGAGAGATGGTTGATGGGTGGTAGGCGAGGAAATTTTCCTTTTAACAATTTTTTTTCCAATTTTTTTTTTTTCATTTCTAAAGAAGAAAAGCTCCGCCACAGAAACATGAAAACGTCAGGCAATTCGCGAAGCCGAAGCGTCGTCGTCGTCGTTGCATTGCATACAATATATACATACATACATATATATTTTTTTAAAGTTTGTTTGGATATTTCTGTGGGATGCAATTTTTTCCTCGCTTTTTTTTTAAGTGCAAAATTCTAGGGCGTTCCCTTAACTAAAAACACAATTTTTTCTTTCTCTCTATACGACTAATCTCCACCCTTCAAGAGTGCGTTTGCAAAGTTATTAGAACGTGAAAGAGTTCGTATATTAACGCAAAAGCAACCATTGTGACCCGCTTCTTCTCCCCAGATCCACAGTCCATCCATTGGATCCGCATCTAGTATCCAAGTATCTAAGTATTCAAGTATTCGAGTTGGCAATATAAAGAGAGAGGAAACTAATTAAATTTAAGAAATATGGAGAACACCCTGCCTGATGTTCAACTGTATGTCGACCATTTTAGAAATAGGCGTGTGACGGGTGGTTCTGTGTTTAGATATGTATAAATGATGGGAAAAGGCAAGTGCGGAGGCGCTAGCGGCGGCGGCGGTGGCGATGCGACGTGCGTCGTCGGTCGTCGGCGACGGAGGGAAGGACTATTTGTTTTGTTCACCCAATATACTGGATGAGTAATTCGCCTAGATTTACATCGGGCCATGACAAGCGACTACTAAAATATCGATTAGTTTTGCATCAAACTATAACGTTCTATACACTCGTACTAGAATCCTAGTGCGCTTTGTTTTGTTGAAAATTTTGCAGGGCACAGTAGGTACACAAAGGACGATGTTGATGTTTTGTTGGAGTGGGTACTTTATGGCTGGCTATATGTATATATGGCAATGGCAGCAGAAGCAGAAGTAGCAGCGGATTTGAGTGTGAAGCATACCCTATATAGTACTCGTTATACTATGAGAGGAGTATATACTGATCTCTCGCTCTTTCAGCTATTCATATATTAATACTTAAACCATATCAACCGTAGTCATTTCAGCAGCAAGCAGCATCGATTCGAAATAAAATGCTTGAGAAGAGTTCGGTGTTCGGCCCACACTTCAACATCCAACACCCCCAAAATTCCCAGCACCCAGTCTCCTATTTCCTTTAAGCTTCAACCATCATCATGTCCTGGAAAGTCACACGTTCCCGCAACCCGTATAACTGTTTATATGCGAGTCTACTCTATCTGTATATATGTATGTATGTATATATGCGAGGAAATGAGATCAACCCACGACCCTCAGATATTTGTATGTTCAATGGAAGAATGTCCGTGTGGACGACAAGGATGAAGACGAGGATGAGGATAAGGATGAGGAGGACGACTACGACGAGCAATGGCAGCGGCCACGGTAGTGGCAAGGGGATATCCTAGAAATGATATGGCGTGAGGAAAGAACTGGGCCGAAAAAAGGATTCATTGCTTTGCGCTTTGCTTTTGCTTTTGCTTTTGCTTTTTGCAAAATGCAAAATGCATCTCCCTGGGAAGCTCAGGAAATCCTGAGAATCATATTTTTTTTCTGTTCCTTTTTTTTCGTTGTAGTTGTTGTATTTTTGTTTCTTCTTTCCTGTGTATTGGTTGTTTGTGATATATACATACTCGTACATCGGTACATGCAAAAATGGACCTTGTCATTGTTGATGGTAGAGCGATGCGATGCGATGCTATAGTGATGGAAATTGTGCGGGGTGTGGATGTGGGTGGTCGGCGCGGAGTTGTATTGTATAGGCTGGAGAATAAACAAAAATCTTGTAGGCTTTTTGTAGCGTCCTGATTCTAAAAGCACACCACTAGATTCAAAGGAAATGTGTGCAAGTTTGGTTTTTCTATTTTCTATTTTCCATTTTCCATTTTTTTTTTTTTTGGTTGTGTTTTTACTCTTGTACTGTAGGGTTTTTGAATTGTAAATCTTTTTTGCCTGCAAAAGAAAGAGAAAATACGAGTGGTGGTGCATGTTATGCATTCTAATCTTTGGTGCCTATACATAAACAATAAATATACCTATACCTATAAATATATGCATCATGTGAAGTGGATGCATGGTTGTTGCAAGTTGCAAGTCATCGTTGTCGTTTCCAAAACAACAAAACCAAACCAAGTATATAAAATATATACATAGGTATGTACCAACCTATGATAGATTTGAGTTGAACAGGATAGCAGGTGTTACAGAGCCTGGGAACTGATTCTTCAATATATTGTATGTTTGTATCTACCTACCTACCGACATACTATCCGCCCTACCTTAACATATTCTGCACATAAATGCATACATACATACACATATATGTAGGTATTTTTTTTTTTTTTTTTTTTTTTGAAAATTTAAGTTTATTTTCTAAACGCACTCGCATAGAGTACTCGTATAACTCGCATAACGTTAGAACAAGCACATGGAAACGCAATAAACTAATAGAAGGTTGGAGGCTGGCTTGTTGGCTCTATTGATGGTTATGGGTAGTTAAATAGGGAAGAGTAAGAGAGGATGGTTTTTATATTTTCCCGCATGTATCCTTCCTATGCTATAGTTAAGGCTATAGCTATAGTGTATAGGGACAGAGGAGGAGGTGTGGAAAATGAAAACACAGGCGCGTTTTAGGAAGACCTTTTAAAAGAGAATATGCGTGTTTAGATGGAATGACAGAACTTTATTATCGCATTTGATTTTGCTGAAGGATAGAAAGAGTTGGCGAATTTCAAGTGTATATATGTATATGTATGTAAGTAGGTAGGTACTATATTCTTTTATAAAAGTACTATATGGCTTACATTCCAAAAAGTTATTTTTTTTTTGCCGTTGGTATTGTAGTTGAAAGGGATATAAGAAGGGAGGGAGTGTTGAATTAAAAAGAAGTATAACATCTCTAGATTTTCCATATAGAGGTTGAAATCTAAAGCTACATAGATGATTACTTGACAAGCGGCCAAACTGAAAACATCTAAAGTACAAAATCGACTCAGATTTAAGGATGAATTCAAGGGAAGAAAAAGTTTGTTGAAAATGTTTTTTTTTTGTTCTAGAAATTCATAGAATGTTCCGATGTTTTCAGTGCTGCACAATTTTCCATAAAAAAATGATTTTTCCATTAAGTGATAGACACTAAGAACTACCAAAATTTTCCCCAAATGTTGCGCCTAAAAATTGCACTACAAAAAATTGGACTTGACTTTTTGGAAGAAGTACAAAAAAGCCTATTTATTGGCAAGTATATTAGTTTTTAACGTAGTTTTAATTTAAATTTTGCGATAATCGTTTATATATTTATAGAAAGGGACGGTAAAAGAGATGCTATAAAATTGTTAAACTTTCTTAATAATGAAGGTTTTTCGTTTTATCACTTTTATACTTCGAAAAAAAAAAATATAATATTTTGTTCGTTATGAACTATAGTAATAAATGTACAGTTCCTTTAAACACTTGTTTTGTAGTTTTGACATCGAGAAATTGAATCGTAGTTATTACGACGCTAAAGCCGATGAAACAGCAACAACGATTTTAAATTTAGTATCAGTTTAAAAACACTTTGGTATTATCGCACTTAGACTACTACTTTTAATTATTTAAATAATTTTACTTCAATAAAAAGTGTTCCCATTTCGTAAAAGTGCATTTGAGACACATTATTCGAGTATACTTTCATTTATTCATAGTTTTCAAATTGACATATTTCTAATTTGCAGTCGTTGTAAATAAATTGAAAAAATTGAAGAAAAAAAAGTACGTATACGCCCAAGTGTTCCACTTTGATTTTGTCGATATAAAAGAATAAATACATAAGAAATGTTGTGATTTAAAATGAAACATTTATTGGCAATCTTCTTTGTGTTAAAAATTTCGTTTAGTTTACCTCAATACTCCGCTTAATATTCAAGACATTTTTAATGTTATTAGTATTTATCTTATCATACAGATCTAAGTTTTTTAAACTTAAAAAAGCGTTTTGACGAAGGGAAGCATACATATACATATGTAGTAAGCGGGCTTGTGTTTAAAAATGTGTACGAAAAACCTACACTTGTTGAATACAAAATATGTTTTTGAAACTTGTCATGATTTTTATAAGGATCATGTTTTCAAATGTTCCGCATATCAATCCAAACTTTTGAAATTCAAAGTTGGAGAAGGAAAATTTTGGAGTGAATTTTGGTTTTTATTTGACCTTTAGAACGTAATTTAGCAGTAGCAAGTAAAACTTTCTCGGAAACTAAATGAAACATACGAAATATTTTGTGCCGTGAAATAAAGCCAAGTGAAATAAGGCCAAATTTCAAGAATTGTTGGTCTTATTACACTTCAACAAAGTGAAAAAAGGCCAAAATGGTTTTATTTCAATTTCAACAGTATGGTTTGCCATGAATACAAAGAAACTTTGCACTTCGTACCTACCCCACCTACCCCCTGACCATAAAAATAAGTTGATCTTATTTCTCAAAATAATTTGGCCTTATTTCACTTTGTCAAAGTCCAGTATAACCAGCCGCTGAAAATTGGAAATATTTCACTTTTGCGAAGTGCAATAAGGCCAATTTTTGAAATTTGGTCTTATTTCACTTGGCCTTATTTTACGGCACCAAAATATTTTAAGTGAATTTCGTAGATAAAAAATCTACGGTTTGGTTTTGGATTTTAAACTTTAATATCTCAAAAACCTGACATGATACTCGTATTTTTAAAACAAAACCACTAAGTTCTTGCAATCAGTGTGACGATGTTGTAAAGGAAAGTCAAGAAGTTCTTGATATTGTAAAAGATAAAAAAAACCCTATTTAACTAGATATAGACAGTTTGACTCAAGTGTTAACTAGAATCTATTTACTTACTATGCAACATTACGACAATGTTTAAAAAAATGGATTGAATTATGTAACGGGTGTTTTTTTTTTTTTTTGAGGTAAAGAAATTTAAGTTGACAAAACTATTTTAACTAGCGGCCAGTTTGTCAGCTGTTAAATGATTTATTTTTGTTTGAGTTGGCTTTTAACAATTAAAGCAACAGGGTCCAAACCAAGATTGTCGTTGATTCCAACTTTCATAAGGAATTTTCTTTAGCGATGAAGCTTACGTTTTGCTGAATGAAACTAAAATTAACAAAACTGTCATATTTGGAGTGATGTTAAAGTCTATGTTGAAACACCTTTTCAGAAATACTAATTATTTGTTGTACTTTATGGGTTGGTAGAATAATTGATCTGTACTTCTATAGAAACGGTGATGGCCAGAGCTATAGAGCCATATTTGCTGACTTTTTTGTGCAGTTGTGGTTTCAACAAATTGGGGCAACATGTCAAAAAATTGATTTTTTGAAGAAACGTTTGATAACTGCTTAATTTAATTACTAAAAAAATAACCACCAAAATGGCCGCAACTTTACGAATTGCATCTACGGTCTTTAATTGACTGTGAAGTATTGTCATATTCCCCATCTTTCATGCAGATCGGAAAAAAAGACAAAAGTGTTAAATCAGGAAATCTCTGTGGCCAATTGTTAACAGTTCTTCGAGAAATATGTAACATGGTCAGTAATATTGCTCTGCAAGACTGCGAGCTGTGACTGCAAAATGTTTATCATTTTTGTAATAAGTTTAAACAATTTAAGTGCGTTCTTGAAGAGTGAACTGTTGTATTTTTAGTGGTTTTATTTGTCAAATGTCAAAGATGAGAGTTTAATCTCAAATGGCGGACTATTCAAAATCAAAAACCTCGTATTGATAAACCCCATAGTTTTCCATCAACTTTATCAGCCATTTTTTGTATGTACATATATTTCACTTGCATTTCGTTGAGACTAAAAAACGAAACTGAATCATTTACAATTGAAATTCTTCTCATTTACATATAAATCAAAAATCAAAGAAACTTAATCTTTGTGTGGGATACACGATTATTTAAGGAAAAAGCGAATTAAACCAAATTTATATGTATAACATGCGCAATTAATCTTTATCACAATTTAAATCTTAAAATGCGTCATTGCAATGGCGCCAATTGTGCATATACATATGTACATTGTACATATGTACATATAAAATACACTTAAAATATGTCCACACCGACTTCGTGCTATTTCTGATCTCATTTTGTAATAAAAAATTTACATTTTATAAATTAAACTTTTAATTTATTTTATTTTTTTTAATTCAACAAAGAACGTCAGCCATCTTGATTTTATTTTTTGACTCAAAATCGATTTGCATTCATGTTTTATAAGCAAAGGTTATATCTACAAACATATATTCTTTTTTTCTCGTTCTTCTTTTTTCTTATTTTCAGCATTCTTGGTTTTTCGTTGCTTTTTTAGCAATTCTGTTTTTTTTTTTCTTTCTTTTCTTTCTTGTTCGTTGTTTTTTTTTTAATTCCCATTTTTCGCGTTTAAATTTATGTCGTGGCCGCCATAGTTTGCTAAAATTGTTGTTGTTTCTCTTGGAGGTAGTTTTCTATCTATATGCATTTTCGTGGTGCGCGCACTATTGTTGGTTATCTTATACGACTTATATACGTACTTACACCTTAAAATGTGTCTACCTATAACTCTAGATGTACTTCTATAGATGTAAAAATGTAGAACTTTTTCATCGAGATAGGTTGCGATGCTTTGCTTTCTAATAATTTCCATCATCGCATCGCATGAAACTGCCAGAAGAGCACCCTTTTTGCAGCACTACACACAGCCTGCTGTGTGCTTCACGTAGCGTCGCGTCGTCATCGTCGTCGTCGTCGCCGTTGCAGTCGTCTCTATCCCGTTCCGTTGGTGGTGCATATAATAGTAGTTTCGATCTTCCTTTTTCTTTTTGTATATTCATCAGTTAGGTTGTCCCCGACAAACCTCACCTTCGCCTCCACCAGCATCGTCCTCTATCCTGCTGCTGGTGCGCTCCTCCACCAAACCATCTTCTGGATCTCCATCGCTCATGCTTATTTAAAATTCACATCTTGTTCTAGTTATAGAGAAGAGCTTGTTTTTTTTTAGCTAGGTATGTGAATATAGCTTTATGGTGATATAGCTTTGTCGAGCGCGGAGTAGTGCGCATTGTGTGCATTATTATTATTATTATTATTATTTTTTCGTATTTGCTTTATTATTATTTTTATTATTATTTCCATTATTTTCGTATCATTTGGAAGGTAGTATGAGTGCATGCGGGGATATCTATCTTTCACAGTAAACAGATTTGTGCCCAACCATATATGAACGGAAAATTGAAGCGAAAATTTATCCACATTTGGTGGTGCTGTTAGTTGCTACTATACGTACATATGTACATATATTTTACTATTACTGCTGCTGCTACGTATGTACTGTACATAGTATGTACGGCTATTGCTTTTGTCGATATATTTATCTCTGCTTATACTATATGGATCTATGTACGTACATAATGTATGTAAGATACATTTACTTTTACATGTACAATTTTATGTATATAAAATACAAATATTCATATAATACATATATTTTAGAAGGAAATAAAACGAAAAACTTATGTACAATTCTCATGTTTTACAAAAAGATACGAATATGTATGTAGGTACTACACACAAAACTATCTATAGATAGCTCTAAAAACTATTTTGTTGTTGTTGTTGTATATAATATAAGCTTATTTCCTTTTGTGCTATATGCGATGCGAATAAAACTACTTATTATGCGTATCAGGTTTTAAGTTTACACATGCTTAAGTTTGAGAAGTATTAATTAAAGCTACTTAAATGGTTATAGGTTATGAGATACTACATATATATTAAAACAAGAAAGATCAATTTAACTTGTAGCAGGTTCATTAAGTCAAATAAGAACAAATTTTGCAAAAAAACATTCACAATAACAACTTTGTTTTGTAGCTTAAAAATATTGTATGAATATTATGATGCCTTTAAGTTTGACATTTAAATTTTTATCTTAGAAAGAAGGTCACTTTCTATGTTTTGATTTGTTATTGCGTTAAAAAATTAAGAAGATATTTTATTTTATTGAAACGATCGTAAATTTATTATGCTGGTGTTTTCTTCGTAAATGGTGTTTTTTTTTGGAGATATAAAAGTTTGAAATGGAATAAAACAAAGATATTTTTTAAATTGATATGAAATGCGATGACTTTTTCAAAAAGTTGCATTCATCCCCTTTAAAAGTTCGACCGTAATAAATGCGCTTCTAGAAATGCTCATGAGTATACTCTCGGGTCCAACTTCGGTCAAATAGTCAAGTAAAGAGATTCGTTCTTTAGCCGTACTACGCGAATGTAGAATACCTTACCACACTCTATATTTCCGAGCCATTGCAGTAATCAGAAATTCAAAACCAATGTTCACCGACTTCACCGACGCTTACACTGTGTCCATGCATAATAATGTTAATAACATCCCCTTAAGTGTTCGCTTTTAAAAAAACAAATTTATGCGGCGAATGTAGTTCTCCAAAAAGGGCAATCGTTTTGGCCCTATCGGCGTAGACCAACGACTTCACATATCCCAACCGGAAATAGTCAAGCGACGTTAAATTACATGATCTTGGAGCCAAGTTCACGGGTCGTCCGCAACGTGAAATTACGTAGTTACCAAACGTGTCCATTGAAAATCAATTGTGACACGAGCTGTATGATATGTTGCGCCGAGAGGACTTCTTAAAACCACTACTCCTGCATATCATGGTTGTTCAATTGATAAACGAAAAAATCAGTAATCATGTCTATAATAGCAATCACTAATGACTGTTGGCCATCATCGTACGGACCAATTATAAAACCAACCGATAAAGCACTGTTTCTTTCGCCAGTTTAACTTCAATTCAGAATTTCCAAGTAATGAAAAATAAAACTCAATTTTTTATACTTCGTTATAATTAATTACCTTTAATTCGAAAAAAAAATCGTATCTCAAAATGGTGTCGTGTCGAATATAAGAAAAAATCAGAATAAGAATGACCTTCTATATATATGTATAATTATAATGTATAATTATTACATTAATCATTAGTTTGACAAGAAATGTCACATTGGGCTAATACTCGTTGGTTCACAATAGTAGTAGGTAATTTATATTTAAAGTGTTATACATATTTAATTTATTTAGTGTTTAATTGTATCTTTAAATAATATAAATATATGTACATATAGATCATATGTCAAACAAGCACAACAAACTGTCAGTTTTAGTGGATGTAACGGTGTCAAAACATATACTTCCGGATAGTCACCATTCCAAATACTACAATTTTAGCTTTATAGCTAAACTTATTTCATTTATGAAAATTAGAACCAACGGCATTTTTTTTGGGCCCGCCAAGTCGCCAAATCTACGCCTCGCTGGTAATCCTGTGGCTTCAATTATTGAAATGACAAACCAATCAAAAATTAATCATTTAGCAGTTTACAAAATGGCCGCCAGTTAAAATAGTGTTGCCAACTAAAAGTTCTACACCTCTTAAGAAAATACTATATCTACGCAACTATTTTTTAAATATAAATGAAATAGAATCAACGAGAAAGTTATATTTTTGATCACAAAGGAGCAGGACAAACAAATAACTGTTATCTTTCTTTTTATAAGGTGCGCACACACCAAAAGTGTTATTAATATGCTTAAAATGTTTAAAGTTTAAAAACAGTGCGATCTTAGGAAAAAAGGAAAGAGGAGATACCGATGTATATAGGTCTTAAAGTTTTGAATATCAAATTAAGAGGGAAAAACAGAGTTGGGTAAAACATTCCACATTCTCGATGTGCGGTTAAAAAAAGATTCTCTATACCTGACACTACGTCCGAAATGGAGCTCAAGGGTAAACTGATGAGTATTCCTGGAAGTGTGAGTATTGCACCTGAATTAAATGGGGGGGGAGTAATTCAACTGGCTGATTCGACAGAACATTGTTTGTATGACAAGGGAAGGCAAGAAACTCTGCGATGGTGTTCGAGTGATGTATAATTTTCGGTTATAGTTCTATCGCCTATCATTTTCAAAGCTCTATTTTGGATTCTATCCAAAAGACTTAAACTTGTTTTAGGGGCATCTGCCCTAATATGAGAGTTATATTCAGGTTTTGGACGATGAAGGTTTTTTAAATTAGAGCCAGATCGGAAGGAGTGAAAAATGTCTTGTACCGTGCGTCGGCCGCCGGAGAAATCCTTAGCACCTAGCAGCATTTTTAGCAATGTCGAATTTGTTATCATTTTATAAAAGGTGGTCTTTGATACAGATACCGAGTACTGAAAGTTAATTAATTTCATGGATGCAAGTGCCATTCATGAATAGTAACATCGGGGTTGGGGTACGCTTTAAAAATAGGAGACAGCATTGAGTTTTTGAAGCATTAAATTCTACACGATTGATACTGTTCCATTGAATATTTCTGACTAGATCAGACATTAATGAGCTTAACATACGGTAACGTTGAAGTTCAAAATCCAAAGGACAAGGATGTGAATCCAGAAATGAATATGAAAAGGTGAAGTTACTCTCGTCAGCAAAACAGTTAATGGATTAGAAGTGACAGATAAAAGATCGTTTAAAAATATAAGGAAGAGAGTCGGAGACCAAGCGGAGCCCTGAGGAACACCAGTATTTATTTAATGAATTTCGGACTGAAAATAATATAATATACAGTCTTGTGCAAATTAATTGAGACAAACAAATTTTTAAATGAATTTGGTAGTAGGCTTTGATTTTTGCGTTTGTTTTTTGAATTTTATGGTAAATGCTTGGTGAATTAATTAAATCAAATCTTTTTTTTGGATCTGTGCAGGTAAGTCGCAATTTTTCTAGCTTTAATTATTAAATGCCCGTATCATATAAATTATGTTGTTAGGCACATATTTTATCAAGAATTTGTTGAATAAAAGTAAAAATGGATATCTCAGAAAAACAACGGCTAATGATGAAAAAATGCTAGTCCGAAACATCGTAATAAATCCTGGGAAGACCAGCGGGGAACTTCAAAGAGATTTTTAAACCACTGGAGAGCAAATAAACGCCTCAACGGTTTGACGTCGGCTTCTTGAAGTTGGTCGAAAAGCCCGAAGACCGTTAAAAAAACAGCTTCCGACGATTGCAATGCAGAAAAAAAGGCTAAGCTGGGCTTAAAGTCACCAGAACTGGACCCAAGAAGATTGGAAAAAAGTAATTTTCTCGGGCGAAAGCCATTTGGAAGTCCAAGGACCTGGCCATATCGTCCAAGCCCCTAAACACCCACCAAAGGTCATGTTTTGTGGTTGTTTTACTTTTGAGGGTCCTAGGAACTTGAAGTCCATGAGGACATAATGAATAGCGTCAAATACGCTGAGGTCCTGACGCAAATGCTTCCTCCAACTATACGAAGAAGAACTTCAGCGCAGGATTCGATTTTTCAACAAGATCTTGCTCCGTGCCACCCGTCAAAAAAATGAAGCAATTTTTCGAGAAGAAAAATATTAAAGTGCTGGAATGGCCGAGAAACTCGACTCATCTGAACCCAATCGAAAACTTGTGGGCAAACATCAAGACATGGCTTCGAAAAAAGGATTGCACCACGAAGAACAAGCTGATTTCAGCAATAATTGATACATGGTTTCACAACTCTGGAATCAAAAATATTTGTTAAAAGTTGGTTCGATCGATGCCAAAACGAGTAAAAATGGTTAAAGATGCTTAAGGTGGGCATATAAAATTAAAAAAAAATTGTTGATATTATTTAAAATAAAAGAAAAAAAACATCTCAAATCAGTTTGTCCTCATTCTTATTCTCTATGTCCAACAAATGGAAACTTTTATGGTAACCTTGTAGACTTTTCAAAATTAATAAAAACTCTAACATTTTGAAATATTGGATTACTTTACAGGCATTCAAATTTATCTTGACAAAGTCATTGACAAAATCGACACATTAAAATATATTTAAATTTTTGTCACAAGGTGAACTTTGGACTTTTCTCATATGGCTCCACCTAACATTAAAAGCAACAGTAAGATCTACCTACCTTAATATATTTCACATTCTGTAAATAAGTATGAACAAAACAAAAGTAAACAGTGCACTAATTAAAATCTAAAAATAAAACGTGATAAAGAGCAGAAAATAATAAAATAGTCTCAATGAGACAGTGTTATTGTTGTTGCTATTGTAGTTGCTGTTGTTGTTATTATTATATCGATTGAAAATTATATATTCTATGGTGATTGCTTGAAGCTTCACGAAAATTTCTCAAACAAATTAAATCATGAACTGTCATAGATATCTTATATTATAGTGTTTTTATTCTAGTACATAAAGTTTTGTACTTTATTTTATGTACATTATAAAACAAATACACTCATAGACAAAAAAATACAGACATAAAATATTAATATATACATATATGTATGTACAAACGAAGCTTGATTGAGCGAGTAAAAACAATGAGAGATTATTCACGTAAGCAATTAATACGCTTTTGTGGTTTGATTTAGCTTGTTATAAATAAAAATATATATGTATATAAAACAATAGCAACAATAAAATATGGACAAAACGGAACGGAAACATTTGAGAGGTAATAATATAGCAAAAGTATAGACACTAGACAGTATAGTGACACAGTGAAAGGGGAAGGGGGCTGCAGAATTTATTGTGGTTGCAGCTTTTTGTTTCAAGCTACTTTTTGGTCGTCGTCGTCGTAGTCGTAGTCGTAACAATAAAATATTCAAATTATTATATTATTTGAGCAGTTATAAAACGCAAGCGACAAACTCGTGCACTCGACCAAACGACTTTCTGCTTCTGCCATCCCCTTAGCCTTTGATCCGACTTACTGTGTAAACTGTTTAGTATATTAACATTCTATTCCACCTTTATTATTATATGCAAACAATTTTAGTATATAACAAGTTTGTTTATTGATTAAAATATATGTAGGTACATACAAAGTACAAATACAATTATTATTGTTATTGTTGGTGCAGTTATAGGCACCTTCCAGAAAATAACTTATGTATTATTTAGTGTGAGCTTTGTGTGTAACAACACATGAGACCCTGTAATCGTAGAAGTATACATAGAACTAAAGGGACTTGATATCCTTAATTTTGTGGTTGTTGTTGCAACTAAAAACCAAATATGTAATAATTTATGTAGGTGTATACTTATTTGGAAATGTCAACCAATTAAAATTGTTGATGTTAACATGTATGTATAGTATATGTACATGTGTAAGTGCATCAAACGTCTATTACAAGTGTAGATCGATTTGATGCAAATTTAATTTGTACCACAGGGCTTTCCAAAAATATTTATATTAAAACATTGTATTTTTAAGAGAAATAAATGGATTTTTATTGCATTATTAGAGATATTCCATTACTAATAACAAACGATGTCACCCATATCCTTTTCATGAAATTCTTCACGATCAATTTTTACATTTGCGACTGCATGCCCGCGAAAACTTCACGAACTCCACTTTTTAAGGAGACTTGGCATATATCTTATCTTGTACCGTCATGCTGTTTTTTTTTTTTTTAATTATGCGCGCACTCAAGGAGACACATTTCGAGCAATTAGGAAGGGAGGATAGGATTAGAAAGGCGATACCGATGCACATGGGTTTTGAATGTCTGCACATTGCAATAAGTGGGAAATATTGAGTCTGGTAAAGCATTCCACATTCGTGTAGTGCGACTAAAGAAAAAATCTCTGTACCCTACAGTACGTCCGAAATTGGACTCAAGGGCAAATTGATGAGCATTCCTAGAAGAACGGGTATTACGGTTGAATTCTTTGAGGGGAGGAATGCAACTGGCTATTTCATTAGAGCATTGTTTATGAAAGTAGTGATAAAATAATGTCAGGCATGAAACCTTACGACACGATGCTCGAGAGATATAAAAGTTTCAGTTAGGCAACGGTCACCTATCAATTTTAGGGCTCTCTTTTTAATTCTGTCCAAGAGACAGAATTGTACTCGAGTTTGGGACGAATATAGGCTTTATAGAGCCCTGGGGCACAACAGCGTTTATTTTGTAGATATCAGATTTGAACCCGTCCAATACTACTTGAATTGAACGGTCCGAAAGGTATTTTCTGACATAACAAAAAAGAAATTCATCAATACCAAAAGCACGCATTTTCGATAAACGTTGTCCTCATCAATATCTTTCAAATCCGGGCAAACAAAATGATTAGTCATAGCTCGGTAGCGCTATCCATTTACCTTAACAGTTGCACCAGCCTCAATTCCGAGCCCCAAACCCTCATCAAACAGTAACACGCTGAGGATGAAGAGACTTTTCAATAGTCATTCTTAGATGTTTCAAGGACAAATGCTACAATTCTGCTTATTGTGAACGTAGCCTCCGAGATGAAAAAATGTTAGCCGAAAAGTTGCTCCACGAAGATCCAAAAGAGCTATATTTTTGTGCACTTTGACTTCAAAATGTTCATTTTTGCAATGAAATTTAACAATGCGTTAAATTTTAGCAATTGCATATTTTTTACTTGTGAACTTGTAAAAGATCACAGCTATCGAAAATAGCGCTCTATTTAGAATGAAACCTCTTTTTGGAAAACCATTTATATGTAGTGATTTACAAAAAAAAACAAAGATAACAAACTTCCACTGTCCGGAATGCCAACCACTTTCCCTTCCCAGCCCTGCCCACATGAAAATAATGCATGTCTAATATTGTTACAGGATTAAATAGAACCATTTATTAAGCGTTTTATTCTAGGACAGAAAAGTGATCGCGTCATTAAAAAAATTTTAAGTAACAAGAAAAAACTACGCTAAGCAATTTCTCTAAAATTGTAAGGAATTCTTAAGAACTGGATGTAATGATATAACACAAATAAACCTGTAGACGAAAAGAAAGCCTCGAAATCCTACGAATTTTGATTTTAGCTACTAATTTTCTTAAATGGCGCCCAATGCGGGAACATTAAAGATGAGTATTTGTGTTTTAATAAAAAATAATAAATAAACCTGTAGACGAAAATAAAGCCTCGAAATCCTACGAAATTTGATTTTAGCTTCTAATTTTCTTAAATGGCGCCCAATGCGGGAACATTAAAGATGAGTATTTGTGTTTTAATAAAAAATAATAAATAAACCTGTAGACGAAAATAAAGCCTCGAAATCCTACGAAATTTGATTTTAGCTACTAATTTTCTTAAATGGCGCCCAATGCGGGAACATTAAAGATGAGTATTTGTGTTTGACGTGATAAAATTTTGCACAATGGATTCACTTATCTTATATTTTATCATATACATAAATAAATTAGGTGGCGCAACAGTCCGTAAAGAATCAGGGCCTAGTGAATTACAACTCTCAACCATTCCTGTGTGCGAGTAATTGCAGGGATGTAGGGGACCTACAGTTTATATGCCGAATCCGAACAGCTAATTTGAGAAAGCACTTTTTCATGACAAGAATTACTCTTGGAGAATTTGTCAATTCCTGGCAAGAGGCAGTACCCGTGAAAAAAACTTTAGGTGGCACAGGCAGGGATCGAACCCAAGACCTCTCGCATGACACTTCAACGCACTAACCATCATGCCACGGGTACTTATTTTATCATATATGTATACATAATTGACAAATAGATAACTTAATGAGTTATTTTAAGAAAAAATAGTTTTTACATAAGAAAACAGATATTTTTTTTCATTTTTTGTTCATATACAATATACATACATAAGTATTAAGGTATCTTCCAACCTTTTCTATTTTTTGTTATGTAAGAAATGTAAAAAAAAAATTCACTCCACCAAATTATATAAAGAAAAACAAAATAAATGCGCAAACTGCATCGAAAGAAAACTTTTTCTTATTCCATTCCAACAAATACACGTAAAATATCCTAAGACTAAACAAACAAAACAACCAATATGTATGTAGGTAGGTGCCTACATTCATACATTTTAAAACATATACATATACATCTAATCTGAATTTCGTGGCAAAAATCATGTAATCACATAGCTCTAAGCTGCTCAGTGTGTTATTAAAGTCATCATCATCATCATGATGTGGGCTTTTTCTTCCACTTACAAAATTCCCCAAAAGCTTTTTTGCCACTCCTCATTTATTATACGAAAAACAAAACTCACCCTATCTAATATAGAATGTATGTAATGTGTAGGTATACCTACATTTTAAATGACAAGTCTCAGTCTCAGTCACAGGCACGCTCCGCTCACCTCCCCCTCCCCCTTCCAATACCAACCAGGTAATTCAAATTTTCTCACGCACTTGTCCTATACTATTCTATCCTTTCCTATGTTATCCTATCCTATCGTATACAACTCCCTGCTATCAAACTTATTTTATATCTTACCACTTTGCCACCCTTTTACTTCATACACATAAATACGAGTACACAGCTCTTTGTCCTCGCGCAGCAAGCACCAAGCACCAGTAAGGAAAAATGAAACGAAACGAATTATCATCATTCTCTCTTTAAATAATTTTCTGCTGTCAAACTTATACCACTTTAATCCCCATGGTCCGGAACAACATCAGAGGAGCATATCGGTCGACCAGAGAAGTAAAGTGTTAAGAGGCCAGACCACAGCAAGACAGAATGAAGCTCCAATTCAAGTCAAAATAATTTGTAAACTTCTCTCTTTCTCTTAATTGCAACTCATTCTCTTTTCATATCAAAAATTTGCTGCCACCTCCCGCCCGCCACAGCCGCCCCCCGTTGCCTTAACTGCGCCGTATAAATTCTATTTGCCTGATTATAAGACATACTTTACTTATACTACCTATTTCCTTTCATGCGCATTATCCCCAATGACAGCTGCTGTCAAAAATTTAAATGCTCCAACAGTAGCGGCGGCGGTGGCAGCGGCGGCAACCCAGTACCGACTACAATGGTGGCGCGGTGCAGAGCGCGACAGCAGCAGTTACGACTACGACCTAAACCTAACCTATCCAACAAAATATGAATGAAAAAGAGAAACCGCAAGAATAAAAAAGAGAGTCTTTTTGCATGACACTGACTACAGACCCACACACACGGCACGGTATTCGTTTCGTACATAAGAAACAACGTGCAGTCCGATTCCGATCCAATTCCGGCAGCGGCATCATGCAGCACACTGTTCGTTCGAAAAGCCGATAGAGAAAGCGAGAGCAAGAGCGAGACCACTTCAATTTGAATCGAATGCACATTTTTGTGACGCATTTCTATAGTTATCGTTTTTCTCTCTTTCTCTGTTTTTGGTTTTTATTTCGAAGCTCTCTCACTCGTGTGCCGCCGGCCGCGCCGTCAAAACGAACGAAAACGACGACGACGGGTAAAATACACTTTTTTGCTGCCAGTGTTGTTGTTTTGCTCTGCCTGTCGCCACCACCTTCTGCCTCCACTGTCATCGTTCTCTCTATTATACTGCCGCCGCTGCCACTGCCGGCCGTGGCGCTGCTGCTCAGCTTTTCACACTGTTGAATTTCTGTTCCACATACATAAGCGTGTTGTATTTTAGGTCAGGTCAAATCCATGTAATACAAGCAAGTTCAATGAACTTGCAAAAAAGCGCTTTTGTTATCAGTGATGGCAGCAGCAGCAGCAAGAGAGGTGATTGTTGACTCGTCTACAAGAGGGACGGAGATGGAAAGTGGTTTGTTCGTCGAACACGACTAGTCTTTATTTTGTATGAATGTATGTGTGTTCGTTTCGTTTATTTTCGTATTCGTTTTGTATTTTGTGTGTTTTTATTTTGTATTATTATTTTGTTCTTGTCTTGTTTTTGCAGCAAACGATAATGAGTTTAATTCGTAGAGGTTGTTAGTTTCTAGGTACGTATACGTATACGTTGCAAAGAGTTATTAATTCTATATGTGGTAAGCTTTTTTTTGTTTTGTTTTATATGTGTCTATGCGTGCGTGTGTGTGTGTATGGTTGTGAAAAAGTTTAATTAGGCAACTTTTACTACCGTTAAATGAAAGGTTAAATGAATTTTAATTAAAGGCCATATTTTTGCAGGGCTTGAGTTAATCTGATATAATTAAGCTGTCAATTTTTTATTTATTTTGAGTTTTTGATTTTCAATTAAATATTAAAAGAAATTGGATTTTAAATATATTTGAAGGCTTTAATATTGGATGTGGATAAAAAAAATAGTATTTTTTATTGTAAGGGATGAAAAAATCATTTTTAAGGCAGCTGTCTTTTGGGGGAAAAAAATATTTACATAATGGATAAAAGGAAAGGGTGCATTTTGAGCTTTTTTCGTTCTAAGGCCGATGTAAGTTCGCTGGGTCCAAGGTTGAAAACTTAAGAAGCTCAAATAATTCCATGCATACACAGGTAGAAATTTAAACTGTAGAATAGTTCCGCTTCGCTAAAGATATTAAGTCCCAATAACCAACAGTTATTAAATGAAAATTTGTATGAACCAAAAAAAAAGGCTAAGCATCACAAATAAGACAGTCTGATAATCGAGTTGGTACTAGTAAAACATTTAACTCTGATCCATGTTGTAACACAGTCACGCTGTCGAAATATTCAAACCCCTCAGACTTTCAAAATTATTTAGATTCTTATATTATAAAGGAAGGGTGTTATCCCGGTTGAGCCCCCAAAATGTTCGTATTGAAATCGATCTTATGACTAATTGAAAATAGTTTATTCGGTTGACAAACTTATTCTGTTTTATTTTTCAATTTGTTAAAGTATTTATAGTTTTTTAATTGCTTATTATAATTTTGTATTAATCAATACTAAAGATTTTAAGTCCCAATAACCAACAGTAATTAAATGAAAATTATTATGAACCAATAAAAAAAGGCTAAACATCACAAATAAGGGAGTCTGATGATCGAGTTGGTACTACTAAAACATTTAACTCTGATCCATGTTGTAACACAGTCTCTCTGTCGAAACATTCAAACCTCTCAGGCTTTCAAAATTATTCAAAATTTTATATTATAAAGGAAAGGTGTTGTCCCGGTTGAGCCCCCAAAATTTCCGTATTGAAATCGATCTTACCACTAATTAAAAATTGTTCATTCGGTTTACAAACTTATTCTGATTTATTTTTCAATTTGTTACAGTATTTATAGTCTTTTAATTGCTTGCTCTTACTATAATTTTGTATTAATCAATACTTTATAAATGTTATATAATAATATTACTGAATTATAAATATTTTGATGACATTTCCCTCTACACAAAACACAAAAATAGTCAATCAGAAAAATATCTCGAATAAATCTTCATCAGCAAAATATACAAATATAAAAACATATTCAAAAACTAGCGTAGCTTTTCACTGAATTAAGCATTTTAATCTGTTGTTGTACAAATATTTTTAATAACTAGTTACTAGTTTTACTTTAAGCTCGCAAACTAAGTTTTCACATCTAATTAAATGTCATACATGAGAGATTTGAAGAATGGCAAGAGGATTGGTTAAAGAAGATTAGGATCGAAATATCAATGTTGATTGCAGAAGTTTCGATGTCCATTTTTCCAGAAGTAACCGTTATTAATTCAAGTGAAACAGCTTTAGGAATCGTCTGGAAAAAATTAATCAGTACCTAGCCTAACGAAGTTGAGTGCAGGATTCAAAACTGTAGAAGCATAATGGCTTAGGGATTACATGATATGGAAATCCACAGTGTCCTAAGAAATACGATTTGTGATGAACAGACTTTTTATCATTTTAAAACTTAAGTAACTGAGGATTCAACTTTTTCTGTTTGTGAACCAATGCACCTTCAATTTTATGTATATCAAGTTCCAACGGATAATTAGAGAAGCATTTTTAACGTCTAGAACAGCTCGCAAGAAACAGTGCGATTGTAAGAAACTGTAATTTAGTACATGTAGAATGGAAACCACGCTGTGATGACTTTGTTGCAAAATGACCTTCACTCCAAGAAATTGTATCAGGCTCAACTAAATACACAACTAAACCCAAGTTCAGTAAACCTTTTTTGATTTAAATTGAAAAGTTAAGAAAACCAAATTAAAAGGTAAACAATTGAAAAGTTAAAAACTTGAGGTATAGCCATAAGAACGAATGATCTAGACATTTTTAATAGGAGTGGGAGTGTGACCATAAATTCCATACAAAATATTTTTCGAAGGGGGTTCTCTTTCCTCAAGTACAATTATGTATGTTCACATTTTTTTTTTTTGTCGTTAAAAAATGATAGTTCTTATTTTGCATTTTTCTAGGGTTAATCTTGAAAAGTTAACAGAGCGTGTAAAAATCATTCTTGCATGATACACGTTCTAAATTTTGCATTAATGTATTATAAATTTAAATGAATGCAATTATATGTTGGACAACCTTCTCTGATTAAAAATATGCATTGTCCAGTCTTGAACTTTGCAAAATGGACAGACAAAATGAAAAGGCAACTTTTTTAATAATGCACTAAAGTCGAACAAAAATCAGTATACCTACCAAGTTATTTCTTTAATAAATGCTGAAAGAACTGCTAAAATATCAGTTCACATTAATGTATTGTTCTCTTTCTAAAGAAATAACCAGAAAGAAGAAAAAATTATCCAAGGATAGGTAAGTACGTATAGATAGATACCTGCGACAGATTTATTTATACAACAACGACAGCAATGGCAACAGAAGCAATCAACAACAAAAAATTTAAACACGGAAAAACTAACCTTAAATCGGTTCATTCTTCTTTCGTTGTAAAGCTTATTCGCAGCATCGTTTCGTTTCGCTCTTTCCCTCATTACTGGGCAGCTATTCGCTTAACGTTTCCTTTTCTTCTTTTCTTTCCTTCCAACATCAACCAAAGAACTTCAATAATATACAAATTCACAAGTACACACTTTCAACTATCTTTTTTCAAATGCAAACATGGTTTTTAAATAATTCAATATTTTAAATAATATATATTTATTTCGTTTTGGCACTTAATTTATGTAAATATTATGCATTTTAAGGGTCAGTTCACACATCTTTAAAAGAAAACAACACTTCACTTCTCTTTAACAAAAGTTTCTAATTATTATCTTAGATTTCTTCTAAGTCAATTATTGTAATTTCTTCACAGTCTTCAACATATTTATGAAACACACATACATACATACACAGCCATGTCATACTTCAAGTTCCAACAACAATAGTTTATCTAAGTTGACAGTGGTCAACAAACGAAAATTTCCAAGAAGAGCCGAAAAAATGTCCTCAGTCCTCATAACAGGTTAGCTCACGGAAAACTGAGAAGGAAGATTTATTTTTTTTCTCTCACAAGTCTCACAATATTTTATTTTATTCATGGAAACAAAAACAAAACAGACAAGAAAGGAAAAACAAAAAAAAGTGGTGTATTTTAATACTTTTTGGCACCCCGAATGCAGTCGGCAAAATATCTACAATTATATAAAATTGCAACGCGCACTACGCGGCAGGAGCAGACCGTGTGCATACAACATCCTTCTATTTGTTGCTCCAATCTACTACTACTCTATTACTACCACAATGAAAACTACGAGCTGAATACCTTCTAATCGCAATCAAAACTTATGTACATAACCAACGACACCATGCGCCGTGCTTTTGCTCAAAAATCTCAAAACTCCACAACACTAAGTAGACATAGTGGTCGCAGTCGTGTCAGCCTCAGTTACAGCCTTATAGTTTCAGCTTCAGCCTCAGCCGCTATCCGACCGATGAAACCTGATATAAGCAAAACACAAGGAGACACACAACAAGCAGCAGCGTGCAAAAAGAAGAAAAAAACATAAAAGAACCAGAAATATCTATCTAGTTGCTGCTGCTACCATTCGCACTTGTTATCAAAACTAAACAACAGCAAAAAAAGAAGAAAAGAGTAAATAAATAACCTAAGAACCGGAGAGAAAGAGAACCATCATCATCGGTATCGGTGCCCAATGAGCAACTCCTCAATGCAGCAACAGCAACAGCAGCAGCAGCAGCATGCATCCAGTCAAACAACAACTAACACTCCAAAAACTATCAGGCAACAGCTAAACAGCTACAGCAGCCCCAGCCACCCTAAGGCTTTAACAGAAGAACAAAAGACTACACGACTACGACGACGATGGATGAAACTATTCGTATATTGCCTCGTTTTAACATCCACCATCTACCACAATCATCCAAACCCCACTCTCCCATGCATAATTCAACAGTACAAGCTACACCAACGCCCTAGCATTATCCATATCCATATCCATATCCAATCCATGCATTCATCCAGCCATCAGCCATTAGCCATCAACCCAGCGAGAACCAACGCAACGGTGGCCCCCAGAGTTGAGACTTAAAACAAGTGTCATGATATACAGGCGGGTGAAAACACACTGAGAAGCGACTAGCGAGTAGCGAGTATAGGTAAGCAGATATCAAACTCTAAAGTCAACAACTTCATATTACGAAACACTCATGGATCACCAGCGACCATCATCATAGCCATTTCTTCTTCACTGACTCAAAAATTGAGCGAGCGCCAACAAACGTCATTTCAAACCGTTTAAAAACCATCAATCTTCTAACTTAAAGAGGTTCGAGCCAAAAATAATAATACAAAGCTTGCTTCTTTCGGTTTTGGCCGATTTAGCTCAACAACTCAACTACTTAAATAGTTTTCCTTTCCTCTTAAGAGTTTATCGCGTCGTCGTCGTCGTCGTAGGAAGTCTCCGGCATCTGGTTCTCCCTTTCAAACATAAACAGCTTTAGTCATTCTCATTTTGCTTCTTTTCTTTGTCAACCATCATCTTTGTGCAAAAAAAAAAAATAAACCAAAACCATAACCAAAAGACCAAATAAAAACAGAAAGCTGGCAATAACTACCAATTCTCGACAACAAACACAAAAGTGGGCAATGCCGTTTGCGTTTATCTGTTCCGCGCACTCGTTCCGTTGTGTGCGGTTGTGGGTTGCCGCTTTTGCCGATTTTATTATTATTATTACTATAATCACCACCAGTGCACGATTATCCACCACAGTAAGCAATGTCATTCGCCGTACGCTGCCAAACGCCGTATGCCGCACCACGCCATCAACGTCACAGGCACCGTAACCAACAACGACAACGACGATGACGACGACGCTCTCACGAGCGCCCTTGCTTACAATCTTGCTCTTTTTTCCCAATATGTATAGTGACCAGATATTTTTTAAAACAATGCGGGACACAATTTTTTTAATTGATTTAAATATTTTATTTTATTTTTGAGTACTACAATAAATAAATAATAAAAAATACATCAACATGTACAACATATTTCATAGGTTGATAATATAACTAATCCGTCTGATACAAAAAATCACAAAACTTAAATAAATTTCTTCTCTATAAAATAAAAATATAAACATAAATATACTTAATATTCTGTAAACAAATATTTTTTACTCAGGTCGTTAGTTATATTTTTCACTGGTGTGAATTTTTTCTAAAACTTCATTATTCTTAATAGAATCATAAAAAAAACTACAGTCATTTTCGTAAAATAATTTAAGCAAAACAAAAGACTTAACTGTTTCAACTTTTATTCGGGTTTTTTCTTGCGTCCACAAATGATTTAATATCGAAAATATTCGTTCAGTGGAAGCATTTGTTCCAGGAAGACTTAAAATATATTCGACTAGCGGCCCGTCCCGGCTTCGCACGGGTAGACATAAATAGGTACAGATATTTAAGTTATAAGCATGCTAATTAAAACAACCATGAATCACTAAATTAGAAAACATTTTTTTGTCCAATCCTTAATACTCTTCGCAGTGTATGCGATGAAAGACATTTTATGGCTAATTTTTGTTAACCTTCGTTTGGTTTTATTAGGAATTTCTAAAGATTTCCATAGTAATCTAGTACTAAATATAGCCTATTGTACTCAGTGATAATGTAGCTTTCTAATGAAAAAAGAATTATTAAAATCGGTCCAGTACTTTTTGAGTTTATTCGTTACATACAAAAATACAAATCTTTCCTCTTTATAATATTAGTGTAGATATAGCCTATGTTATTTATTATGTTATCAATCATGGTCGTGCCTTTGTTCAATTTGATGCGGACTAACATATTTTTTTAAATAAGACATTTCGTCAAACAAGTCGTTCTCAGCAATTGAATCGTTTGCATTTTCTAGTATGAACGACAGTCCTTTTTGAACTTCCTGCCACTCAATTGATTTTTGGAGACATACCCATTGAAAATTTTCGGCGTACTTAAATTGAGAAGTCCAGTTCTCGAGGTATTGCAAGTAGTTTTTGTAAAAAAACCAACCACTTCAAATTCAGATTCGGAGAGATTTGAGAAAATTCCAGACAAAAATGACATTTATAATTTTTAACGCAATGTTTACATGTGCACGGTTACAAAAGTATCTATTTGTAACGAAGAGTTGAGATGTGCATATGAGCAACTTTTTCATTAGATATTCTTGAATATTTTGGTTTTGCGGGACTTTGCGGGACAAATTAATCAATGCAGGACATTTTGCGGGACAATTTATGGTGCGGGACAACTATGTGAAATGCGGGACAGTCCCGCACAATCCGGGACGTATGGTCACTATACCAATATGCCATTGCCATGCCTGCCTGATACCAGAGTTAGAGTACTTCTTTCACTTATTTCTCTGATACTGATACTGATACTTTATTATGTTCTCCCATTCAGGTTCCAACAAAACCAACTAAAAGACAACAAAACCAGCTCCCCATTCGCTCCGGTATCCAACTAACAACAACAATCTGCCTGTCACTCTACAACCGACCTACGACTACGATACGCTACCGAAATCCGATCGGCCGACAACAACTAGAGAAGGTCCCCCCAATTCAACCTCTCTACAATCCACACTCAACAGTACACGTCAAACAACAGGCAACACCAGTTCTGTTGGAATCTCTGGAATTTCATGAATGCAGTCCTTCTCTTGCTTATTCACACACACACATACCCGTAGGAAAGCACGCATACATACACAGATTTGAGAATATTTATTTCATACAACTCACTCACTCGCGTATCTTTAACCTAGTCTTGTGCAGTGTTGCTCTCTCGTCTCATCTGTTTTGCCCTCGTTTTGGCTCACTTATTATTATCGGGCTATGAGTCGCGGGGTACAAGGCTAATGTGCAGTGCATCAACATCAAAACACATATTATACTGCTATCTCTTTTTCACATGTGCATTAAAATAAAAACAAACAAACCGATGATGATGGAGGAAATGTACACCAGCTGTGCTGTGTAGTTTTGTAGACTGCTTTCGGTCTTCGGGTTTTGGTTCGGCTCGGGTGGTTGATGGTAATCTAGTACAAATTTTAAAGGCGATAAATGTTTTTCACATTATTTGTGTCCCTCTTCTTTTATAGCATGATGGTGTTTTAAAGAGGCAGTGTTTTACAGCTTGTCGTCGGTCGTAGGGTCGATTGTTATAGTAAGCAGGGATGTTAGTTCACTACGTTCGGAGGAAAATTGTTGTTTTTTTTTTGTTTGGGGGGAAAAAGATTTTATATGTGGTAAGGAATTTTAACCTTGGGCTAGGGTGATTAAACTGAAGTTAAAAACAGGATCTAAGCCTCAATAAATCGAAATTGGAGGACAAAGTTGTTTTGACACCTGGTGAAGGAGTTTATCACAACAAATATCACCAAATATCAGCCATGCTTAGTTAGTAATTAGTTAGAATTTTCGGTTCTAGACTAGAGGTTTTGTTCTTTCTGTAAAAGAATACATGTGATAGCCATAACCTTCCATATTCGTGGTAGCAGCTATCCAGTTACTTAATTATTGCTATTATGTGAAGCTTTAAAGCCAATATTATTGTTTTTGTAATCACAAAATGCTCTTATAAAAATTAAAACTAAGTAGTACCTAATTCATTTTGCATATGAATCTGTTGTTGACCAATTTTGGTTAAATTGATTTAGATTATCAGGCAATCTTTTTTTTGCAGCCGTTCTCTTGGTCCCTCCTCATCATTTAAAAACAATTTGTATCCATCTTTGGTCTTCAATTCTTGATATGTGACCTGCTCAGCGTCATTTTAATTTATTTTTCGAGTAATTACATCATCCATTTTGCGGGTTCAAAAGTAAACGTAAATAAAACACACATTAAATATTTTTTTTCATGATATTCCTTTTTTGTTATAAAGTTTGAACGTTGACATTTAACTAAAACCCATGCGAATTGTTGCAATCATCGATTCTTTTGAGGTAATTTTCGACCAGTTTTTGATACATATTGGTCGGTATCTCAGCCATAATTTGACGAATGTTGGTCTTTTGGTTTGCAGTTGGGGATAGAGCATTAAAATCCTTTCTTTTGATGTGTATTTTGATTGGAAGGGAAATAGTTTTGAAAATACTATTTTTTTCGGCAAGGGGTAAGCCCACAATTTTCTCGAAAAACTGAAAAAAAAAAATATTTTTGAGATTTGTGCATCAATTGAAAGGTGGGTCGATGCTCTGTATTATAGTGAAAACCGCATCTTGTTTGGAGGCTTGGTTGAGGAAATAGAGCAATCGAAAGATAATTTGTGATGAGCTGGGTCGAAATTCTGTAATTTTTACTTCTAAAGTGCTCAAGAGTTAAAGGTTTATTTGCATAAACACGGTCGTTCGCGTAGCCTCACAAACAAAAGTCCAGCGGTGTCAAAACTGGTGGCCAGTTGATATCGCCACGACTAGAAATTACGCGGCCAGAAAATGTCTCTTGCAATAATGCCATATTCGCTCGAATTGTTTGGTATACGGTACCGTCTCACATATTCTTCGTTTTTTTTTTTAATAGCAGGCAAAAAAAAAGTCGGTTATCATATGACCACACTGCTCCGAATCGACGGTGACCGTCGTTCCATCGTCGTTTTCGAAGAAGTACGGTACAATCAAACCTCCGGACCAAACAGTGACTTTTTGTGGATGTAATGTCCTCTCTAAAATTACTTGAGGATTCTCAGAACCCAAAGACGACATTTTGGACTTTATATGGATGTAGGTGTAGATCCAAATGCAAAATACGCCATAATGTGCCGTAAGATAGTCCTAATTCCTAAGAACGACGAGGATTCGACACATTCCGGTCTTCGGCATCACTTTCACTTGCAGCAGCTATATTTTCAGTGGTACAAGCGAAACGATGATGCACAGGCCTTACTATATTTGTAACCAATCCAGTCTCTTCAGATTTCTTCACAATTTTGGCAATTGCTTGCATGGTTGGACAATTATGTACACCATATCTCTTAAAGCACGGTATGTGGCTGTGGCAGAATCACCATTTTTGTAGTAGGTTTTAACAATTTGGATGCGTTGTGCGATAGTAAAGTGATACATTTTCGTAAATGTCAGACTTTCAACTAAAAAAAAAAATTGTTTTAACAACTTAATTTCACGGATGTCGAACTCCAGCCCTATACTTTTAAAACCGCAAATTGGATAACCCGTTTTATTCAATAGTTTTCGTTAAATTTTCTTTTGGCACATTCTCAATTTATTATGTTGAAAACAGGTAAAATTCTAAAGTCTAATATGTGTTTTATTATACCACTACTTGGGTTAGAGTTCAGTGTTTCTTTTACGCTCCAAAATTGTTTCCATCCGTCTTCAACGTAGTTTATTTTATTATTTTCCAATAAGATGGCCACTATTTTATATAATTAGTCATGACTTTTGTTTTAGTTATGACTTTTGTTTTATTTAATTCTGTCTGCAAGCCAACGAGAATTGATTCAAAATTGTCTGATTATCTGTGCTGCTGAATTTGAAATAATAACGAAGTTCTCGGTAAATTTTAGATAGTTTAAGTAGTCACTGTGTATTTTGGTACCATGTTTATTTTTTAATTGCAGTTTTTAAAAAATTCCTCTAGCACAGCCGAAACAGTGGCGGTGTACATGGGGTCACCTTGACGAACTCCTCTCAGCAATTACTTACTTACTTAAGGTGGCGCTACAGTCCTGTGTTAACTAGGGCCTCTCCAGTTTCGCTCTCCAAGTTGGGTGAGGTCACTTTCCACATGTGCGCGCCACCTGATCCGCGGTCTTCCTCTACTGCGCTGTCCTGTGGGTGTGGATTCGAAGACTTTCCGGGCCGGAGCATTGGTTTCCATGCGCTCTACGTGACCTCTCAGCAATTATGCAACTATAAATAAACAGGCTCAAAAGGTCAAAAAATTAATATAGATTAGAAGGTAAAATTCTACTGGATGATTTTTTGACCAGCTAGTTTTGCTTTACTGGAGGTTTTAGAATTAGCAGGTTCTTGTGAGTACGAATGTAAAATAAATAAATTTAACGTCTCCGATTATGCTTTAAGCTTTTCGAAAAACAAGTTTATGCTCAGGTTAACATTATCTAGATTCATATCCTTCGTGGCAGGAATTCAGAAACTTTAGGATCACCAGTCCCCTGGGAATTTAGATCGATGGTAGTATATATGTATCTGCTCCATTGGAGGTTTTTAGATTAGCAGGTACAACAGCCCTGATGGTATTCCATAGTAATCCTAAGAAAATACAAATAATTATTTGAACCAATTGAGATTACTTACCCTGGAAGTTTCAAAACACTTTAACTCTTTATTGAGAGTTAAGTTAAAGTCCAAATTTGAGAGGTTTATTTATTAGTTTATTGTTTAGTTTATTTCGGTGGAATAATGAATTTTCAATGATAGTTCAATTAGAAATATATTTTTGGACCTCTTTAAACGAAAAGTGTCAAAACACTCGTTTGTTATAGATTTTTCCAAAATTTTTTGTTCTATCATTCGTATTCAAAAATAAAAACCTTTTCATCCCTGCTTAGACCTGCCGCCATACGTCGACCGTCGAGTCGTTTAAAGTTTAAATTATTATACCCTAAGTGAGAAAGAGCTAAATAAGGCGTTTTTTTTATTGCACTGAAATTTGTTGTGTATAAAATATTTATCTTACTCACCACTTGTGCGCATGAACGAACAACAAAGAATAAATGAAATGACGGAAGAGAGAAAGAAATATAATAACATAAAAATGTACATACATATACATATGAATGTATATGTATGAATGTATAGCATGGGAAAATTCAAACACGATTACTGATGTCTGTTGATGTTGACTCTGCAAATCAGTTTTATTAACATTATTATGCACTCAGTACGTTTTTATTATATTGTTTCGTTCTCAGCCGATTACTCACTCATGGTGTTATGAGAATGTAAACACAGATGGTGGGCGCTGTGTTTTCAGTGTTGCCTTATTTATTTAAATTCGTACTAAATACAAACACGTGTACTCTGCTTTATTTTTGGTATCGTGCATTAAACCAAATGTATGTTATTTTAATTGTATACATAGATTCATTACATTTGTTGATAATAAAATTAAAATATGCATTGTAATAAATTTAAAGTCTTTTAGAGGGTGACCCACAATTCGTCAATAATATTTGAGGGCATTTTTGGGTATTAGTAGTTAGAATATCGATAACTCAAATTGATATCACTGATCGGGAATTTAAGAAAATCTTTTCTTTCTTTTTTCTAAAGTACTTCAACTACTTTTCACTTACTCAAGTTCTTTCAGATTTGATGTAATCAATTTAAGAAGGTATTTCGAACCCCAATTAATAACAATTTTATCAACCCAAGTACAGTACATATTACCAAAAGTATTTTAAATAATTTACTTAAGGAATTGAGGAGAAATTGAAAATAAATAGGTCTTGAAGAACTCAAGGAATACGAAATAAAATTCAAGTTAAAGTACAAGTCCTGGCACGGAAACTTAAAATTGACTGAGGTCTAGAGCAAACAAATTGGTAATTATTTGCTTTTAAATGTGCAGCTATTTTAAGTTTTTTGATAAAGTAAGTGCTCAGAGGCGAGGAGAAAATTGTATAATTTCTTTTCATTCTGTTAATAGGTTAGTTTTACAAACAATTCAATTTAAATTTCCTACATTTTAATTTTTTGAGGAGTTGCCCCATTTCACTTGTTTAAATTAATTTTCATTAGCTATATTCGTAATTTTCTCATCATTTCCAATGCTACATATGTATGTAAGATTTTTGAATGTCACATATTAAAAAGCTCAACCACAAAAACCAATTTGACATATCAAACATCAAAAATACCTTTTCACTACTATTCCAGTACTTTATTTAATACACTATCAACACGAAAAAAAGTACTAAATCAAAAGCATCAAAAACGTACTAAACAACTTAAACCTGACACACAATCAATAATCTATTTTAAATTCCCATGCATGCATTCCATTTCCATGACCGACAAACCGATACAGAACACAACACATCGTAGTCGTCGTCGTCGTCGTTGTCGGTGTTACGTGTTCTCAAGTCGCAACTCAGTGTGTGATGACGATAGACGGCAATGCCATGAGCAACACACCAATTCCACCGAACAGCAGGAGTAGTAGCAAAGCAACACACCAGCCAGCCTCTACCTCGTCAGCGTCAGCCATAACCAAAGCAACCAGACTCGGCGCAGACGTCAGCTTAACCGCACACAGCAGAATATCTCAAGCAAAACAGAACCAATAATTAAAATCTTGATAAGACTCTGCGACCACACTACACCACAGTCCACACCGCCACCGCTCACCGTGTCGTCGACGCTCCTCAGATCTGCACATAAAACATAACCTAACAACATCACCCGGTCCGGTCGCTTAATTGACGCAAAATGGTGGATAGAGAACGAAAAATTAAAACTCGTCGAGCTCGAGCAGCCGACCGGCATGCAGCCAAAGTTGTAGAAGTAGAAAAAGCAAAGCAAACGCAAGCAACATCCGACAGGCTTGGCGAACGCCACCGCTTTACCCACCACACTCCCCAACCACACCACACTATTCAAAAAGTCGAAACTCGAAAGTCATAACAAAAAGAGCTGCCGTCCGGTCCGCCGCCGTTCGTCGTCATTCGCTTGTTTAGCGAAAATAGAACCAACCATGTGTTTTCAGTTGCTAATTTTATACCGATACTGAACAGAGACGACAGCGACAAAACAACACAAAACACAATTTTTACTCGAAAGAGAAACAGAGAGCAAGTAAGAGCGGAAAAACAGCTGTTTTGGCGTAATGTGAGCTTGAATGTTTTCAAGGGGGCTCGGGCCTCGCAGCACTCCGATGACAGTGCAACATTCGCACAACTCTGGTTGGTATTGGTATCTTGTTGTTTTATAGTACTAGTACTGGTCTGGTACGTTATTAAGGCTATCATAAAGTTGATGGGGCGGCCAAACGCTAAGTTGAGTTCACGTTCATGTAAAATTTATATTCGTTTTCGTTCAGTCTGACTCTGATGGGGACGTCTGAATGTGAGCAGGGAGCGAGCACTCGATTTCAACATCGGTACTTTGGCAGTCACAGCAACAGCACAGTCAGTCAGTGACTTGCTAGCTATGAGGACGCACGTGTGCACAACCGTTTCTCTATTTTTCCATTCTTGTTTTTGAGGCGAGTGTGGAAGTGGGATTTCTGGTCTCGTTTATCGTTTGAAACGACCGTGTTTTGACATGTGTCACTGTCATTGTTGCCATTATTTTCAACAACTTTTGCTGCGTGGTCCTGGGATACCTTCGACTTGGTCTTCTTCTTGTTCTTGTTTCTTCTTCTATGTGTGTTGTGATGTGGTCGTGGTCGTGGTGTGGAAGTGGATTAAAACTTTTTGTGAGCTGAGAAAAATGTTCCCACATTAACATGCTGAACGGTGGAAGGTTTTGATACGACTAATTTCACCGACGACGGCGGCGCGCGCTGCGATGGTGATTTTTATCTTTGGACTTTTTAAGGCAGTACACACAACACATCGAGCAAGCTTGCTGTTGCAGCAACAATGATTTGAGTTACTTTCAAGCAAACAGTAGAACAATTGCCAAATTATAAATACGAAACTTTCAAGAATGCCATTTGATTGGATGAAGGTGGAGGGAGCTTTACATTCGCAAATCGCAACTCGCACATTTGCTGCTGCTGTGTTGTGTCTTGTGTTGTGTTGATATGATAATCAATTGCCCATGCTGCGCTGCCATCGCCATAGCCATCGCCTTCGCCACTGTCGACGTCGTCGTCGTCACCATCGTCGTTGCCGTTGTCGTCCTGGTCAAAGCTGTTAGCAACTCAGTAGATATATTTTGAGGTGGAGCCCTGCCCAGCAATATTGTACCTTAAACGTACGAGTTGAGTCGAGTTCGAGTATACCAATAATTTGATGGGGCTCGGGGGAGGCGAGTTTTGGAATTTAATATACAAAATTATTGTGTGCAGAGAGGAATGTGAGGACGGAGATTGATAAAGAAAAGAAACGAAGAGTAAATTTAGAGTTAAACGGAAATCTGATACATAATATCAGTCAGGCTTTTTTTTTTTGTGAATAGGAGGCTATCTGAAGACGTCGGTGGAGGGGGAGGGGTGAGGGCGAGGGTTTGGTTGGGGAGTCGATGAAGAAATGAAAAACGTTGGTTGTTATATGTGTTCTATTGTAAATGCCGTTTTTGTGTGTGCTCTTTCGTGTTAGGTATTTGTTTTTTTTTTTTTTCTTTTTTGTCTGTTTTCAATTCTTTTTTACATACATGAATATGTATGTACACACACATACATATATTTTATACGTACATACATACATGATTCATCGAATCGATTAAATTAGAAAAAATAAGAAGAAAAGAAAACATATTTTATTTTTTGTTTTTTCTGTCTTTCAAGAATTCAGATTTTAAAATTTGTATTTGAGTAAATGTTAAGTTAAGACGTAGTTTTTTTTTGATACGTATCAAAGGTAAATAAATAGATTCTTTAAGTATATAATAAGCTTTACTCGAAGCTACCAAGAAACAAAAAGTTTCAATATTCAATCCCGAGGTCCTAGTGGATCGTAATCTACTTTTTTTTTTTACTGCAAGAATTGTGTCAATCTAGTCCAATTTTTTGTTGAACTACCCTTAATCTTAAGTGCGAGCTTAAGGAAAATAAAATGGGGACACATTTAAGAGGGAATACCGCGATAAAACTGGTTTTATGGTTTTAATATGAAATATGGGGGGGGGGCACAATTATGTGAAATATAAATATGAAATTCCATATTCTTGATGTGCGGTTGGACAAAAATATCTATATTTGACAGTACGTCCAAAATTGAGTTCAAAAATAAACTGTTGGGCATTTTTGAAAGTGCAAGTAGGTATAACGACTAAGATTTTAAGGGGGTGGTGGTGTGAAACTGGCCATTTTGACAAAACATTCTTTAAAAAATTCAAAGATTTAGACAGGTATTCCTTTTAGGTCTATTTAAATGATGTACATTTACAGATTAAAATACTTTCATATGAATTTTACAGCGAAGTAAGGATTGGTTAACCATCTAATCGGATGCCAATGTTTCCATACTACTTAAAACCTACCAACTTTATTAATTTTGAGTCTAAAATTTCATGAAGCTAAGTTTGTAAGTATGCTAAGGATTCAACAAAATCTTAGGAATTATTAAACTTAGAACAGATAATCAAGCAGTTTTGAAACAATGCTTGGACCTTTACATAATCTTAGAGGCAACAGGAAATGCAGAAGTAATTTTAAAAATTTTTAATTGATGACTAAAAATGGAAGTTTTTTTATAGCCATAAAAACCCAAATTGGCATCACTAATGTATTTTATGTTTTTCCTTAACTTATTTATTTTATGTATGTACTGGTCAGTTGCAAAAGAAACGAACAAATTGAATCAAAAAGAAACCAAAAAATTGTAGTGTAAATATGGTTTTGTCGTTTCCTCCCTGAAAACGGATTAAGTACTGGTTTTGTACACTTGGACGTATACGTACTTTTTTCATTTTTTTTTTTCGAAGGTTTTGATAATGAAGTTTTATCATTTGAACGTGCTGTTCAATCGTGTAACTTGTCATGATGATTTAGCATAAGCAACTGAATAATAATTAAAAGATTTGACAGATGTCACCAAAACAAAATGGCCGCCACGGGGCGCCAAAATCTAACCGCGCCAAATTTAAAAATCCTATGCAAAGCCTACAATTATTATAAAAGTATTTAAACAAATTAATAGGAATTTGAAATATTTTTGCATTACTGTAATAATTTTACCTATTGTTATGGATTATGGAAATAAATTCAAATGTGCGAAAAAGAGATGCATATAATTTGAGCTATGTTCAAAAAACATTCTATTCTAAGGTAGTGGTAATAATATGAACAAAAATGTCCGATTCAGGGTAAAACGAATAAACTAACAAAATATAATCCTTAAATAACTTCTATAAAAGCAAAAAGCATTTAGAAATTAAAACTCGAACATTAATGATATTTTATAAGGATTTCTAATAATTTCTAGTAAGAAAAGAAGTTTAATTTTGAATATTCCGCCTTTTGTAGAAGAAGTTTAATTTTGAATATTCCGACTTTTGGAGTTGTCATCTTTTGACACCACCATTACTGAAAATAGAACAATACAGGTTTCAACGACGCATTGATATTTTTAAAATTCACTACATTAGTCACAGAGACTTTTTTTAAGAGTCCCCTTTGAAGATACGATCTATGTCAATGCTTCAATATTAATTCAAGACATTGAAGAAGGAATTCGTATATTTATCGAGGATATACAGCCTTAAATGTGCGAATGGGTGACGTAAAATTTCATTAAAAGGGTATGGTGTTGCAACAGTAGCACGGTCATTTGGCTGATACATATATGTATAGTATATGTACAGCTGCGAGCAAAAAAATAGCAGTGCATGGAAAATTATTTTAAACAAAACATAAAACATGAAAAGAGTTTTGATGTTGAAAATTTTTTTAAGTAAAACTCCTTAAGATTCATTAAAATTTAATTTTTAGTAAGAATGGAATTTAATTTATTGCTAATTAGCTAAGCAGTAATCCAAAAACAAAATAAACCTCAAAATAAAGCGAGCAAAATAATAGCAGTGATTTTCTTTTTTTATTAAATTAAATTATAACAAGGGCACAAAAAGTTCTTTTTAACGGTATTTTATTTAATTAAAGCTAGTATTTGGTAGCATGACCATTATTTTTTATAACGGCTTCACAGCGACGTTTCATTGACTCCACAAGTCCCTGACATCTTGATGGTGTTATTGATTGCCATGCCTGCTCAGCAACGCTCCATAACTCTCCGTTATTTTTTGGTTTTGCCTTGGATACTTCTATTTTAATATCTGCCCAAAGATTCTCGATGGGATTGAGGTCAGGAGACGGTGCAGGCCACTCCATGACCTCAATCCTATTATCTTGGAACCATTGCATGGCTGCTCTGCTGGTATGCTTTGGGTCGTTATCCAGCTGGAAGACCCATTTGAGGGGCAATTCGTATTCGGCATATGGCAGCATAGTGTTTTGCAGGATATCCACGTAAGAGTGCTGGTTCATAATGCTTTTGATGCAGTATATTGGGCCAACTCCATAATAGGAGAAGCATCTCCAAACCATTATACTGGATCCCCCATGCTTAATAGTTTTTGTAATGTATCTAGGGTTATATTCCATGTTCGGGGGTCTTCTCACAAACTCCCGAGATCCTTTTCCACCATAGAGAGCCACCTTGCTTTTATCGGTCCAGAGAATGGTTCTCCACTTTTCGGGAGCCCATCCAAAATGTTGGCGAGCAAACTTTACCCTTTTAACTACAAGGTGTTTCTTTAAAATTGGAACCTTTCTTGGACTGCGAACATTTAAGTTATGCTCCCTTAGTGTTCTCCTCACCGTATGCACACCGCACGGCACGTCAAGCTCGTCCGCAATTTCTGTAGCTGCTTCTGTAGGATTATTCCTTGAAAAGCGGACCACACGTTTTATATAAGATGGTGTAAGAGATTGTTTTCGTCTATCGTTTCTGCCCTTCTTTCAAAGGTTAGGCGCTCCTTAGAATCTTCGCTGAACATCCAAGAAGTTCCTGAACCTTTTTGTACGTTTTGCCTTGAAAAATGAGCTTTATTATAAATTTCCGCCTCTCCAGTGTGTAGTGTTTACCTCAACCCACTTTAAATTGTTAAATTCAATAATTTGATTACAATTTTAAGGGAAATATAAAATAGAATAACAGGACTTGTTTTTATAACTTTTGAAATCAAAATTTTAATTAAAACACAATTATTTAAATTAAATTTGTCAATCACTGCTATTATTTTGCTCGCCTAAAATAATGAATCACACTACACAAAGTGACATTTAAACAAAGTAATGAGAATTTACCGTTAAATTTTCACTTGCACCTTTTAAGATAATTACTCTGAGTACCAAAATAAAGTAGAGTTGCGAAAAATTGGCTGTGTTATTGATTTATGAAAAATTATAGCTTGTTGCCTATTACACTGCTATTATTTTGCTCGCCACTGTATGTATATTGTTAATAGTATACCTTACTCTCTCAAAACAAAATTCTTATTTTGGAAAAAATTTTGAATATCTTGTAAAGGGCTAATTTTGGATTAAAAAAAATTTGTTATAAGTGAATTTGGACCGAAGAAAGTTGTATTCGAAATATTATGAAATACCCAATTTCTGCTGGAAATAAATAAATCATTTTGTATCCTAGTAATTTATTTGTTCGCATTTTCTTCAGCATATTCATCTTGTCCATCTTCGGCATTTTCAGCTTGTTCATCTTCGGATTTTGTTTCTTCTTCTGCATCTTGAAGCCATTCAACAACTTTCTTCATTTGCTCCAAGAAATGCATTTTACCTTTAGAAGAATGTACTTCTTTGATAGCACTTCAGTTTTGTAGAACAGTAAAATTATTTTCTAGAAAGCTTTCATGAAGCTCATATTTTTATAGCAGAATTCTTGGACTTTTAGGATCAATGCCAACTCAGAACGATTGTTTAAAGCAAATGCCTTTAATAATGTGCAGTAGAATTTTAAGTGTCTAACTGCCTGATGAGATCAGTAACTAGTTCTTCTTTTTTATTCCATTTACCGAGTGACATAACTGTCGACCATATAATGTAAATAATTTCATGGTCGGTAATGTTTGATTTAAGTGCAAAGTCTTTAATGTCAGCAGCAATTTCTGTGTGTCATCAAGAAGGGACTGTTGTAGTTCCCGTTTGGATTCTTGACTAGCCTGAGCTTTGTGTAGTTTAATAATTTCAGAAAGCTCCTTTTCGAGAAAAACTTTATTTAAATATTCTTCAGTACGTTTGTATAGTGGGAAAAATTCCATTAACTTGCTTTTTAGTCCACCTTTTTTAAGAGCTTGAACAAGATATGTCATTTCCTTCTCTTGTTTGAATGATAGCAACAGTTCTACGAGAAAATCCACGATGCCATCTTTAATCAGATGCTCGTTATTTAACAGTTGGAGGTATTATCTTCGGACGCCCCGAAAATACAATAATATGTACGAGATTTCTCGCCATCCTGAGAAATTGATCCACCAGGAACCAGTAAACCACCAGTAATTAAAATATTAAAAAGTACTTTGCCTCAACGACGATAGTCAAGTTTGCTACCAGCAAAATCTAAATACTTAGAAATTTGTTCCAGGTCGCCTTCAGTTTTATCGAGACCAGCAATGACCGCGTCACGGAACCCCGTGGGATCGAATTTCTCTTTTTCATCTCTTTTTCTGGTCTTCATGCGCTGACCTGATAGTACTGGTCGTTCTATTTTTTTGACTCATAAAACAAATTGAATTAAAACAAAAAAAAAATAGTGGTTTGACCCCAAATTTAGTAAAAAATAAACTTCTAGCTCAACAAGCAAACCACGTACATTATGTAGAAGTGAAGTAGAACGGGAAATGGAAAATTCTCGATTTCCGGAAATATCCCAGTTAAATTTGTTTTTCTGGAAAAACGATAATTGAAATTCCAATGATGTAGAAATTTAAATTGACGTCAAACTTTGAAAACTATGGGTTATTGTAGATAAGAGCTGGAGAAATCAATCGGGAGTCCCGCCATCTAACAACCACAAAAGTAGCCCTACATTTTTTATATCATTAAACTGTTGCTGTCACCAAAAATGTTCAAGGTCAATTCGTTTATTTCTTATTTCTGAGCACAAAAATAGCGCTGAATTCCGAAATCATTATTTTTTTTTTCAATATTGAACCGCAGTTATTAGCACAAAATATAATCATTATTGAAATCTCATATTTTGAGTATGATGTTGTTTCCAGCTTTATTTTCTAAATTTAGTGGGACTTCCTCTTACCTTCCAATCAATAAAAACTGAATTAAAGTAAAATGATGAAATGGCAGAAAGTTCAGCAAAGGGAACTACTATACCAAATTCTTGGTAGTTTGAAAATATAATTTGACCTAGTTTCTAACCTTAAAACTACACTTAAAATTTCGGAACATGTAAATGTAATATTCAGCCCTATCATGAATTCCATCATAATCGGAAATTTTTACGAATTCCGAAAAACTGTATCATGAAATCCGTTCGTAGTGGAAAATCTCATACAATTTTGCATTACGAACGGATTTCATGATACAGTTTTTCGGGATTCGTAAAAATTTCCGATTACGATGGAATTCATGATAGGGCTGAATCAGCCCTTTAAACTTTTACTCTTTTCATTCACTTGGAAACATTATGCGTCTTTCCCCCAAAATTTTGAATTGTAAATTTAAAAAAAAAAAAACATTGATCTTCTTTAAACATGCATGAAGATTAATGCAAAATTATATAATTTTGAAGTGTTTTTTACGTCAATAAACAAAGTTAAGGAAAAATTGTTCTTAAACATCTTTTCCAAAATGTCTTTCAATTTCATTGAAATTCCTAGCTGAAATTTCAAGAAATCGATTGATAAGGTTGAAAATTATATTAGGAAAACAGAGTTTTCTGTCGAAAAATAAAGAACAAGAATTAATTGTGTAATTTTAAATTCTAGTGATTCATTTGACTCATTGAACTCTGACATTTAAAGATTAAACAAACAAAATCAGAAAGAAAAAATTCTCAATTCGATCAACAATTTTAATGATTACAATAATTGTGAACATTATTATGTAATTGTGGCGAAATAAGTTTAATATAATTTTTGTATAAGTCTGCCAATTCTTATAGGAATGAATGTACCAAAGCTACACATACATATACATACATACATCTTATTCCATTGATAATTTTATTTGATGATGAGAAATCATCTCTGTAAAAATGTTGGTATAAGTAAGTAAAAGTAATTAAAAAAGAAAAATATTATTCGACCCGATTACTGTCCACTTTTATTTTATATCATAGGTATATACCCAACTATGGTATGTGCATAAGTGATATGTATACACTATTCAAAAATACACTAAAACTAGCCAAGTAAAAGAAAAGAAAATTAGAAAAAGAAAGTGCACAAACTAGGGTAAAATAAGCAAACGAAATTTGCAATCACTAAAAAGAAACAAAATAAAAACAATTAACTCGCATAACTTGATTCAAATGTTGAACAAGAAACATAAACAAGTACATTCCACTTTTTCGAAAAAACCTACATAAGATCAGGTATACTTGATTTTGTCTCCAAACACTATAAAAATAAATTACTTACTTTTTCATCTAAAAATTAAATTTTAATAATTCATAGAAAAAACAAAATCTTAATTAAAATATTATTTTTTTTAGTTTTTGTTGTTGTTTTTCATATTTCACTCACATATTGATAGTAGTAGTAAAATTGCTCGTCAGGTGACCCATTTGCATAATAGTTTTGCAATTCACTGCACATTTCTCTCCGACAGAATTTTAAGGAAAAACAAAAATAAAATAAAAATCAGAATCTTTTAATCGATAAATCACTTTAATACACCAACAAAGAGAACAAAAAGGAAAAAACTGTTTTGTTCAGTTTTTTTTGTTTTCTTCTAATTATTTTTGAATCGTGTTGTGTATTTTAATCTCAAAAATAACTTCATCAAGTATCTATAAGTGTAATCACTGCAGCACTGGCAACAGATTTAAGTGAAACCGCGAGGCACTTGCACTTTGCACTAACACTTCACTTTGCATCTCAATAACCCCAAACCAATAGATACAAAATACTTCAAAATTAACTATGTAAGGTACATGGGGGATATATTCAATTCGATTCAATTCGATATTCGGTTCGATATACAAATGCAGTTTAGCCCTGATCAGTTTTATTTTTCTTCTTGTTGTTTTTTTTTTTATTATTATTTTTTTCTGTTTCTTGAATTTGAAAATATTATAAATTGATTTGAGGGTCGGGCTTGTGGAGGAGTGAGGGGGCGGCAGAGGGTGACAAAATGCACAAAGATACGAGACAAATCGACAGAAAACAAAAACACTTCACAATAAATAAAAACAATATATTACAAAGTGTTGTTAAGTAGGTTTAGGTAGGTATAGGTAGGTATAGGTAGATAGGTAGTTTTTGAATATTTTTTGTTGTTGTTGTTTTTAATTCCTTTCCTCACATTGTCCAAGAGTAGATATTTTTGTCTAAATACTCGAAAAGAATTCTATAATTGTATGTGAGAGGTTTGAAAGAAGAAAACAAACCAAAACCACATCGGAAACCCGCTGACTGCCGAACCGAGTCAAACAGTTATCCAAGTAGCACTAACACATTCAACAACGCTATTGGCTGCCATCGTCGTCGTCGTCGCCGCCGAAAAAAGCAACAAAAACAAAAAAAAATCAAAAAGAAAAACAAACCCGAAGGAACGACATACAAAAAAAAAAGAAAACACAAAAAGAAAAAAAATAAGTAAAATAAAATAAAATACAAGAAAACAAAAAAACAAAAAAAAACAACCAAGGAAAAAATTAAATAATAAATTGTGTGTATGTAGAAAAAGTATATTATATACTTTTGGGGTAGGCAACAGTGCGACAACAAGAAAAAGATACATTTTTCCTCCTACAGCTACTCTTTTTTTTCACACAGATACTTTTATCTGTTGTTTTATTTAATGCCACCACCATCACCACCACCAACACCACACCGCACCGCACCACACTGCCACCACCACTACCACTGCCACTTGCCACTTGCCCCTGTCCCTGTACCTGCCCCCACCCCGCCGCCGCGCCACCACCGTCTTCACCTACAGCTCTCGAATGATATGCCTTTGCCATCAGTTACCACCATGGAGGAATCCAAATCCATTCCTTGTCTTCTTAATTTGCAAAAACACAGAGTTTCTTCGAAATAGAATAATGGAATAAACACGGCTAAGAGATTGGCTTATATATTAATCTACGGTTTTGCTGGACAAAACGCCGCGTCACCATCGCATCGCGACACAACACCGAAGACGAAGAGAACTATGCTGATGCTGCCGCTTATGCCTGCTGCCTGCTTGCTATCTGATAGCTGGCTGGCTGACTGGATGACTGGATGACTAGCTGACTGGCTGCTGGCTGCCCACTGCGTCGGTTTGGGTGTGAGTGCGCTTTAGATCTCTAAAGTTCAATCCCAAAGTTCGAGATATTGAACTGTGTGTATATAGAGTACAGTTCCACTGATGCCTGATGTAGGTATACCTACTGTTGTATAGCATGTCCTGTCCTAATCACATCGTCAACACACACACTCAGCATAGGCAGCAATAGTATAGAAGCAATAGCAGCAGCAGCAGCAGCGTCAGCTTTAGCTCCAGCACGAGCACACTTGGCATAGAAAATACAAAAGAGAGGAAATGCGAAAAATGTTCGACCTTCTCATTCGCCTGTTTGGGTGCTATGCTCCCCTATCCCAATACCCAGTACCGAGTACCCAGTTGCCAGTTCGTCTCCGTTTCTGGCTCTTGTTGCTCCTTGCCTAAATTCTAACAACAACCAACATGCCCATGCCATTCACGACGAAACGAACCATCACGATGGTGCTCAGCTCAGCTCAGCTCACTCACTGCTTTGCTCCTCTTCTTATTCCGCCACATCCACATCCCCCTAACCCTCCCCCTAATCAAATTGGTTGCTGCTGCATCTAAATGTGTACACTATTCTAGAATTTTTCTTTATTTTTTTTTTCTTTGCACCTCCCTGGAGTTTCCATCCCATCTCATCCCATTCCCATCTTATTCTCATCCCAGCTGGGCTCATGTGGAGCAGAATGAGTAGCACCCCTGCCTTCGTTCGCCCTAGTTAAAGCTTATAGGTGCACAATGCACAGCACATATTCTACGCAACAACGCAAGAGAGAGGCGGTGGTGGTGGTGGTCGATGGTGCGATGAATTTCTGGGTGGACGGACGGAGGCAGGTGGGCGGACTGCATTTTGCATTTTATTAATGTGCAACCGAATACACAGATACACACGTATACATAAAAGAACGGGAAAAAATCATATTTTCTTGGTTCTTTTCTTTTTTTGGTCTTGTTTTTCGGTATCCCACAATCTCCACCAAAACCCAAAGAGGTTGAGGAGGGGGGAAGGAGGAAGGGGGGTTGTGAATGCGCGAAGGGGTTTCCTTCAGTTCGCGTGTCTTTTTATTTCTTTTTCTTCTGTTTTTTTTTTTAAATTTGTTTTGCTCGATGCAGATGAAGAGATTGAAATGAAAAGAGATTATTGTAATAAATATAAAATGGCAAACTCAACATTGCACTGCAAATGGATATGATGATATATGTCCATATGTAGGTTTAAGTATATGTGTAGGTATTTGACATACTATGCTCGAAGAAGAGGAAAGTGCAAGAACCACACAACATAAAAACGCAACTCTAAGCTCCACATAAGCTGAAGTAGCTGATGATGTGTAGTAAAAACAACAACAAAAAAGAGCCTCTTCTAAATTATTACTAACTCAATTCAACTCAACTCAACTCGACCCTGAGTATAAATTTTAAATTTGAGAAAACTCAATGAAGGTTGGCTGCCATTTTGTATTTGTTTTTATTTTTTTTTGTTCTATGATGACATCTGTCACATTTTAATAAAAATTATTATTTAAATTGTTACACCCTTTGCTATGTGACAGTTGTTGTTGTCACTTAATATCAAAATAATAGGGCAGGTTGCGCGAAGGCTATTTTATTGTGTTCGCTAAATTAGGGCGACAAAATTTTGTCACCCCTATTTATACGAATACATTTAGAAAGTAGATCGTGACCCGCAACTGTCAGATTTACATATCCATAGGTACTTCAGTTATAGATTTTTGGTGTTCATTGGTTTAGGGTGTAGATTTAAGAGTAGTCAACGGTTGACTTGTTTTGTTAATTAGTTTTTATGTTAAATTAAAGTTATACAAATTTTCAATGAAACATGTTTTAGAGAATATCCCGATATGTATCAAACAGAAGAAAACAGGAAAAGAGGCTTGGTCGCGACCCACACCGATAACTTCTAATTGATGCACGTTAAAAATGTTCAAATGATACAATTTTGTACCAAGTCAATTTTATTATTTAGATCAATTACAAAAATATTAAAAATATATATAAAAATTTAAGTTTAAGCTGTTTTCTCTTGTAAAACTGTTTTTAATTGTAACAAGACATTAACAACAATATTTCCATAGGATGAAACAAATTTGAAGTCAGTATCGACCTTTATTCAAAAGATATTTACGTCAAAAACATTCTTTAGCGCTTTTTAGTTTTTTTTTTTTTTGTTTAAGGTCTTTTTTAGTTCTCAAGATACTTGAGTTGAAAATCAGTTTTTAACAAATTTTTAGGAGTACAGAGTTGGGTCTATGAAATAACTCCCACGAAATAAGTCCCACTTTTGAAAACGAAATAAGTCCCACCAAAATGAAATGATTTAAAAATTTTCTTGAAATGAAATAACTCCCACTCAAAATGAAATAACTCCCCCTTGAATAATATATTTCTTAAATGAATTAAGTCCCACTTTCATAAACGAAATAAGTCCCACTAGTAACAACGTTTGGATTCGTAAAGGTGACGTGAAATAACGCCAAATGAAATAAAGCCAAATTCAAAAAATTTGGCATTATTCGTTTTTGAAAACGAAATAAGGCCAAATTTTCAATTTGGGTTTACTATTTCACTTTAGAAAACGAAATAAAAGCAATTTGGCATTGTTTCGATTTAAAATTTTGCAGAATAAGGAAAAAACATAAAGTAAAATTATCTTTTGTTTTCTCTCTATGCTAAAACAAGTTTTTTTGAATTGATAGCACGGCGGCGTACTAACAGCTAGGTATGTAAGGGGGGGCATGCTGCCCCCCTGCAACCCCCCTGCTTGGGATCACTATAGGATTTGGGGTGGGTGCGAGTTTGGGTATATGCAAAGAACTTTTGCATTTGAGCACTAAAATCAAAGAAATTCCTAACAAAAAAAAAGCAAGAATGGCTCACAGTTATGAAAGAATCACAACGCATTCGTGTTCTTTGCATATACCCAAACTCGCACCCACCCCAAATCCTATAGTGATCCCAAGCAGGGGGGTTGCAGGGGGGCAGCATGCCCCTCCTTATATACCTAGCTGTTAGTACGCCGCGCCGTGCTATCAATTCAAAAAAACTTTAGAAAAGTAGCTATTCTAGACAATAAATCAACCATTTTTGCGTGTTCTTTTTAAAAAGCAACAAAAAGAACATTATGAAATTCAATGAGAAATAACGTGAAGAGCAACAAATAACGGCAAAAATTATTAAGCATTCACTTAAAATGCAAAATTATGAAAATGAAATAAGTCCCACTTAAAACGAAATAAATCCCACCAAAATATAAATTTAGGGGTATGAAATAACTCCCACTTTACAAAACGAATTTATTCCCACTCAAAACGAAATAAGTCCCACTTAAAATAAAAACGCGTAACGAAATAAGTCCCACCAATTGACGAAATAAGTCCCACTTTTAAAAACGAAATAACTCCCACTTTCAAAATAGCAATTTTTGGTGGGACTTATTTCGTTTTTAAAAGTGGGAGTTATTTCATAGACCCACAGAGTTATCCATTTCGCGGTTTCAAAAGTAAACGTAAATAAAACACAAAATATTTGTTCTCTTTTTTATCATAAAGTTTAAACGTTGACATTATGTGTGAAACACTACATCATTTAAATGACCACCACGCGAATTGCTGCAAGCATCGATTCTTTTGAGGTAATTTTCAACCACATTTTGACACATGTTGGGCGGTATCTCAGCCATAACTTGACGAATGTTGGTTTTTAAGTGCTCAAGAGTTAAAAGTTTATCTGCATAAACACGGTCTTGGTGACCAGTCGATATCGCCACGATAAGCAATAAAGCCATATTCGATTGAGTTGTGTGGCGTGTGGCATCGTCTTGTTGAAAGCACATATTTTCCAAGTCGTTTTCGTAATAGTCAGGCAAAAAAAAAGTCGGTTATCATTATGATCATAATCGACGTGTCTACCAGCGAAACTCTCATTAACTTTTCAGATTCAAATGGCTATAAAATCCGAATTCGGACGTCTTCGTGTTAGATTTTTTTTTTTTTTTGGAAAAAATAGCTGAGACCCAAGACTTTCAAACGCAATTAAATCGCTTACAGCGCTAACAGTCAAAACATTATTTGAATTAAAAAAAAAACCTTTAAAAAACAGTTTTTCGTAAAAAGAAAAATACTATCCAATTTCAAATTCTAAAAAAACCTATGATTTTATGTGCCTGTTATATTTCAAACATATTTACAACAAAAAAAAAACATTTTAAAAGGTACAAAACTTTCAGAAAATATGCAATTTTTAAAACTACTCATATTTTTGCCAAATTTCCTTGTTTTTAACTTTAATCGGAAATATCTGCGACATTTTTTTTTTTAATCTATGTATGTATTTCCGGATTCTCCATCCTTTTTGCTTTGGGAAAATGTTTTTGAATTTTTTAAAATCCTACTATGATAAAAAACATAGGTTTTTTCCGCTGTTTCCCAACTGTGCGACGGTGACAGTCGTTCCATCGTAGTTTTTGAAGAAGTAAAGTACAATCACAGCTCCGGACCAAAGAGCGCACCAGACAGTGATTTTTGTGGATTTAATTGCCTCTTGAATTACTTGTGGATTCTCAGAACCCCAAATACGACATTTTTTTTTTTTTATTAATATACCCACCGCCTGTTGTTTAATTAATTTATTTATTCAATATACGATACTTAATCCACAGATTTGCTTATAGAATATATATGTACAATTTCGTTGTTATTATTAAATATTGATAAATATATTAATATAAATAAATAGGAACAATTAAGAGAAGTTATTATGCAATAATGTTAATAATGAATTTTTAAATTGATTTCTTGTAAGATATATATCTAGTTCATTATAGTACATATTAAAAAATTTACAACGTATCTACGACGTTGTGAATGGTCACTGGCTTCAATTGTTGTATGAGCTGGACTTTATATTACTAAAAGTTGGTAAAAATTGATTTTCGACTCGAATATCTTGGCAACAATTAAAGATATTGCTTTCAAACTAATTTTATCTGATAAAAAGTATTTTTTAGAAAAATCCAACTGTTGGTTTTCTTTATAAAAAATATGAATCTACACAAAATATCACACAAAATTGGTAAAAACTGATATTAAATTCAAGTTTTTCGAAAATAAATGAAGGTATTGAATTGAATATTATTTCATTGCAAGCAAAATTTTGTTGTTAACGTAGAAATGGTCTTAAGAAATGAAAACTTTCAAAAAATGTTACTGAAATTGATAAAATTTGGTTTTCTACTAAAAATCTCGGAAACAGAAACAGATATTAAAATCAAACTTATTTTAATTGACAACTTTTTTAACCAAAACACGAAAACCTACAAAAAACAACAACAAACTGTTGTCAACTCAAGTTTATGAGAACAAAGAATATTATAGACTTCAAATATTTGTGTCTTACACAAAATGTTATTATTGATATTTTGTTTAACTTTTAGAAAAATCGACAGACGAGAACGTATGGGAAGTTATCAGTGTGGGTCCTATTATAAATAAATAAATTAGGTGGCGCAACAGTCCATGAAGAACCAGGGCCTAGTGACTTACAACTCTCAACCATACCTGTGTGCGAGTAATTTTGTCAGAGATGGAAGGGAGCTACAGTTTATATCAAAACTGAAAATGAATAACCCTTTACATGGAACAAATCCTTCGAATTGTTGAGGCTTTTTTAGACGAATCTTAAGTTAAAATGTGTAAATTTGGTTCTATGTTCATCGTACAAAAAATCAGTTAGCAATTCCATCTTACCGCGTCCATGCAACAAGATTTCGACATTTGAAATAGGTCAGGAATAATCAAGTCTAAATATGAATCCAATTAACTTACCTAAAAAGATAAACAAAAAATAAAAACATAAATACATTTTTTTTAAATCATTTAAATATTATTTTTATTTCACTTTGCATTGTATAATTTTAACATGATCATTTGTTTCGATTAAAGGAATTTGAAGGTTCATAAATTTAAAACATTCATATTTTGGGTTTTCAGATCAAAGTTATTTCAGTATTTAGTCAAATTCGGTTAGGTTACCTGATAAAGTTTAAGCTTTTAGTTGTTTCTATAGAAGAGGAAAATTTTTCAAGAACCGTCGCTATTTTTTATTCACAGTAACATGAACCGTTTTAAAGCAAAGGGAAAAACGAACAAAATAAAATTTTGAAATAGTCGTAAATTACTAAATATTCAGAAAATTAATATCTAATAAAATGTTTACCAATAAACAAGATGTTTTTTTGAATTTTGAGTCAATACTTAAACTTGAAAATGATGATATTAACTAATAGTTACTCCTGCTTCTAAACACCAACATTTATACAAAATAAGAAATTATAAAATTAAAACGAACATTAAGTCTTGAAAAATAAAAACAATTTATTAGTTTATACAAAATTTACATTTCTTCCTCTTTAACAACTAAATTAGAAATTGTCGACGTTGATGCATTAACATTTACAACGTCATCAGCCTGCAGTCCATGTCCACTTGTCGCTCCTCGACCATATACACCCATTATTAAATTAAATGCAACATTTTCCATATGATGTTGTGCAATGTGAATTTCCATTTTGCTTTTACCACTGCTTCGCAATTTATCGGCAATATAATCACCATAAACTGAAAATTCATCACGTTTAGTAACGACATCTATTAGCTGTTTCATACAATGCAAAGTATCTTTGGCAAGTTCGTTAGTGGGTTCAAGTTCAAATTCCGTAACAGATTTGTTTGCTGAAGAGCAAAGTTGTGAATTACTTTTCTCGTCAGGATGTTCATCATCAGGTTCCATTGAATCATATAACATCTGTAAAATTATTAAAGAATTAATTTTCAATAAAATTCTATAAGCAAACATTAGGGTAGTTCTTAAGAACAAGAAAACACAAACAACTTTGAATTTTAGAAACTCACATCTGATTCAATTTCAATATCGGTCGTGTCACAACCGCTTTTTTCAATTCCATCATCTATTTGACTGGATAGAAACAACATGGGTGTATATCCAAACCAATTGCATTTAGGCCTTGTGTTTTTATGGGAGTCTCTTATTTTCTTGTGTTCTCTTCGAAATTGACATTTAAGACCTTGTAGCTTTTTTTCCACTTCAAATGGACTAACAGAATATTTTTTGGCTAGTTCTTCATAAATTTCACTTTTCTTATTACGAAATCTAAATAACGGTGAACTCGCATCCCATAAACAAGGATTTTCACGTAAATCTTCTATCAATTGCAATGTTATTTCCGTATTCCACACTGACATCTTGACGCTGAAAGAATTATCACAAAACTAACTAAATTTTAAAATTAAAAACATACCGAATACACGTAACGCATACTAACATGAAAACAGGTATAAATGATATGACGCTTTATTATACTTTATACAATAAAAAAAAAAAAAAACAATGGTTATCTCTTTCGCACTAAACGAACACAAATCTAACATGTGTTTGTTTCTTATTTGTCTTTATACTGTTTGCAAACAAAAATGAAAATATTTTAGGTATCCCATCAATCAACGGTTCTGGTGGGAAATAAAAAAGGCTGAAACTTAACAATAATACAGTGAGCATCAAAAGTAAATGGACAGAAATTATCGTGTGATATGTTAACGCAAAACTGATATAAAATATTTGTTACACAAATGTCTTAATGCACAATGCACATGTTTTGTATTATTGTAACATCAAAATAAGTATGAGCTAATTTTTTAAATTTGTCTCCGCAAATGTAACTTGAGCTACCATTAAACCATTAAACAGAACTAGGCAAGAGTACGATAACTTAGGCGACAAGATATAATAACGGTTTTTGGTAGAAGGGCTTAATACAAGCATTTTTTACTATGGGAGGGGGGGTCTATCTCCCCCCGTTTAGGCGGTAGGGGCAATTTAAAAAAATTGTTATTTAAAATGAAAAAAATTAATTAAAAAATAACGGTAATACTTACAATTAAGAATCATATCTTTTTTTAAAGCCAACATTCTGTTTTATTAGCCAGTTTTTAATTCAAGTCAAAACTATGCGTAGTTTTTGAAAAATTTAATTTTAAACTCAAAATTTGAGTAAAAAAAGTTAAAAAAAGGTTTAAAGTGTAACTTTTCCAATACTTCAAGATTATCTACCATTGTTTTTATTTCAAAATTTATTGCTCTTATTTGTTTTTGATCAAAAACTGAAAACTAGATGATTTTATGTCTTTTAGTTTTTGAGAAAATTGAAAATAAAAATTTAATTTTAAACTCAAAATTTGAGTAAAAAAAGTTAAAAAAAAGGTTTAAAGTGTAACTTTTTCAATACTTCAAGATTATCTACCATTGTTTTTATTTCAGAATTTATTGCTTTTATTTGTTTTTGATCAAAAACTGAAAACTAGATGATTTTATGTCTTCTAGTTTTTGAGAAAATTGAAAATAAAAATTTAATTTTAAACTCAAAATTTGAGTAAGAAAAGTTAAAAAAAGGTTTAAAGTGTAACTTTTCAATACTTCAAGACTATCTACCATTGTTTTTATTTCAGAATTTATTGCTCTTATTTGTTTTTGATCAAAAACTGAAAACTAGATGATTGTATGCCTTTTAGTTTTTGAGAAAATTGAAAATAACCACAACTACTATTTTAATTTAATTCTTTTTTTTTTGCTTGAGTGGTCTTATTTTGATAGTAACAATGGTAGGTGCGAGTTTGGGTGTATGAAACAGTAAAGTGTGTGCGAGTTTGGGTGAATGCAACAGTGGGATCTGTAAGGGGGGGCATGCTGCCCCCCTGCAACCCCCCTGCTTGGGCACACTATAGGATTTGGGGTGGGTGCGAGGTGGAGTGGGTGCAAGGTTGGGTGGGTGAAAGGTGCGGTGGGTGCAAGATGGGGTGCATGCAAAGTTTCTTTTGCATTTAAATAAGCTGGATTTAAGAAAAATTAATTTATCCTTGGTATATCTTAATCCATATTCGATTATTACTATCAAAATAAGACTACGTAAATACTCAAGCAAGGAAAAAATAATTTAATTAAAAGATTTTTTTTTTGCTAATTTTCAATTTTCTCAAGAACTAGAAGACATAAAATCATCTAGTTTTCAGTTTTAATTCAAAAACAAATAAGAGCAATGAATTCTAAAAAAAACAGTAGTAGATAATCTTAAGGTTTTGAAAAATTACACTTTAAACCTTATTTTTAACTTTTTTTTGTCCAAATTTTGAGTTTAAAACTATTTTTTTCACAAACTATGCATAGTTTTGACTTGATTTAAAAACAGGCTAATAGACAAAAGTGTTGGCTTTAAAAAAAGGTATAATACTTGATTGTAAGTATTACCGTTATTTTTTAATTATTTTTTTTCCATTTAATGTACATATTTTTTAAATTGCCCCTACTGCCTAAACGGGGGGAGATAGACCCCCCCCTCCCATAGTAAAAAATGCTTGTTTTTAACTGTTCTATACAAATCCGTCATTAAACTTTGTCGCCTAAGTTATCGTACTCTCCCCCAGAACTATGTATGTACTGAATGCTTAAGTACAATTACTTAATTGTTAAATAAAAGAATCAAATGGTTAAGTGCAAGTACCCGTCCAATTCCATGTTATTTGAATTTTAAAAGTACTAATACAATTTCTTTATGCTTGTAAACAAAATTCAAGTAACAATTCTTTTTGTACTTTACCTTTTGTACCTTTTAATTTCTTGAGGACTTGAATTCTCTTCTAATTTCTCGAGTATGTACTATTATTTCACTTTGTACTTAAAATTAAATAAAAATACAAAAGAAATTGAACGAAATTGAGGAATTAGAAATAATGTAAACATAATAAATTGAAAATACAAGTCCCAGTATTAGTACTCAAATTTGTATAGTACAAGTACAAAAGAATTATACTGGCATTTACAAAATTCAAGATCCTTATAACTGCATTGTACTTAATTCCTCTCAAAGGCATCCATTGAATAATAAATAAATAAATACAAATTAAGTGCTTAAAAAACGACCGTTGTCTATCTCGCTGTGTCAAAAGCCACTGCGAGCGTTCAGTGCTAGATTCCCGTGCACGCGTTCGAAGTTCCTAGCTCTATTTTCTTCAAGTCGCTGAGAGCGCTCAGCATTTGACTGTCGTTCGTATAGCTGCGACGATTTTGCATTTTGTTTTGCAAGACGAATTGAACGTTCGACGCTAAATTCCTGGCTCGCGATTGGGAAGCGTACACTCTCATAATTTCCAGACGATCTGCATTTTCAGAAGAAGACTCTCCAATACGACGAACTTTTACTAATCTCGCTTGTCAACTATTCTTAGATAGCTGCGACCTTCTTCTTCTAGGCATATTGCTATGAAGGATATTTATTTTAAATAATAATAACAAAGAAATTCAGCCCTATCATGAATTCCATCGTAATCGGAAATTTTTACGAATCCCGAAAAACTGTATCATGAAATCCGTTCGTAGTGGAAAATCTCATACAATTCTGCATTACGGATTTCATGATACAGTTTTTCGGGATTCGTAAAAATTTCCGATTACGATGGAATTCATGATAGGGCTGATTATTCAAGTTCAAAGAGATATTTCTGAAAAGAACTTTGACAAATATGAAAAAGTGTGGTTCCTAATACTAAAATTAAGTAGCTGAAAAGAACTTTTGAAGTGAAGCATAAAAATGTGTTAAAAAACTCTAAATATTCAATGTCGCTTGCGTCCACTGCGTAAGGAGCCGACAGCACAAATGAGAGTATATCTAATAATGAGTAGGGACACTCTCCACGTTTCTGAGTTCATGTTTTAAATTACTGCTATGTCACACAAATACGAGAAATAGATGGTAGTAAGAAGTGTTACAGTGTAAAAGAGAAGGAAAAAAAAGAGTTACACTTCCTATTCCACCCCTAATTGCATTTTAGTGTTACCAGCTGTTTTAAATACGTACGCAAGAAGTAAAGAGTACTGTTTCTTATACTACGCTAAACATAGTTTTTTTTTTATGTTCTTAGAAGAACAAAACAAAGATGAAGTTGCAATTTACATATTTCAAAACAATACATTTATTTAAAAAATACATAAGAGGTATTTTAATTTATAAAATAAAAAAGTGACACAATAAATAAAAGAAGAGTAGAGGCTGGTCACATTCAATCAATGAACAGCACGAAAAAACCACACACACACATGCGATCACTTTGGATCGCCTTTAAAAATCTATCATACTATCGAAGGTGTATGTGTTGGTGTTGGGAAAACCGATTGTGTATCTTTCTAACATTAGCTATGTCAGGTAAGGATTAAAATGGATACATTTGACCTGTTTTCACTTAAAATTATTTTTTGTTTTGTTTTATTGTTCATAGCGTATGCGATGAAAAACATTTTATGGCTATTTTTTTACACCTTCGGTTGGTTTTAATAGGAATTTGTAAGGATTTCTATAGTAATCTAGTACTAAATATAGCCTATGTTACTCAGTGATAATGTAGCTTTCTAATGAAAAAAGAATTATTAAAATCGGTCCAGTACTTTTTGAGTTTATTCGTAACATACAAAAATGAAAATCTTTCCTCTTTATAATATTAGTAGATTTATTATAAAATAATCTGTAGTAAAATTCACATCTTTTCCTCCTTTAATGCAAAATTGGGAATTGTTGAAGCTGCACCAGTCGATGACGGTGTTATCGTAGCTCCTCGTCCATAGACACCCATTATCAAATTGTATGTTACATTATTAATATAATGTTGTGCAATGTGAATTTCTTTTTGACTTCTTCCACAATTTCGCATCTTATCAGCGATATAATCACCATAAACTGAATATTCATCATGTTTATTAACGACATCTATAAGGCTTTTCATGCACTCCAAAGTGCCATTTTCAAGTTTGATGGGTTCAGTTTTGACATATGATTTTTCAGTGACAGTTTGAGGTTGTGAACCATTGCTTTTGGTACTGTTATCTATTTCACAACGACTAACAGTTTGAGATTGTGAACTAATGATTTTGGTATTGTGATCTAGTTCAGTGCGATCAACAACAATTTGAGATTGTGAACTAATGCTTTTAGTGTTGTTATCTGTTTCACTGCAATCAACGGCCTCTAACATCTGTTTAATAAATTAATTGAAAAATAACTGAAATAAAAAAACAAAATTGTTTTTAAAAACTCACATCTAATGATGACTTAATTTCAAGATCTGTAGTGTCATAAGCCAAGCTCGATATTTCATTTCCTTCATCGTAGTTTTGATTTAATAGAAACAACAATGGTGTAAATCCAAACCATGTAGATGGTTCATTGTTTTCGTCGGCTTCATGTTCTTTTAATTTTTTGAGTTCTCTTAAGAATTGGAATTTAAGGTGGTGTAATTTTCTCACCAATTCGTTTACACAAACAGAATATTTTTGGGCTAATTCATTGTAAATTTTAAGTCTCCTATCACGAGATTTTTGTAACGGAGTTAGTGTATGATCCCACAAACAAGGATTATCGCGGAAGTCTTCGATTAATTTCAACGTATTTTCCATGTTCCATTGTGACAATGACGATTGTGATTGTGATGACGACGAAAGTGACATCCTAGCGCTGAGAGAATTCTCTAAAAACTGAAATGCCAAAACATGCGGTCCACTTTAAAAAATACAATAATTGCTGATTGAGAAAAAAAAACAAATGTTTTCTCTTTCACACGCATGAAAGTATTCATACATACAAAGGTCCATAAAAATGCATACATGTAAATTAGTATTTGTTTTGTATTTATACTGTTCGCGAACAGAATTAAACCTAAAACTGTACATTTTTTACAGTGATGTTCAAAAGTTAGTGCACACTTCGATTTTAATTTTTAACCAAATTTTTTTGTTTTTAATACCCAAACATTTTGTATTCTAAATTTTGATGCCATCATTAAGTTCTTTAAAAAATATTTTAATTTATGAAAAAATTAGCTATACAAATGAGGACTTTTTGGCTTGTGAATTGAAATAGGTACCAAATGAAAGAAAGTAAATACATAGTACTTTATTTAATTGCATTGCGACCACTTCAAAAACTGTAACTTCTTTTTCTATATAAATAATTCACATGATTTTAACATCACATTAAAGGTTTAAATAAAAAAAACAATCGTGTGTAAATATTCAAACATCAATGCAATGTTTTGAATGATTTTTATATTTTTAAATAGTAAGCTTAGAAGTTTGAAATTGTCACGGTTGATATGAGTTTTTGGTGAACAGTTTTTTACTTACCTTCAACTAATTTTTTGATGGATTTTTTTATAAAAAGTTTAAAAGAGGTTTCATTTTGATATAAAAAAACGAGTATTTTTTTAACAGAAATCAATTGATGTTTATGGCCATTAGGAAAACGATATCAGTCAAATGGCTTTCAATGAAATTGTCCATCAACAATTCGTATATTTGCAGTCCTCGATAGCTTCATGAATTCCAACTTTAAAGTCTTTTATCGGTTTTGAGGAATCGGCCTTATCCCCCATTGAAAAAAAAATAAAGGTGTTAAATCTCAAGACCTCGGTGCCAATGTGATCACCTCTTCGAGAAATAACACGGTCAGGGAAAACTACTATTGTTTTGTTGTGACTGCAAGATGTTCACCATTTTGTAGTTGCTTTTATTAATTTCGATGAGTTGTTGAAGCTTATATCCTTCTATTTTTAATTTAATGGCGTAGTTTTCAAATGTCAAAAGATGAAAGCATTAAAATTGGCAGCTGTCTAAATAACGGGTTTTTCGAAAAAACCTTTTATTGAATAAGCCTACATTTAACGCACTCTAACGATGTTATGACTACTTTCAAAATGTTAAAGGTTTTAAAACATTGGTAATGTGGGCGTTAAGTCTTTTCGTCGTAGGCCCAAATCATAAAATGTCATAAAGCCCAAAATTGGTTACAAAGCCCAAAACGTTTTTAAAAAATCGCCAAAAAACACAAAGCGAATGTCGAAACGACCAAATAAAGTTTAAATAAAAGAACGCCCAAATTTTAAGTTTCCATTGTGCCCAAAAGAATTTTTAATTTTGAATTTGGGTTTTATGTCAAAGGGGTTGGACATTGTGGCATGTATTTTTTTTTTTTTTTTTTTTTTCAGTTCATTTTTATTAATTCAATCTTAAATCTATCTTAAAGCTAGACAAAAATTCATAAAACTAGCCTAATTAACCATAACTTACAACTAACTTACTGGTCCCATACGGACACTCTAAGTTAAACAATAATACTTAATGCTAATGCCTTTCGGCCCTAAGATCTATTTTAACTTCAATTCAATTTTATTTATTTTTGTATTCATTAGAAAATTAAAAAAAAAACTAATGTCAATATCCTTTTTTATTTTTACTTAAAAACTACTTAAAATAAGGTCCTTAAAATAAAACTTAAAGCTAACTAAAACTACCTATTCTACCTATAACCTACTTAAGACTAGAACAACCACAGCAGCAAATCTAACTATCTAACGTTTTTTGTTTTTCATATTTTGTTTTTCATATTTTGTATTTTTTTTTTATTATTCCATGTTTTTTTTATTTTTTTTTTATTTTTTTTTTTTTATTTTTTTGTATTTGTTGTTTTTTTTTTGTATTTTTTTTTTTTTTTTTTTTGTGCCACCATGCCTATTCTACTTAAAACTAAACCCTAAGACTATAAAACAAGTATGTAAGCCGGCCAAGGCTTAAAACCCCATCCCGACTACTCACTATCAAGTGCCGATTGAAGCCACCAAAACTGGTTCTCCTGCTTCACCCTATCAGTTCGGTCCCGTTCGGACACAGCCCTACTGAACCGAAGGAGCTCTGCTCCGCCTTGTGCCATGACGTCCCGATTGTACAGGAGTCGCCTATCCACGGTTCGTCGTCTGACGTGGTAGATTAACGGAACTGCCAATCTATCCTGTATCAGACCGCATCTATCTAAAAAGAGGAATGCCTCTGGTGGAATAAAGCCGCTCAAGCGTGCACTTTCAAAATATTCGTCGTTCGGGTAGAACGCCCCGAAAATTAAATTGTTGGTCGAAGACATAGCTCTTGCAATGTGACCTCGAACGAGTTTTATCGCGAAATTGTCAATTCTGTTGATTCGAGCCCCGTTGTATAGGACCTCGTTGGAATAGTAATGCACGTAAGAAGATTCGGCTGTTCGATATAAGCCGGTACAGCGTCGTAAACACTGCCGCTCGAACACCCGAAACCTCTCCATCTGGGAAGGGGCAACGTTGAACCACACAGGACAACCATAAACGATCATCGGCCGTATGAGGGCCATGTAGCAAATTACCTTCACTCTGGGGTCAAGCCGACTGCTAAAAAACAGCCGTTTCGTCAGAGCGAAGGCTCCTCTGGCCCTGGTCAGAGCAGCATTTATATGTCTGTCGAAATATAAATACTGATCTAACCAGATACCGAGGTACTTCACTACACTTTTGCTCGCTAATCGCTGCCCGTGAAGATCAACGATAACCATCTTGCGCCAATTCCTGCGCGTATCCCTCGTGGCCCTAGCCAACGGAGTCCGGAACAGAATTGTCTCCGACTTCTGGACATTTATTTTCAGTTTCCAGTCGTCGCAATATCGCTGAATCTTGTCGAAATCACGCTGCAAGAGAATTCTAATAACCTCAACCTTTCGGGCCGTTCTGTACGCAATATTGTGGCATGTATTTTGGGCATTACGAGGATTATGATTTGTATCGTTTCGTATGTCTTATTACTAAACGACATGTAACCCAAATCATTAAATGAAATAAATCCCAAAAAGAGAAACGTAGTAAAATATATCACAAAGAAAACGTCACAAAGCCCAAATAAATTGTCATACCACCCAAATCATATTTCAATGTCGTAACTCCCAAATTAAGAAATGTCATAACACCCAAAAGATTTTGGGTGGTTGGGCTATAAAACGCGCATTAGCAGTTCTTTGCATTTAAACAATCTGGATTTAAAGAAACTTTGCATACATACAACTTCGTATCTATCCCAAATCCTATATTGAGCGCAAGCAAGGGGGTTTATTTCACTTTGAAAATTGTGCTCATTTCGCTTTCTGAAAGTGAAATAAAGCTAAACATATTTTTCACGCTTCATTGACGCTCCGAGTTTTTTGTTTAATGTTTGCGTTTGAGCGATAAAATTTAAAACTCAAAATGTCGTAGTGCCCAAAATATACAAAACATTTGTCAGAATGCCCAAATGTTGAAAAACGTAACATCTTTTTGGCGGTGATATATCAATTCGTAATTTGGGCGTTATGATATTTTAAAAATGATATGGGCTATATAAAATTGATTTTGGGCTTTGTGGCATATTTTTCTGAAAAGGTTTTTGGGCGATATGACATTTTTATTATCTGAGCGTTATTTTATTCTGCAATAAGTCCGAATTTATTTAGAATTTCATAAAACCCAAAAAGCTTTAACACCCAAAGGTTCGGTATTATTGCACAAACCGTACAACAACAAAATGTTAATACTATTGTTTTCGGCGATATGATATTTTTTATTTGGGCCATATGGTTTTGGGCGAAAAGATGTAACTACGGCGGTAATGTGTGTGAAACAATGAAACTTTGTTCGCAGAAAAAAGTCGGCCTAACACACAGCTAGAGCCAATAAGGTCTTAATCTCTAACTGCTGTATACAAACCAGTAGATAAGGATAATGGCTTAAAATTTTTTAAAATGAATTAAGACCTAAGCGTCTGAAGTTGGTCCCATTCTAGTCTATTTTTGTATAGGGTTTTCTAATAAGATGTTCCATTGTGAATAGACCACTATTTCGGCAGCTGTCACTTTTGAAGCTGTCAAATCGCATTCATTATTTGTAAATACAATTTTGTTATTTTTTTAAATCCAAATTTAAATCTTTAGCAGTTTTGGTATAAGAATAAATTAGCAGTTCTACATTTTAAATCTTTATAACATAATTCCGACTTTATCTTCTTCTCTTATGTGTCTCGATGTGAAATAAAGTTTGTTTGTTTGCCTTTCCAGCCCATCTCGGTGGATATAAATTAAATAAAACACAAAACCAGACATTAGAAAATAAAAAAGTGGAAAAATGTAGAAAAACAATGAAAGGGGTCAGCAAATCATGGAGTCAATGACATTGCATGTAGTATGGCGACGAGTATACGACAACCGCGCCACAATGAAGATTGCGCTTGTGGTTTTGTGATTTGCAAAACAAGTTTTACAATATTGTAAACGAATGGCTAGTGTTGATGCCATTTTTGTTTTTTTAAATTCTTTTGGCCATTAAATGCAGCCAAAGGGAACTTAACCAAATAGATTAAGAAGTATTAAATTGATTTGCTATTTTTTAAGGTGCGCTCAGTGGGACACTAACCTAAGCCAGCCAAACAAATCAATATGTAGGCCTTTTTTGATACATTTTTCATTTTCAATTGTGAAATAAAATACAATTACTACTTTAGAAAATATGCACTTTTGTGAAAATAATAAATAAATAAATCCTAGGTTTAATGAAGTAAAAAATCAAACGATAAAACATTCCCGAGAAAGTTGTCCTCAACAAAATAAAGTGCACGACAGGATCGCACGAACTTGGTCCTGTATTCAAGACTCTATTTACAAATAGAACTTATATTTTAAGATTTACCAATGAAATAAGTCTGTCTAAAAAAAATTTAAATGACATTTAATTAGTGAAAAAACCATTGATTTATTAAATTGTTTAAAATTAATTTTGCATAACAAATTTTCAGTTTTAGTTTAAAATTATTTTTGGTAGACAGTTTCTTAAAGTTAATTAATATCCGTTTTTAATTTAATTTTCGTTAAAAAATATTGACCCGTATTATTGAAAGAGCCAATTCAAGAAAAAAAATGTTAGAGAAAATTTTATAAAAAATCTATTTGTTTTTGAGAAAATTTGAATTTTCAATTTTTGACCAACAAATTTGTATGGAGACTACTGTTGATAAAAAGATGCCTAACGTGAATCGGCTTAAAAGCTTAATTTCTAAATTTGAACTTTTTTCGACTTTTCTACCATCGTTTTGTTATATTTGATTAAAACCTCGAGTTCGAATTTTTGTATGAATGCAATACTTTCCACATGTAGTAGTTGGACTGTAATTTCAGAGGTCTTGGGTTCGATCCCCGCCTGTGCCATCTAAAGTTTTTTCACGGGTACTGCCTCTTGCGAGGAATTGAAAAATTCTCCAAGAGTAATTCTTGTCATGAAAAATGCTTAGCCGTTCGGATTCGGCTTACAAAATGTAGGTCCCCTTCATTCCTGACAACATTACTCGCACATAGGAATGGTTGAGAGTTGTAAGTCCCTAGTCCTAGTTCTCAACGGACTGTTGCACCACCTAATTTATTTTAATACTTGCCATATACATATGTAGTTCCCATATGTCGCCAGTAAAAATACTGAAGGATATATTTACAGGTGTAGAACTGTAGAAACTACTACGCTTATCGGTGTAGACTAGTGACTTTAGATATCCTTACAGAAAATATTCAAGTGGCGTTAAATCACACTATTTTGGCTGCCAATTCCGTCTGTTACGTGGAACTTTGCGATTTTTAAATGCTTTATTCGATAAATCTTTTATGGCACGAGTTGTGTGACATGTTGTGCCGTCTTTTTGAACCACAGCTCCTGCAACCCACCAAACAATCAGTTTTTGTGTATGTAACAGTATCTCAACATACACTTGAGGATTATCATCACTCCAAATACGACAACTCAACCAGAAATGAGCTTCATCGCTAAACAAAATTTGGTTATAAAACTAGGGACCAAGGGAATAATCGCTGAATCTACGCCTTACTAGGTGATCCGGTGGATTCAAATGTTGAAATGCCAAACCAAACAAAAAATAAATCACTTTACAACCGACAAAATGGACGCCAGTTAAAATAGTATTGCCAACTAAGGGGCCGATTTTAGCTATTATTGGTTTTCATCATTGAAAATTTTGTTTCAAAATTTAAAAGCAATTAGTAAAGTTAACTATTTTATGTTTTATTTCGTTCTAAATGAACAGCTGATTGCTGATTTCACATTTTGGAACATAAATCGTTCCACTGAAAGCTTGTTGATTCTAATCAGGAAATGCTTGATACCAGACAAGTAGCTATAACCAAGCTGTCAAAAAAAATTCCAATGATTGGTTTCAATGATGACAACCAATGATATCTATAACTGGCCCCTTACATTTTTATATTGTGTGGCACGTAGCGCCGTCCTGCTGGAACCACATGTCGTCTAGGTGCATATGGTTCAATTTGGGCCACAAGAAATTAGTTATCTTCGTTATGCAGCGCTCGCTGTTGACGGTGACCTCGTGACTAACGTCGTTTTCAAAAAAGTGCGGACTAATTACGCCGCCGCGCCACCGGCCCAAAATCCACGATAAAAGGTAACATCCAAAAATACGCCTCGTCACTAAAGATGATTTTTCGGCCAAAATTGGGGTCCTCTTCCAAACGATTCGAAGCCCAGTCAGCGAACAAACAGCGTTGTCTATGGTCATGAACTTTGAGCTCTTGGGTCAGTTGGATCTTGAACGGGTGCAGGCCCAAGTTTTGACACAAAATTCGCCAAGCTGAAGTCTGCGAAAGGCCGAGTTCTTGTGCATGGCGAGGAATAGACTACCTCGGGTACTGCTGTACACTTTCATGGAGCGCGGCGATGTTCTCGGCCGATTTTGCGTTCCTTGAACGTGAGGGTGTTGGCTGATTGTTTACTGAACCGGTCGTCTCAAATTTGGCCACTAAACGTTGAAGAGTCGACTGTAAAGGGCCACCACGTCTACCGTAAAATGGGCGCAATGCCCGCAACGTTTGGGTTAACGAACGCTCATTTTGATAATAAAGTTTTATCATTTGAACGTGCTGTTCAATCGTGTAACTTGCCATGATGATTTGGCATAAACAACTGAATAATAAACAAAAGATTTGGCAGATGTCACCAAAACAAAATGGACGCCATGGGCGCCAAAATCTACCCGTGCCAAATTAAAAACCCTTTACATATAGATATAGACTCAATAATCAAAGTCGAAAACATGTCAAATTTGTCATTTCTGCCATGAACATCACAACAAAAGAAATCTTTTTGAAAGTTTTAGGGCATTTTTCTATCGTTTTTAACAAATTTTGCCTTTATTCCAAGGAGTAAAAAGTTCAATAAGGATATTTTATCAAAAACCAATTTAAAGAAGAAGAAATAATTGAAAAATGAGGGCTGCACACAGTTTCTATCACTTTAAAATTAATGCAGTAAACCTTGTTTCCTGAAAAATTTTATTTTCTGCATTCTTAACACACTCATACTGACAACACACATACATATACACAAAAACTTTAACAAATAGAATGTGAAGAGTAAAAAGCACCAAATATACTAAATAAAGAATAAAATCAAAATAATAGTTTGGGCGTATCCTTCGCATGCGAATAATTTCATTGAACAAACAAGGACCAAAAAAATAAAAACAATTTAACGGATAGGAAAGGAAAGAAGTTCGCGAAACATAAATCGCTAAGGAAATAACACAAACAAAAAATCACACAAGAGAAATACGAGTACCTAGCGCGATATAAATATACATTGTTCGATGGGCCCTATACGAGAAAAGTTGACATAAAAGAAAAACTTAAATAAGAAAAAAGAAACTTTTATTTTAAGCTCATATGTATAACTATAAATATGGCTATGTACAAGTAGGTATATGTACATCCTCTAAGTTTTTTTTTTTTATCCCACAATAGCACTCACCCATCTATCTTTTCCAGCTGCCTCTATAGTGCAACCCAACCTTTATCCAAAGCCATAGAATCAGAGGTATGGACATGTATCACATGTATAGGCATAAAGAAAAACCCAACACATATATTAATACAAACATACATATACATAAACATTATAAGTAGGTTTTCCTACGCCATTTCATACCCTTTCTAAAAAAGAAAGAAATAAAAAAACAATCTCATATTCACTCTTCATCTGTCAAGGACTTTGAAAAAGTGAAGTATAGCGACCAATTGGTGTAAACGAGAAAGGGGAAAGGTTAGTCCTGCTTGCACTATGGTGATTTCATGTGTGTATCTATCCTAGTTCATAATAAATATAAATCAATTTTGCGAGTTGGTAAAGCTCGACAGGATTCCCTTGAAGCGACCCACACTGCACGAGCATCGAGTACCGAGCACCCGAGCTAGCAGCACCGAAACACCACCGCACCGCATCGCCCTGCCATGCCAGCCATTGTCGCATTTATACCAAGTCGAAACGAAATCACATTCTGTGAAATCGATCCATTCGCTCTTAGCCTCCTTTACCTCGCTATACTTTGGTGGAGTGCCACCCAATTAATGCTAGGAATACCACAACACTTCACTACATGTATAGCCTACAACACAAACGAGAGAATATGCGCCAACCATTTTCAACGGGGCCAAGCTATTTCGTATCCTGATGGTCCTGGGAAATAATTTTCGGACGAGCTACTCCAGATGGTTCAGATGGTTGCTGATGCTGAGCTGCTATTCGAACGGTTGTTGGGTCGTGCTCGGGTTGGATCGGATCGGATCGGATCGGGTGGGTCGGTGGTGGCTTATGGCCACACTACATCTAATATTGTCGCTCCTTTTATGGCACTACAGACGCATATCCTTTATCTTTTTCATTCTGCTGTCTAAATTTTGCGATACGCACCGTATAGTACAGCTTACTCGTCGTAGCACACCCAAGGCTATGTACCTGCCTTCAAATGACGACCACGACAACGACAACGACGACGACGACAAGAGCAATATTTTGCTTTTCCTTCATCGTGCGTCGTTGCCTTGTTGGTATGATGGTCCTGTGAACAGCCCATCAGCCCATATTCAAGTTTCAAGCCTGACTTTTCGCAGCAACCACCCGAAGAGTAGCCTCATTCCCTTAACGAAAAGTTTAGATTCAAATATGTACGTGGTGCACTATTTCCACGGTTCCGCCTGGCAACAATATATGAGAATCTGTTTTTGGCCTAAGAAAATGTAGGTGTTTTGCCTTACTTACTGCCATCACAGAATAACACTTGCTCGATGCTTTTGCCATATGCAATTTGTACTATACATGTACTGTACACTATACAGTGTACACTGCAAATCGTATACACCTAATAGATATATAGTTCTTATCATAGAAAGTTGTAGGTAATACTTCACCTAAAAGCTTTCTGTTTTTTTTTTCTAGAATATATTTTAAGTAATTTTGTATTTCTTTTTGAATTCTTAAATTTATACTTAGAGATAAATAACGTATTTGGTAAAATTTTAAACTATACTTATTACTTAAACGGCGAAGTTTTGAAAAACGTTTTTTAAAATTTAAAAAATTCTCATTCCTATTAATGTTGTGTTTTTTGCAAAGAAGTTTCTTTTCACTTTCTTTTTGCACTTAACAAAAAATATTTGCATCCAAGCTTTGGTCGAATACTTGCAGACTATGGTAGCTCCAAATATGATAAATTTTACATTTTAGAATACCATTTTTGGACGAAAATATGGATTTTCGGGCAGATTTCATTTAATTTCAAACTGAAATACAGGGACCTGCACTTGAAGTGAAAACTATTCCAAAGGCCATAAATTCGATTTCGAAAATGTGAAAATAGTCTAAAATTTAGAACCAATTCACTTCGGTTCGATATTACCACCTTTCACCTTGACTATTTTCTTGATACAGCCAAACACGAATCACAAGCTGCCCGGACGTAACTTGCCGGTATTTTAGCCCACTTACGGATAATGCCTTCATTTAGCATTTCGAGGCGGGCGTATTTTTTGAGTGCATTCCAAAAGAATGCATAGAGAATAATAAATTGGATTCGCTTCTGGTGAATTCGAGAGAAATTGTGTGGTCGAAATAAAGTTCGGAACTCGCGCTTTGTGAGACGGTGTAGAGTCTTTTTGAAACGTCTATGGTCTACGGCTGAGATATTTATCCACTTTTCCGATAGTCTGTCGCACTTCCTATGACAGCTGGCTCAATGAAAACGGTTGGAGAGCACCCATCCTGGTGGCCAGCCGATGACTCAAAATGTCGTATGAACGGTTTTCCAAGCAAACTCTATGGTTTTGGGAGTTCACAAATTTTTCAATTAGGTAAACTTTCTAGTCAGAAACCACGATGTTCGGAACTTGACGGCTTTCGGCCAGATTTCTATACCTTCTAGATTTTTACACAGATGGATGGTCGAGGAGTGTACTTTGAACGACTGAAATTAAGTTTCTTATTCCGCCTTCCCAACCATTGTAGCGTGTTCCAAGCGGAACTTTTGGCGATAAAAGAAGTCTTGTCCTGGCTTAAAGAAAACGTGATATCAACATCTGATATCCGTACTTTCTCAGATAATCAGGCCGCTATCAAATCTCTGGACTCCGTCTCTACAAACTTTATAACAGTCCATAATTGTCGATCATCTCTAAAAAAGATGGCACAACAGTTTAATATTCACCTTTGCTGAGTGCCGGGCCATAGAGACATTCCAGAAAATTGTAAGGCAGATGAACTCGCATATTAACGTAATCGGTCTCTCACGTTTCGTAAGGGACTCATTGAGCTTAGAAGAAATCCTCAAGATTCATGTGGTATCACAATGGGCGATTAAACTGGCCTTAATGTGTTCTTCTCCATCACGGCCACTTTAACCTAACCTAACCATGGTGCTAAGAAAACATCGATATTTTACCGAAAAATCGCTGTGACGGATGCGGCAACAACGGCCTGAAATTGGTTACACTTCGAGTGCTTGTCTTATTTTAAACGATTTAAGCATTCGCAAATCACAAAATGGCAAGTTTAATTTTGTTTAACTTTTAAAAATGCATGTAATTCTTCTAAGTTTCTAACATTTCAAATTAATCGGTCCATTCCTAAGGTCTGTTTGCTTCGACTCGTTTTTTATTCACGAATAAGCGCAACCTTAAATTCAAAGAACAACCATATTGTTAAAAAAAAGAGAAAACAATTAATTAATTAATTTTGAAGCATATTACATTAAGGGGCCAGAATCATGTTGATATACCGTTCATTTGACGCTGACGGTCCAAAGGTACAAAGTGCAGACAAGATTTTTCAAAAAAAGTAAATTCAAATAGTAAAAATTATGTTTTCCAAAATATCTGTGCTGGAATTGAAAGATCTGACCATAGTGTCAGTGATTTTTCTCAAAACCGTTTTAATTTCGATTGAAAATTAGATCATTTGGGTTTAGCTTTAGCTGATTTAGCACTTACAAAATTAACACAAAAACCAAGTCTTGACCGACAAAATATTCAAATAAAATTCTTTTATATAAGCACGACTAATTTATTCAAATTTCGTACACAGTTATCTCTAAGCAGTTTTGCATTAAGAATTCCATAAACGAGAAAATCAATGAATAATAATAGTTTTAATTTTTTTTTTGTCACAACTTCCTAGAATGATGCAATTGTTTCATTTAATGACTAAATATTTCAGACTTAATAACACTATAGATTTTTCGTTGAAAAAAGAAACGACATGTGATGCAGTCTTGATATGTTTCTATATGCGAGTACAAGAAAACTTTTAAACCAAAAATACTCGTACTTTAAATTTTTTTGTTTAACATTAACATAACAAATTTAAAGTTTTTTTTCGTGATGTTCTTGAAGATGCTTATTCTTAAGACAATTAACTTCAAACCATTTAGGTAGATATTCCCTTTGGGCTTTTGTATTAAAAAACGAAAAGCGATCAAGAAAGGTTATAAAGAAAGAATCGTAATTCTTTTAAGCGTTCTATCAGTCAATAAATGGTGTGTTAGAGTTATGTTGTGACAGTTGAACTAAGTGTAGCTGTCAAAAGAAGAAGATTGATCTAGTGTATCAGCTTATTCAAACATAGCAGCTTTTACATTTGAATAAGAATTACTTCTAAAATATTTTAAACATATTTAAATTTCACAACTGATCTAAACAAATGAAGCTGTAAGACGAAAATTGAAGAAAACCTAAATCAATCTCAAATTTAGGTTTATAAAATTGATTTAGAAACAAAGATAAATCAAATCAAATCGAAAAATGTTCAAATTCAATCAAATTCGGAAATAAATAGGTTTGGTTTTCCAATTGAGAAACCCATTATTTTAAATGTCAGATTTGTGGGAAATGGTTGAAATTAATTTCGAATTTGATAACTGCCAGTTTTTTAGTTTTATAAAATACTAAATTATGAAAGTTCTTACAAATTTTTTTTAATAAATTCTCACACTTTTCGATAAACAGGTCACGATGTTGAGGTAGACTTAGGGTGTGGGAGTGTAAAATGTCCATTGAAATGCATGTTTTTCGTATTTCAAAAACATTATATGAATAAATGAGCAAACAAGAAATTCAAGAATTCTCTTTAAAATTTAACAATCTTGTTTTTCAATAAGAGCGCTACAAAAGTTTTTTTTTTATAAAACAAAAACGGTTTTGGATATAAATGAAATACTTTATTCCTGTGAAAGTCGAGCCATTATGTATGGAACTCGATTTCTTATGCATGGCCACCACGGGCACGCTTGCAGAAATCCAGACGCTGAAGCCAATTTTCGACGGTTTTCAAGGATAAATCGGCCGATACTGCTGCAATTTCACGTTCGATATTAGTACGAAGTTCATCAATCGTCGCTGGCTTGTTGGTAAAGACCATAGACTTGACGTAGCCCCACAGGAAATAGTCTAACGGCGGCGTTAAATCGCACGACCTAGGTGGCCAAGCGACTGGACCATTTCGTGGGATAACACGTTCTCCAAACTTAGTTTCTAATTAATTGATTGTGACATTCGCTGTGTGGCTTGTGGCGCTGCGCTGCATGTCCTCCAAGTCTATATCATCCAATTGGGGCCAAAAATATTCGGTAATTATTGAACGCAGCCATCCCCATTCACAGTAACGTGCAGGTCTTGATCATCACGGGAGAAGTCCAATGACGCCGCTACGCTGGCCCATAAACCACACCAAACCGTCATTTTTTCGGGATGCAATGATGACTAATGGAATACGTGTGGATTGCTGCCTGCCCAATACCGCATATTTTGTTAATTGACGAAGCCATTCAGTCAGAAATGAGTCCCATCGCTGAAGATGATTTTTCGATGAAAATACTAATCATTTTCAAGTTGTTGCTCAGCCCAATTCACGAACATAAGACGCTTTTGGTGGTCAAGCGGTTTCAGTTCTTGCGTCAATTTAATCTTTTAAGGACAAAGGCCAAGATCTTTTCGCGAAATTCGCCACAACGACGTCACAAAGATGCCCAACGCTTGAGAACGACGTGTGAGAGACACATTTGGGATTTCTGCAACTGAAGCCTCAGCGTCAGCGGCAGCAATATTCTCGACATTACGGGCACTTCTTTGTCTCACTGGCACTGAAACATTTTGTACTGTGCTTGTGAATTCCAATTTTTCAACTAGACGCTCAATTGTTGATTTGCTAGAACGATTATGACGACCATAAATTAGACGTAGCGCTCTTAACGTTAAGGCCACTGACTCCGAATTTCGGTAGTAAATTTTAATAATTTCGACTCGTTGTTGGTTCGTATATCTTTCCATCATGAAATTTCAAACCTTACTAAAGAGAAATGTCAAAAGAGCAGCAAAGAAATATGGCGTCGTTTGCTGTCCCTGTCGCTCTACTTTTGTAGCGTCCCTGTTGAAAAACCCTGTATAAAGATCACTCTTTCGATAATAACATATCTCCTTGTAAGTTGCAATGAAATATTGGCTTAGTCAATAAACAAATGTTGCCTTACGTTGAGTTTAAAGGAGAAAATAAAAAAAAAGAAAGAACCCAAATTTACAACAACAAAACTTGTTCGAGCTAATACAAGTGCTAGTCTGTCATTGTAATTGATAAACATAAAGCTTGCATTGGGATAACCTCAATCAGCCAGCAACGCTGTCGTGATACGTAGTATACATCGGCTCCGTAAGATACTTGGTCAGTGTTCGAGTCCCAGTGACGACGGTAAAAAAGTTTTTCAATTTATATGAACGGGACAAAAGACTAAGTATCTGATGATCGGTTAGCACCCATGAAAAAATGTATTTCCACCCTTGTTGTAGCACAATCAAGTCCTTGTAGTATTCAAAATCTACTTACATATATTCTAGATATGAACTCGGTCATGGCTCACATGCTAAGTTCACAAATGAGCATTATGCCCTCGTGAACGGACATATTTTCCAAACAAACGGTTTGTCATCTTCAAACGGTCAAAATGTCTACTTAATAATTATCTAATTATAAAGTTCGTAGAAATAACGAAATATGAATTTTATTATCACTGCACATTTAAAATGTTGGTGGTATAAAATTCAATTTAAATAAATACCTTAAGGTCATTTATAGAAGCAAAATTATTGTTAAACCTAGTTCGAATCTCCTGTAAGAAGGTTTAAAAATCGAAGTTCTGTTTCAAACTGAGTTTATTTACTAATTTATTCATCAACATGAGATTTAAAAATCTACAATTAGACTACTATAGATAAATATTTACCTGTGTTAAATTTATCAAAGATCAACCTATCAAAGATCAATTCACAAAAATAAATAATGTGATTTGAATGCGTTCAAAAAATGCAACAAACCGAAATACAGAATATACATTTGCAATTTTGCATGTTCGAAAATCCAATTCACGATAACGAATTGTGGAACTCCCAAATTCACTTTCGCAAAGTGTATTCACAATAAGTGAAATGCAGAACATGGGCATTGATATGATAATATGATGAAATATCACTTACAAACATCACAGAAAACATTTTGCGTCTATTTCTAAATGATTGCATGAATACCTAAAAGTTGGCATCTAGTTTTGTATGATGGAGTTTCGATGTTCCAACCAAAATTTTTGAATAGTGAACCTTGTAAACTTTTTTTGGACCAATTCAATTCTCTTAGATTGAATGTTATAAAAAAGATTTTAGACTACAAAACTGTATTCCAAGATTGGTCTTACATTTGAGGTAAAAAGCGATTTGAGAGCAAAAGGGTCTTTAAAGTCTATGCTATTGCGTTTGATAAAACCGAGCATGGAATTTGTTTTGGATACACTTACACTTAATTTAACACTTTGACTGCTGACGTCGACGAGTCGTCGACAAGTCGTATTTGTTCTATGCGGCGGAAGTCGACGCATCGTCATGTTTATTACTGACCACTTCCAATGCCTCCGCACACCCCGAATCCGGGAAAAACGCCATACTATGATGCTGATGTCGACTACGACAATCATTTTTTATTGTCAAAAAACAAAATATTAGTAATATTAAGTACTGATATATAGAGTAAAAGAAACCTTTTTGACAAACAAATTTCAGCATAGAGGATTCGCTCAGGTCAAACCATGCCGCATTCAAAGTGTTGAAATTTAAATATAATTGGTTTTTCGTGCACCATTGGGATAATTCCGAAATATCGTCTTGTAAGAGATGACAGTCATTAATAGATTTTATACATCGAAAAAACTGTATTTCATCAGCGAAAAAAAGTTGACTAGAATTGAGAAAAATAGTAGGTAAATCATTTATAAAAATTAGGAAAAGAAGGGGTCCAAGATGGCTACCGTCAATGCAAAAAAATTGAACTCGACCCTTAAGATAGGATTCCAACCATTTCAAAAACATAAAATGAAAATCAAAGTTTTTTAATTTCTTCATTAAAATAGAGTGACTTACTATATCAAATGCCTTTGAAAAATCGGTAGAAATTGCATCAATTTGATGTCCTTCTTCGAGATTATTTAAAATAAAATTGAAAAAAATAGAAAGATTAGTCGTTGTTAATTTTCCTAGAACGAAACCATGTTGGAGCGTTCTAAATCAAAGTTCTAGCACTCGAGAACCTGACGAAGAAAAGAGTTGAAACTCAATCGAATTCTAATTTTTCGATAAACCTAGTTTTAGAAATTATTGTAATGATAAAACTTCGTTTAATTAATCCGATGTCTAGAATAAATATGTTCATATGTTAAACTCATTACAATGAAATGAAAAAATACTAAATATAAAGTTTAGATATTATCCGAAACTTGCTAGATGAAGTTTTAAATTGTTATTAGTACATCAAAAAGCTTTACAGTTTTTAATTTCTACGGCTTAAACAACCTATAAATTAGGTTTTTTAGCAACTTTTTCAAAAACTTGTTCCTCGTCAGCCTACCTATACATAATTCGGAATAATAAAATGACACAGAAAAACCCTAAAAACAAAACTCTCTATTAAATATTATGTAAATACATCTAATTCAAAACGTCTTGAGTTTTTCTCCTCTTCTAAAATATAAATACAAAAAAAAAAAACTTTAATATTAAAGGAGAAGAAAGAAGCCACTGTGAAACATGACGAAGATGATAGAAAAAATGTCCTCTTTAAGTTTTCCAGCAACATATTCAATCGGTTCGGTACAGCGACGGACGGACGCACGATGTGTTGTTGGTGGTTGTTGGCGTTGGGCTCCAATGATGGTGGTTGGTTGAATTTCAAATGTTATTTGGGAAAATCAATAAATTCATGTATACGAGGACTCCGCCGTCGTCGTCGTCGTCCTCGTCGTCGATTTTCAGGGAGGAGATCTCATTCTCATTGTAGGTGCTACTCATACTATACGAGTATATGCGGAACTAAAGGATTTTATTTGTTCACTCAGTTTGATAGCAGTTTCCGCCCGGGACCGCCTGTCGCCCGCCACCTTCCACCTTTCACCCACCACCCACTCTCTTATACATTATACCATGATGAGATAGTGAATGTTGTTGTTGATTTGTGTATAGCTATGTATGTAGGTAGGTAGGACAAATATTTAAGTACACATGTACTGTACCTACACACTTTTCTTCTCCTTTATTCTTTTTCCAAGGAAGTATTAATAAAGAGGAATGACAGCCAAAGAGATGATGTTATGTAATCGCGAAATTTAATAAGAAAACATCTAGTACGTTATTTTTTCCATCTCATCCTTTCAGTGTTTCCAGGAAGGAAATTGATGCGGTATCGTATAGTTCTTCCCAATAAAAAAAAAAGCCCAGGACAGAATATAATCCTTCGAGGTGCGTACAAAAGGTAGGTACCAACCTACGCTACGTGCGAGAGCGAGATTAAGTGACTTATATATGTATATAGAAGGTAGGTAGGTATATATGCACTTATTTATATTTTTTCCACATAGCTAGGTAAGGTAAGGTATGCACTTTGGATCGCAAAACCAGGTGTGGAAAATTCTAGAGCTTCAAGGAAGATGCAACCAACATAATACCTTCTCTATGTATATATGTACATGAGGTATATCTATGTTTGTATGTCTGGAATGTTCCAAAACTTGGATGTACTGTACACAGGGAGGAGTATAAATCCCATTTCAAATAACATTTTGTTGTTATGTTTTAGGTAACAACAAACAGCATCAGAGCCGTCTTTAAATTGTATGTATTTAGGTATGTACCAACAGGACAGGATGCGTGGTGCGAGTGTATGATGGTATGGTCGTATGGTCGGATGTTGAAATTCTCGTATTGCAAAGTTTACAAGAGCAGGTACCTTGTTCGTCCGTCCGGAAGAAAGAAATAAAGTAATGGTGGTATAAAAAAAGTCCTTCTGCTGAAGAAGACTATTGTAAAGCAACGACAAAGAACCTTACTGAATGTTATGAGAATATCTGCCTATGTGTTAAATAAAAGCTCAAAAACATTGCATTGAGGGTTGTTTTATCAAAAATTTTAATACTTACATAATAAAATAGTGTATATGTACTGTAACTAGTTTATGCTTTTGTATTATACCATTGGGAAAAATTATTTCTATAATTTAGATTTCATTCTATTTGACTTTGTGTACCTAAAGTAAGGTAGTTATTTTTTAAATATACATTGGAGGATTCGTTCATAAGAAAATATGTACACTTGACAACTTTGAACCTTCAAAAAACCACTGATAGTTTATTTTGGAACAAAATCCAAATAATCATTAAAATAATAAGATACATTTTTTTCATAGAGGTTTCTCTTTGAAAGTTAAGTTTCATCAATCAAGTTCTTTTTTTATTAAAGTTACCCCTAAGACACTCATGGCGCTAATTTTCTGTGACTTTAATAATATTCAAAGAAATGTCCGTCTTTTTCTGAAAAAGGTCATTCATAAGTAGGTAGTGTTGTCATTTGACACCTGTCAAACTCAACTGTCATTTGAAGTGTCATAATAGTAGTGGAATGTTTGTCAATTATAATAATTATTCTTATTATATCATCTTATATTATCATTATAATTATTATATCATCTTAATGTACGCTTAGTCGGAAATATTGTTGCTGCAAGTGTTACTGATTATCCCAAATTATCGATATTACGGCGTTCGCAACCATTTCGTACACCTCCTTTTTGGCTTGTGAATGAAGATCATATTCTGGAGGATTATAATTTCAAGAAGACAGTGCGACAAGCAACATAACACGACGAATTATGGTTTAATTGCTTGGGGTCTCTTAAAAGTGTAATTTCACATTTTAAAACCAACATCAGGTGATTTGACGAAAGACTGTGTTTAAAAGAATAATCAGCCCTATCATGAATTCCATCGTAATCGGAAATTTTTACGAATTCCGAAAAATTGTATCATGAAATCCGTTCGTAATGCAAAATTGTATGAGATTTTCCACTACGAACGGATTTCATGATACAGTTTTTCGGGATTCGTAAAAATTTCCGATTACGATGGAATTCATGATAGGGCTGAATTACTCAAGTTTTGACCGAAATACCACCCGAAATGGTTAAAAAAGTGGTTAAAAATGATGTCAAAAGATTTGTATGCGGTGAATCTATCAGAGCCAGAATTATATTATTCTTCACAAATAATGGGAAAGTTCAAACTTTATAGTGAAGCCAAATTTTCATTAAAAATATATCTTATTTATTAAGCTTTCGAAACCGTAAAAAGAATGACAATGTATGTCTTTTTGTGAATATTATTGATTTTTTTAAGGTCACTGTTAAAGGGGTGAAATCGGCTAAAGTGATTGGTGATAAATGATGATGATGATAGTAACATGCGACAGGTAACTTGAGACTTGAAGAGCTTTCGAACTAATGAAAAAAAAATAGAATACTGTCATTTTCATAGAAAAAGTAAATTTTGTTCATTAATTTTGATATGGAATTGAAATTTCAGCATTTCAACCATTTTTTTTTGATAATTTGAGGATAGTTAAATCGAATTGAAACCTTATAAACATAAAAAGCTGTTAATAATCACATTTGATTTTTGCCATTTCTAACCCCAAATGGGAAAGTTGTATAGCATAGTTGGCAACCCTACACAATTATTTACTCTTATTGAATTACATTGTGACTGTTAATTACCAATATAGTTGGGTAAACATTGTTTTGAAACGAACTTCGAATGTCGAAGCGTTTTCGGCCACAAGAATTTCTTTTATTTTTTTAACGGAAAAATGCTAACTGAGAAAATTTTGCAGTTGTTTGAGTAAGCGACTTGTAGCTCTGTTCACATTGGAAAATGACTCACATTTTTGTTGTGACAGCTTTTTTAGCTCCATCAGAAATCACCCTAGACGATTCCACCATAGGATCATTTACGAGTTAACTTCAATCTTCGTCAAAAAAGAATTCAGTAGAACTTATATTGCTTTTAATTTTATTAATGTTCCTAATAATTTTCTAGGCATGTCCCTCTTCTTCAAGAAAAATAGAACAAACACCTGGGAGCCGCACATTTACAATATATGTAAAAAGAGCTTCGCAATACCGATTTTTATTTCAATTGATATGTTCTATCAAACGTCAAACGGTTGATTTGGATCTTGATAATTAGGGTTATCGGTAAATCGATAAATCGTTAAAGTGTATCCTGTAGCTCAAAAATTCCTGAAACTTTCATCGTTTCCCTTTTTTTTTATTAATCCTATTATAAAGTAATAATCTATTTCTAATGTAATCCCTAAATCGAGTTGAGGGAAATTTAAAGATTTAAGATTTGTATCTTAGTAACAAAAAAAGTCGTGCCTAGTTTTCCTACTGAAGCCTACCAATGAATGTGCAACAAAGGACTTTCGTATTCTAAGTAAATACAAACAATGCAACATTCCAAAATCCATAACCTTGCTTCTCATATCTATTCTTATACTTTTTAAAAAACCCTTAACCCTAAAATTGAAACCAATTTAACATTGATAAGTCAATTTAAATAATTACTGTTTGAAGTATACTATTGAAGAGGAAACACAAACTAAAACAGATCATCCTATTTCTTTGCAACATTTCAAAATATAGGTGATTTCGAAATATGTCTCGCAATCTGGATCATAAGACCCTAACTATTATATATACATATGTACCTACTTGTCTTTAATAAGATCGCATCGATAGATCTATAGAAATAAAAAAGTTTGTTTTTGTTTTTAATTGCAATTATAATATACTTTTATTTGTTTATTTATTTATACATTTATATAGCTTATTTATTAGATATACATAATTTCATTTTTTGTTTTTTATTTCTGAGTAGATACAAATAATAAATATAGTTTATTGATTTGCAAAAACATTGTCATAGTATACGCCATTTTTTGTGTATGTATTAATATTATCAAAATATTCATTAAGTACCTAAATATATAAATTTCATAAAATGTGAATAATATTTTAAGCAACAAATATTAGTTTTTGTTTGTGCAATAAGCCAAGTATAATTAAAAAAAAGTAAGTCTTATTAAGTTCTAAACTATAAACATATAATATTTTTTTTTAAATATTTGATATTGATACTTAAATTTAATTGTTTTTAAAAAATGGCACATAAATGTAAAACGTGCGTTTTTGAGTATGTAATTAATTTTATATTGAGAACAATTTGTTTTTTTAAGTTTTAAACTTAAAATTAATATTGATAATTTCAATGGACATAGATATTTTTGTAAACGAGATCTTTCTTAATTTAAATTTTAAATAGAAATTAAAAAAAAAAATAATACTGAAAAATATTTTTTGAAACACACATAAGAATTTTATAGATTCTAAAAATGGCATTTTTATAGCTTTTTTGTTTGTTCCACTATTCAGTTTTAGTAATTTGTAGCAAATCTCCATGTCGCCTCATATTGTCAAGCAATTCCGAGTGTTTTTGAGTCACATGACTGGCCAATGATGCGGTATCTTGATGAACACTGCCGCAAACTATGCACAGCAAGGTTTGATCTTCTGTTTTGACATTTGTCAACGCACGTCGATTACCCTGCGATGGTGTCAATGAGTGTGCTTTCATGTGAACAGTAAGGCTTGATGCTTGGGTAAATGATTTGTCGCATACTTTACATTGAAATGGCTTTTCGCCCGTATGGATGCGCATGTGAATGTTAAGGCTCCCAGATTGCGTGAAGGATCTTTCACATATCGAACACGTGAAGGGTTTCTCGCCCATGTGGGCTTTCATATGCTGCACCAGCTCGCTCGAACTCTTGTATGCTGTACGACAAATCGAACACTGATACACCAGATCGAAGGAATGAAGTCGCATATGCTCTGACAGGAGACTAGAATGTTTGAAGACTTTGTCACATTCTGTACAAGGATGAGTTTCGTCGTCTGTGTGGGACTTGATGTGCAAAAGTAAACTGCTCGAGTTAACGAAACCTTTATCGCATAAGTTACACTGATGTGGTTTTTTGACTGAATGTGATCTTATGTGGACCATTAGGCTACTGGACTGGGTGAATGCTTTTGGACACAGTTCACATTTGTAGGGCTTTTCGCCACTGTGAATGCGAATGTGAGTATTAAGGCTGCCGATGTGAGTAAATGTCTTTTGACAAATCGAACATTGAAATGGTTTATTGGTTATGTGCGAACGAACATGCTTGGCTAGATCGCCAGCGTTCGGAAAAGATGCCTCGCAATGGGAACACTGAAAGGACATACTTCCCACTTGCATCATTGGCAAATCTGAATTCGAATTGTTTCTACCCTCAGATTGTATTGTCACAAATTCATTATTCAAAGGCATGGTTGTTTGGGAATTACTTGAATTATCATCTTCATCCATCGCAGAATGTTCTTCATCGTCCTCCTCTTCGTCGTCATCATCATCGTCGTCGTCGTCATCATCGTCATCATCATCATCCTCGTCATCGTCGTCGTCATGGTCTGAATCATCGTTTAAGTCTATAAGATCACACACCGGTTCCATGGCTGTAGAATAGTCAAATGGTTCTTCCTCGTCCTCATCGGACATTGGTTCATCTTGATCGGTGTAATCTTCTGCTTTGAGTTCCACACCCAAATGACATGAGTTCATATGCTGATACAAATTGCCAGGATGAACAAAATAAGCCCGACAACACATGCAATGAAATGTCAAATCTGGCTTTGTTCTTTGCAATGGCTCTTCTTTTTTGCCATTTATAACCGGAGTTATTGTAAGCGGAAGATTTAGATTGGGATTCTCCATTATTATTATTTTTTGTTTAGAATGTTTTACGTTTGTGTTTTCTTATTCACTTTTAAACTAAAACTGCATTTACTTGTTTTTTTTTTACAATAACTTGCAACTAGAATAATTTTTTATTTTTAAATTAACTTGTATGTACGGTTAAATTTAGTATGACGAACTAAAGAACAGGGTTAATTTATGAATCGCATGATTTCAATTTTTAAGTCTGGTGTATTCAGTGTTTGTCCCAACCCCCAACAGAGTAGATATGACGGCAAATTCATAAAGTCTGCGCAAAAGCCAAAGACAGTGAAAATATTCACAAAAATGTTATTTGTTTTTTGTTTTTTTTTTTGTCTGTTTTGTGTACTTACCCTTGCTCCAATGAACCGAGCCTCCAATAATTCCTGCTTACGGGGGTCTATTGCGGCTTGAAATTGGTCCATTTTTAGTTTTTACAATTTAAGCTGTAAGAAAATGAAAAAAGGGCTAAATTAATAAAAGGAATAATGTCTTAGGAGTGAGAATAATTGAAAAATATCTATTTCGATAATGTTTGTCTTTAATTTTGTGTTTTTTCTTTGAGTGCTCAAATTTTTCAAATATTTGAATTTAAATTTTGTAATGTAATGATTTTGTATCATTTTTGAGCTTTAGCTTAAGACTTTAAATAATCCAGACCTTTTCAGATTGATATCTGATTCACCCGAAAAGAACACAAAAGCCATTAATCCACCATAGAATCGCTGCTAAACTGGATACAAAAAAAAAGCATAGCGAGTGAAAGAATGATTCGAAAAAGTTTAAAGGGGTTATTAAATAACGCTCATGCAACCCCAAATTTCTAAAAAATAAAAATCAATCTTTCAACTAACAGTCTAAATTTTTAAAAAACATGCTTTTTGAGACTTGACTGTTCTCTCCGCTCTTGAATCTTCTTTCTATTAAAGTAATAATGGGTTGTCGTTTTTTTCAGTACTTTTTAAAAAGAGATGTGAAGCAAGATTAAGTTACCAAATCGAAACAATTGTTTTGTCGATAGTATAATTGGGGCGACTTTCCATTACCGCAGCACGAATTTCCTTCTGATTGTTTTTTTTTTAAGTTAGGTAGGGGTCTCAATAGAACATGTTTTAAATATAAAGGCGAGAAAACACCTTTAAGACATAAAACAAATATTTTCTTTTTCGGACTTAACCCTACTTTTTTGGATTTCATTTTTTGAGCCTAAAACAAGTTTTTTGAATTGATAGCACAGCGTACTAACAGCTAGGTATGTAACCCCCCTGCCTGGTATCACTATAGGATTTGGGGTGGGTGCGAGTTTGGGTATATGCAAAGTACTTTTTGCATATTAGCACTAAAATCAAAGAAATCCCCAACAAAAAAAAAAACAAATATGGCAACACTGAACAAAAAACAGGGAAGAAATGTCAAAATCAACAATTTGTGCGTGTTTTGTATAAACTTTGAAAATTAATTAAAAATAGAAATAAACGTTTCCTCGCTCTAAAATTGCTATAATTATTATTTATTTGCACATACATACATACATATCTATCAAATAAAAAAAAAGTGTGTCGAAATTCTTGCTGCGGTAATATAAAGTTGAGCCCCTACATATTTTAATATCCTCAAGTTGAAATATAAGACATTTTTGGAAAAAATAAGTAATTTGTAACTGTTCGTTTAAATAATTTTTATAAGAAGATTTCTTTTCTTTTGATTCCCACTAATTGTATTAATGACCTCTCGAAAAAATTTAATATTTGTGTTACTTGTTGAATTTGTATTAGGTAATAGGTATTTGTTTTAAAGAAATACAATTTATTTTGTATACGGTATAGGGTTAAGGTCATTCATTTAAATAAATAAATGAGGTAGCGCACAAGTCCGTTGAGAACTAGTTGTCAGGTGGTCACCAACAGTTTTAATCCTTTCGGGACGGGAGTGGGACATTTACATATAAATATTCTTTGTTCTGTACCACTCTCGTACCGAAAGGGTTAAGTCGAATCTGAACGAGTAATTTAAGAAAGCACTTTTCATGGCAAGAATTACTCTTGGAGGATTTGTCAATTCCTGGCAAGAGGCATTACCCGTAAAAAAAACTTTAGATGGCACAGGCAGGGATTGAACCCAAGACCGGCATGGCAGTCCAACGCACTAACCATCAAGTCACGGGTACTAGAACATTCAATTTGGTGATTTCAAATTAATAGCGCTGGCATTTGACACTTGTCGAACTCAGCTGTCAGTTGAAGTGCAACTTTGGTATTGGTTGAATGTAAGCCGTTTACCCGATGATTATCGGCCCCAAAATCGATGGACTCTGCGATTTGACACTGTTGGATTTTTTGGTGTGGGGCTGCGCAAGACCGTATTCACACTAATAAGCCAATACAAAATTATAGCCTCATTAAAAACAAGTATTACTCAGTAGTCACGTTAAGATGCAAAAAAGTGATTAAAACTTACATACATATGTACATACATACATAAAAAGACTAGTTTATACTGCGAAATAAATTATATTATTTTCCACGTTTAATTTCAAAATCTAAACTTTATTTTGAAGTAAAATGTAATAAGAACGTATATCCGTGTTTGCTTCATCAAGCTTTAATAACGAAACCCAAAAATGAATAACCCTGTATAATTAAACAAATAATCGGTTGGTGATTGGACAACTCCCTTAGAGACAAACAATAGTTTTGTAACTTCCGTTTTGTCGTTCATAATACGCTTTTGATAAAAAAAAAAAACAAAAGAAGCTATTTCGACCCCTTCTTTTTAAATGTAGGTATTTCATTATCCTTAGAAACATCTGTTCATGATTTAATGAAAAACAAAACCAAAACTAGGGATGGTTAAGAAGTAGGATTACTTTGTTTTAATTGCCACAAGAACTCACCTCTCTTTGTTTCGATAAGAACCACTCCAATTAGATGAAAAATAGTTGAACAATTTTTTGATTTAAATACATAAAGTATCAATTACTTTTTTTACTGTCTGTTTTATATAGATATTTTTAATTTTAGGTCAACATCCTAATTATAACAAAAGAAACAAAAAAAAAACAACTAATATATTGTATTTTATTAATCACTTTCAATCACAACTGAGCACATGTTTTTAATAATAATTTACAGACAGACAAACTTAACTAAACAAAATATATTCGCATTTTCTAACACATTCTCTTTCTTTCTATCTCTCTGATGGTTTGATTTTCTCATTATACTTTAAACAATAATTTTACATTAACTGAACAGAACAAAAAAGCAACATTTTTAATTGAGTATAAATTAAAGTGGGTCTATTTTTAGTTCAATTTTCTTGATTTTTGTCTGCAGTAATTTTTAATGCGAATTTAAATTTTACACACACTTTTCTTTCTTCGATACAAACAGATTTTTGTTTATTTACTTCTCGTCGTATCTCGTCTCGCTCGCTCGTTTCGTTGAGATGACTGATAGCGAGAAAGAAAAAGTCATAATCGGATCAAAGAACCGAAATTCAAAAAACAAAAAAAGAAGAGAAAAGAAAAGAAAAGACACTCAAATTGAAAGCAGTTGCAAAAGACGTTTCTCTCTCTTTTCTTTACATTAACACCCTTTCGTTTTTTCGGCACATTTAGTATTGAGTGATTCCGAATTATTGAAACTAATTTATTTATTTATTTTTCTTTTATTAGTCCACTGAATTAGATTTTAATGATGTACAAATAACACTTTCATGAAATTCATTCAATTATGTTCTAAATTTTGAAATTTCAATTGTAACCGATCACGATTATTCATTCGCTAAATTAGGCAAATGAGTGATTTGTGGGCAATTGATTTGACAAATATGGCGACCTTGTCGTCTACATCTTTGTCGCCTCACACAAAACCGAAACCGAATCAATAAATGAAATATTCATATTTCAACCATCTCAATCAAAGGAATAATGTAGAGGAACTCACGTTCTATAAAATATCAATTAATTAATTAAAACAAAAATAAAAAGAAGTTTAATTAAACATAAAAGTTCGAATGATTTAGAAATGTTCTCACGCACGAGTTTGGCTTTGGAGTTTTTTTTTTTCGTTAACTAAACTAAATAATGCTGTTCCGATATCTGATTCTAGTAATAGTGTTTTCTGTTTTATTGAGATACGATTATGTGTGTAAAGGAGCGAGATAAAGTATGACGTTTTAAGACAAAAAAAAAACAAAAGTAAAGACAAACATATCATCATCCCTTTTAATTATTTAGAGTAGCAAATATCAATTATGTCGTATAATCTAGGCAAACAAGAAAAACAAGGCCAAAATGATTTCTAGAATTTTGTATTTTGTGCCGTTGTAGATGGTAGCTTTTGTGTAGTAATCCAATTGAGTGGTTTTTTATTATGAACGTGATTCAAATGTTTAAACAATAAACTATTTTACTCACCTCACCGTCCGTCCGTCACCACACCACTCACCGGGCTTTTGTTTGATGCGGTTGCGGAAAAGTTTCAATTGAGTTCCTTGTCCTTTATTTCATATTTGAATTGATTAATTTTTAATTAATTGCGACATTTAGCCAACGTAATTCTTTAAATTATTAAATTTTAAGTATAGGTCAGTTTTGTGTTTGTATAATGATAAAATATTGTTCAATCCACAGCAGCACAGCGAAGCGACAACATCAATTCAATATCAATGAGTCAAAATAAACTTATAAGAACGAGGACATTAGGACAAGAAGTAAGAACAACTAAACACAAAGGACAAAATTAAAATTACCTACGACTACGACAAAATTTAAAAAATAAGGAATTTAATAAAGGGATACGTCGATAAGGTAGTGCATAAAGGAAGTTTTGTAGGTGATGAGGAGGATAGATGATGAAAAAAACATATCCAAAGAAATATAGTTGTTGCTTCTAGCTTATTCTAAGAGAGATATTTGTTTTTAATGGTTTTGTATCTCTTTATTTTAAAAAGAGCAAAGTCAAGTCGACAAAATAGGGGGAAATTAAATTACCACTGTATCTACATTAATGGTAATCTTACACTGCGTTTTCAATAATCAATTGAGGTTTTGTGATTACATTTTTTTTTTGTATAAAATCTATAATGTTCGACTTAGCCGCAATGTGACGTTTTAGGTTTTATTAACAAAGATTAAGTAAAAAAAAAAAATGCACAAGCTAGTGTCACCGTAACTAAGTGCTGCTCCCGTAGGGTCTATCCATGCTAGTTCCATTTATATACAAAGAATAAATCTGAAATTTCTGTAATTTTCCATGCAAATTTATTTCCCGAATATATGTAATTTCTTAAAACTTAACAAGTATTTAAAGTAGCCCAAAAGACTCACTTATTATTCGAAAATTGAAAGGAAAGACTTTTTGTATCTCTTCTACCTTGTATAAAAAAATAAACTACACATTTACGCTTTGGGTGATGTTTCAATTAAAATAAAATTCAACTCTTCGATTTTGTTGAATAAAGTGAGGTTTCATTATAGTTCAAGGTTCATATATTTTTGGTAAAGCTCAATTTCTTGCGGTTGAGTCTTAACGCAATGAAGTTATTAAAATTTACTACAAAAATGGTGAACATTTTGTAGTCATAGTTCGTAGTTTTTGCAAAACAAGAAAGTTTCTTGACCTTCGAAGAGGTGATCATATTTAGCAACAGAAAACTTGTGATTTAACACAATAAGGTCCAAGATCAATTTAAGACCTTAAAGATGGAACTTGATAATTCCTTCCTCTACCTTATAAACATATGTATGTACATATAATTTCTTTATACTCTCTTTCTCTTTTAGAATTCTTGCTTTTATTAAATACTAGCGGCCCGTCCCGGCTTCGCACGGGCAGACATAAAGAGGTACATATATTTAAGTTATAAGCATGCTAATTAAAACGACCATGAATCACTAAATTAGAAAACATTTTTTTGTCCTATCATTAATGCTCTTCGCAGCATATGCGGTGAAAGACATTTTATAGCTAATTTTTTTACACCTTCGGTTGGTTTTAGTACGAATTTCTTAAGATTTCTATAGTAATCTAGTACTAAATATAGCCTATCTTACTCAGTGATAATGTAGCTTTCTAATGAAAAAAGAATTATTAAAATCGGTCCAGTACTTTTTGAGTTTATTCGTTACAACCAAAAAATACAAATCTTTCCTCTTTATAATATTAGTGTAGATAGTGTAGATTTAAATGAATCGTCTTAATGGAAAACCCTGTACAGTTATTGTTTAGTTAACCCATATCATACCACAGTGTTTATTCATGAGTTAGGTATATTGGATTTGGTCAAGGTTCAATAGAGGTTCTCACACACGAAATCTAAACTAAAGTTTAAAAATGTTGTTTTTTTTGTTGAGAAAACAAAAAATACAAATAAGTTTCCACCTGCATTGCTTCTATTTTTTTTAAATTTCACTTATGTATCTATAAACGAAATAAATTTCGATCGTTTTTTGACAAAAGCATCCAAGTTTTGATAAAGAGACCTTGACATTGGGCAGGATTAGAGTTCAGATAACATAAGGGACTTGAAGGTAAAGCAAGTTTCTAATATTTGATTGGCTAGCTGCTAAAAAATAACCTTCCAATCAAGACAACTTAATTGGAACGTTGACTGGAAAGATAATCAAGAACATATGGATTTCATTAGCAGTCAACTGCATACTTTGAACGTACATTTTGACCAAAGCAGCTATTTAATTTTTCAACTGTCATAAATTTCAAACTTGAAACTTTTCTTCAATAAACTTTACCTTCAGTTCATCGTACAAAAACTATCAAACACAATATTGTCTACAAAACACTTGTTGCTCTTCCTTATTATTGGAACAACGTGTTGCTTATTTAAAAGAAAAACAAAGAATCAAGTTAAATTTGTCAGTTTCGAATTATTTTTATTTAAAGTAGAAATTTTATGAGAAACTACAAATTTCTTTTAATATTACTTCGCAATTCTTGGCTTAGTTGGTCTTCTCACGATGACTGCTGAAATACGTTTGTCTGGAATTTGAATTTTTCGTTTCTTCTTGTTTTTGCAGTTGGTATTGGTATGGTTTGGATTTTGTATCTTAAGTTTGGTATTGGTATGACATTGAAATTTGTATCTTGAAAGTTGGCAGTCGAAGATATAAGTGACAGTGATGGCACTGTCCCTAACACTCCCCCCGGTATGCTGACCTACAGATCATCAGGTCGGTATATCCCGAAAAACATCGAGGACTGCCAGTTTCACAGCCGGTCGTTCATATATCCCTGAAGCAGTTTGTACCGTTGCTCTCCGAACTTGTCCGTCTTTTCCGGGCTTGACATCTATAACCCGTCCCTTTGGCCATAAGTTACGGGGGTTTGATTCGTCTGTAACTATGACTATGTCTCCAACAGCAATAGGCTTTGTCGGTGTAAACCACTTTGATCGTCGAGTTAGCGTCGGCAGATATTCATGTAGCCACTTTCTCCAAAATAGATTCGCGTATTGCTGGGATTTCATCCAGTTTCTTCGTAAGAGTGTATTGTCGTTGGTAGGAATGCTATCTGTCTTTTCACCGTTGGATGAGCCTAACAAAAAGTGATTCGGCGTTAGGACTTCATCATTCGCATCTTCGAGTGCAATATAAGTTAAGGGGCGAGAATTAACTACCCGTTCGACCTCCAGTAGCATGCTGTGCAGCAATTCGTCAGTTGGGTTACGACTTGGCATGATTTGATATAACGTCTTTTTTATGGAGCGGACTAGTCGCTCCCAACTGCCACCCATATGGGGGGATGCTGGGGGATTGTAAATCCATCGCGTTTGGGAGGTTGAGAACCTTTTGGCCATGTCGGATTGTAATTCATTATAGGATTCTTTTAGTTCCTTTTCAGCTCCATGGAAGTTTGTTCCATTATCACATCGGATTTCCTTAGGAACACCTCTACGAGCAATGAAACGTTTAATCGCTAGTATACAGGAGTCAGATGTAAGGCTATTGGCAATTTCCAAATGAACTGCACGGGTGGTCATGCAAGTTATCAATACACCCCATCGCTTTTCAGTATGTCGACCGACAGTGGTGTACATCGGGCCGAAATAATCGATGCCAATGAAGGTGAATGGTCTGGTGAACGGTGCAAGCCTGGCTTCTGGTAGGACTCCCATTTCCGGTGGTTTCGGGGAAGCACTTAAATTTTTGCATAATTGACATTTTTTACGTACCTGTTTTACAGCTGTTCGAATGTTCGCAATGGAAAATTTTTGTCGGATCTCATTGACTACGGTTTCGTTGTTATGATGATGATATTTCTCGTGAAATGACTTGATAATCAGGAACGTGATGTATGAGTCTTTAGGGAGGATTATTGGATTTTTTGCATCATAAGAGACTCCAGACACTGCATCAATTCTTCCACGAAGTCGTAGGAGTCCATCTGGATCTATGAACGGAGACATCTTACGAATAAAGCTGGATTTGTCCAAAGATTTATGCTGGGCTAACGGAAGATCAAGGTTGTTTTTAAGAATACTTATCTCATCACGAAACGAATCCAGCTGGGCTTGAAGATAGAGTCCTCTTTCTGATTCAACATATTCTTCATGTGTGATGTACTCTTGGTTTCGTTTAGGAACTTTCTTCTTGATAGCTCTGGTATTATATATAAATCGGGAAATGTATGCTTGAACTCTTACTAATTTTTGCCAGTTTGAAAAACGTTTGGAGTCTATTAGTGCTTGATTGTGTACAGTGTGATGGAACAAAATTGATGCTTTCAGCTCTTCTGGAGTTTCTTGAAGGTTTGACAAATTGAGTGGCCATTTGTTTTCGTCTTGCAACAGAAATGGTGGGCCTACAAACCATCGCGAATTCATATCAAAGTCGGGGATTTTTTCCCATTTCGTGGCGTCGTCTGCTACGTTGTCCTTTGAAGGTATATAGCGCCACTGATGAGTTTCGGTTGTTTCCAGTATCTCGCTGACTCTGAATCCGACGTATTGCTTATAATTGCGATGATCAGACTGAATCCACGAGAGAACTGTTTTGGAGTCCGACCAGTAAAACTCTTCTGAAAACTTGATGTTGTGATATTGCTTGATGCTGTTCGCTAATCGTACACCGAGCCTAGCGGCGTCGAGTTCTAGCCTTGGTATGGAAGTTAATCGCAGAGGCGCAACCCGAGTTTTTGATGAAATTATTCTGCATTCAATAAGGTTACCTTTTGTTACTCGGATGAAGGCTACAGCGGCAAATGCATTGATGCTAGCGTCAACAAAAATATGTAGCTGGCATGTGTCGTACTCACCATGCATGATTTGCTTTAAATAGCACCTGGGAATATGTATTCGGTCAATATTTTTTAAGTGATTGACCCAAACGCGCCACTTCTCGCATAGTTTCCCTTCAATCTTCTCATCCCAGCTCAGTTTGGAACGCCAGATCTCTTGCATTAAAATTTTGATATAAATTAATGAATTACCAATCAGGCCTAAGGGATCAAAAATGCTCATTAGGACGCGAAGTATTTGCCGCTTGGTCGGTTCGAAGTCTTCTGACAGAAGCTCTATCATTGACGCCTTCTTTGAAACTGAGAATGTAAATGTGTCTGTTTGAATACACCACCACATGCCTAAAACCTTTTCGGAGGTACTCTCAGGGTTGATGTCCAGGCTTCTTCTGGATGCTGGCGGTTGCTCTCCCAGAGCCTCCATTACCTTCGGTGAATTTGAGATCCAATTTCGAATTTCGAAACCACCGTTTTGATGTATGTATTTGACTTCTTTACCCAGCTTGATGGCTTCTTCTTCTGAGTCTACGCTATCAAGAAGATCGTCAACATAATGGCTGCGAAGGATGGAATCGACTGCTCTTGGATACTGTTCGGAAAATTCGAGTGCATTTTTATTCTTAACAAACTGCGCACAACTGGGAGAGCAACTGGCCCCAAACGTCAGTACCTGCATCACATAAACATCTGGAGTGGCATGTAAGTCATTGCTCCAGAGAAATCGTTGGGCGTGCTGATCGTCTGCTCGCATTTCAATCTGGTGGAACATTTCTCGAATGTCCGCACATATGGCGACGCGCCTCTCTCGAAAACGATATAGGACTGAGAGTAGGCAAACAAGTTGATCAGGTCCTTTTAACAGTACAGAGTTGAGTGACACGCCATTGACTTCGGCAGCAGCATCCCAGACTATTCGAGTTTTGCCCGGTTTATTTTGATTTGTAACAACAAATATTGGCAGGTACCAAGTTCGAGGAAATTGATGTTCAAGTTCGCTTTTAGACAATTTTCTTATGTATCTCTTATTTTCATATTCTTTGATCTGATTTTTTATTTTATTGCCCAAGTCTGGGTTGCGTTTCAATTTTTGTGCAAAGCAGTGGTGTCGTTTTAGGGCCATTTGGAAGCTCTCTGGGAGTTTAATGTTTTCATACTTCCATAAAAGGCCTGTTGTGAATCGACAACCGTTTCTGATCGTAAGACTTTCAAGCATCTTGCCGGCGCGTTCGTCATCTTTCGACCTTAGCAGCCCCTTTGGTTCCCCAACCCCAAGACTATCCAGAGAGAAGTAATCTTTCATCATGTTATGAAGGGTGTCGTCGCCGTCACTCAGCTTGGCAGTTGCGCATTCACACTCATGATAGTTAGAATGAAAAGACTCACCTGTGTTATTGCCTGTTACTGATGATGGTCCATATGCTACCCAACCAAGTCTTGTCTTTGTTGCGACTGGATCTCCTTCGCCGCCTTCTACCACCTTCAGAGGAATTGCTAGCTTCAAATTATCTAGACCGATCAACAAGCGTGGAATTGCCTTCTCGTAGGATTGAATTGGGTACCCGCGCAGATAAGGGTACTTAGCGCTGAGTTCTTCGACATCCAAGGATTGTTGTGGCAAGTTAAGAGATTTCACAGTCCTGATGATTGGAATTTTGAATCTTTTATCTGTGTGGTCCCTTCCAGAAACTTCGACGGATACTATTCTTGATTCGTTTTCGTTTCGGTGGGTGTTACCTGTCCACTTTAAAAAGAGCGGTTGATTGATGCCTTTGAGATCCAATTCTTTTGCCAAGGAGTCTTCCATCATAGTAAGTGACGATCCGTCATCCAGAAAGGCAAATGTTGCAATGTGCTTCTGTTCAGCATGAAGAACAACAGGAACAACGCGGTATTTTATATTCTGAGTTGATCTGTGCGTGTTACAGTTGAAATTAGCGTCATCTACAGCTGGAGCTTGACTTGTTTCTGTCGTTTGCACTGCAATCGATGATGTTCCTGTAACCACTGTGTCACTCGTGTTCTTGTGTAACAAAGGATGATGTCTATAAATGCAACCCTTCACACCACACAAAGTATTCAGTCTGCATCGAGATTGCGGATGAGATTTCAGGCATGTACGGCAAAGTCTGTTTTGTTTTATTGCATTCCATTTGTCGTTAAGGCTCATATTCTTGAATCTCTTGCATAGATGAACTCCGCAACAATCCTGAGAGCAAATTGTACAGCGTCTCTTGTCGGACATTGGTGTCTTTACATCGTCTTCGGAGTGTGCATTGATGTGGGCCTTTTCTTTCTTGCGCATAGGTGTTCTCGCATCTTGATTGAATGATATAGCAGGACTGACTTTACATATGTTATCTATTAACCTGAACAACCATTCGTCAAAGTCTAATAAGTTGTATGATGTCATTCCTTCAATTGCTTTCGCCCAATCTAACATCAGCTGTGTCGGCAGTTTGCTCATAAGATCGTCCAGGAGCTCTGCATTGTGCAAATACTCCTGGAGGTCACAGGCTTCTATTGTCGAAATCAGATTTTGTACAGCCAGGGAATACGATACAATGGTCTCAACTTTTTTGATTTGGATTCTTGGCTGAGTTTGGATCTTCTGCAAAAGCGACTTTATTATGACCTTTGGACGGCCGTACATGATTCGCATTGTTTGTATGATGTTAGGAACATTAGATGGCAACATCAATCTGCCGCGCATTGTTTCAAGGACCTGTCCTTTTAAACATTTTTGCAGTCTCAAGAGGTTTTCTTCATTACTAAAACCACAGAGCCGTGTACTTCGATCGTAAGTACTGATGAAAAGTGGCCACTCTTCAGGGCTGCCATAGAAATTCGGCAAATCCCTTGACATTGAATGTCTGTTTGCCAATTGAACATTATCGGGTTGTGCGGACTCTTGCTGTTGATTCCTTGGATTTGCTTGATGAAGTGATGTTGATGGGCCAGGGTTGTGTGGCATGGTGGCGGCAGGAATATGGATGCCCAGATGTTGATTTATTTGTGTTGTTATTTGTGCACTTTTCATTGTATTCACTGTAAGTGCTTTATGTTGTATATCGTTCTGGTTTTGAATCCAATTCTCGACATCTTTCGGATCTTTATACGATTCGGAGCACGCACTTTTTTGACTTCCATTTACGAGCAAATCCAATTTCTTTCTTAGATATTCTTCATCTCTTTTTTTCTCTAGTTCTCTGGATTCTTCGAGGATCTGTAATTCTATTTGTCGGCGATTTGTTGATGACGTCTTCTTGGAACGTACGGATTCTGAATCTGCCTTTTTTTTGTTTAGACATTGCGCGCAGCTCCAATCTTCTTCTTCGATGGCCGCAGTTACGTTGACGCAATTGAAATGGTACCATTTTAAACATTCGTCGCACTGAACCATTTCTTGCGTGTTGTCTAGGTCGCATAATTTGCATCTATCATCTTCTTTGGCGTTGGCGATTCTACGACCGTCTAGTCGTTTACTTCTCCTTATTAATGGAGTTTCGTCAGCAGACATCTTTTTCTTTTACTTATTAATATAAAAGAAATTTGTAGAATTGTTGCTCTTCCTTATTATTGGAACAACGTGTTGCTTATTTAAAAGAAAAACAAAGAATCAAGTTAAATTTGTCAGTTTCGAATTATTTTTATTTAAAGTAGAAATTTTATGAGAAACTACAAATTTCTTTTAATATTACTTCGCAATTCTTGGCTTAGTTGGTCTTCTCACGATGACTGCTGAAATACGTTTGTCTGGAATTTGAATTTTTCGTTTCTTCTTGTTTTTGCAGTTGGTATTGGTATGGTTTGGATTTTGTATCTTAAGTTTGGTATTGGTATGACATTGAAATTTGTATCTTGAAAGTTGGCAGTCGAAGATATAAGTGACAGTGATGGCACTGTCCCTAACAACACTCGTCAGGCAAGCTTCAACTCCATCACGATTTATATATTTTGTATTGTAAAAAAATCAAAGAGTTATAAAGTTCAGCTTTCATTTGAATGAAAAAAAAACATGATCAATTGTCATTTTGACATAAGTAGGGTATTGGAAAGCAATTTTTTGGCAGCCAATCAGATACTAGAAACTTTCCTTACTTTCAAGTCCCTTATGTCACCTGAACCTGCCCATTAAATAGCTACCGTTTGAAATTTAAAATGTCAACTGAAACGTATAGAGAGAGTTAAATTGTTTTATTCGGACTTAAATGCTGTAGTACTGGCTATGTAGCAATCACAGGCCTAGTTATTTATAGAGGTTATGATGTATTAAAGGAATTTTAAGCTTCTTTAAAACCTATTTAAATTGCTAAAAATGGTACATTATGATGGATACATTTTTTTTTATTTAGACTTAAGCAACGTTCAATAGAGCCTTAAAAACGCTTTAAAATTGAGTAACTATACACTCCTCGATAGGTTCTATATATAGTACCCTATAGTACTATCAAGCCAGGAGTCTTGGGTTCAGTCAATGCCTGTGCCCTTTTAATTTTGTTCGTGGGTACTGCCGCATGCGAGGAATTGACAAATCCTTCAAGAGTAATTCTTGTCAAGAAAAGTGCTTTCTTAAATTAGCCGTTTAAGTCACAAAGGACTGTTGCGCCACCTATTTTCGTTTAATAAATACGACTTTCAATTAACTGATAATACTTTTTCATTTTCATACAAAAATTAATGTTTGAATTGCAAGTTATTTCGATTTTCATTCAGTTAAAAATTCACGAGTCAAATTGGCTCAGATCCAATTGGCTATCACTAGTCATGGACCGAATTTAAAGAACAGACATTTAAGAATGTCATTTCTGTCTATTAGCAATAGGCATATTTTTGTTAATTTTGTTCATAACCTGGACGTTTTCTTTGCAAAGAATTACTTTATATATAGTATTGAAATTAGTCCAATACCTTACTTAATTTATTGTCAAATTAAAAATAGTTTATTTCATCCATTTCCTAGTTTCGTAAAATTTTTCTAGAGAGTGTTTTAATTTTGTTAGCATTTTAATTTTTGTAATTCAATATTAAATTTAACAAAACAAACTAGAAAGAAAAATTACCGCAGAATGGACATGTACTTATAATTAATTTGTAATGTTTTGTACTTAGTTTTTATTTTTTTTTTAAATATTTCAAAACTTATTAAAAGCTTACTTATTACAATAAACACTTGTTCAATTTATTTCGCTTTTTATTGAATTCACATTGATTAACTCATAAATGCATGGTGGTGTTTGTATTTAAAAGAATTCTAGATTTTAAGTAGGTACTTATATTCCTTTCGGGTATTCAGAATTGCAGGAATCAAAAATTCAGTAGAAAAATGTTTTCAAGCATGAATTAACCAACGTTATGACGTTAGTGTCATCGCTTCGTAATATTTTTGGAAACAAATATTGTTTTTCTTTTGAAATCAATCAATATGGTTTTTTTAAGGGATGACGAAATAGTTATCTAAGACAAAGAGTTCCTATAGTTAATACATTTTTATTCAATTAAGATTAACAAAAAAAAATGTGAGTAAATTAAAATGAAATCAGGACAGCGATTTGTTTTTTTTTTTTTTCTTGATTAAGTTTTCGCCTCCAAATTACTCCTTTCTGCAACTAATACAAGACTACTAAAGGCTTAGCTCTATGTATCTCCCGCACCAAAATGCATCTACTTCTCTTCGCACCACTCGTTCTCCTTGCGTACCTGTTCCTCTTCGGCAGCAGTGAAATCATTTTTGATATTAAAAGTCTTCCTTATCTCCTCGGGGGTCTTTCCTTTGATCATATTGGCAACAGTTTTGCAAGTCACATCAAGCAATCCCTTGATATCCAAATAATTTGCGGCCAAAATAAGTTCGAATAGTGTTCCCTGGTCGACCTTTAGGAAATCAGCATCCCACGACGAGATGTCGTCAGTTCGTTTTTCTTTGTTCTCGTCATCTTCAGTGGGTTGAGGATCGTCTTTGTGGAAATTGGCCCAGTGAAGAACCTTGCGAAGAATTGCCGAATTAACATTTGGCAGAGGGACGACAGCATCGTCGCCATCTTCTAGGCAACAATCTTCCAGCATTGTTTTGATGGTTCCGGAGCATTTTGCGATTTGGACATCAGTGTCGAAGATCTCACCATCAGACGATTGCAATTTAATGTTGGGCATTTTGTTGTTTGTTGTTGAAATTTGTATATTAATTCTAGAAATCCCAAAAATGAAAAATAATTATTGATGAATGATTTTAGTAAACAATGGCGGAGAATATGCCGTTCGATATGTACAATGTAGATTATAATTCACTGAGTTTTGAAATAAATACCTTTAATAAAAGAAATCGATAATTCTTGTTTACGCAATGATTTTCTTTACTTCAATGCCAAATGTAAGATTTACGTTAAATTTACACTAATTTTCCATAAGGTTAAATTTTTGAAGATTATTCCCAGACGAAGCCCAAGAACGAGAAGGTTTTTTTTATTTCTATTTCTTTGTGGAAAATATTTTTAGTTTGTCGTTCAGGGATTGAATTTTATTTTGATGTTGGCTAATCTGCTACTTTTAAGTGGTTCCAATCTTCCTTTTTTGATTTTGACTGAACACTGAAGAAGATCCGTTTGATTAGATGGAAACTGTAAATTTGTAAGGCTACGAGCAGATTACACGAGAGAACAAACATTGCTTTTCTTACATTTATGATGTCGGAGGATATTAAACTTGATTTTTTAATTTCTCTAAATTTTATTAATAATTTGTAAGTACAATCTGAAAAAATGAAAAACTCAACGAAATTCCCCCAAAATGGTATGTCATAAGAGAAAAAATGAACTTTAAAAATAAATTTAAAATAGAAATAAGTGTTTCCTCGTCGTTTTTAAACTGCGATAATAATTATTTATTGACGTATGTCTGTCAAACAAGAAAACAAGTATTTTACCGGCAAGAATCAACTTAATTCAAAGTTCGGAATTGAACCAAAACACATAATTCATAAAAAATAGTTATAATAATGTGAAATTTCTATACTCATAAGTTTTGAAAAATGCGAAAACGATTAATAGCTCCAAATCTAAGCAAAGCTGGCCAAACACGACAGAACCAAATGAATTCGAGCTAATCTAAACTGGCTCTGTCGATTCATTTGGACTTTCAGCAAGTCAAGAATTATTGGACCCAACCCAAGGCTCGGTTCTGTCTTGTGTGAGGAATAAACGAGCGAAGTACTTCTGTCCGATTGCACAATTTCATCTAGAAATTTAATACCTATAATATAACTACAATATTTCAATAAAACAGATTCTAAATGTCTCTTTCTCTTTTATGAATCTCTAGTGTCAGTTGGTGGTGTTTTCTTACTTAAAAATGATATAATTTTAGTATTCTTTTTTCAAACAAATAGCCTGCAATTTTTAATTTGTTCTATAAAATCCTTATTTTATTGTTAATCAGTATTTTGTATGTATTTTCATATAATAAAAAAGGAAAACAATCAATGTGTCAAATCGGCTCTGGATCTGTCGTGAATGATGAGCAATTTTGGACCGAGTCCAAAAAAAAGCTCAAAAATAGTATTAGTAAAAAAGCATTCAAATTCAGAAAGGTATCTCACCGATGTAGGAAAAATATTGTAATTAGGTGCATCAATTAAATGAAAATTTAAACAAAATTATAAAGTGTAAAAAAATCTGTAACAAAATGCAAAAGTAATAAAAACTGAAAATAAAGGCGAAATATAAAGCTTTTGGTACAGTTGTATAATAAAGTCGAACATTTTTATCTTCATTATTATCTTAATTGCTGCAATAGAATTAATGCAATTTTCATTTCTTCTTCGGCATTTTGGGCATCCCTTTTTTCCTAGACATGTTTGACAAACGAGTGGATATCAAAATATTTTGATATGTTGCTGGTTTGAGGAAACATTTAGGAGAATGTAAACAGATGCTTAAATAATGTGAAACAAATTTTATTTTAAAAGAAGGTTTTAAACATTTTAACATATCCAATAAAATTGTTGTTTTTAAAATTCTCGTCATATATTCATCAAACCATATATGTCAAACAAATTAAAAAAGTTATCAAAATAAATTTTGCTCAGTGAATGTCTGACTTAAGTCATCAGTGTAGTCTCTGCTTCAAAAATTACATTGTTGTAACCTCTAGCCCTACAATCGCTTAAAACAGAAAAGAGACAGCATGACTTTCAACATATCACCATTTTCGAAATAGAGAAACCAAAACCATTGGAGCTTTTCGCTTGTTAATATTCTCAACAATTCAATAATTTTCTGGCAGTGTTTGTGATTATCGTCGATCACAAAAACTAGATTTTATAATTATAAATAAAAGTTTAAATCATTTAAGTTCATCAATAAGCAATATTGAATAACATATAACATGGATATATAATAAACATTTCATATCATTTCGCTACGAATTTTCGCTTTCGCATGGAAAACCATCAAGTCGCCGTAGCGAAAAAAATTATAAGGACGCCATATTGGTTAAAAAAAACGCTTTAATTATCGTCGTAATATAGTCGACCCTTTCCAACGAATGTAAAAAGTTTTTCAGTCAGTGTGTGTAGGTAGTGTGTAGGGAATAGGAAGACTGAAAAGTTTCTTCCAATTCATGCTACTTTAAAAATGCAAGTGACAAAAAGAGATGAAATTATTTTGTTAAATTTGCTGTGGTGAAATACAAATAGTGGTCTGGTCGCATAAAAGAAGCACCAAAAATACAAATTGAAGTTCGAAAACGAAAAGAGCAACGGCAATAGTGACAATGGGCCTCCTGCGAACTCGCTCACACTTGATCTTTTTCTAACGCACGGTTACTGTCCGAAGACGAAGAAGTCGCCGTATAGTTCGTCACTCTCTTCGCTTCGTCGCCGTTGTCGATGGAAGAAGTAGCAGCAGCAGCAGCACTACCAGCGCCAGCACCAGCCAGCAGCTACAGCAAAGAATAGGAAACGAAAACGAAAAAAAGGAATAATTTAATTTGGATTTGGATGAAGAATATCAAATCAAGTTTTCTGGACGGTGGTAGAGCATAATTTTTACGTTTTATTCGCATCGCAATCGAAGTCGGAATTACGCGTTTGCAAAGTTTAAACATCACGCTTTACTGAAATTATTCTAAATTATGGTTAGAACATTGTGCAGAAAGATTACTGAAAAGGTAAGAATATCAATTGTGCTGGTGATGTTCTGGTTTCTGGAAAATGGCTGAAAAGAAAAGCCATCATCTCGAAATCGAAATCGTTGGAAAAAATCCTCGAAGGGCGGCGGTGAAAAAGAAAATTGTGTGAAAATTTCGTGTTTCGTAGACACTGGATTGAGTGTGCTGTGTGTGTGTGTGTTGTATCGAATCGAACCTGGATAAAGCGCAAGCGACAGCGAGTGTCGAGTGAATATATAATTTTTTTTTTTTATTTTTCGATATCGAATCGACATACGAGATACGACTAACGACATGGTGACCGAGACGGTCGCGCTTGCAAATCCGCTCCGCTGTTTTATTGGTTTAATTGTGTACTGCCACTGCAGATGATTTATTCACAAAAACACTGCAGATTTTATTTTTGTTGTTTTCGCAAGCTTCCTTTGTTGAGTGCATTTTGTTTTATCAATGTGTGATGTTTTATGGTCTCCCATTTTTGTTTTCTATGAAGGTTAAGTACCTATGGAGAAATAACTCGAAAGAAAAAACAGAAGAAAAGAATCGGCCATTTGTCTTCCGTATGATAAGATGGTGATGGCTGATGGAAAGAAACCTTTCATCCCTTTTCTGTTGTATTATGCTTATTCGTCGGACTCGGACCAAAAACCGAACACCCTATTATTCTGTAACAGCTGAGTGTTCGATTTGTGTGTGTAAGAAAGCCAACAATCGGTCGTCGTCGTGTGGTATTTCTTTTGTTTTTAACGGACGAGTGGGGGAAAAGTTATTTTTCAAATTGTTTTATTGGAGATTTAATTTGTGACAATTTTTTCGGATTGCAATTTACATGCGAAAAGAAAGAACTTCGGACCTTTCTTATCAAGTTCTTAGGGATTTTTCTCGTGATTGGTGATTGTGTGTGTGCGTAAAGAAGTGTATTATGTTGTGTTACTGTTAAGCTTTTTTTGACTGGGAATTTCTAGTTCTATCTCGCTTTGTTCTGTTCCTCTATGTCTATACATTGTACATACTTCTACCTATGTACCTGTTCATGCGATTTCTTTTTCTGCTAGAACTTTTTTTTGAATCATATGTTTGTGCTTTTTTATTTATTACGCATGCCTTGTCAAGTGGATGCATATGTGTGTTTGAAATTTGCAAAAAGCACATAAATTATGTGTATGTACGAATGATGTGTGAATGGAGAATGCACATGTATGGTTTTTTTTACAAATACTTTGATAACAACAGAAAATGACAACTGAATTGTTTTTATGAAGTCTGGTATAGAAATAGGCATTGCCAGGTTTAAATTATAAAAACAATCGTTGAAAAACAATTTTGTTTTTAAAATGTCAAGTTTATTTATTTACGGTAAAACCATTGCCAAACTTGGAAATAAAAATGTATTTCTATTTTAAATTAATTTTCAATGTTTCACTTTTTGTTTGTGTCAGTGATGCCATACGGGATTTTTTTTTGTTTTTTTGAAAGTTTTTAATTTTTTAAAAGTTGTTTTTGGGAAGTTATTCAGGCTCAACTTTTTATTAGCACAGCACGATTTTCGACACGCGTTGTTTTTTTATTTGATAGATTTGTGCAAATATATAATAATTATAGTAATTTTAGAGCGAGGAAACATTTATTTCTAGGTATTTTAAATTAATTTTCAAAGTTCACTTTTTCACATACAACACACTCAAAAATGGTTGATTTTGACATTTCTTCCATTTCTTGTTTTAGGCTCAAAAAACAAAATAGAAAAAAAGTAGGGTTAAGTCCGAAAAAGAAAATATTTTTCGTATGACAACGGTGTTTCCTCGCCTTAATATTTAAAACATGTTCTATTGAGAACCCTACCTACAAATCAGAAGGAAATTCGTGCTGAGGTAATGGAAAGTCGCCCCAATTTCCCTTTTATGTGCGTTGGAATTACAGGTTCCTCCTCTTGATTAGGGAAATTGTTGATATAGGCGCCTGCTGGGCAAATGTACATAACCTTACCACATGTACAGTGAGTCAAAACAATTTTTTTTTACAAAAAATTGGGTTGGAACAGAAGTGTGTTGTTTTGTCTTAATATTTAAATCTGTTCTAGTGAGACCCTAAAAAAGTAGTCTGATTTTGATCCCATACGACGTAGAGTTTCACGAGTGCCAACTCGCTCATCGGACCCCTTTACCTATTTGTGGTGCTAAGTCTATTCTTGATTCATATTAGTTGAAAAACTTCCTTCACTGAGTTACTATGCGGATGAAGTAAAGTACAGTGAGGTGCAAATTTTTCCTTCAATACTTATTTGCTTTTGTATGTATCAGCAGACGACTCTTATCCTTAGACGATGTTAAACTAATTGAGCAAGTATTGTCATTTAAAAAACTGTTGTTTGAAGTATTGATTCGATTGGTTAGAATTTAGTTTGCTAAACTGAGATCTAAAGGTGGAGTAAGTCGCAATATATTATTAAATTATATTTATTTGTTTGTTAATTTTTCCATAACTTTACTATATGCATTTTCTACTTTCTTATTTCAGTAACTGCAAAGCAGAAATGGTTGTTGGTTCAAATAGCCATCGTCGAGGTGAAACTGGCAACAGATACACTAATTACTCTTCAAGATCACACCACTTTTCGATGCCATCTTCTGGCAGTAGTGGTGGCGGCGGCAGTGGCAGCACTGCAAATTTGAATGGCGGTCACACAAGCCACAATGGTCACGGCACCTTTGGTCATAATTTGACAAACAACAATAATGGATATCAACTTGCCCTGTGCAATGGTATAAGTACATCATATGCCAATTACCGTCTGCACCAATCAACTGGCATGACACCCAAAGAACTATCTGAGAATGATGATCTAGCAACATCTCTGGTTCTAGATCCACATCTTGGCTTTCAAACGCACAAAATGAACATTCGATACCGTCCATTGAAAGTCGATAGCGATGAATTGAAATCAATTGTTGCCGAATTTATAACAACTCAGAATTATGAGGTGGCTGTTAAGAGAATATTCAATGGCCATTGGATTCCAAGATGTGTGAAGAATAAAAACAAAGTGTCCATCAAGAGGTTGCACGATCACGTATGTATATATACAGATGTTTATAAAACGTAGAGATTGATAGAACTTGATTTATTATATATAAGTTCAAAAATAATTCTTGTATATTTTTTATATTTCAGATCATTCGATATTTGCGTGTTTTCGACAAGGACAGCGGATTCGTAATCGAACCCTGCTATCGTTACTCCCTCGAAGGCCAAAAAGGAGCAAAAATATGCTCAACCAAACGTTGGTACAAAAACGACAAAATCGAATGCCTTGTCGGATGCATAGCGGAGCTGTCGGAGGCCGAAGAAGCAGCTCTTTTGCACTCTGGAAAAAATGATTTCTCTGTGATGTATAGTTGCCGAAAGAACTGTGCCCAGCTTTGGCTCGGCCCCGCCGCCTATATAAACCACGATTGTCGGGCAAATTGCAAATTCGTAGCTACTGGCAGGGATACAGCGTGCGTTAAGGTTCTGCGTGACATTGAAGTTGGCGAGGAAATCACTTGTTTCTACGGTGAGGATTTCTTTGGCGACGAGAACTGCTATTGCGAGTGTGAGACTTGTGAACGTCGTGGCACTGGAGCCTTTGCCAAAACAAAAGGCGCTCATGCGGACGGCGAGGGAAATGCCAACGCAAACAATCCCCAAGAGGCTGGCGGATATCGATTGCGTGAGACTGACAATCGCATTAATCGGATAAAAAGCCGAGCGAATTCCACCACAAACACTGATACAAATAGTTGTTTAAATTTAGTAGATAATAACTCGAATAGCACTGCAGCGAAGAAGGGCGAGCAGAGTGATAGTAGTGGCAGTGATGGAAAGAGTAACACCGTTGTGATAGCAGCACCATTGACTATGAAAGAACTGCGCCAGAAAGGTATGACCAAATATGACGCCGAAATGATCATGGCCAATGGGTATCATCAGAAGATAAATGGCGTTAATGGCGGCGCGTCCCTAGTGCCCGAGAAGCAGCAAAACGGGCGAACGGAGACCACCTGTCATGCTAGGGAGTCGCTGAGAAAATCCGCTCGTGTCAATAGCACTAGCAGTAGTGTGAGTTCAGTTTCGACTGACACCGACAATGCACCACTAGCCGTTCCAGTGTCAAGTACTACGAAGTGCATTCAAACACGACGCACACTGCGCCGTCAAAACGGAACAACCCAAGCTGCCGCCAACTCCAACGCTAACGCCAATGCTTCAGCCACTCAAAGTCATCGATTTGCTTTGCGTAGCTCGCGAAATCTTAGGAACTCTCCAACAGAAGTTATGCATGTTGACATGGATGAGGACCAGGAAGAAAGTGGGCATCGTATAGCCAGTGATGCGATGCATAAAACCATAGTATTCAATGAGAACCACGAAAGTGCAGCCGACGAAAATAGTTTAAAGGCGGTTAGGTATTGTAAGTCACCTGAGGTGGGGCCGCCTAACCTACCACCGCCGAAAGTTGAGTCCAATGGCATTCCGAGTAGTGGATCAAATGGTCGTGTCCTGCGGAATCATTGCCGAAAATTAAAACCCCAAAATGTTGATTCCAGCAGCGATAGCCCCAATAGCTCTATCCCCGTTTTAGTCCATGATAAACCGCCGAAAGTAGAAGCGACACATAGTAAACATCAACAGCAACTGCAACAACAACAACCACAAACTGCCGTAGTAGAAAAATTGCATAATCTTAACAGTAATACAATAAGTAGTAATAAGTTATTATTAACATTACCACCACCAACTATAACAACAACAACAACAATAACTACAACACAACAAATAACATTACAACCGCTACTATCGAATAGTAGCTGTAGTAACAATAATAGTAACAATAACAATAAAAATACATTCGAAGAAACTGCTGAGATGTCTGCGACGCCTCCGAAAAAACAGCTAAACATTAGCAGTGATACAAACAGCAGTAGCAGTAGCGGAGGCATCGAAGACACCAACAGCAGCAATAAGTGTAATAGTAGCAGTAGTAGCAACAATAGTAGTAGCACTGGTAGTAATTTAAGTACGTTAAGTAATTGTAGTAGTAGCGCCGAAAGCCATTTAAGTAATTCCACCAATCCAGGTCTGTCTGCGTCGTCGCAGGGCTATAGAAAAAATCTAACTGAGTCATTCGAATCAATGCAACAATATCAGCAGCAAATATCGACCGCCGCCGCCACCTCCGTGTCTGATAATCCAATTAATGGCGAAATAAACCAGAGATTGCGTCGCAATGGGCGCACCTGTGCCCACAGCATTCTTAACAACAACGTAGAAAAAGGCCGTAATGATAAAGTAGAATTGCGCAAGCGGAAACATTCAAAAAGCATCAGTGAGTCCGATCAGAGTAATTCTTCGGCGAGCGAGTGTCGAGCCATAACGCAACATCAAACACCGAAGCCAATTATCGTTGAAGGATCGGAGCCTTTGTTGAAGACTCCTGAGAGGCGGCTGAAACTGACACTGCGCATGAAACGCAGTCCGATTCTAGACGAAGTCATCGAATCGGGAACCAGTCTATCGGATGAGAGCAGTATGAACGGAAGTTCAGAGCCGGTGGAATATGAGATTCTCCGCATGGAAGGCATTTCAGAGAATGGCACCGATTATGAGGTGTCGTCAACCCCACAGAAACGCAAAAAACGACACAAATCAAAAGACCACCGACGAAGAGAACACAAAAAGATGATGGCTGCTGCGGCAGCATCAAACGCTTCTCTATCAAAGACACCTCTCTACCCAAGTCCGCCTACGAATCATATGACACCACAAAAGAAACGTCTGCGTTTGATCTTTGGCAATGAAATCAAAACTATCGACATTCCTCCTTCGAATGGAAATGTGACATCTTCGTCATCTTCCAGCGGTGATATAACACTATCTTCGCCAACGTCATCGGTAATGAGTGAAGATATAAGTTCCCCAATTCCAACTCCAATCCCAACCCCAACCCCATTGACATCAACAGCCACAGCCACACCCTCAATGACGCCAATATTTTCGGCCACTCAAACTACATCGTTTCTTTCCAATGCCATGGCAACAACTCATACATTCGGATCGTGTGCTCTGGCCGCACCGTTTGTTCGTTCGCCAGTAATTATTGCGAATTCGAATTTGATGTCCTCTGTCAAGGCATCAGCGACAAATCCAAATAATAGCGTTGATCTGGTATTGAATTGATGGCGGGATATGTTGTTTAACTGCAGACAGATGCATTCAAACGAAGGGCGGCGATTACGACGACAAAGGCGCGTGTAGCTTTGATTTTGATTTGACTAAAAGTCGCGTTCGCATTAAAGTTAAAGTTTTTGGGAAAAAGGAAATTACGATTAAGAAAAAGGCACATGCGTGAAATCGGAAAGAAAATAAAGGCATTAAACTACTGCAAGTGCTTCTACTGCTGTTGCGGGGATTAGTGTGCATTTTTTTGTTAGAATTTTGTTTTAAAAAATCTTATCAAAGAAAAAAAAAATTAAATATTTTGAAGGGGCTGCGTTAGAGCCAAACGAAAATTAATTTTCAGCTCAAAGCGTGATGCTTTTGGCATTTAATTTTCTTAGGAAAAAAAGAAAATTAAGACAGCGAAGTGGAATGCACAGCAATTTGCGATTTTAATGATCAGTTATAGTTGGGAGCTGTCGTGAATGAAAAATTTCCCACAGAATTGTTCCCATCTTCGGAAATTGGGAACTTAACTAATGTTGAAATAATTCCTCGATATTTATTTGTATCGTGGATTTTGGCTCTCATGCTAATTTGTAAGAACTGAGCTGGCAAAAAAAAGAGGACGTTGTAGGGGTTTTCAAATTTCGTCGTTCAGGGAAATTTTATTCCCGATAGCTCCTAATCGGATGCTAACGGACTTATCATACTGCCGGGGCAAATATTGCGGGCAGCAATCGTGAACGCGACAAATAACTCAGCGTATTATCACGAGTTTAATTGTAGTCGAAAGCTTCTAAGAATCTCAAAAACAACTATCGCTAAATCCATTCGTTATGCACAATTTGCACGAGAAATGGTAATATGCAGTTTCTTCGAGATTCGTAAATCTTATCGATTACGAAGGAATTAATCCAGTCAATTCCACAAGTATATTTTTCTTCAGAGTTTAGTGTCTTTCAAGAAAATTGTGTTAGTTTCAAAACACACAACTTTAACGTACTCCTGTCGAACACTTTTTTAAATCATTTGAAGTTCTACCGCAAACCGTTTCTAATGGTTGCCAAACTGACGTGCAATTCTTAAGAGTTTAAACTTGTGAACTTTCTTTATCTATTTTTGTACTTAAGTATCAATTTATAATTTCAAATAATCATCACTTAATATCCCGTGTAAGGATATATTATTCCTCAGTTTTCTCTGATGCAGTAGAAACTCACTAGTTGATTAGTTTTTGTTTTTGAAAACACCATACCTATTATGAAATTTTATTAAAGTTTAAGAACTATAAGACTTCTATCGCTAAAATAAGCTTAAAACGCAGGACGTTTGCCAATCAGTTAAAAACGAGTAGTGGTTAATCATTTGGAGCAATGTAGAACTTTGACTTAAAACATTTTGCTTTCGTGTTCTTTTAATAAAAGCTCCAAGTAAAAGCATAAAAACACTAATGCCAAAAAAACTCAAAAGATCTCCGTCTAAAAATCCATAAACTTGGATTTTTAACCTACTTGAGCAGCATTTACTCGTAATTAAAAAAAAAAAAATATATAACAATAAGAAAGCATAGGTTTTTGTTCATTTTACGTTTGATCCAAAGTATTGAATTTTACTATTTGTTGAATTTACTGACTAAATTTAATTTTGTTTTTAAATTACAGTTTGAACTTTATTTATAAATCCATCTACATAATTAAAATGCACACAATCCCAATCCATTGTTACTGTTTAAAAACAAAAATGTTACACATATTGTTCTATTTTTGTTTTCTTGTCTCTATTTAAAATCAAAATTTCTAATTATTATATTGTATATATTATTACATACATATAAATTCAAAAACAAACAAAAAACAAATATTTTTACACTCAAATATTATCATTTACTTTTTCTTTTTTTTCTCTATGCATTGCAGATGGAAGATTTAAGCAAAAAATTAAAAGAACTCTAGGAAAAATGAAAAAATTGAGAATGGAATTATATAAAATCCAATTACATACATTGTACAGTTAATATTAATATAGTTAAAAAATATATATATATCTTTAAGACAAACATAATTAGAAAACAAAAAAAAAAACTAAACAAAAATTGTTTAAAGTGTAAAATTTGAAAAATAAAACAGAAAAAAAAGAAACAAAATTTAAATATTATATATATTTATCTTATATAATATTATTATGTAAGTCTAATATAATCTAAATATATAATATTGTAATTGAGAATTAAAAACAAACAAAAAACTTAAAAAACAACCATTGCAAGCAAAAATCCTATTTTTAGTTTTATTCATATAGATTAATTATTTTTTGTTTTAAGTTATAACACTAAAATAAAATTAAATAATAAACAAACAAAAACCGTTGCATTCATACAAAAATAAAAATAAACATTTAGCAATTTATTGTTTATGCTCATTTTATTATTTTACAAAACAAAAAAAAAAAAACAAAATCATTTTAGCAATTAATTTAGAAAATATAAAGGGAAAATAACTGCTTAAAACAAATTGTCTTTTTAATAATTGTGTCCTATTTATTTCCACTTTATTCGTTTTTCTTTGTTTTCAGTTTTTTTTGTATTAAGTTTAAAGTGTGTGGTGTGGTTTGTGGCTTTTTAGTTTCTTTCGTCTTTGAAGCATGGAGCTATGTATGTATGAATTTTTCTGTAAAAAGGATTTTATTTTTTTATGTTGTTCTGCAGAAGTTTTAACAGTGTGTCCGTTAGTGGGGGTAAGTTTACAGCCAGATTCCTAAGATTTATTCATGTCTTTTGGGGGCTTCGGGGGAAATAATTAAACTCGGAGTTTGTATCATCGACGAAATTAACCTTTTTCAAATGAAATTATCCGGGTTTTCAATATTTCGGATGGCTATATGTGTTTTATGTTGCCTTTCAGCAAAGTATTAATACTTTAATTTAATTTTTTAAAGAAAATCCTTTGGAAATTAAGAAAAGACAAATTTCAAACTTAAAATTGTTTTTTAGATCTTTTCACTGAAAAAAAAATTGTCCAAAAATTTTATTCTGCAAATTCCATTTTCGATTTTTTTCTTTACCATCCTTAATTTGCTATCTGACTTGAATGAATTTTTCGATTCACGTGAATATTTCAATAAATTTACCTGAAATTAATAAGCTACTTTTTCAATTTCTCCAAATCTCTCGAATACCAATCCTCATCAACTTTCTATTTTAAAAAATAATAAGTATGTATTAATTTAATATAAAACTAATTTTTAACCAATTTTAATACAATAAATAGGAGAATACAGGGTGACATTTTGTAACAAAATAACGAAGCAACAAGTAGCTTGCGCGAATAATTTGTTTTATGTAATTTAAAAAACGAGCAAATTTGATTGTACTCGTTACAGAATCTTATACACCGCTACAGCACAAATTCTTTCTTTTTTGAAAAACAAACCATTGTTTTCGTTTTACTTTTTGTAGAATCTAGTGTTGAAATTCTCGTAAAAATGGACTTTTATGGCAATATTTTCCTCGAAATATTTGTTTGGTGTCTTCAGTTTCAATGGAAATTTGTTTCTTGATACCAATCAATTTCAAGGGAAATTTTCGAGCATCATTTACGTCCCCAATATTGGGGAGAAAATTACAATCGCTTAAGATTTCGTTCTAAATTTTGTATGGTTATCTGTTTGCTTAATTAAAATATATGTAGTTATTAATGAAACCTTTTTGGGAGGTATCACGACTTAAATGTTCGTTGATTCCAACATTTGAAACGTATGTAAATTATGTACATATGTTCGAATTTATCGATATCCGAATTTGTATGTCAATGCATTGAGAAAAAAATTATTTCGAAGTATGTATAATAATAGTTGGCAAGTTAATTAGAAAAAGAAATATTTCGAGGAAACAAGCTTCGACTGAAATTTGGAACGGCTTTTAGAAAACTTGCATATTTTTTTCTCGATTTAGACTAATTAACAAAAAAAAAATAACCTCCTTAGGCCTTGTTTTCTATTTCACTTAATGAGATTCCACTTTTGAAAGCAAGACATTTTTGTTTTCCCATTTTCTTCATTAAGTAAAAATTACTTCATAACAAATATTTGCAAGATACAAATAGAATTACATTTAAGTTTCAATATCCTAAATTTGTGGGGGTTTCGTAAATTTGAATTTCAATACAAAATTGCATCTGTTATATAGAAATCGATTTAATCGAATTTGAAAAATAAATACATTTATGTTTTCCGTGCTTTGTATTTCCTAAGATTTCTTTAAAGCTTTATCAAATCATGAACATTTCAAATATCGTCGAGTCTAAATTTTCTTACTTTTCAAATTCAATTCGAATTCGAAGTGAAATTCAGAAAACGACTAAAAGTTAATTGGATTGTTGCGAATATGGGAATATGGGAATTTTTCCTTATTTCGAAAATGGGAACGAAAATGATGTTCAAAAGTATTTTTAGCAATTAATTGGTATTGGAAAAAAAAGAAATATTTCGAGCAAAACGAAATTCCTTGAAGATTCCAGATAGGGTCCAACATTTTGTTATAGTTGTGTTGGTATCGATGTAGTTTTCAAATTTTAATCGAATTTATTTTCTTTTTGTGGATGAATTTGATTGCGATTTGTTTTTAACCCTCTACTGCATACAACGCCATATATGGCTTTTAGTTTTAAAGTTGCTATTTTCAACAGAAATTTAAAAAATCAAAAAACCAACGGTTACTAGATTGCATTTGTTGGTAATTGTGTCTGAGAAACATGCGTTGTTTTTTTTTCTGGTCTTTTTTTTAACTGTTAATTTTTCAGTTTAAGTAAGCAGTGCGCATGGTCACGTATCGTCTTAAAATTGACCCAGTAAAACAGTTTTTTTTAGAAGAAATAAGTGAGAGTGGTAATAGTAATATTTTTTTTTACAAAATATATATTTTGGTAAGTAATATGTGTGTTTTTATTTTTGTGTAAGTGCATGCATAGTCTAGAAAATGGACATTTTATCATACAGCCATATATGGCTGTGTATGCAGTTACGAAAATATAAATTCAAAATCATCATGCCATATTTGGCTTCCTATGCAGTAACGAAAAAGTAAAAATTATGGTTTTGTCAAATAGGTGAGTCCATAATGGCATCATCGAGCTCGGTTTTCCCAACAAGGAGATTCTACTCAATTCCTCACGATGGCTCGGAAAGTGAAGAGGAAATTCTGGAGTCAGATAACGAAGAAGAAAGGAATGGATCCGCGGAATCAGAAGAGGTGGTTTCTGAAACGAGTGACTTCGACTCTGAAGATGAAGAGCCTTTAGCTAGTTTTGTGCCAAAAAAGAAAATGCAACAGAAGAAACAGCAGAACATAATTTGGAGTGATACGAATCTTGGTACGTACAAAGAAGAAGATTTCCCCTTTTTAGGAAACTGGGAACTACCAGATACCATGTCGCAGTTTGAGACTCCAGCTGAGTTTTTCTCATTTTTTTTTACCGAAGATTTGGTTCAAATGATAGTCGATGAATCTAACCGAAAAGCTTTACAAAGCAATATAAACAAACCGGCCAATATAACGGTAAAAGAAATGGAGACATTTGTTGGTATTTGTCTGTTTATGTCCTTGGTGAAATTACCTTCAACAAGAGGATATTGGAGCTCAGAAATTGGTCAAAGTTTTGTTTACGAGACAATGACATGCAACCGATGGGAAGACATAAAGCGACATCTCCACTTTGCCGACAACGATAAGTTTATAAAGCGTGGTTTGCCCGGACATGATAAACTTTTTAAAGTAAGGCCTCTTCTTAGTAAAATTAGAGATCGGCTTCTTCTTATTCCAAAGGAAGAATTCCTTGCAGTTGACGAGCAAACAATTCCTACAAAATGCCGGCATGAATTAAAGCAGTACAACCCAAAGAAACCTCACAAATGGGGTTATAAGAATCTGGTCTTAAGTGGAGTGTCAGGGTTTAGCTATGACTTTGATCTTTTCGCTGGAGATCAAAGTAATACATATCCAGAAGATGCTCCTGACGTTGGTGTGAGTGGAAATGTTGTTTCACGATTGACTGCCACTGTACCAAGACACAAAAACCACAAGATCTTCTTCGATAACTGGTTCAATAGCCCAAAGCTTCAGGTACATTTGACCAAAACGGGACTGCTTCCATTAGGAACGGTAAGATTGAACAGAGTGCCAAATATTGTTGCTCCCACAGAAAAGGAAATGCGAAAGAAGGGTCGCGGATATATGATCGAGAGAGTGGCAGATATCGATGGTGAAAAAGTATCCTTTGTATCGTGGTACGACAACAAAGTTGTAAACATGCTATCAACTTTTGTGGGATGTAATCCAACAACAAAAAAGAAACGATACTGCAGAAAGGAAAAAAAGTATATTGATATTGACTGTCCAAAAGTTATAGATGTATACAATAAATACATGGGAGGTGTGGATCTCCTTGATTCGATGCTTGGGCTTTACCGGATCGGAATCCGATCAAAGAAATGGCCCAAAAAAATATTCTTCCATTTCTTGGACCTTTGCGTAGTAAATGCATGGATTTTATGGCGTAAGAAAAGTGACGTGTACATGCCCTTATTCGACTTCAAGATGGCAGTAGCCGAGCATTTCTGCAAAGTTGGCAAAACTTTTAACAAAAAGAAGGGTCGACCAGCTTCTATCACTGGTACTCCGAAAACCACGAAAAGAACTTTGGATTCCAGTCCATCGACCTCAACCCAGAAAAAAGCTAAGAAAGCTTTGGCGCGACCCACTCCTCTCAATGAAGTCCGCAAGGATTCAGTGGATCATCTTCCAGAATGGAAAGGCGACAGACAGCAATGCCATAATGATTGCAAATTTCGAAGTTTTGTATTTTGTTCCAAATGCGGTGTTTACCTTTGCTTGAACAAAGACAGAAATTGTTTTATGTCTTTTCATATTTGAATATACTCTTTTTTTTTTATGTAAACATTAAAATATAAATATAAAAATAAAATAAATAAAAATATGAATTAAATAATCAATAAAAACATAAACGTAATTATTTTTAAGAAATATCTTTACTGCATAAAACGCCATATATGGCAAGGATTTTTTTGGTAGAAAAATCACTGACTGCATACAACGCCATATATGGCAATTTTTTTTTTTTGAAAATTTACTTACTTTTTCGAAAAATTTTTTTTATAAAAATCTTAACCAAGATGTATTAAAAGTAAATCCAGCAAAAAAAAATTTTTTTTTTAAGTGGGTCATAATGCATGCAGTAGAGGGTTTAAATGTATCTTCGTTTATAATAGTGATTATATAGATTCCAAAAGCATTTTTTTTAATCTAAAAACATATGGGTTTGTGTATACATGTGTCATTTTGTAAGATTTGAAAGGTCATATTTAATTAAGAACTTCCTCTTTATTTGAATAAAATATTTTGTACACAAATTTTATAATTAAACTAAATTCAAAATTATTCATAAAACTGAAAGACAAAAATCTTTTCTCGAAAAATTGGATTTTAAATAAAAACAAATATTCAATTTTTTTTTTTCGAACACAAGCACCATTTTGTTCATTTTACCCAAATTTATTTTAATTTTAAAATCAACAAATTCCAATGAAAGAAGTTAACAAATTGATTTATATATTTTAGTAAAAAGGCTGGTTTGAAAGTCCCACAAATAAAAGGATTTCTCTCAACTTTTAAAAGCTAGAAGTGCTGTGGTAAAAGGTCAAGTCTAAAATTTAAGTTTAAGGATAAATTGAAGTCTTAAGTGTCTTTAAATTTAGTTTTTGATGTTTCTTTATTACAAAACTTCTCGACTAATTTTGTTTTTTTTTTTTCTTCAACTTTTCAAACTTTCTTTCTAGATGTCTGCATATAAATTTGTATCTTTTTAAACGTTCGTATTTTCTTTTAGATGTACTTATGCCATTATGTATTTATTATGAACAAATTGACCTTCCGAGGACTAGATCATCGAAACAGCAATTAAATTCCCTACACCATTACCATACTTTTCTTGTAACAGTTTCATCATAGCGCTTTGAGAGATTTGAAATTATTTGTTCAAAAAAAAAAAAAAAATAATTGTTAAAACTTATATGTTAATTTAAAATCGATTTATTTTAGACTACAACATTCATGTTAAGAATTATTACTTAATGAATTTTCTTCGTGAAATTAAGGAAATTTAGATACTTTATGTTGTACTTTTGTCTAACATTAAAAGCTTCAGGCAACGAGGTATAAAAACGACGAAAAATATCAATTATAACACAGCTCCTGCAATTAGTCAAAATGATCTTCTTAAATTCAGAAATGAGAGTACTTCAATCTTCATCCCAGCATAAAACAACAACAACAACAAATAATAATAAAAAGTAATAAGAGAATATCAGGAAATACAAAATATTTAGCATAACAAATTAGAAGCAAAATTATGTAGTTAGAATTGAAAATAAAAACCATACAAATTATGTAAATTTAAAATATTAAAAGAACTTATTAATAATTGCATATAAATTCAAATTTTAGCTGCTGGCGAGTAGAAACAAAATAAAACCATTGTAAAATTTAAATTATTCATATAAATTTAAGTATATTTAGAAAAAAAAAAACAACAGGTTTTATGAAGTAAATATACGTTTTGGCTAAAAAATATAAAATGAGATTGCAAAACTTCTGTCGACTGTGTAAATATTTTATTTTTATTATTGAACCTTAATAAAATAAATACAAAAAAAAAATAATTTAAAAATAACTTACGTAAATGTATTTATATTATATAAAATAAAAATAAAGTAAATATATGCGTTGTTCATTCCTGTTTTGCAGACTTAATTTTAACTGCCATACAAAAATAAAATATTCCCCCAAAGAATATTTTACATTTTAATTGAAAACAAAAATAAACATGAATTCAACAAAAATGTTTTATTAAATAAAAAAGAAAAATGTAACAAAAAAAATCGTAAAAAACCATTATTATTAATTATTATAAAACATAATTTGAAATAAAACAAAAACAATTGAAAGTATTTATTATTTAATTGAACAAAATTTATTTAATTAATTGAGAATTTGTTGTTATTTCATATTAGTTGGGTTTTACGTGTATACATAACAAATTCATCTTGTTGGAAAGGTTTTGATATTCTTATTTTGAATACAACATTAAAATCTCACTCTATCACGTCGTCGTGAGGTTTTCGAGATATCACATTTTTAAATGCAAAGGAAGAAAAAACTATTATGTATGACTTTTTGAGGACATTAAAATTCATAGAGTTGTTTTTTTTTGCATTGCATTTTGTGGCGATTTTCAAAACCCAAAACACTTCTTTAATATGCAATTTAAAATATTTTTAGAGTTTGATACAGGCCCGTAGCCAGGATTTCGGTTCGGGGGGGGGGGGGGGGGCTTGTTCAATTTCGAAGAAGTAATTCTATATACAAAAATTTTTGTTTGTATTTTTTTTTATTTAATTTAATAAATAGTTTGGATTTTTACAGCAATAAACGCCTTGTCTTTTTTTAGACATAATGTCGATCACTTCATCTGGATCCACATCAATACCTGAGTGAACAGACAGCATTGCAAGTGCGCTTAGTCTTGGATGGCCCATAACGCTTCGGGATACTGTTTTGATCCTTTTCATCGTTGAAAAGGTTCTTTCAACGCTAGCTGTTGTAACTGGTAGTGTGGCCAAAATTGTAAGCAAGTAGCTTATGCTCCTGAAGTAGGTCTTGTCACATATATCTAGCAGTTTCAGAACATCGGAAGAGGGATCCATCGATGAAATTTTTTCGCTCCATAGTATGTACTCCGCTTTAACAGCTGACAAGGATATTGCGTTATCGAAGTAGAGTGTTAGATTTTCCATTTCATTTACTCGATTGACGGCAGCAAAACCTGGAAGCAGAGCTTGAAACGATAGTAAAACGTCCTCGTTGACCATAAATCTGTCAGTAAGATTTTGTATTAGAGAATCTAGACAGGGAATAAGTATAGAAACTCTAAAATAGTCTTCTGGACATGATGTTTCTGGATTAGAGCGCGTTGTTTGTTTCAAAGAAAGCATTGGAATTGTTATGCTTCAAATAAATCCCTGGCAAGTTGTGATGCGGATTTAAAAGCGTCTCTGAAAAAGTCTCTGGCAGTTTTTCTTATGTTCTTAAGAGAACTTAAGACTTGTTTCGTGTGATTTATTGCAGACACGAAATTTAAAGATTCATTTTGAAGGAAAATTGATAAGGGTATTAAACTAAAAAGTTTTTCGCATACCATGAGGCTTACCAGAAAATCACTTCTTTGAATTGCTGCTAACAGAGTTGATGCTTTTGAAGACATTGCCCACGTCTTGGTGGATATTTCTTCAAGACTAATAGCAACACATTTGAAGAGCTCTACAAATGAAAGAATGCTGTCATGCCTTTCAATAAACCTTGTTTCACAAAGACGCAAAAGTCGTTTTTTTCTGCTTTCTGGTGCGTATTTTTGGATGGCGATTTGGAAAGTCTTATTTGCATTTGAATGGTTTCGGAAGAAATTAGCTATTTCACTTACTACACCAAGACAATTGCGAATCGAGGGTGTTGACATGGCATTAGACAACATGATTTCAGAACAATATACATAAGTAGTGAGGAACTAATAAGAGAATATACAAACTTTTGTTCAAATATTTTTTTAAAAATCATTTCGGGGGGGCTTCAGCCCCTCTAGCCCCCCCCCCCCCCTGGCTACGTGGCTGGTTTGATACAATTTTTGAAAAATTCTTAAATAAACGCTGAACCATTTATACTTGAACGGTTTTCAACAAAGAACGGTTTTGAAGTATTTGTTGTTTTTTTTTTACAGAGTCCGTCGTCGGAACAACTCTATCACTTACATACATTTTTTACATTACAAAATTTAAGAAATACCTAATATTGAAAATTTTAAGCAGTTATCCAAAGTCGAAGTTCAGATTCGAAATCAATGAAATAAGTGATATGTTGTGTTTAAAACCCTTTTTTACACATTTTTAAAGAGGCATATTTTAAAAACTTGATGTGATGGACAACTAATTCAGTTTTTTAAGTACTGTTTGGTTTGTATTGCCGAACAAAACTTAATTTTGTTAACCAATGTAACCGTACAAAATGCAATAATTTATTTTTCTTCTTTCAAGTGGCGAAAAGGTTTCGTTATGCTTGAAAATTGGAACAAAAACATATTTTTAAGGCATTAGTCAAAGCTCTCATTGAAACACATCGTTAACATTTTTAATTGTTAATTTGAGGTACTTAAAAAATTATGTTAATCTTTTGACGTCAAATTAACGGTCATTACTTTATTACTTAATTAACATAGCATCATTTGGCCCCAAAATGTCCGTAACAAATGTTTTTATTATTTCAATGAAAAATAACTTTGTTGAATTGAAGGCGGTTTTGATTGTTTTCGGCGTTAACTCTTATTCGATTTTTATAAAAGCTAATTTATTTAACAAACAAATATACATACATACATATGAAGATCTTGGTTGAAATCATTTCTTAGCCTTAAAAATTTGATTCAAAATTATCAATTTTATAACTAAACTAGCTGGCCCCACCGACGTTTTCCTGTCTTATTGAATTCGAATTTGTATGATAATTAATAAAAAAAATTTTATTTAAAAACGTTGTTTGTTTATTATTGCAATGCTTTATGATACACAAAATTTTTTGTTTTATTTCCTGATGAGTTAATTAACAAGTTTTTGGTATGCCAAGACGATAACAGGCGACATTTAAAAAAAATAAATAATGTTCATGATATTTCCCACAAACACCTAGACTGGCTTTGTCAAAAAAATATTTTGGATGGGCCAATCTTAGAACTTAGTTTACGACCGATTCCTAGACCTACCAAATATAGGACACACAAATTTTCATGTCATTTCGGATTAGTTTGGAGCCTTATTCTATTACACCAGAATTGTGCATATTAGATAACTGAAAAAATATTATTTTCGATTTTATTCTTCGAAGAATTGAATTGAAATTCTTCATTCGAAATGAAAACGAAAATATGTATGGACAAAATTGAGCACGATGGAATTACCGTATTAACTCTTTCCGGGCCGGTGGTATGAAAACCGTACCACTTTTTTTTATAATTTTTGTATGCTTTAATGTGCAATGGTATAAACTAAATACCTCGTTTCTATTGAAATTGAAACCAATGTCTACAAGAAAATAATGTTTTGAGTGAGAGAGATAATATTTATAATAACAGGACTTAAATAGAGTTATTTTTACAAAAATGTAGCTTAATTTTTTTTCTAAAGTGCCCCGGAAAGAGTTAAGACTCATAGAAGCTTCTTTTATGATTTGAAGTTTATTTGAATTCACTTAATTTAGACCTTAGCTCTAAATATACATATGTACACACATAAAAGACGCCTGCACTGATTTCTTATGTTTTTATTTTTTCCGAACTTTTAAATAAAATAAATTAAAATACTTATTAGTGTTTGTATTTTCATTTTGTTGATGCCCATAACTGCTTGCTGCAGATTTGCGGTTCTTTGCGATAAACAGTTTCCAAATATCGCTTGGGAAAGAGTCTGGTGTCGAAGTCTAGTCTAGAATTTTAGTAGTAATGGTTAACGTCGAAAATACTCGTATTTCTTAAAAAAACAGCTTGAGCTTCAATTATTGATTGAAGTTTCAAAAATAAAAATTTAGCTAATTGCAAAACAACTTATTTCAAAGGGCACCAATTCGAAGTGGTGGGTAAAGCATTGGAGCCTCTTCTTTTTCCTAAAAATTTCCATTCCTTTTATAACATCACTCTCATTGATTACTCAAAAAATAGAGTTTCTAAAAGCTCGAACACCATCAAATGTATTTTCTAATGCAATTAAATAAAAACAATAAATCAAACAAAAAATAAAATTAAATAAATCAATTCAGAAGCATTTTCGTGGCTCTAAATTATGCATCCACTTAAATATGGAAAATACTCTAGTTTCTGAATATGTCTTGAAAGTATTTGAAAGAACGTTGTTTTATTCGAAATGGTTTTATAGAGAAAACATTTTAATAAAGAAGACATTTGGTGTGTTGAAAAATCATTTTAAATACTTTGTCCGTTCTTTCAAATACAAAGAAGAAGCTGCAACTTCCCACGAATCAATTGCATTCTATACAAAAAAGTTAAGATTTATTTACTTTAAGTGAATCTACTACTGTTTTAAAACACTTTTCTCATGTCGAATACAAATCACACATACTGAATATGGTCGAAATCAAATCTCTTGAAAATCGAAATGTAGAACACTTAAATTCACTTCGTTTTAAGTTAAAAAATAAAATAAAATTGATAACGCCAATGTTGAATTTCAGAACTTCAATATTTTTGTTTGTATCAGTTTAATATCATTTCGACTGAAAGTGAAATGTAAAACTAAACTGATAATTTTAACGAAAACAAATGAATTATTCGTTGTGATCACTCTCTGAAATCTCACATCTGCCCGGATAAATTGCGATTCGGGTAGCCTAATTTTTTGTATTGGAATTTCCTATGAGGTAAGAGGAGAGCTTAAGTCATTCAAGTCATTCCTACTTGAGCTGATCAATGGACAATGATCATAAATGTTTTTGGTTGTAATTCTCAAAGTTCATTCAAAAATATTTTTGTCTTTAAAACTCCCAATCGATTCGGGCCAATCACGAATTCCATCATAATCGGAAACTTTTACGAATTCCGAAAAACCGTTTTACGAAATCAGTTCGTATTGAAGAATTGTATGAGATTTTCCATTACGAATGTCTTGGGTAGGGTAATAGTTTTTTTTGGGATTCGTGAGTTCTTGATTGCTATGGAATTCGTTATTGATTTCGCAATTGGAATCTAAATATTCATTTCCTTGGAACCCAACCGTGTACCAATTGGACTGAATTACAAAATTAGAAATACAAAATTAGTGTTTCAATTTTATTGTTTTTAATATTTACGAGTCACAACATACCGGCTTTTTTTGAAACTTGCTCAGATCTTTAAGAATGTGCATGGTATAAACTTCAGAAAAGGTCTTAACTTTTGAACAGAAGATGCGGGTCATTGTGCTACAGGACCTTTTAGTCTGGGATTTTCCATTAGACAACGATCTTTGAATCATTACTTTTTGTTTAAAACTGCTCTCATTCGTATTAAATTTTGTATACCTTTTGTTTTGTTTCTTTTCCTTTAATTAACACGAATAAAGAAACAATTGGCAGTTTTTGTTTTTATTAAAATTTAATTGAGTGTAATGAAAGTTGAATTTTTGTCTTAGTTTTCGGCAGAATGTAAAAGACAAAAACCCTCAGCAAAAAGAAAATAAAAAAAAAGAAAATTATACATTTCAGTACTCGCACATAGGGGAAAAAAAAACTAAAAAGAGATAATTTATTTTTTTGTTGTAGTTTTGTTTGTTTGTTTATAAGGATATGACGTGACTGCATAGTCTCATCCTAATGACCATATTTCTGGAAATCCCATTCTCTATTATCCAATGGGCATACCTGTCGGGTCTTCAGCCACCTCGATATACAATGGAAATGGAAAGCATGATTACAAACTCCCCAGGCTACGGTGCATTCCTCGCTAGTGGCCGATGCCTGATTAGCCTGACACTCAATGCATAGATCCATGATGTGATTTCGACAGATGGCACAATTGTCAACGACAATATCTAGAAAACAAACAAATAAATTCAATATTAAAATTTGTACTCAAATTCGTTGTTCTCTTTGTAAATTTGTGATGACAATTCTTTGGAGGTTAGATTTTTGTTCTTTGTTTTTTGTTTCGTCCAGAACTGATTCAAGGTTGAACAAGGTTTTTAAACAAACTTACCCCATGCCCAGAGAGCTACAGCGTTCCACTAAAATATAAATTATTATTTGGAATTGATTAATTGTTGGATTTTGAAATAGAAAATTGTTTGTGGGGTTTTTACTTTTTTGACTTCGAATCGTTTCTTCTCGCCTTTGCTGCTTGATGAAGGAACTTCGAATTCTTCTTCGTCTACTTCCATGTTTTAGGTTTTAAGTGTAGAAAATAATCAAAGAGATCAAAAAAATTTATATTTTTGCCTAAATTCAGGCAAATATTCGGTAAAAAATATCGAATAAATTTATTAGACGAAAAATGGACGCAGAATTTTATTTTTGCGAGTGGTAATGGATGACTTTTGGCAGCCGTCTTTTTATTTTCACCAAGAGCTAAGTTGGATGTGGTTGACAAATAAAAGAAATGAATCACCGATACAGCGGTTGTTTTGGGAAACTGGTTTTTGTATCGGATATTCATATCTCAAACATTTCCAAGCGGTGAATAGCACACAGCTTTAATAGAAACTGAGGTAATGTTCACATGAAATACAAGTTTTGAGCTGCGATTGACGGTGTTAACACTAGGTGAGTATTTTTAAAATTACAAAATCTCTTTTTCCAATTGTGATCATCCGTTCTAGACATAACATTGAAAGGAAACTTTTCTTGAAAAACTACGAAATTATTACCACTTTTGAAGTAGATTTTGACACTTTTAATCCATTGTTGATGCGTGTATCGTATCATTCTCAGTTATTTCGTAGTTTTATTTATCAAATGTCAAAAGATGACAGCTTCAAAAGTGACTGCTGCCTAAATAGCAAGATACACTTAATTAATATTCAAATCCGAAAACCATTCACATCTTCCTGTCAGAAAAATAGAAAAGCACCTATTGAATGCGAACCATTTTATGGTGAAGTTACACCGATGTGATGGCACATTCTATATTGTTATAATCACAAATGTTAAAAACGTTGTGAAAGTTTCAAAATAATTTTTAGAAACCTTAAATGTTATGGTGACTTCGCATCGCATTGTTTTTAGTTGAAGAAGGAATACAAATTGAAACAAGGTTGCCGCCTTATAACTTATTCGTCAAAATAACAAAAATGCTGCGTTTTTTCATAAAAGCTTAATTTACATAATTAACACAGGTAGTTTATTAATTAATTGATTTTTATACATTTACAGTCGAACTTATTTATATAGGTTTATATATAACGAAAATAATTTTTAACTTAATGGGACTTGGCTTTGTACGTTGTTTTCCATACTTCAAAAAGACATATCGTCGAATGGAATCTATAGAAGATTGCCAAAGGCATTGAGACATGTGTTATTATCGTCCAGCCCCAAACACCAAAGAAATCCAAATGCGTCTGCCGGAACATAGCTCGTCCCTTGATGAGGGTATTTATAAACCAAATGGCCATGTTTGCCACCAACAAATAAGTGATCACTTCACGACCAGGTTTCTGACGCTGCTGTTTAGATCCTTTGCATCGTCGATGCACTGTGTGAATTATGAACATAGTTTGTAATGACGTTTGGAAGAGGTTGCATATTTCGGCAACGATGCCCTCCACACGATCAGGAACTGTGTCCCATTTGGAGAAATAACTGCCCATCATACTGAACATTCCATAAAGATAAACACCAGTCTGGGCCACAATCAGTAGCGTCAGATCCAACTTCATCGAATGATGATGACCATCACTGGCCACGTACTTTAGATCCCTCATGAGGAAGATCCCTGTTATGATGGCAACAGCTGAAATGGCGTAAATGCAAGTTTCCCATAGAGTCACTTCCTTCGTGGCGATGAGTTCATATCCAGGTTGGGTGTAGAGGACAAAGTACATAATGATGGAGATGATCGTCATGACGATCACCAAAATTCCCACAAAGAGTCCCTTATGCGACTGTGAACAATCTATGGAGAACTGGTGTTGTGAACTTGGTCTTTCGGTAGTTGGCATAATTGAATCCTTCCTAGTTTTTGCTATATCCGGAATAGATCTGACAGTCTTCCACATTTCGTACAATATCACAGCACAGATAAGCGAATACTCAATGGTACATGGGAAGAGAAAAGGTGAAACCTCCTGCACTAAGGCACCCATTATATTTGTCCTCGAACAACCCGTTCTTTGTGTAGTAGAAGTTGAAGATGTCAAATTTGCCATTCCAACAACTGTCAAATTATTGACAATCTCATGTGGAGAATTATTTTCAAGCATTTTTCCATGGTGATCGTGTTCATGACTTGCAACATGAAAGATTTCATGTTTTGTCTCTTCAACTAGAACATACAACCATTCGCAGAGATTTGTAGCAACCATGTGCATTAGGCCAAAACGACAAATGACTTTGTGACGTGCCATATCAAGGTATGTTGTATTCAGGAATATAAACTGGACTTGAATAATACATAGGGATATTCGAGCAATCGGTGTGATTGCCAAGAATGGATCCTGACATCCAGGACGACCATTGAGCTCGAAGAATTGTCCCAGCTCAAGCCCAGAATAGACCATATTTCCGATAGCAAATGCAATTGCACCGATTCTTAGGTAGAAACTTCCGAAACGAACTGCTTTTCGCTTGAGGTGAATGTTGTTGTTTTTTTCATCTGTCAAAAAGAAAGATAGAGAAAACATTAAATTAAAAATGGTGGGTTCATATTCTGAGTTTCTCATTTCTACTTCTAAAAGTTGCATGTTTCACTAAATTGAACGAAGATCTAAAGTGTAAGAATGACAGGACTGTGACATAAGAAATTCAAAAGATGATTTTTTGATGAGTCTCATTTTGACATTCCATCATTTTACCTATTTCTATTTCTATTTTCTTACACATTGTTTTTTCTATCATTTCCACTTCTCTTGTAAGCCATGATGTAAAAGAGGGAAAGCAATGAAAAACATTGAAGTGAGTACAGTGTAAATACCACCTAAGAAAATCATATGGTGGAACACAATGGCTGCGTTCAACATCAGACAGTTAGGGTATCTGGATACATTTTTGGAATTTTAGTGTGTATTGTTTTTAGTTTTTTTACGTGTAAGAGAACAGCTGATCCAAAACAGATGGGATATCGAAAAAAGGAATCCAAAGGTATCCGAGAATTTCTTGTAAATGTGGATATCTGACAGAACAGCTGATTCAAGATATGGCTGAATTTAAAGGAATCTAAAAATTGGTTTTAAATGTTTACGTTTTTTGGTAAAAATTCAGTCAACTATTAAAATTATCTATTTAAAACTTATTTTAGACCTCGAAACCTAAATGTTTGTCTGTTTTTTTGTGAACAGCTTAAGGTTCCAACTCGTTCAATTAGGTACCTTAAAAACCAAGATAGCCTATTCAACATGAGATTGAACGCAGCTAATAGATCGACAGACTGCGCGTTCTTAACTGTCAAATTTTAAGTACATAGAGAAGGTTTAGACAACATTAGGGCCTTGAAGGTGAGGTAAGTTTTCAAAATCTGGTTGCCCAGCTGTCAAAAAATTGGCTTTCAATTAAGGCAACTCTATTGGGAGGTTAACTGTAAAAATCTCCCTTACTATCAAGTCAAGTCTACTTATTCATATATTAAAGTGACAGTTGATTATGTTTTAATAAAACCAAACGAAACTTGACGTCAAGTGGGATTTTCTCATTGTCTTTTCTTGCGGTCTTTAGGCTTGATGATAAAACCTAACTTCTTAAGCTACTGACTCGATAACTTTATATTTTAAACATCTACTACCTACTTACGATAATCTTTTAGTACATTAAAAATTGCTCTATGTCTAAAAGCACAAATGTACAAGAAGAACACAAACAGCACACTCAAGCTATAAAGATAAACGTAGAATCCTTGATAAACGTAGGTAGGAACTTGTTGAGATATAATTTCTGTAATTGGAAGGCAGACTCCAATAAGAACCAGAATCTTGCAATAAAGAGCTGATAGCGATGAGCTTATTGCATCGCTGAAAAAAGAAGAAAATTATTATAAATGTATGCCATTTTTAATTTTTCACTTTTAAACTTACTCTCCAACACGTCGATTTTTGAATTTGGAATTCTTAGCCATTGCACTTTTTGGTCCCCTTTCACTGTCACCCATGCTTCCATTGGGACCGCCATTGATGGACAAAATACTGCCACAATTATTTCGGTGTTCCTGCAGTAAACTGAAATAATTTAAAAAAGTATTTTATAAATTTAAAAATCTTCTACAATTTTTAGATAATTTTTTGGTGTACCGCATTGTTTTTGGAGTTTTGTATGAATTATCACGTCTTCCAATATTACCCAAAATCAAAGAGGGTCGTCTTGTTGTGAGAATCTCTTGCAAGAGTAGCGAAGGTCTTCGTGAGACTGCCAACTCTTGTACTGGCATACCAATTGAATAATTTGAGTCATTTCTTCGCATATTCGAATGATGTGGAATTAACATGTTATTGGGCACCGACGATAACGATGAATTATTTTGTTCAACAGTTTCAAGACTCTTATGTGATCGTGGTGCAGCCGAAGATGGTATGGCTAAAGGAGTTGCATTTGACATTATTGGGAAATTATGGAAGCCACAGTGATCACAAGGACTACGATTGAATTTTTGTTGACCAGCTGAGGAAGTTGTAGATTGTGTCTGTTGATTTATGGACTGTTGATGGTCGTCGGAAGAGCTAACAGGTAAAGGATTGGGAGTTCTAGGTCGGCTGGTATTTTGTAATATACCAACTGGTTGCTTTGAACCGGTGAGAGGTTGAATTTCAGAGATGTCAGCAGTGAGGCCTGATGGTAAATCACTGTACAGAAATAGTTTCAAAGTGAAATCATAGGATGAGTTCTAGAAAGCTATTTTGCATTTTAAATAAATTGTGTTAAGTCTTGTAACCTAAATTACTAATGTTATGATTTATGCTGGTATAAATGTACATAATGTTGTCTTATTTAATTGCCATTAATTAAAAATGAAGACTTCTATGATAACGAAGAAACAAAGTGCATATATTTTTTTTCACTTATTGGATAAGGAACTTTTTGAAAAAAGTGGGAAATACTTGCTTTCATAAAAACTGTCAAAAGAAGTTCTTAGTGTCTCCAACTTGAAGATAAGTACGTCCTTTCAAAAGAATTTTCTAATTTTTTTGGTTATAAATTTTTAAATTTTTGTCCAGTTTATAGACAACTTTAATGGCTGAATCACAAACACGCTTCAGCTTCGGCTTCGTCTGCGTTACGGTGGGCCTGCTTCGAGGTTGCTTTAAATGACATTTCTATTATTTCATCCCTCCAAAGAGCAAATATTTTGTTTGTTTACATTTTTTTACAGCTGTTGAGCTGTCAGACAAAGCAAATGTTCAGATAATTGAACTAGAGCTTCCGTTTGGAGTCACATTACGTTACATTACGTTTTTTTCCTTACGATTGTGAAACGAAACGTGAGGTCGAAGCTCCATTGTGATAGCATGCATTGAATTCCTATGGCTGAACTCGTAAACGTCAGGCGAAGCCGAAGCTGAAGCGTGTTTGTGATTCAGCCATAAAGTCCTTGGAGTTGATCAAAATTGCTACAAAGCATTTTATTATATGGCTATGATTATAAAAAGAAGTGGACCCAAATGACTGCTTTGTGGAAGACCCGACACCACATCTATATAAGATTTGAAACACAATCTTCTATTTTAACAGATTGTTTTCTATCAGACATGCATGAATCTTACCACTGCACTGTAAAAATAAAGCATTCAATCCTAACATCTTAAGCTTTTGTAGGAGAAGATCATGATGCACGAATTCAAAGGCTTTAACAAAATCAGTATACAGGACATCAACTTGTCTACCCTTTTCAACATGATTATAACAATAATTTGCAAATAGTCTTAAATTAGTACACGTTGTTCTACCCTTTACAAAACCATGTTGTTTTTAAGACAAGAAATTCTTGACAGCAAAAAATAAAGTCTTTGGGTGACCATTTTTTCAAAAAGTTTGGGAATAGTAACTGAAAGTTTTGATATTTGTCTATAGTTCTTTACTAAGTGCTTAAGACCACTCTTATAAGATATTTTCCATTATTTAAGAAAAACACCAATTTGTAAAGATTTATTAAAAATAAGGGTCAAAACACTACAAAGTGAATACCAACATTTTGACAAAAGAATAGAAGGAATCATATCAAAGCCAGTTGTTTTTTTTTTTTGACACATCAATTTCTTTTAAGCTATCCAAAACACCCTGTTCTGAAAAACTTTGTAGTTTTAAATAACTCCTTTGATTTAATAACTCAGGATACAAGCTGCTGATATTTATTAAAACATTTTAGTATAGAAGATGGTAAAAATAGTTTTTAAAATGATTCGCTACAATAATTTATCAATTTTCTCCACTAAACGTCGTTATTGAAAACTACAAGTATTGTTGAAATGTTTCGTTTTTGATTTCGTTGGAGTCATTTTTGTTGGGGATCCTTTGTTTCGAATCAGCAGGATTTGTTATTGTTGCAATGTTTTATATGTTTAATAATTTTTTTAAAAACTTTTAGTGGTAACCAAAAACTTTACTTAGGAGTGAAAAAAATCATAAACTCTGTACGTACTTTGCTTCTTCAAACGATACTTTATCATTCATTTTAAAAAAAAACTCTTATTCACACAAATAAATAAAATTCATGTATAAAAGTCTTAAACAAATTCACAAAAACTTATATTCCGGAAGACACTTTGTTTAACCAATCTAAAGTTTATTGAAAACTGACAATGACAATGAACTTGGTCTACAGACAAACATCAAAAGCGTTTCGAAAAGAATTTGGTTTTCTAAGTAAATTTTAGATGGATGGCTTTTTTATCATTTTGAGTTTTGATTGATTTAATATTTTGTAGACAACAAAAAAATCAATTTACCAATAATGTGATACGGGAATTGTTAAATTGCAAAGAAATGTTATGATTCAATTAAATACACTTTTACTTTTACTTTATAAAAATAATTTAATATTGATTACAAATCCCTTGTAATCTCTTCTTTTTAATATATTAATTTATTCCATGCTATCAAATAAACAAAACCATTTGAAAACCAAACATTAAATACGTGAATATGTATTTGAAAACTTTCGATCACAGACGATAATTTTGCTATCCATCACCAAGACAATTTTATTTTTGGAAAAATAAAAGGTATCTAAATCATTTTCAACATTTAGGGTAAGATATACTACAAATACAAATATGCTTTAAAAAGAAATTTACATAGAAAACATACACGTGATTCGAAAATTTCGAACAAATCAAAAATCAGAAAAAGGTGCCGGGATGATAATTTCCCATTTCGTCTGTGGATTTGTCTTGCTTAAAAGTTTGTAGGTTTTCGTGTTTTGTTAAAAAAGTTGTCGGTTGAATTATTCTTAAAAATTTTGAAACTACCAACAATATTTTGCATATAATGAAATGGTTTTATTTCGAAATCTAGATTTTTAGTCGAAAACCAATTTTTACCAATTTTAGTAACATTTCTTGAAAGTTTTTATTTCTTTAAACAAATACAAATTGGATGAATGAAATTAATTTGAAGTCAATATCTTCTATTGTTCACGAGATATCGAGAACCGAACATCAATTTTTACCAAATTTGCGTACTATTTTTTGCAGATTTTATTTTTTTATGAAAAAACGGACTGTTGAATTTTTATAAAAAAATTACTGAATGTCGAAAACAATATTTTCTGTGTGATAAAATAAGTTTGAAGATAATATTTTTAAGTTTTGAAAAGATATTTGAGTGAAAAATAAATTTTTACCAAGTTTTAGTACTGTTTTTTTTTGTTTTTATTTTTTTTAAGAAAATTGTCAATTCGATTTTTCTCAAAATTTTACCGAAAACAATAATTTTTATAAAATAAAATTAATTTGAAGCCTATACCTCACATTTTTGAAAAGATATTTGAGTCAAAAATCAATTTTTACGAACTTTGAGTAATGCTTTTTTTAGGTTTTTATTTTTTGTAAAAAAACTGTTAGTTTGATTTTTCTCAAAATTTTATCAAATGTTGAAAATAATATTTTTTATAAGATAAAATTAGTTTTAAGCCAATAATTTTAATTTTTGAAAAGATATTTAAACCAAAAATCAATTTTTACCAACTTTTATTAATTTTTATTTAGGATTTTATTTTTTTGTAAAAAGAAACTATCAATTAGATTTTTCTCAAAATTTAACTGAGTGTTGACAACAATATTTTTAAAAATATAAAATTAATTTAAAGCCAATATCTCAAAGTTTTGAAAATTTATTGAAATCGAAAACCAACTTTTGTCAATTTTTTTGTAGATTTTTAATTTTTTGTATAAAAGTTGTCAATTGGATTTGTCTCGAAATTTTACTGAATATTGACAACAATGTTTCTTAAAAGGTAAAATTAGTTTAAAGCCAATATCTCAAAGTTTTGAAAAGATATTTGAGTCAAAAATAAATTTTTACCAGCTTTTATTAATTTCTGTTTTGGTTTTTATTTTTTGTAAAAAAAACTGCTATGGACGACGAAAAAAACTTCTAGAACGTACGGACGTTCGAACGTACGCACACACGCACGCACAGAAATCTCTCTAAAAATCTTTTATTTCGACTCTAGGGACCTTGAAACGTCGAGAAATGTCAACATTTTTAATTCGACAAACTTCCTATGTGAAGTTAATTACTTTTCATATTTTAAAAGCAATGTGCTTTTGAATATTTTTTAATTCGAATGTCGAACTCTCTAATTTACTTTTTCAATATTCCAAAATTTTACTGATACTAATATTTTAAAAATCCAAAACCAAAGAACCCAACCTCAACAAACAACAACTTTTTTTAAATCATTTTAAAAGATTAATTGTTGTGATCCTGCTGAACAAATTAACATATTATTTTCACTTGACCAATACTTTAAATAAACCGCGAGACAATAAATGGCATGATAACATAATGGCCAGACAAATGAGAGTGAGATAACAAATTCGTCAGATAAGAAATAACAAATCGGTATAAATTAATTTGCAAATAAAATCAGAAATTGTCTTCTAGATAGTTTCTGATATAAGAAATCACGAGAAAAGTTTTACTTATCATTCAAAGACTAATAGAACATTTTCAAAAGAAAAGATTTTCAAAACATTTGAAATTCACATGTACACACCTAAACCTTTGCTCTTGTAAGGTTATTGAGTGTTAATCTAGTGCTTCTAAGAATTAGTGATTTAAATACCCTTAATTGGATGGTATTTTATCGAAGAAATAACATTTTTCATAATTTTGAAACAAATTGTTTCATGAACTTCAAGATACCAAATGGATGTACCTATAGATAATGTTCTCGCACATAAAATAAGTTGAATGTTTAATAATATTAAGCAGTTATTTTCTATTTAATAAATAAATAGTATTTACAATGCCGACAAATTATTGTATTAATTGAAATTCGATTGCAATCACTAACTTTTGAGTTCACTTAGCCAGAGCTATCAATTAGCACTGAACTGATCTAAGAAAGTTTTGTTTAAAATAGTTTTTTTTTTTTTTAATTTGCATTACAAATGTATCTTTCTACACAAAAGAATTGTTTTTGTATTTTAAATGCAGCCCTCATGAAAAGTCTTACAGCTTTTGAATAATTCTAAAATAGTTAATTTTAATAAAATCACTAGAATTTATTTGTTCGAGTTAACAAAGTGTAATAAAAATTATAACGCAAGTTATATTGTTTTTTAAAACAATAAAATATTTTTGCATAAAAGCTCAAAAAGCCTTAACTTATCCACAGAGTTGTTTATATCAAAAGTTACACAAACGCATGCTACTCCAAATAATAGAAAGTATTAAGTAGAATTTGTATTTTCAGGACCAATTTAAATTAAAAACTGATTAATTTATAACTCATGGTATGAATGCTATTATACAACCAAGTCACACTTTCAAATAATGTTATTGACATTATTGACAATAGGTAATTAATGCAATGTTTTAATTAAAATTATTTAATATGAGTAATATGTTCAGTTTACAATATTTGTTATAATTACCCGAGTTTAAACAAGACTGTTATTTATTCTGTTATTTAAGCAACTGAAAACCCTTTACTAAAATACTTCATCAATGATTTCCAAAAACAATATAAAACATTCTTAAGAATAAAATAATAAGAATAAACAAAATGATATGAATGATGGTTGTCAGTTAAGTTTTGATTGATTTCTACTTAATTAAATACAAATTGAATGGGCGCCCATAAGTTATCAATTTATAAATAAATACAAAAAAAGAAAAAACACAAATATTTTATATTACATAAATAAATAAAATAAAAAGCTTGTTACAAGAGTAAATATACCTACATAGTACATTCATATATCAAGAAATGCATCATTTCTTAGCTAGTTATTTTAAGTGTATAATGAAAGAAAAATTTGATATAATATTGTGAACTTTCTTGAATATGTTATCATTCAAGGTTAATTGTTGAAATACTTTTATTCCAAATGTAAACAAAAATTATCTTTAAAAAGTGTGAGTTAGCGACTCTCCCTACATCATATCAGATCAGCTTTAAATTTAAATAACGAAATACTAATGTTGATATCAAAACAAGAAAAAGAGGCTGGGATGCAACCCACACTGATAACTTCCCATCCCGTCTGTCGATTTGTCTTGCTTAAAAGTTTGTAGGTTTTCGTGTTTTGTTAAAAAAGTTGTCAGTTTAATTACTTTAAAAACATTTAAAAATTACTAACAATATTTTCATATAGTGAAATAGTTTGATTTCGAAATCTATTTTTGTTAACGAGATTTTTAGTCGAAAACAAGTTTTTACCAATTTTAGTGGCATTTCTTAAAATTTTTTATTTCTTATTTAAACAAATACATATTGGATGAATGAAATTAATTTGAAGTCAATATCTTCTATTGTTCACTAGATATCGAGAACTGAACATTAATTTTTACGAAATTTGGGTACTATATTTTGTAGATTTTATTTTTTTTAATGAAAAAAAGGACTGTTGGATTTTTATAAAAATTTTATTGAATGTCGAAAACAATATTTTCTTTGAGATAAGATTAGTTTGAAGGCAATATTTTTAATTTTTGAAAAGATATTTGAGTCGAACTTAAATTTTTACCAAGTTTTAGTATTTTTTTTTTAAGGTTTAGGTTTTTATTTTTTTGTCAATTTGATTTTTCTCAAAATTTTACCGAATATTGAAAACAATATTTTTTAAAAGATTAAATTAGTTTGAAGCCAATATATCAAAGTTTTGAAAAGATATTTGAGTCGAAAATCAATTTTTTTTTGTAAGAAAACTGTCGATTCGATTTTTCTCAAAATTTTACCAGATCGTCAAAAACGTTATTCTTCGTTACACAAATTTTTTTTGGAGATAAAATCATTCTTTGTTCGTAAAATATTCGAGGTGACAAATATTTTTTTTCAGTTTTTTTGATTTATAAAAAAAATCGTTAATTGGATTTTTTTCCCAAAAATATATTTGTTTGGTAACACGTTACAATATATAATACAAAATTTAATTCAAGTCGCTAGCATTATTGGTTCGTGAGATATTTTGGTAAACCAACATTTTCACCTGTTATTTAAATTGCTGTGGTAAAAAAATCACCCACTCAATTTTTTTAAAGTCCTTTCTGCATCTTTCTGCATTATTATCTGTATAAAAAAATGTATTTGAAGTCGATATCCCTACTCGGTCTTGAGCAATGGACGACGAAAAAAACTTCCCAAACGTACGGACGCACGAACGTAGGTACACACGCACGCACAGACATCTCTCTAAAAAAATTTTATTTCGAATCTAGGGACCTTGAAATGTCGAGAAATGTCAAAATTTTCAATTTGAAAAATCGCACCGACTACAATAACTTCCTATATGGGAAGTTAATAACATCAAAAGATGTAGAAAGCATTTTCAAAAAAGCGAGTTCCTGAGAAGTGAAAAATTTGGTTGACCTCCAATATCTCTGTGACGTAATACCAAATTGTTATGAATTCGAAAAAGAAATCAACTAACGGTTTTTTTTTTGTAAATCAAAACATAGTCCTTTGTGGAGTAATAAATGTTTCTTGCTATATTTATTAGAAATAGCGATCTACATCATGACTTTCAAATTAAAATGGTTACAGAAGTGGGTAAAAGATACGTTGTTTCACACAATCAGCAACTGCAAATCATATCATACCGAAATGAAGAGCTCATTTTGAAAGCATGAGACAATGTTCAAAATTTATGAAGAACCAAGCTTCATGCTCTAAAAGCTATGAGAAAGTAATAAGACTATGAACTTCCCCTAAAGTGAAGTATAAATATAGAATGAAAATCATTCGATATATGATAGATTGTGGTTATTGAAGATTTCCATCGGATAGAAAAAAATAAAAAAAAAGTGTTTATTATTTTATTAAAGTGTTTTAAATTTTAACAAAATATTCATAACAATATTTTGTGTGAGATAAATAATTGGAAGTCAATATTTTTCTTTGTTTTCCTAAAACTTGTTAAAAAACCATTTCTTATTACTTTTTTTTGTTGTTTTTGTAGGTTTTCGTATTTTGTTAAAAAAGTTGTCAGTTAAATTTTTCTAAGAAATTAACTCAAAATTACCAATAATATTTTGCATATGATAAAATACTTTTATTTCAAAATCTATTTTTGTTAAGAAGATACATAGTCAAATTCCAAGTATTATCAATTTTAGTAGCACTTTTTGAAAGTTCTTATTTCTTATTCAAATAAATACATATTGGATTTTTCTATGGCCATTATCTTACATTAACAACAAAATTAAGCACAAGATGAAATCATTCATCAATATCTTCATTTGCTCACGAGATATCGAGAATAGAATATCAATTTTTACCAATTTTGCTTACTTTTTTTTGTAGATTTTAATATTTATGAAAAAAACTGAGTGTTGGATTTTTATCAAAATTGTACTATTATTTTGAATTTTTGAAAAAATATTTGAGTCGAAAATCAATTTTTACCAAGTTTCAAAATTTTTTTTAGGTTTTTATTTTTTCTAAAAAAACTGTCAATTCGGTCTTTCTCAAAATTTTACTGAACGTTGAAAACTATATTTTTGAAACTAGTTTGAAGCCAATAACTTTAAGTCTTAAAAGAATATTAAATTCCAAAAATCAATTTTTACCAACTTTTAGTAATGTTTTTATTAGGTTTTAAATTTTTGTTAAAAACAGGAAATGGATGACGAAAAAAGCTTGCCGAACGTACGGACGTATGAACGTACGTACACAGTCCCGTACAGACATCTCTCTAAAAATCGTTTATTTCGACTCTAGGGACCTTGTAACGTGGAGAAGTGTCAACATTTTCAATTCGACAAATCGGACCGACTGCAATAACTTCCTATAAGAAGTTAAATATTTATCACCTCGAATCACCACACCTGGTAGAAAAATCGATGTAATGGTTTGTTTTACAAAAAATAAAAACCCTAAGAAAAAACGACTAAAAGTTGTTAAATATTATATATTTTACCATTTAGTAACACTTTTAGAAAACAAAAATAAAAATCTACACAACATTGGTACAAGCTTATATCTCGAGAATAAGTTAAGGTATTGAGTTCAAAATTATTTTATTCATTATTGTTAACATAAGGTTTTTTTTTAGAAAAATCCATTCGTAATTTTTTTATAAAAAATAAATATTCAAAAAATGGTACTAAAATTGTATTTAAATTGGTTTTCGACTTAAATATCTTGGGAACAAAAACATATCTTGAATATGCATATGCAAAATATTGTTGTTAAATTTAAAAAAAAATCAAAGTGACAATTTTTTTTTTGGAAAAAAACTAAAAGCTGATAAAAATTGCCTTGGGAACAAAGAAAGATATAAGCTTCAAGGTTTGTACCTTACACAAAATGTTGTTATGAATATTTTGTAAGACTTTTAGAAATATCGCATCCCAGCCTCATTTTTAACTTCAAATAGGAAGTTATTGTAATGGGTCCGATTTGTCGAATTGAAAATTTTGACATTTCTCGACGTTTCAAGGTCCTTAAAGTCGAAATAAAAGATTTTTAGAGAGATGTCTGCGCGTTCGTGTGTACCTACGTTCCCAAAGTTTTTTTTGTCGTCTATAGCTCAAGAGCCAGTAGAAATCTACTTTAAATAAATTGTATTATACAGATAATAATGCAGAAAGATGCAGAAAGAACTCTCAAAAAAAATTAGTGGGTGGTCTTTTTACCATTGCAATTTAAAAAAAGGTGAAAATTTTGGTTAACCCAAAAGGTTAACGAACCAATAACACTAGAGACTTGAATTAAATTTTATATTATATATTGTAATGTGATACCAAACAAATATATTTTTGGAAAAAAATCCAATTAACGGTTTTTTTATATATCAAAAAAACTGAAAACAATATTTGTCACCTCGAATATTTTACGAACAAAAAATGATTTTATCTCCGAAATAATTTTGTGCAAAGAAGAATAGGGTTCTCGACATCTGGTACAATTTTGAGAAAAATCGAATTGACAGTTTTTCATTACTTAAAGTTTGTAAAATCGATGTTCAACTCAAATATTTTTTCAAAAATTTGAGATATTGGCTGTAAGCTAATTGTATCTTTTAAAAAATATTGTTGTCAACATTCAGTAAAATTTTGAGAAAAATAGAATTCAATGTTTTTTTTTTATAAAAAATAAAAACCTAAAAAAAATAATAAAAGTTGGTAAAAATTGATTTTCGAATCAAAAATTTGAGATGTTGGCTTTCAACTAATTGTGCTTTATAAGAAATACTGTTTTCAACATTAGTTAAAATTGACAGTTTTCTTACAAAAAATAAAAAAGCTAAAAAAAAACATTATTAAAAGTTGGTAATAATTGATTTTTGACTCAAATATCTTTTCAAAAATTTAAGATTATGGCACTAAACTGGTTTTATCTTATAAGAAATATTGTTTTCAACATTCGATAAAATTTTGAGAAAAATCTATTCAACAGTTTTTTTACAAACAAAAAAATAAAAACCTAAAAAAAACAATACTAGTACTTAGTAAAAATATACTTTTGACTCAAATATCTTTTCAAAAATTAAAAATATTGCCTTCAAACTAATTTCATCTCACGGAAAATATGGTTTTTGACATTCAGTATAAACAATAAAAACCCAACAGTCAGTTACTATAAAAAAAAGAACCTACGCAAATTTGGTAAAAATTGATGTTCGGTTCTCGATATCTCGTGAACAAGAGAAGATATTGAATTCAAATTAATTTCATTCATCCAATTTGTATTTGTTTATATATGAAATGAAAACTTTTAAGAAATGCTACTAAGATTGGTAAAAATCTCGTTAGCAAAAATAAATTTTGAAATCAAACTATTTCAATATATGCAAAATATTGTTGGTTATTTTAATTTTTTTGTTTAAATAATTCAAATGACACCTTTTTTAACAAAACACGAAAACCTACAAACCTTTTAAGCAAGACAGATCGATAGATGAGATGGGAAGTTTTCAGTGTGGGTAGCATCCCAGCCTCTTTTTTTTCATATAACTCTGGTATTTTTAATTTAAAAAAAAAACTACCACAAAATCGAGGAAAATGAAATTTTCATTACAAATGGTTTTGTAGAGTTTTTCACTTTTTTTCTTGTCGCTTAAATCGGAAAAAATTGTCAGACTTCAAATTTTGCACTGAAGAATTTTCACTCTAACACAATTCGCAATTTGAGAACAAAATATAACCGCCATTAAAAGCGCTACTTAAATTTAAAAAAAAGTCTAGTCTCTAACTCGAATTTCAACGAAGAATGGTCTATTCTTCGTTGAAATTTGACCGCAACGTAGAGTCAAAAATGCCTTCTATTATTTTACATTATAAAAAAGGAGAAAATCATAAGATGGGTTTGCCAAAAAGCTATTTTTCTAAGAAAATTCACAAAAAGATACATCGAAAATTGGTCAGTAGGTTATGAGGTTTAGTATTGATCTTCGTTTCTTTTTTATTTTAAAATCCTCCTTACATAAGAAGATACAATAATTATTTTCAAGGTAGCAAAAGGCCTCTTGACTACCAATGGAAAACTCCATGATAAGTTTATACAAAAAACAATGTTTCATACTTTGTAAGATGAAAGGACGTATTATTGTTTAAATATACGCATGATAAGATAAGATTAGTTATTTAAAACTTTTTGAATTGTATTATTATTTTTTTTTTCATTCACAAGTATAATTTTAGTTAGTATACATTCGGATAAGTACACAACACATATAAAAATATAGCACTATAACATAAATTAGCTGACCAACAATACAAATTTTGAAATTTAATTTAATGAAAAAGGCATAGTTGATTTTAATTTTCTTAAATACAAAATTAATTGTTAAAAAGCTTCTCTTGGGATATATTTTATTAACAGAAATACAATAAGGGCACCTTTCATTAGTGAAGCAAACATATATTTTCCGGACATCCATAATTATAGAATTGAAGATAAAATTTTTTCAAAATTTCTGCAAAATCCGGAAGTTTTATTTTTGTTGAATTTGAATTTTATAAAACACAAAGAGCACAACACAAAACACAATAATTTTATTTGGAAATATTATTGAAATATTAATTTACTGATTGAACAGGTTTTTGCTTTTTTAATTGGACATTTTATTTTCTCTCTGTATTTTTATTTGATTGATTTAAGATTTAAACACTTATCAGTTATCACACGGGTACAGATCAATTCAGCAACTGAACGCACACTATAATTTTACCGTCGACATCTTTGTAGTGCACCCGATGTCCCTTTTTGTAGGAGAAACCCCCCGTTGTCGATGTCGTCGTCGCTGCCGTTACTGAGGCCGCTGAGGAGTTATTATTTTGCGAATCGAGTGGCATAATAAATAAAAGTTATATAGCTATCTAATATTTACTACTTAAAGCTGTGACAAGCAATCCGAAACTGATCACAATTGTTCAGATATCGAGTGAGATTAGCACATCTACTGTGTTCTATAGGAGAGAATCTTAAGTTGAATTTTATCGTAGATATACAAAATATTTTATAAATATTTTTTTATCATTATTATTCGCACTTAAATGCTAATTGAAAGTTACACCAGACAGATCGACATTATTGGTTTGTATACGTTTAAAAATAGAAATAAAAATATGCATACATTACATAAACGATATATTTTATTGTTGATTTATAATTTTTTGAATTTAAAAAAAAAAACGAATATTGTTGATGGTTTTAAGGAAAACTTTTTTAAAAATGTGTGTATTTAAAATGTTTAAAGTTTTCCAGCGGCGAAGTTGAGCCTTTAATTTTTAAATAATATAAAAAACATTTTAAAAATGTGCTTCTTTCTTTTGGTTATGGTTCTTATTCTACTTTTATATTTTTATTTATATTTTAATTCGTATTCCATTTTTATATTTTTCCAAAACAGTGTAGCTTTGAGAAGTAGATTCATACCTTTAGATCTTAGGTAATTTGTAAAAATGTTCTTCATTATAGCTTAAAAACTATTGACATGACAGTTGCACGAATGCCGCTAAATTATCTTTCAACAACGCGACGAGTGCAGCAAGCGCAAAACATCAACGGCTCTTGTAACTATTTAATTGTTCTATTGATTTTTATTTATCTTCACAAAATTTCGACTTTGTTCAGAAATCGAGTATGCAATAAATATATTTACCATTTGGGTACATTCTAGTGACCAGTTTTAAGAGGTAATTGTAATTTGAAATTGGTTATTCTGAATCATGTTTCAAGTAAATGCATCAATTTTTACTTGCGACATATACAAAAAAATATTGCAAGTATTGCATTCGTGTAAGAAATTTCGATCTCGAGGTTTTAAGTTTTAATCACCTATTACATTACGATGGTAGAGAAACCGAATAAAGGGGTCCGACAATTCCGTCAGTCGGTCTGTCCACGCTCTAAGGTTCGATTTTTAAGACCAAAAATAACATTAGTTCACATACAAATTTTTTGGTCAAAAATTGATAATTCTAGTTTTCACAAAAATGGCCAAACATTTTTATGAAATTTTCCCTATATACAAAAATATTTGTATTCTTCTCCAGAAGAGTACTCCCATTCAACCGTTATTTTGTTTTTAATTTTCTCAGAAACTTATGAACTGATTTAAATTATTTTATTTTTCAAACAAGCTTTCATATAAAAATAAATAAATTGGGTGGGGCAACAGTCCGTTGAGAGCTAGGGCCTGGTGACTTACAACTCTCATCAGCCATTCCTGTGCGCGAGTACTGTTGTCAGGGATGGAGGGAAACTACAGTTTAAAGCCGAATCCGAACGACAAATTTGAGAAAGTACTTTTCATGACAAGAATTACTCTTGGAGAATTTTTCAATTCCTCGCAAGAGGCAGTACCCGTGAAAAAAAAACTTTAGATGGCATAGGCAGGGATCGAACCCAAGTCCTCTGGCATGACAGTCCAACGCACTTTTTTTTTTTTAAATGCATTTTTATTCATTCATTCTTCATTCTTAAAACTATCTTAAAGCTAGACAAAAATTCATAAAACTAGCCTAATTAACCATAACTTACATATAACTTACTGGTCCCATACGGACACTCTAAGTTAAACAATAATACTTAATGCTAATGCCTTTCGGCCCTGAGATCTATTTTAGGGTAATTCCATTTTATTTATTTTTTTATTTATTAGAAAATTAAAAAAAAAAAACTAATTTCAATATCTTATCTTTTTTTATTTTTACTTAAAAACTATAAAATAAGGTCCTTAATATAAAACTTAAAACTAACTTAAACTACCTATTCTACCTATAAACTACTTAAAACTAGAACAACCACAGCAGAAAATCTAACTATCTAACATTTTTTGTTCTTCATTTTTTGTTTTCCTTTTTTCATGTTTTTTTAAAAAGAAATTTTATTATTTTTTTTTGTGCCACCATGCCTATTCTACTTAAAACTAAACCCTTGAACTATAAAACAAGTATGTTAATGTAAGCCGTCAAGGCTTAAAACCCCATTCCGACTACCCACCATCAAGTGCCGATTGAAGCCACCAAAACTGCTAATTTGAGGCAATTGCCTTTGTTAGACTACCTATCAGATCGCTGGTGTAAATGCTGAAGAGAATCGGCGAATTCACCGCTCCCTGTTGAAGACCATTTTTAATTAAGAATATTGTGGTAGAAGTTACATTGCCACTTTTGACAACAAACTTTCAACCGTTAAGCATATCATAAAGTATATACAACAATGGTTTGCTTATGCCAAGCCTGCTCAGTTTTAGGCAAAGACCCTCTAACCATACGGTGTCTAAGACCTTTTCCAAATCAACCAGAACAGCACCTGTGCATTGTTGTTTTGATTTATTTCATTGGATATCAGAAACGAGTTTAGACGCAGCATGAATTGTGTCATGACCCGCCTTGAACCCGAACTGTTTATTCCGAATTATTTTTCAATATCTCTTCGAAGATATTTGTTAGTAGCTTAAATTTAAGGTCTGTTTTGAAAATTTGATTTAAATTTTTTAAAGAAAATTTAGTAATTTTCAAGGAATAAGTTTTTGGTGACCATTATATATTTAACTAGCTGACCCGACCACGTGTTGCTGTGGCAAATGTTTTTTGTCACATTGCATTGTTTTAAACTATTTAACTACATATTTAACTATACTAACAGTAGGAGAACATCAGACATGGGCACCAATATGCTTTTTTACATAGATGCCATTTGTAAAAAAACATGGCGATCGTTATGACTGATTTTCTACTACCGTTACCCTTATTACAATGAATTTATTATTTACGGACGAAGACGGAAACGTTAAAGCTGGTATACAAATTTACTGGTTTGGGATTAAATCTTCTAACAATAATATTAACAATGTCGAATTATAAATACTTTTAATATAAATTTAATGTAACACTAATCGGTGCACAATATGTTTGGTTAACCTGTCTTTCGCTAACACAAATAGGTTCCATGGTTTTCCTACACGTCAACTTGCAAAATGTAGCTGCCCATGAGAAAAACATGGATTTTCCAAATCTAAACACAAATAGACATTGATTGGCCTTGAAATTTATTAATAGACATTACAAAAATTTATCGAATTGGAAACTGTAACCTTCTGAAAAGTATGGTAGAATCTGACGGTAACATTGGAATAAGTGGGAACAGGACCACATTTCCTTTAAACTTTCCCGTTAAAATGGTTGCTTCAAGAATATTGCCGGTGATCTTTTTGATGACCAATGACGAAGATTATGTGGTGGCATTGCTGGTATATCTAGTGAATTTTAAAATTCAATTGAAAACTTTACACTATCATTGTCATTAACAACAGTATCGATTAATTTTAAAGACATCAGATCGCCTGGTAACAACTGTTGTTTCTGGAAGTTAATTTCGTCAACATCAAAACTTTTGGCTGCCAAAATAGCCCGATGACTGAGCCACTTATGATTCAAGTAATTACTCTGTGTATCCGGAAAAATATTTTGAATCAATTCATTTTTTTACTGAAAAACATTGCAGAAATTGTCTGGCATTCCCAATATCTAGTAATTGTTCGGAAATGCTAGCACCGAAAATTTAAAAAGTAAAATTCACTGTATTTCGTTTACTTTTAGCGTAAAAACACATTTCTTTAAGTTTCTTTCGTGTCAAGCAATCACATATACTTATGTTTAGAGTATTCTTAGCAGTAAATGAAATGTTTCTCCATATTCAAGAAATTCTTCTTCACTTCGCTACTTTGATTAAAAAAAAGGTATAAACATCTATTGAAAATCTTGTACTAAAATGTAAATGTTTTTTCATCCAAAAGGTTATGCCCTTTTTTGTTATTAATAATGAAACTTCATTAATAAACACCTACAAAATGCGGTACACCACCATTATTCATTAACATCTGTCACATGAATTAACATCTCAAAACTAAACGTAAACTTACCTAAACGATACCACTGCCGTTCGAGGAGATCGTAATATGCTAGTTAAATTATTTATTGAACATCTTTCCATATCACAATCACGATCTTTACTATTCATAATGTTGTTGTTTTTGTACTATAAGTTATTTTTATTTCTTTAATTTTATTTTGCACTTGAACCCGCAAATGAAATAATTGATTTGAATATTGGTTAGTTTTTTCTTTTTGTAGCACTTAACTGCTAATTATTTATGTTAACAAATTGCAATTAATTATTATTATTATTGTGGAACTCATGTTTCATGTAAAATGCGGGTAGAAAAAGTTAAACTCATAATGTGAGGAGCTTGAATTATCAACTATACAAAATTTGTCTGTCTCAGAAAATTTATAAAATCTAACAAATGAAACAATCGAAATACCAAAATATATTTACTCATGTCAATTTTTGGTTAGTAGACATAAAATTCCCCAAATTAAACAAACAAAAAAGATTTAAACACATTTAAGGCAGGCGAATAAAAATGTGTTACCGTTTGTACCTTAATCGAACCAAAAACGATAATTTTGGTATTGATTTTATGAAAGAAACACATTTATCACTCTTAACAATTGAAATGTGAAACAAGTGAGACACCTTTTCAAATAAAAACAAAGAATCAATAATTATTATTATTTGTATTATCAAACAAAACGTGAATCAATTGATTAAGAAAATATTTGCTATTTTTTGACAGTTTCAATGATATCTCAATTACAATTTTAAATACTTTTCTGACACTTTCAAATAGCGGCACTATAAGGTTTGAGAAAATGAATGAAGATAAACTTATAACGTTATCAGCTTGAATAAGCTCCCAAACAAAAAAATCACCGGCCGGCAGACTCGGTGTTAGTCATTTTAAGGGTTCTTTTTTTATCTACACTAATATTATAAAGAGGAAAAATTTGTATTTTTGTATTTTTGTATGTAACGAATAAACTCAAAAAGTACTGGACCGATTTTAATAATTCTTTTTTCATTAGAAAGCTACATTATCACTGAGTAACATAGGCTATATTTAGTACTAGATTACTATAGAAATCTTTAGAAATTCCTATTAAAACCAACCGAAGGTGTAAAAACATTATCCATAAAATGTCTTTCATCCCATACGCTGCGAAGAGTATTAATGGATAGGACAAAAATATGTTTTTTAATTTAGTGATTCATGGTCGTTTTAATTAGCATGCTAATAACTTAAATATCTGTACATATTTATGTCTACCCGTACGAAGCCGGGACGGGCCGCTAGTTATTTAATAAATTGATTGAATTAAGTTTTATATTTTTCAATGACAAAATAAATTAACTATGTAATTTATTATTTTAAATCTCTTCTAATGGAATGCGAATGGAGTTTCTAAATATCTCTGTTATACACTTTAATATTTATTTTTTTTTTAACTAATTAATCAAATATAAAATATTTTTATTTGTGTTAAAAACACAACTTAATAAAAATAGTAAAATGTAGTTTAACACATTTAAACATTGGTTAATCAAATAAAATTAAATTAGACAAATGGAATGTGGTACATTGTATTATGTACTTACTTACAATTTAACTATATAAACATATTTTAGGTAAATACATATAGATATATTTAACCCTATTAGTAAATGCGTTGAGGTAAAGGTTAAATAAATTTAATAAAAATTTGAAATATTGAAATATTGAAATTTAAAGAGGACGCATACCTTTAGAGGGACACAATAACATAGTTTAATTTTTAAATATTTTGTGTGAGTAACAAAAATAATGAACAGGTATGTGGAATGCAACACATTTCTTTCTTTCCATTTTTCATTTGTGTCCTTACAACTTTATAAGTGATAAGTGAAGTTAAATCTGTTTTCTGTCGATATATTCGAGACGAAAAACTAAATTAGTAGTTTTTGTGTAAGTTTTTATGTTTTGTAAGAAAATTATCAATTCATTTTTGCTAGTAAAATATTTTAATTGACAAATTTTTTGTAAGTTTTTTTTAAGTTGAAAGCTCTTGAGAGCTTGAAATTGAAACGTCTACAAATGTCAACATTTCAATTCGTAAAAATTGGAGCGATTGAAATAACTTCCTAACTACTCTAAGAATGCATCGTGTTTGTAATCGTTTAATTATGTTACGAAATCGGCTTTTGGTCTTTTCACCCATAATAATATCGCCAAATTAAAAATCTTATAGCACCCAAAACAATTTTATTAACATTTTGTTGTTGTACGATTAAGGCAATATTGCTGAAACTTTGGGCATTTCAACTTTTTTGAGTTTTATGAAATTCCAAATAAAAAGAAGTGTCCGGTCTTATTTGCCAAATCAAAAACCGCCAAGACATTAAAAATGTCTTATCGCCCAAAAATGGATCAATAGCCCAAAAAAATTTTTCAGAAGAAAATACCACACCCAAATTGCTAATTGACGTATCGTCTAAACGATGTTATCCCTTCCATCATATGGGCTTCCTGACAATGTGTTTGTTTGTTTTAAGCACTACGACATTTTGAGCTTTAAATTTTATCGCCCAAGCCCAAATATTAAACGCAGAAAATGTCAAATCGCCCAAAAACCCGGAACGCCAAAAAAGCGTTGCAAATACGTTTAGCTTTATTTCACTTTTTGAAAGCGAAATAAGACCAATTTTCAAAGTGAAATAAAACGAAATGGTTTATTTGCTCCTATCGCTAGCCCCTATCATTATGGCGTATAGGCAGTGAAATATGTAATAGGGGAGGTCATTTTGTTCTATGCAACCCCCCTGCTTCAGCTCACTATGGGATTAAGTGTAGGTACGAGGTTGTGTGTAAGCAAAATTTCTTTCAATCCAGATTCCTTAAATGTGAAGAAACTTTGCATACACCCAACTTCCCACCTATCCCAAATCCTATAGTGAGCCCAAGCACGGGGGTTGCAGATGGACAGCATGTCCCCACACATACCTCACTGTTTATACCTGTCTCAGAACCAAATCACCCAAAATCTTTTGGTCGTTATGACAAGAAACAGATACAAATCATAATCGTCGCGTCGTAATGATCAAAATAAATGTCATAAAACCCAAATTAAAAATTAAAAATTTTTTAGGCAAAGTGACAACTAACACTTTGGGCGTTCTTTTATTTAAAATACATTTGGGTGTTACGACATTCGTTTTGGATTATTTGGTGATAATTTTTTTTAATTTTTGGGCTTTGTGAACAAATTTTGGGCTTTATGACGTTTTAGGTTTTGGGCATTATAGTCCGAAGAGACCTATCGCCAACGAAAGCAATGAAAGCTTGATGTTAGAGTTTACAAATTTAAAGTTTATACAGTTCGAGAGTTTATGGAGTCTGCGTCAATTGGTAATACCTAAGACACTGATTATCAAAAATAACGTTTAAAACGTTTATACTGAAACAAAGCCAACGAGTGTAGGCATAAGTTTTTCATGATCATAACATTCAAATTATGACGGCCAAAATTGTATTCTTTAAAATAACATTTCTGCTAATAATAAAACATGTTGTTCCCTTTCTTTAACTTAGCAGACTTTAGAAGAACTTTTCAAGAACTTTGGATAACATTTTGTGTGGAAAGTATTGCAACTATCTGTTTAATTTTTGTTTTTCAATTAATAGTTTTTCTAATTTGTGTCAACGACTTTTTTTTATATTTATCTCTTATAGTGGTAAAGCGCTTTTCAATAAGAGGTTTAATTTTACTATTAAAAACGAAGGTGGCCAAATATGATCAAGTCTTCAAAATATAAAACTATCAGAAGGCTCTTCTTGCAAAATTGCGATTGTTTCGGTGTTTGTATTTTAAAAAGCTATCCAAAAACAAAACAAAAGATGACAGTTAAAAAAGTGATCAGTACCCTAAAAGACAGCTATTAAAAACGAAACCTTTTATTAACATCTTCTTACGTTACGAGCAATCTTTGAAATTATAAGTCATCAAATATATTAGGTACCAAGGTAAATGTAAACATTTGCTTGTAACGTTTTTGCATTATTATTATCAAATTTCAATTTCTTCCAATTTTTGGAACACCAAATATGTCAAACCTCTTTATAAATTTCATATGATGGATATTCTTGGCGTGTAAAAAAAAGTAAACCCTTATCTTAAAAGATGCATTGTGTTCAAAAAAAAATAAAAAATAAAATAATATTGTATAATTAAGTATTAAAATATTTATTAAAAACAGGACGGTTACACTTCTCCTTAAAAAGTTTGGGAACAAATTTGAATTTGGAGCAACTAAATGAAAATCATTGTTATCTTAAAATAAATAAATTAGGTGGCGCAGCAGTCCGTTGAGAACTGGGGCCTAGTGACTTACAACTCTCAACCATTGCTGTGTGCGAGTAATGTTTTCAGGGATGGAGAGGACGTACAGTTTTAAGCATAATCCGAACGGCTAATTTGAGAAAGCACTTTTCATGACAAGAATTGCTCTTGCAGGATTTTTAAATTCCTCGTAAAAGGCAGTACCCGTGAAAAACTTTAGATGGCACAGGCAGGGATTGAACGTCTGAAGCCGTTCGTCAACAACCTGATAGGTCCTAATCAGTGTGGCTTCAGAACAGGAAAGTTCACTATCGACCAAATATTCACACTACGGCAGATTTTGGAAAAAACCTAGGAACTTCAAATCGATACCCACCATCTCTTTATCGATTTTAAAGCCGCGTATGACAGCATCTATAAGGAAGAGCTCTACAGAGCAATGTTTAGTTTTGGCATCCCTGTCAAACTTATCCGTTTGTGCAAAATGACGATGGAGAATGCACGCTGCTCTATCAAGGTCGGAAAAGATCTCACCGATGCATTTGATGTCAAAAAAGATGATGCACTGTCATGCGAGTTCTTCAACATCGTTCTGGAAAGAATTGTGCAAAACTCAACCGTCAACACTAGAGGCACAATCTTCAAAAGATCCACCCAATTACTCGGATATGCAGATGATATTCACATAATTGGAAGATCAAAGTGTAATATCAGCGGAGCGTTTTTGAGTATTGCGACGGAAGCGTCACCATGGGCAGCTATAACTTTGGGGTAGTTGAGGACTTTGTCTACGTAGGCACCGCTATAAACTTAGACAACGACACCAGCTGATTGAAACGCTGATTCTTTGGACTTAAAAGGCAATTGAGTAGTAAAGTCCTCTCTCGAGCATCTTAAATCACCATCTATAAGACACTCATCATCCCGGTTCTTATTTATGGCGCTGAGGCCTGGACCCTGTAAAAGAAAGATGAGAGCGCCTTAGGATGCTTTGAGAGAAAAATTCGTCGGTTGATTTTTGGTCCCGTCTGCATAGATGGGGAATGGAGGAGAAGATATAACGACGAACTGTACAATCTGTACAGCGACACTGACCTGGTTAATAGAATTAAAGTCCAACGACTTAGATGGCTGGGTCATGTAGGTAGAGCGAATGGACATCAACGTTCCAAAGCTGAAGGTCTTCGAATCCAATCCCAAGGGATGGCGCAGTAGTGGAAGACCGCGACTCAGGTGGCGCACGCAGGTGGGTGAAGACCTCAATTAACTTGGCGTGCGAAACTGGATACAGTTATCTAGGGACCGAGCTGGCTGGAGACGCATGTTGGTTGAGACCCAGGTCCGCCCCGGACTGAAGCGCCACCTTAAGTAAGTAGGGCAGGGATTGAACCCAAGACCTCTGGCATGACAGTCCTACGCACTAACCATCATGCCACGAGTACTTTTATTTTAAAGATGTTAAATTAACTCAAATTTTTAATGCATTTTAGTTTTTAACAATTTTTTTTAATTTCCCTTCTCTGAACTGGCTTTTTGAGTTAACCAAAGAACTTACAAAAAAAAACAATTCTCATCAATTTTCTAAAAATTGTACAAGATTTTGGCTGCATTTAAATGATAAAGGTGAGTAACAAAAGTGACCATTCATGTGAATTTCAACAAATTACAGGTACCTATTTTTATATTGTTCCAAATACGTACACCTTCCTTCTTATAAAAATAACTTTCTTTCTTTAAAACAAAAATAAAAGAAAAAAACAAAAAGATAAAACAACAACAACAACAAAAAAACCTTCAACCACCAACAGAGTCTTTTGTTGGCCATTAAATGGTTTATGGGTGGAAAACATTCGATTATCCTTTTTACACATATTTGCTGATGAAGATGATCATCATCATTTAGTCATGAGGGACTACATGAACTATACGTTTATGTAAGTAGATATATCAGCCATATCTCCTTACACCGATTTTCATTCTATTTCCACACCCCGCTTATACGCTTTGTCGAAAGCATTGGTTAAACATATAACAACCACCGACCGCACCACTTTCCTTTACCATACACATGTATTGTACATATATTTATATGCAATGTAAGAGGGTTAAAACAAAGAGATTTCTAGATTCCATCATCATCGTCCTTGTGGGATATATAATATTCCACACTTGACTTAGTCGAAAAAGGGTTGTAAATCGTGTTTATGTTCCGCGTATGTGTCATGCAAAACATTGCCGGATGGATAGACATCTTTGTAGTTTGTTTCATCAGAACATGTTTTTCTATTTGTGTTTAGAGTGTGCTACGAGTGTGTAAAGTGTGTTTAGCTATACTCGCTATATTCGTACAGTACGATTCACTTGGTTAGATGAGCTATGGCGATTTGAAAAAAAACTTCACTATTTTTATGAAAAGAAGTGTGACTTGGTCTAACATTTTTATCTCGCCTTCTTGTGGTCCATAAATAATTCTTCAATTATCAATCATTTTTAAGAACATGTGATTTCTAAGCTTAATCATTCAATCCTCTTGTTTCTAAGATAAAAGTGACTTGGAATGCTGCCACTTCCTTGAATTTTGGGCTTGAGTGGACACATCAGATGAAAGAACTTAACTAAGCCCAAAGATTCTTAATCTACGTGAGTGTACATTACGTGAATATATTCCTAACTGGGGTCTAATCAAGTGCATTGCAGTGTAGAATTTAGTAACTAAATCATCGGCTTAGAAAGAATTTTCCTTTGATTGACCGTCCGCAAGAATAATCGGTAAAATACCGCTCTCATCAATACCCCCTCACAAAAGATGGCATAGATTTACCCGGAAACAATATACATAATATGAAATTCCGCTTAATTGCTCACAACCACACGTGCTAATCCCGCCTGGAAAAATAAACCTGAAGCCTTAACTCAACCATCTCTTTAACTCCTGGGCAATAATTAACGGTCAAATGAATATTCAACACTAAATGGGGCGTTCAATGCAACAAACAAGAACAAAAATTAAAATAAAAGAAAATAAACTCGTAATAGCGAGTATTTAAAAAACAACAAAAAAAAACAACTTTTCAAAAAATAATTTGCATATGCATGCAATCGGATGGAAATTCAGCACCACCCTCTGTATGTTCGAATATAGAGCTGACAAATATTATACTGGAGGCTGTTCGGTCGTTTTTTTAGGGGCTCAAAAATGCAGCGACCTTTTTCACGTAAAACCCATTTGACCGTCAAATATGTTTGACAATCGAATTACGGATACAGCTCAGCGGTTCCGGCAAAGTGATGAAAGCATCAAAAGGGCGTTTTAAATTTTGTTGTTGGCAAAGTGTTCGACTATACCACGCCATCCACACCATTCCACACTACACCACACCACACCGCACAACCAATTCTGAATCTGTATATTTTGTTCCTTGTGATATTTTCCGAATGAGGATGACGAAATTGATGGTGGCTGAACTGAAAATATCCTTTTACTGTTACCCGGAAAGAGATTTTGTAGGATTTTCATTCGGGGAATAAACAATTAATCATCAATATTTGTATAGTGAAAGAGCTTAGAGAAAACGGACACTATATTATAACGACGACGACACCATTGCAACCAGTTTGGATTGGATTGGATTGGATTACATAATTGGTATTCAATGAAATTTGATGCAATTCATAGAGAGTCAGATGAATGTCCTGATGCTGATATGAAAATCACCGAAGAAATGATGATTCAATTCTATGGGTTCATTCAGTAAATTTACTTGAATTCCAGGAGAGTCTTTGTATTGCACATACAGTGAGCAATGTGGTGTGGACTCCAGTAAGTCTTCTTAAACACAATCGATATTTGAAGAGGTTATTTAAAAGTCTCACTGTGGTATTAAGGAAGAAATTTGAAGATAAAGAGTGAAGATTTATCTGTATTTCATAGATATGAGACTTTTTTCCAGGCTTTTGAAATCTACGAAAGTCCATTGCCGTCAGTTTATCACAACATATTTTTTTTATTTATTGTAAAGTAGCTTTAGTTTTTAAAGTGTGATGGGTCACTTATTTGTGTTTAAATAAAAATCTATTTTTTTTTAAATTTTCTTTGCAGAATTTTCCGTCATAATTGCACAATTCTGAACATTTTTCTTAGGTACCACTCGTCAGAACTTAGCAAATAAAAATTTCCTTTTAGTTCGATTGAATACTAACGTTTCAATTCAAGCTAAAAATAAAAAGAGGCTTGGATGCGACCCACACTGATGACTTCCCTTCCCGTCTGTCGATTTGTCTTGCTTAAAAGTTTGTAGGTTTTCGTGTTTTGTTAAGAAAGTTGTCAGTGAAATTATTCTTAAAAATTTTAAAATTACCAACAGTATTTTGCATATAATGAATTAGTTTGATTTCGAAATCTATTTTTTTTAACGAGATTTTTAGTCGGGAACCCATTTTTACCAAATTTAGTAGCATTTCTTAAAAATTTGTATTTCTTATATAAAATTTATAATGTTGAAAACATTATTATTTAAAAGATAAAATTTGTTTAAAGCTAATATCTCAAAGTTTTGAAAAGATATTTGAGTGTTACCAAATTTACCAAATTTTGGTAATGCTTTTTTTAGGTTTTTATTTTTTTGTAAAAAAACTGTCAATTCGATTTTTCTCAAAATTTACCAGATGTTAAAAACGTTAGTTTTCGTTGCAGAAAATTTTTTTGGAGATAGTCGTAAATTTTTCGAGGTGACAAATATTTGTATTTTTTGGATTTTATTATTGGATTTTTTTGCAAAAATATACTAGTTTGGTATCACGTAACAATATATGTATAAAACAACATTTAATTCAAGTCTCTAGCGTTATTGGTTCGTGACATATTTTGGGTAAACCAAAATGTTGAATTGCTATGGTAAAAAAACCACCCACTCAATTGTTTTGAGAGTTCTTTCTGCATCTTTCTGCTTTATTGTATGTATAACAAAATTTATTTGAAGTCGATATCTCAACTGGTTCTTGAGCTATGGACGACGAAAAAAACGTCCCGAACGTAAGGACGTACGGACGTACAAACGTACGTACACACGCAGTGGCGGACTAAGAGGCAGTGACACCCGGGGTGGTAAAGCAAGCTTACACCCCTTGAAAAATTTAAGAAAAAAACACGAACAAAGATTTTATTTAAAGGTGCTTACGAGCTTTTATTGTACTGAATGTTTCGATTATATCATTAAAATCTATATTTTTTGTGTGCTCCGTTTCGATTGAAAGTATAGCCAAATTAGTCAACCTATTTTGGCTCATCGTTGATCTTAGATAAGTCTTTATTAATTTTAATTTGGAAAAGCTGCGTTCACACGATGCCACTGAGACGCAAATTGTTAAATAAATTCTCATCGCCAATGACAGACTCGGTAAAGTGTCTGAAAAAACCCACTTAACAATGAAGCTTAAAAATTCAAAGGCTGTCCAAATTTCTGCATCTTTTAAATTTATCTTTGAAGCTACCATGTGACGCCGAATTCGCTGGATTTCCAATATGATACTGTTGTCTGTAAGTTCTATAAATGTCGTGGTAAGCATTGGAACCACAGCCCGCAGTTCTTCTTCCGTTCCATACAGCAATATTTTCGGTTGAAGAGCTGAGAAAACTGACGCAATATCTTCCATGGCCTTAGATCGATGCACAAGTTCAGTATAAAATGTATCCTGACATTCTAACATGGCTCTTCGTGTTTCCTCTTCCAACGTCAAACCAGCATCTTGAGCCTTTTCGCCTGGCATAATTTTCTTCTTTTGTCTTCTTCCCCGCCTTTCAATTGAAATTTCTAGCTCGGTGCATTGTTCTCTTGCGTATATTACGGCCTTTTTCACAGATTCATCACGGTGTTCACGAAGAAAAATCGCTAGTGCCTTAAGTTTTATTACACTTTTTTCTAGAGTGAGCCCGGATTTTTGCAAGTATTTCTGTGCTGAATCAACTTCTTCCAAAATATCGAACCAGAATGAAAGATAACATAAAAACGTAAAGTCGCATACAGCAGATAAGAGTATGGTTGCAGCACCTCTTGTATCTAAATTTTCCTTTTCAGGATCACAAAGGAGTTCAAGAGTTGAAACTATCTTCAGAAAATTTTCCTTCAATGACTTAACAGCCTCGTGATGAGCGCTCCATCTAGTGTCTACAAGTCGCTTGACTGACACACCTACATTTTTTATGAGAATATCCCAACGATGCGTAGATGCTGAGAAAAATGTGTAAAGTCTTTCCACTGTCCCAAAAAACGTTGTACTTGAAGGAGTGCTTCCCAAAGAGTGAACTCCACAAAGGTTTAAAGAATGGTTTGCACATGGCGTAAACAAAGCTTTTGGATTAATTTGCCGAATTAATTTTTGAACTCCTCCATGAATACCCGCCATAGTCGCAGCATTGTCATATCTGTTACTGATGGCACCCCCTATTAGTCTGCCACCCGGGGCGGACCGCCCCCACCGCCCCCCCCCCCCCCTTAGTCCGCCACTGTACACACGCACGAACAGTCATCTCTCTAAAAATCTTTTATTTCGACTCTAGGGACCTTGAAACGTCGAGAAATGTCAAAATTTTCGACAAATCGGACACATTACAATGTATATATAGGAAGTTAAAAATATGATCGTTTTTGTATTTTTCAAATTTTGAGTTTGAGTTTGAGCCCCATGTTTGGATGTTTATGGTTTCAATGTTGGTACTTCATGATTTTTTAAGATTGTTAGTTGCCTAAACTTAAAAAAATTTGATTTCGAAACACTGTATACAACGCAATATAAAACACACCCCAAAATATAAGTTCAAGGAATTAGAAATATGTTGAATTTAAACTAATGATTATATTACTTTTGTATTTGATAATATTGTTACATAATATGAATACAAATATCAATATAAATAAATAAAAATAAAAAATTTAATTTTAGAGCCTTAAAATTAAAAATTTAAATTTTAAGTACTAAGAAATTAAGGCTAAATTAAAAAAAAACTTGAATAACTTTATGTGCTCACTCACTCACTCAGATTTGTGGGAACTTTTTAAATTTTGTCATAATGATGATGTTCTAAACATTTGTACTAATTTTCATAAGTATTGAATTTTGTTTGGCCAAATTTTTACTTTAATTGGGTTGTGCTAGCAAGCTTGTGTTATTTTGTAATATTAAATCAAAAAACAAAAAGCAATACAGTTTACATTTCTGCAATTAATTAATTTGGTTTAAAATCAATTCTAAGTCTAAAATTTTAATGTTCAATGAGCTAAAATAAAGTACGCATACGACCTAATACATCATTCTAATTATTTCCTTACCTGATGATTATCGTTACATTTTTTAAAATTTTGTTCCATTATGTTTATTTCGACTTGTTAACTTCCCATAGGAAAATATTGTAATGGGTCCGATTTGTCGCATTGAAAATTTTGACATTTCTCGACGTTTCAAGGTCCCTATAGAGTCGAAATAAAAGATTTTTAGTGAGATGTCTGTGCGTGTGAGTGTTCGACGTACGTACGTTAGTACGACCGTACGTCTGTACGTCCGTACGTTCGCGACGTTTATTTCGTCATCCATACCTCAAGAACCAGTAGAGATATCGACTTCAAACAAATTTTGTTATACAGGTAATAATGCAGAAAGATGCAGAAAGGACTCTCAAAACAATTGCGTGAGTGGTTTTTTTACCATAGCAGTTTAAAAAAAAGGTGAAAATTTTCGTTAAACCAAAATATCTCATGAGCCAATGACGATAGAGACTTGAATTAAATTTTATATTATATATTGTAACGTGATACCAAACAAATATATTTTTGGAAAAAATTCTAATTAACGGCTTTTCATAAGAATTAAAAAAAAACTGAAAAAAAATATTTGTCACCTCGAAAATCTTACGAACAAAAAATGATTTTATCTCCAAAACAATTTTGAGCAACGAAGAATAACGTTTTTAATATCTGGTAAAATTTTGAGAAAAATAGAATTGATAGTTTTTTTTTTATAAAAAAAAACCTAAAAAACATTACTAAAACTTGGTAAACATTGAATTCAACTCAAATATCTTTTCAAAACTTTGAGATATTGGCTTTAAACTAATTTATCTTTAAAAATATTGTTTGGAACATTCAGTGAGATTTTAAGAAAAATCGAATTGACAGTTTTATTACAAAAAATAAAATAAATTAACAAAAGTTGGTAAAAACTGATTTTCGACTTAAATATCTTTTCAAAGCTTTGAGACTTTGACTTCAAACTAATTTTATCTCACAGAAAATATTACTGTCAACATTCAGTAAAATTTTGAGAAAAATCGAAATGACAGTTTTCTTACAAAACATAAAAACCAAAACAAAATTTAGTAAGAGTTGGTAAACATTGGTTTTCGACTCGAATATCTTTTCAAAAATTTGAGATTATGGCTTCAAACTAATTTTGTCTTATAAAAAAATATTGTTTTCAACAATCGGTAAAATTTTGAGGAATAACAATACTAACACTTGGTTAAAATTTACTTTCGACTCAAATATCTTTTCAAAAATTAAAAAAATATTGGCTTCAAACTTATTATGTCTCACAGAAAATATTGTTTTCGACATTCAGTAAGTTTTTATAAAAATCCAGCACTCCGTTTTTCATAAGAAAATAAAATCTAAAAAAATAGTACTTAAATTTGGTAAACATTGATGTTCGGTTCTCGATATCTCGTGAACAAGAGAAGATATTCACTTCAAAATAATTTCATTCATCCAATTTGCATTTGTTTATATATGAAATGAAAACTTTTAAGAAATGCTACTAAGATTGGTAAAAATCTCATTAGCAAAAATAAATTTTGAAATCAAACTATTTCAGTATATATGCAAAATATTGTTGGTTATTTTAAATTTTGTATTTAAATAATTCAACTGACAACTTTTTTAACAAAACTCGAAAACCTCCTAACCTTTTAAGGAAGACAAATCTGCAGACGGGATGGGAAGTTATCAGTGTGCCTCTTTTTTAATTTTTGATTTTAAAAGTCATAACGTTTCTTAGGACAAAATATGGGTACTTATAGAATTCAATTTAAGTGTTACTTTATAGATTTGGTAGTCATAACGAATTGTTAAATAGAATTGGCTTTGTCAATATAGTTTTAAAACCTACTTCTTATTTTCAAATGTATCGAAGGATTTCTATTTACTTGTCAAAAAACAATAAATCCTTAAATACACATATTATATACAGGTACAAACAAAAATGCAAAACGAAAGAAAAAACAAAACTAAACATTATTCCAAAAATATAAATCTCTTTAAACAAAGAACAAGGATCAGATGTATCATCCAAACAAAACTCTTACACACTCATCTCCAATTTATGTATGCATGTATGTATAGATATATTTATGCCCTGACACAACAAACGTCTATCTATTTGAAAATGGAATTCTTTAACGAGGATGCTATACGTACTCACCTGAAATGATATATAAAATAAGACAACCAAAAAGCAACAATGCACCACACACGTAATATAGAATGGAATAGAATTGAATTTTTCAAAAAAGGATTAAACTTTATGAGACGTTCAAAATCCGGCTCCCCCCCTTCAGCCCCATCCTTGTTCCCCCAAGGCAGTCTTCACTCTTCCTTCATTTTCTTATAAAATATGCGATGTTGGTGTGTGGGTGTTTTTGTCTGGACGAAAAATGTGGAGCACCAAACATTATAGAAAAAGGTGCGGAGGCAGAGGCAGAGCCGGTATCTTACTTTTCCCAGTTTCCATTTCCACCCAAAAAACACACAAGATACGGTCTTACTCGTATTATAAGTATGTATATCCCAAAACACTGGAGGATATTTATGTGTTTAGAAGAGTGTGGTGGTATAAGAAATAAATCGCATTCGTATTTACGGAAAGGATGCGATTTTCAGTGTTTACGCTCATAATATCATTTCGTAAAGGTTTCTGCTCCTTATACGATCACAAATACAGAGATATCAAAACGTAAACGAGAGGAGACATCTTTAGCTGCACCCGGGCCGTGCTGGGTCGGACAGGGTCGGGGGTCTTATACTTATTTGAGATTTTCTTTCTTGGTTTTGATGCGGAAAGAAAATCCGGATGCATCATTTCGAAGGATTCAGCACAAGGATTTGGGATTTTCAATTGCAGTCGCTTGGGAAAAATTATAGCTACCATATCTTCTTTAGGTAGAAAATTCTCTTCTTCCTCCCCGAACTTTCATTTATCTATATGTTCAACGAATGTGTTGTTGTTGAGTGGTGTTATAGGGTTGTGTTAAATGGAAGAGTGGGTGCAGGACCCACAAAAGCATTAGGGTTACGGTACGGCTCAGTTTTGAATAAATATTTGGAAATTTTTAAATTCCACACACGCACACAGTAAGGATTTCAAAATAAGGAAAAAGTTTATACGTATATGCATCAAACTAATTGAGTGGATCTTAAAAATATATGAAAGATATAACTTTTAAGTGTGAAGAATGTGTTAGTGCTACTTCAAACATGCCCTTGTAGTCGGTTAAAATTGTTTTTGAAGATATATGTATTAATTTTAAAAAAGTTCTTTCAAGTTCTGAACTGTTTTAAGTGGTATGAAATTTAGAAAAAATATTCTACATAAATAATTGAATTTTGTAATTATAAAATTGATATGCAGTTACCTGTTTTGAAAATTTGTATATTTCTCGACGTTTCCATGTAAATAGAGAAATATCTGTGTATGCGTGTGTACGTACGTTTGTACCTTCTTCTTCAGACCATATCTAATAGAACCATATCCTTTTTATGAATTTTTCCATGATCAATTAACACATTTGTCCTCGGTACCTTCACCTTTAAGGTCTTGAATCGACTGTGGAGCATTGGCATATATCTTTCCTTTATTTTGGCGCCAAAGAAAAATCACAACATCTTGTGTTTAGAAAAAAATTGCAATTGCAAAATTCATGTCTATCAATTCCGGCCATAAAAAATCTATAATCATGGCTTTTCAACAATTATTCTTAGAGTTTCCAAGTTTCAAATACAAAAAATCAGCTTGTAACGTAGCCCCCGAAATAAAAATGCACCTAATCATTGAAGATGATTTTTCAAAATATATTAGGATAACTTTGATGCATTTAAAGAACCCAATCAACAAAGTAACAACGTTTCTCATTATTATTCGGCTTGAAGTCTAGTGTTAACTGAGCCTTAAAAACGTTAAGACCAGTATGCAAAAAAACGGTATAATTTCGTTAATGGAATACCTAGTTCTAAGGATCGACGAGAAATTGACAAACCTGGCAATATTCCGTAATGTTCTCAGTTATTTTGGAGCGACATAAACGTCTTAGTTCTTAACGTCACTTTGTTGGCCCGGAAGGTGCTTCAAGAATAACTAAAAAGCACTTAAATTTTTCAAATTGTTTCCTCAAATTTTTTACCATTTTTGTAGTGATTTTTCTAAAATTTTGATGCGTTATTAAAACGTTAAGTATTCAATTATTGTTGTAGTTGTTACTCATGATCATGACATATCAAAAGGCGACAGCTTCAAAAGTGGCAGCTGCCAAAAAGAGGGTTATTCAAAACAAAACCTCTTTATGTGGTAACATTTTCAGAAAATGTATAAAGGTGGATTTTTTAGCTATTATCTTTTTGGCAACACTGGTTTAAACAGCTGACGCACGTTTCGTGTTTTGTTTCACTATCAAATATCTTCAGTTTGGTCTATAATTTAACCATGAATGAAACGAATAACGCTTGCAAATTATTGAATTTTATTATAAAAATGCGTGCTCTGTTAAGAAAGTTCATCGCGCGCTTTTTCCATTTTATGGTCAGTTTAATCGACCTACTGAAGCGGCTATTCGGGCTATTGTGACTAAATTTCGCACCAAATTTACATTGTTGGACATTAAACCAACAACACGCTTACGTAGAGTGCGAACTGAAGAAAATATCGCAGCTGTATCGGCCAGTGTTAATGATGACCATCAATTATCGATTCGTCGCCGTTCGCAGCAATTGGGTCTCTGTTGTTACTCAACAACGTGGAAAATTTTGAGGAAAGATTTAGGTGTGATACCTTTCAAAATACAGCTGGTGCAAAAATTGAAGCCGAACGACCTAATGCAACGTACAATTTTTGGTGAATGGACTGTTGGAAAGTTTGCCGAAGATCAACTTTTTTACCGAAAAATTGTGTTCAGCGACGAAGCTCATTTTTGTCTCAATGGGTACGTAAATAAGCAGAATTGTCGATTATGGAGTGAATCAGACGGAAGCATTGCAAGAGCTACAAATGCATTCAGAAAAAGTCACAGTTTGGTGCGGTTTATGGGCTGGTGGCATCATTGGACCATCATCATTGTGAGGCTATGTTAAAGCTCATGTCTATACAGACAAGCCCGCTTCAATTGACGCATTGGAAGACAACATTAAAGCATTTATTTGTGAGATACCTGCCGAAATGTTGGAAAGAGTATGCCAAAATTGGACTAAGCGGATGGAGCATTTGAGGCGCAGTCAAAGTCAACATTTGCATGAAATAATCTCTAAACATTAAATTATATGGACCGTACTATAGATTCAAATAAAGATTTCATGCATTTTTCTAACATTTTTTTTTAAACTTTCTTATAGCTTTTAAAAAATCACCCTTTATATAGGGTGGCTCACGTGAATAGGACTAAAAAATAGACGGGTTTTTTTTTGACGTAGGATGAGTATGAGTAAGTCGGAAAGATCTAATTCGATCCGTTAGATAATGCCATTTAGTTTCCACAATGAACCAGTGGAGTGTCCTTCACCGCGTGTTCGTGTACGACTTATCTGTCAAAAACAACGAAAGTAGGTAGTGAAAGTACAGCCTGCATTCAGAATTAATTTTAACATTGGCCGTCACGGTGCGGTTCCCGATCAGAAAAATCGGATATGCTGTTATTTATGAGCGATGAAGCGCATTTTCACCTCGAGCCACTGGTCAATCTATTTTGTTTTACGGTGCACAACTTTGGGGCACAACAAGAATTTTCTAACTCCCCATAAATACTCCAATATACATATATGTTTTACTTGGAAAGTGGTCTAGCAACACTCTTTATATCAACCCTTAAGCTGAACGCTGATTATCTGATCAGGATATCGAAAATGCAAAATTCTAGGCTGTAATCTGGAGACATACAAATCAATTTAAAAAAAGTTGGTATGAAGATTGAAAAATGCTAGCAGCGGACTGTGGAATCACCTTTATTGAAATTTGGACCAATCACTGGGGACTGAAGAAACTACTCTATGAAATTAAACAGCTTACGGATGAGAACGAAGGGTACTTTCAAAGAAAGTGCGAGAGCATCAACAGAAAGAAAAAGTTGAAATACAATCGCAGTTATTTGCAGTCTCTGTAACTTTAATAGAAAGGAAGATGTTGGACACTTTCTGGGCGAATGTCCGATTCTAAAGGAAATAAGTAGGGCAGTTTTTGGAAAAAATCTTCTACAAGAAAATGAAATACTTCGACTCCTAAACGGTGAGAATTGGATGCAGCTTGTGGAGTACTGTAAGGAGGCGACCTCATACCTGAAGAAATTCATAAGTGAAACCTTCCAAAATTTTGATTTAACTAAACTAATTAATTAGTCAATTTAAGCACGCAATTTTTTTTCGTTTTAGCTAAACTTAAAGTCATTTGAAAACAACATTTTTTATAAGTTCTCTAAACTGAAAATGTAAACAATATTTTGTTATTATAATTATATTTTTATTTAGTAAGTTGAGAAATTTAAATGTGTTATAAAAAGGCAAACGTATCAGATTAATATACAATTGTAATGTAAATTAACTAAAATTTAAAGCCATTCAGGCAAACGACATAATTGCCCTTAATTGTTCATTATTTAGAAAATTGTAAAAAGAAAATATGAACAACTAACTATCTGTTCAATAAAATTTTATCTAATCTAATCATTTTTCGTTTTGGAGATATGCATTGGCCTCCAAGATCACCTGACTTGACGTTGTGAGATTTTTTGCTTTGGGTTTATCTGAAGTCACGTGTTTACGAGTCAAAGCCACGTACACTAGACGAGCTTCAGGATGCAGTAAAAACGGAAATTGCATTAATAGACGAAAACTTGCCTAAATGCGTTTACTCAAATTTTTTGGACCGACTTTATTCGTGCTACGAACGAGATGGACGTCATATGATCGATGTTCTTTTAAAAACCTTAAATGACACTTATTTGTGTATGATAATATACTTATAAAATAATTGTAAGTCTAAAACATCATGAGTTATATCTATTGTTTTTTGTCCCTATTCCCGTGAACCATCCTACATGTTTTTTGTCCATACTAAAATTCCCGAAAAATACTAAAAAATGTCGATTGAAATTCCTTAAATTTATTAAATTTGCTTTATTACCCAAAAATATTATTTGAAATAGGGCAGCCAATTTGTATGATAGAAATTCAGGGTTTGTTGGTTTGTGTGCTTCAGACAGGATTTACAACTATTTGTGTAAAGAAAAGTGTTGGAAACTCTACAATACTGGAACAAAATTTTACAGTTTTTAGACCACTTAAATTTGATTTTTGAAATATCACTTCATAAGTTTTCCACTTCAAACATACGAGTATTCCAATAACACATTTTTCTCCCTTTTTTTGTTGTCAAGACTTCTTTTTATGACAAAATTTTACAACTTCCGTGCAAATGTTCTTTTTTTTCTTATTTTTGTTGTATTTCAAAAACTTTAAAAACCTGGTTATGTGGTTAGTTAAAGTGCATTTTTCAAAGTGTCCACTTTAATTGAATTTTCCGTCAAATTCTACCGTTTCCCGGAATCCTTGTGTACACTCCAGCAGGTACCTATATAGATAATATACTTCCACAATCCACACATCCATATGTGCATTCATCCTTAAGTGTGAGTTTATGTGGTCGTGGTGTGCCTTTGGAATGCAATTGAATTAAATTATCTGCTTTTAGGAATAAATCCTTTGTGCTGGAGCTTATTGGTCACTGATACGATCTGACATTGTAGCAAAGAGAAAGAAGAAAATAATACCTACACAAATAAATATATAAAAAAAAATACCTTCATACAAAAACAAAAAAACAAAACACCAGCATACACCAACCCACAACAACACAGAAGAGAAAAGACTGAAAAAAGGATAAATCGTCCTTTTCCATTTTATTCTACTTGACTTTTTTTTTTATTTATTTCTTAACATCCAGCTAAAATACCAGTTTATCAGATCGTAGGTGGACTCCTACAAACAACAACAGGTTCTTTTTTGTTTTGTCCAGGACGAAAGTAAAAAAATACAACTCTGAATAAGAGTTAAACTCTTTTGGGTTTGACCAAACACCCATAGCCAAGGACATAGAGAGAGAGGGAGAGTAAGAGAAAAAAATAAAATAATTCAAAAAAGAAAACTTCCGGTAATACTGGAAAGACGACAAAAAATGATGCAAAAAAATATACTTTAAAATCAACAAGGACACAGTCGCGACACTATATGTATACTCAAGTCAACCAATATTGCTCCCAATCCCGACCCCCTTGACCAAACCAAAAAAGCCCCAGCTATGGACTTTTCTCTCTGATCCGGTGCATCAATTTAGGTGCAAATTAGATTTCTTCTCTCGTCTATCCTGTTCTGCTGTGAAACCCCTTTGTGTCCACACTATATACTATAACTGGGCACATCCTTTTGAAGAAAAAATCAGTATAAACACGAACGAAAAAGATGGAGTACAAAAAAAATATGTTAGCCATTATCCATCCATCTAGAGGTGAAAGTCGAGGCGTAGCGCCAAAGTAGAGAAAGGACTCCAGCAACAACTTCACTTTGGTGCCTTGCCGAGGAGTATAGCCTTAGCTTGGTTTGGCTGGACCTTCAGGTCGATTCATTTCGTTGTTTTTTATTCTTCTTTCTTTTGCAGTATTCAACTGTGTTATTGGCTTTGTTCGAACGTCACAACCGATTGAAGTTTTGTCCTTTTACCTATCCGCAAAAACGAAAAAATTATATCGTAAAAACGTTAATTTTCATTCTCATCCTCTAATGATGGAAGCAGGAAAAAATAGTGAAGTCAAGGGATAGGGAAGTGACTTCCTATTCCTATTCTTTCCCTTTGCAATTCGTAGGTAGTGGTGTAGGGGTGGTGGTTCGGTTCGGCTCTTCATTCTGTGTCTGAAGTTTTGCCCCTGACTTAAAAGTAAAATCCTTTTGAACCTGTTGCTCTTTGAAAAAGTTTTTTCTGTGTGCAGCAGCGGCGGTGGCGGTGGCGGTGTCTTTGGCAAACGTAACTGTTTTTTTTTGCGTACAAATTTTTGTCCACCTTACGATGAGCAACGTGACGTACGGTATTTTTCTTCCCAATTTATCCGTTTATGTTCGTTGTTTTTTTTTTTTGTATCAAAAATTGCCTGAAGATGTGGATCTTTTTTTAGTCGAAATTGGTTTGAATTCTTGTTAAAAAACTGGAAAAGAACTGAGGGTAGTTTTGCTTGGACAGAAAATAAAAACAATATTTTCATTTGTCTTTCTTTATGATCTTGACACTTCGTAAAATTTAGTATTTAAGGGCCGGACTTTAGTTTGGATATATGGCATGGTACAGAATTTTGCAATGAGAGGTTTAATTTTGAAAAGCAAGCTATTTTTGGTCAGAAGTAGCTTTTGAAGCTGTTATGTTTTAATGTTAGTCAATCAAAAACTACTACATTACTAAAAATTGAAATATGTATGTACTCTTTAAGGGAGAATTGCAGTTGTTGAAGTTTACAACAAGATGGCGCTAAGTGTCACACAAGAAACGAAACAATCGCAATAAGTATTAAACGTAGTTCCATATTAACAAAAATGGTAACATGTTTATCCAAACTTGAGGTAGATATTTTCTTGCTAATATAGCCACTTGCCTACAATGTTCGTTTTACTACACATGGGGTACCTCAAGGGTACAACTTAGATCCTCTCCTTTTTATTTTTACTATAAGAGATATTGATCAGGGGCGAACGCAGAAAATAATTTCGGGGGGGGTTTCAAAAAATATATATAACATATATTATTTTTTTTTTAAATGTCAAGTGTTTTTTCTTTTTTGGCACTGTTTTATATATAGGTACTAAAAAAACAAAGAGATGAGGTGAGATTTTTCTATTTCCACCAGTTCTCTTTTGTTTGTTTTCGCATATTCAAATTTACCGTAGATTGCTAGATTGAATTTTGAAATTGTCAAACACGTTTTTCTTAAACTCAACATGAAAATACTAGAAATAATGATTTTGAATGCGTTCCGAACCTTTAGACCGAAGACATAGGGTCATATTCATTTGTCTTTGCTAAATTAAACTTCAGTTTATGTTATTCATACACAATTTATACCCATTTTAAAACGATAATCTGGAGTGTAAAAATAAACACGACGGATCCTATGTTTAACCTGTTTCTAAATCAATTAAACGTCAAAAATAAACAAACTGATTGAGTAAATTAACTTACGAGACATTTTATTTGAAAATTCAAAATCAAAAATTAAAATGTCAAAAGACTTAAGCATATATGTATCAATATTTTGATATTTTGCTGGATGTTGGAATGCTTCCAACTAACAAAAAACGAAATCTCTACTTAACCCGATTGGACCCCTTGAAACAGATGAAGACGATTTGTATGAAAGGTATCGATTCGAGAAAAAAAATTGTCAAGTTTATGATTGACCTTCTAAATATTATAGATCGAAATTTAATGAAATGTTTGCTAATATCTGCGTGCTTCACCACCAGCCCGACTTCATAAAATTTCTCAACTAACAGCAAACAAAATAGTTTAAAGGGTTTCAAAGATTTTGGCTCTCCAGCTAACGCAATTTATTTTGTTCCCCTCTACTAGCCATTTTGTATAGGTTTAAGTGAAATTTTTCAGAATTGTAGTAGAATATGCCTTAAACCTGTTTCTAAATAAACAGAGCTTGAAAATTCTTTATGAATAGCAGCTGTGTCTAACTTATATGTTAAATTTAGACTCCAGTTCAAATAGACTCGGGTTTAAAATATGACTATGAATGTGCCCCATATTGTTTTGTGTCTTACATTAAGGTATGTTTATACAGAAACGCATTCAAATGTTTAAAAATATTGAATTTAGCAGACATCACGTAGCTTTCATTATTAATATGATTCTTGTTCTTGAAAAATAAGGAAAAAACGCGACAAAGGCAAACAGGGTTGCTGTTTTTGTTTAAAAATATTCTTGTGTCACAATTCAAGAAGTGAAAAAGGTTAAGTTAAAGATTTTTTTTTTAAATTTATAGTTAAAGCTAATAAATGAACCGAACAATTTTTCGGTGTTTTCATATTTAAATGTGTCATAAGTGGCCTAGAGATCGTTTCAAAAACGAGTACAACAAGGTCATTTTTTGTTTCAATTTTTCATTTTTAGCCATAAAAAACATGGCGAAAGAGAGCATCTCTGTGTTAATAATAATACTTAGCTTCATACAAAAAGTATAAAACCCTTCATCTTCTACCTCAGTGTTGGAAAATAAAAATACTAAACATTTTAATTGTGAATGAAAACAAGAAAAATATTTTTCTCTCTTTACCAACGTACAGACATTTATTGTTCTGATTTAGCGTGTTTGAGTTTTGTGCACAACTTCTATCACTGTAGCAAATTTATTAAAATTTTTCGTTTAACATTTGAATTGGAAATTAATTTTGTACCATTTCTGTTTTTTGAACATTAATGGATATTTGATTACTGCACATATTCTGATATTTCGGGGGGGTTTTAACCCCCAAAACCCCTACCTGCGTTCGCCCCTGATATTGATAAAGTTACAAAATATTTCCATATTAAAAATCCAGAATTTAACAATTTTAATGCGATCTTTTCTGTAAAACTTAATTTCGTATAAATGTTGTTAACATAAAGACCCATGTTAGAACATAGTTGCATTAATTTAATGTTTGTCATCCCATTGCAAGACGAATTTATTGTTTAAATAAAATTATTGTTCCTTTCATCAAGACTGTCATTTATCCTAATAAAGTACGTACTACTAAGTTTTAAATAAATTGTTGAAATGCACAGAAACATTATATTCTAGATTTTGTTTTTTAATATTTCAAGTTGTTCGTTTTTGTATAATCGTGAAATGAATTAGCTTTTTTAATGTTTGCACGAGTATCCAACAATTTGTGGATACACTGATAGAAATAATTGCATGTTCTAAGCCTCAAAATGTATACTTACTTAAGTTAAATGTAGAACTAAATTATTTATGTTACTGTTAAGTAAGTTACTCTGACTTGTAAGCTCTGAATTCCGAATAAAGCAAATCACATCTATCTTTTAAAAGTCAAATTCAATTCTTTACAATTTACATCATATACTAAATTTTGATAATTACTTTTTGAATAATTTTCTGGGAAATTGCTTGACTTCAATTTCAATAACTATTTAAAAATTTCCACTTTTCCCTTACTTTGAATTTCTGTAATCATCTGTTGATTTTCGTAATGACAAATAGATTTTTCTTATATGTATGCATGAATATGAACTTGACATAACTTTAGCACACAGTAAAGGAGTTAGCCTTACATTTTACAAAACAGTCTAACTTCAAAATCGAAATTTACTTAATAAAAATAAGAAACATTTTTAACTCCGATGAGTAGGCCACCGTTAATAGATCATTAAAAAATTCTAAATGGGCCAAATGCAATTTTCTTCCTAAAAATGGGATAAAATAAACTCAATTTAATTTTTTAACTTCCCATAGGAAGTTATTGTATTCGGTCTGATTTGTCAAATTGGAAATTTTGACATTTCTCGACGTTTCAAGGTCCCTAGAGTCGAAATAAAAGGTTTTTAGAGAGATGTCCGTACTTTCGTGAAGTTTTTGTCGGCGTCCATAGCTCAAGAACCAGTAGAGACTTCAAAAAAATATTGTTATACAGATAATATTGCAATTTTTTGCAGAAAGGACCCTCAAAAAAATTGAGTGGGTGGTTGTTTTTTTACCATAGCAATTCAAAAAAAAAGAGGCTGGGATGCGACCCACACTGATAACTTCCCATCCCGTCTGTCGATTTGTCTTGCTTAAAAGTTTGTCTATATGTATCAATTTTTACCAAATTTGAGTACTATTTTTTGTAGATTCTATTTTTTTGTGAAAAAACGGACAGTTGGATAATAATTATAAAGCCAATATTTTTAATTTTTGAAAAGCTATTTGAGTAGAAAGTATTTTTTACCAAGTTTTAGTATTGTTTTTTTTTTAGGTTTTTATTTTTTGTAAAAAAATGTCAATTCGATTTTTCTCAAAATTTTACTGAATGTTGAAAACAATATTTTTTATAAGTTTAAATTAGTTAGAAGCCGTTACTACAAATTTTTGAAAAGATATTTGAGTCGAAACTCAATTTTTACCAACTTTTGTTAAATTTTTTTTTGTAAAAAATCTGTCAATTCGATTTTTTTCAAAATTTTACTGAATGCTGACAACAATATTTTTTGAAAGATTAAAGTAGTTTAAATCCAATATCTCCAAGTTTTGAAAAGATATTTGAGTCGGAAATCAATTTTTACCAGCTTTTATAAATTTTTGTAGGTTTTTTTTCTGTAAGAAAACTGTTAATTCGATTTTTTTTCAAAATTTTATCAGATGTCAAAAACATTATTTTTCGTTGCACAAAATTGTTTTAGAGATGAAATCATATTTTAGTCGTAAAATTTTCGAGGTGACAATTTTTTTTTCAGTTTTTTTGATTTATAAAAAAAACCGTTAATTGGATTTTTTTCCAAAAATATACTTGTTTTGTATCACGTATAATATAAAATTTAATTCAAGTCTCTAGGGTCAATGGTTCATGAGATATTTAGGGTTAACCAAAATGTTCACCTTTTTTTTTAAACTGCTATGGTAAAAAAACCACCCACGCAATTTTCTTGAGAGCCCTTTCTGCATCTTTCTGCCTTATTGTCTGTATAACAAAATTTATTTGAAGTCGATATCTCTTCTGGTTCTTGAGCTATGGACGACAAAAAAAAACGTCGCGAAAGTATGGACGTACGGACGTACGTACACACGCACGCACATACATCTTTCTAAAAATCTTTTATTTCGACTCTAGGGACCTTGAAACGTCGAGAAATTTTAAAATTTTCAATTTGACAAATCGGACAAATTACAATAACTTCCTATGGGAAGTTAAAAAAGGTGAACATTTTGGTTCACCCTAAATATCTCACGAACTAATAACGCTAGAGACTTGAATTAAATTTTATATAATATATTATAACGTGATCATAAACAAATATATTTTGAAAAAAAAAAACAAGTTACGTTTTTTTTTATAAATCAAAAAAACTGAAAAAAATATTTGTCACCTTGAATATTTTACGAACAAAAAATGATTTTATTTCCAAAATAATTTTGTGCAACGCAGAATAACGTTTTTGATAACTGGTAACATTTTGAGAAAAATCGAATTGACAGTTTTTTTTTTTATAAAAAATAAAAATCTAAAAAAAAAACATTATTAAAAGTTCATAAAAATTGATTTTCGATTCAAATATCTTTTTTTTAAATTTGATATTATGGCTTTAAACTAATTTTAAAAAATATTGTTTTCAACATTCCATAAAATTTTGATAAAAATTGAATAACATGACATATTTTTACAAAAAAAAATAGAAACCTAAAAAAACAATACTAAAACTTGGTAAAAATTTACTTTCGACTCAAATATCTTTTCGAAAATTAAAAATATTGTCTTCAAACTAATTTTATCTCACAGAAAATAATGTTTGTGGCATTCAGTAAATGTTTTATAAAAATCCAACTGTTTGTTTTTTCATAAAAAAAATAAAATATACAAAAAAATAGTACGCAAATCTGGTAAACATTGATGTTTGCTTCTCGATATCTCGTGAACAATAGAAGATATTGACTTCAAATTAATTTCATTTATTCAATTTGTATTTGATTATATAAGAAATAAAAACTCTAAAGAAATGCTACTTAAGTTGGTAAAAATTGGTTTTGACTAAAAATCTCGTTAAAAAAATAGATTTTGAAATCAAACTATTTCATTATATGCAAAATATTGTTTCTAATTAAAAATTTTTAATAATAATTCAACTGACAACTTTTTTATAAAACACGAAAACCTACAAAATTCTAAGCAAGACAAATCGACAGACGGGAATTGAAGTTATTAGTGTGGGTCGCATCCCAGCCTCTTTTTAGATATATTTTTTCCCTACATTAAGTGTTAACAACGTCGTTCAAGTATCTAACTCGGCTGGTTTAGAAATAACGCCTTTTGTTACTCGAATTTTCCTAGACATGTTTATTATTTTTGCACAAAATTTGCTTGATATTGATATTGGCCTTATGTGATTGAAGCATCTGCCGATTCTTAGAATAAAGTAGCCCTCAGGGCTCTATTTTGGGACCTTTACTGTTCTCGATGTATATCAATGATCTTCCGTCATGTCCACTGAACTCTTCTGTGCACATGTATGCAGACGACGTTCAATTATACAACAGTTTTCAACTAGGCATGCTTGAGAATGGTGTGCATGAAGTCAGCGAGGATTTGAATACAATTGTTATGTGGTCCCGCAAAAACGATCTTTGTTTAAATCCGAAAAAAACTAAATGCTTAGTCATCTCTAGAACTATAACGGATACCTCATATTTTCCAGAGATATATTTAAACAACTGTGCTATCGAGTTCGTCGATTCTGCCAAAAATCTTGGGCTTACATTTAATAAAACACTAAGTTGGAACACTCATATTAATCTAACGCTAGGTAAGGTATATGGAGGTCTTCGACTGCTCTGGGCGTCTCATCACATAACGCCTTTGAAAACACGCTTAATATTGGCCAAAACGTTATTAGTACCCCTTATGCTTTTCTGTTGCGAGGTGTTTAGTAATTGTGACTTCGAACACAAGCGAAAACTCAACGTTGCATTCAACAGTATCACGCGATATGTTTATGGTCTTAGGAGATATGACCACATCTCAAGTTTTTCTAAGTCTATCTATGGCATTTCACTCGATAATCTCTTTAAAGTAAGAACTTTAACCATGCTTCACAATATCATACAATCACATCAACCTGAATACTTATATAATAAAATACACTTTACGCGTTCTGTAAGATCATGCGACCTTATCCCAGTAGGTTACTCATTCCTTGTATCTGAGCGCCAGTTTTATGTGCATTCTATTCGTTTGTGGAACTCCCTCCCTCGCTCTGTTAAAATTATAAGCAGTCCGACCATTTTTGGAAAAATGCTAAAAGAATTCTTCTCCTAGCTCTGTGCTTATTTGATGATGAAGATGATGTTGATGATGATGATGATGATGATGATGATGGTGATCGTTATGATGATGAATTGTAAATTTAAATTTTTAGATAATTTCGAATGTACATACATCTATTACATTCTTTTTTTTATAACTTATACCTACATAATTGATATTGTTTTGTTAATCTGTTTAATGCATACATTATATTTCCACCTTTTAAATTCAAAGCACAATTTTTGTAAAAATGGTATTATGATACTGAGATTTGCTCTAGCTTATAAGATATTGTATCTTACAGAGTATAATTATACAATAAATAAATGAAAATGAAAAAACAAACTCGAAAAATGTCAAATCTCATCTCAAGTGCTTACATGACCGAGATGTCGTCTAAATCTATCTCTAAAATTTCAGTAAGAAAATTTAGATAACATGTTTCTGTAACGCTCAAAGTTCAGCGAAACATTTTCCCCAGGTTCTTTTTCGAAGAAAAATGTTCATATGATGCCATACTCCATAATCTATGTTAACGCAATGGCCGAAATGAAAATGCGCCTTATCAGAAAAGATAATTGCTTGCCCAGAACCTTTTTCCAATTTGAGCTGATATAAGGCTCAAACGGCGAAGACTTAATACAGCTAATAGTCCTGAGAGTTCAATTTGACCTTGAAAGCTAATAATCCATGATCTTTGTTCTGAATTCTTCTCAGACTATATATAATATAGGCTATATAAAATACTGAGCTGTTGAGATTGATGGCGAAATTTTTGAAAAAACCTGTGTGATTATTTCAAAAAAAAATTAAAAAAAAATGCACTGTTTGGCTAAGTTTAAAATTTCCCAGCTTTATTCAAGCGTATATGGTCTCTTTTCATTTTAAATGGAGGTATGACATTCACTTTCTGTCAAGGTTTCTAGGGGGAAACTGATGTCAGTGTCAAAATAACATATGATTTAAAAATAAACCGCTAGATAGCTCACCCTTCAAACCGTCAACAACTCTAAATAGATCTAACATTATTGTGTTTCTGTTAAGCAATAGTGTAGTAGGGATAAATCAAAATCAAACTTAAACTTTTACATTTTTGAAACCATACTAAACAAGTAACGTTGTATCGTAAATACCCTTACCGTTTTCTTATAAACAAACATCGTATGCCGACAATATCAATCTTTTAAAACCAACAATTATTAATTTCATTTCTGAAGAAAAGATATGAAATTTGATAACTTATCATCTGACAGCTGTCAGATAAAAAATTAAGTAATTGTGGATTTAAATTTTGTATACATACAAAAATTAAAGTAATGTAAAAGCTAACAACATTTTTCTTAAGTGTACGTAAGTTATCACTCTTCCTTCTGACAGCATCGCGTCGCGACAACATATGCAAAATTTTCATTTAATGCCATTCCCAGTCCTTCAGAGTATAAAAAAGAAGTTACGATACGTTGCTGTTCTCTTAATTTGATATTTGAAGTTTTGAATTTTTCTGGAACACACATCACACACGAGAAAAGCTACTTCATTAGTTTCACCTCATCTCCTATTTTATATATAGTAGTACAGTGTACAGTCCATCTACTCGTATGATAATTCACAAGCGGTCCTATCATCATCATCATCGTGATGATGATGCTGATGAAGATGATGATGGTGATGTTGGTGATGAAAGGACATACTGCCAGTCGCCATCGTCGTCGTCAGTGTGCCATGAACAGAGCGCCAATTGGGTTTCTATTTAGAACTCAATTTATAATGGGCCATTGTGTGTGGGTGGGTGAGGGAGAGTGAGGTGTTATTCAAGAGGTTTTTGTCAAAATGAGGAGAATGAGATATTGTAGAGACTTGCATCAGTAGGTATATAACGCAGTGGCAGTCCTATGGACAAAACCCGGCAACCATAGCCATAAAGCCAATTGCATGACCACTGACAGAAATGAACATTCGTGTGACAGATGTACTCTCTGGCTGCTACAGTTGTATCACATCAACCAACAGTGAGTACCACCGCCAGTTCTCATCATCGTCAACAACATCATCATCATCATCAGCATCATCGTTGTCGTTGTCGGAATCGGAGTAGAGGAGTTGGAGTAGTCGTCCTCTTCCTCGTCGTCGTATAGCAATCATCATCATAAACGTGGACAGTGGACGGACATCCCATCCATAATGAGGGATAGGGAACTTGAAAACGCAGGCACAGGAAGCTAATGCTGCCTAACACCGTCAAGGACATGATGATGACATTTTATTATATGTACATATGTATGTATGGACGCACAAAACATACATACAAATACCCAGCTCTATTCAGCTCGTCTCAACCAAGAATGAAGGAATTATAGCTATGAGGATGTTTGATGTGCTCCATGCTGGAGCCCGGGATGGTGATTTTAGAAGAGATATACCTCCTCCTACTACTACCGACTACCACTTCTCTTGTTCTCGTCCTCGTCCTAATGCGGCTACCCTATGGCATACTGGAATAGAGCATGGCGGCAGTGGCGGCCCTTAGAGGACCGAACGACAGGGTACTTAACTGAATTATGGCTTTTGACCATTTTACATGATGTTTGTCTGATGTAATTATTAGCTCTTAGTGGAATAATTTGAAGGAGATTCGTTATATTTTTTTTCATAACATATGGTTGAGAAAGGAGTGGTGTACAGCACATACGATACGACTAAGAGTATAGAAAGTAGATATACACATAGTTATAGCTTAGATGTAGGGTACGTAGGTCCTGAAAAGATCTCTTTTGTCCTCTCTATGTTATATGAGGGGACTTTCATTTTGTTTTGGGGATACTAATTTTGAAGTTGATAATTTCATAGTTTTGGTCAATGAAAATACAAAACTTGAAATACATAAATTCCTTACTGTTATTGTATACGAAAATAATATAATGGTCATATTATAAAATTAAGGTTATTAAAGGAATTAACTAAAAGCTAGTTTGGTGATGAATGCTGATGGGTGGTCTTGTTTCTTATTTGACATAGTGCACTATTTCATTAGAGGAATTTTGAGATTTGATCGCACATCAAAAACTTTAATTATAAATCAAGTTGTTCATACCCATATGCTTAATTTCCATGCAGAAGCGGAATTCAAAGGGAAAAAGAGGCTGGGATGCGACCCACGCTGTTAACTTCAAATCCCGTCTGTCGATTTGTTTTGCTTAAAAGTTTGTAGGGTTTTCGTGTTTTGTTAAAAATTTCAAAATTACCAACAATAGTTTGATTTCAAAATCTATTTTTGTTAACTAGATTTTTAGTCGAAAACCAATTTTTATTAATTTTAGTAGCATTTCTTAAAAGTTTTTATTTCTTATATATACAAATACAAATTGGATAAATGAAATTAATTTGAAGTCAATATCTTCTATTATTCACGAGATATCGAGAACCGAACATCAATTTTTACCAAATTTTGCGTACTATTTTTGGTAGAATTTATTTTTTTTTTATGAAAAAACGGACTGTTGGATTTATATACAAAATTTACTGAATGTCAAAAATAATATTTTCTGTTAGATAAAATTAGTTTGAAGCCAATATTTTTCATTTTTGAAAAAAAATTTGAGTCGAAAGTAAATTTGTATTAATGTTTTTTTAGGTTTTTATTTTTTGTAAAAAACTGTTAACTCGATTTTTCTTAAAATTTAACCGAATGTTGAAAACATTATTTTTTTTAAAGAAAATTAATTTGGAGCCAATATCTCAATTTTTTGAAAAGATATTTGAGTCGAAAATCAATTTTTACCAACTTTTAGTAATGTTTTTTTGGTTTTTATTTTTTTTTTTTAAATTTAAAATTTTACCAGTTGTCAAAAACGTTATTTGTTTTATTGTACACAATTATTTTGGAGATAAAATCATTTTTTGTCCGTAAAATATTAGAGGTGACAAATATTTTTTTTCAGTTTTTTGATTTATAAAAAAACGTTAATTTTAATTTTTTCCAAAAAAATTTGGTATTACTTCATATTATATAATTTAAAATTTAATTCAACTCGCTAGAGTTATTGGTTTGTGAGATATTTTTCGTCAACCAAAATTTTCACCTTTTTTTAAAATTGCTTTGCTAAAAAAACACCCACGCAATTTTTTGAGAGTCCTTTCTGCATCTTTCTGCATTGTTATCTGTATTACAACATTTATTTGAAGTCGATATCTCTACTGGTTCTTGAGCTATAGACGACGAAAAAAACTTCGCGAACGTACGGACGGACGTACGAACGTACGTATACACGCACGCACATACATCTCTCTAAAAATCTTTTATTTCGACTCAAGGGGCCTTGAAACGTCGAAAAATGTCAAAATTTTCAATTCGACAAATCAGACCGATTACAATAACTTCCTATGACAAGTTAATAAGGTATTAGTTAAAAACTCATTTCATGTCAACGCTTATAAATTTTGCTTGTTTTCATAACCAAAGGAACGAAGATTTCAAAACATATTTTGTTGAATTGGGTGTACTTATGACCTATTTTATTTCATGAATCGAATCTTAAAAATGATCTAAAGAAAGTGAAAGTCTTTTGACATGTAAAATAACAGTATTAATACAAATGCTTAAATAATGCATTAAAATTGTTAAAATTAACTACAATAATGGTAACATGTTCGCAGTTTTGCAAAAAAAGTTTCCTTACTGTGTTATTTCTCCAAAAGGTGGCCAAAATTGGACACACATATTTGGTCATTTAAGATTTAAATTTTGTATTGTTATCGGTCCGATTTGTCAAATTTTAATTATTATTATTATTTATTTTTAAATATCAATTTACAATTAAAATTGTTATTAATATGTGGAAAGAGCAAATAGCAGCCAAGGCTTTCGGCTGTCAAATTTTAAATTTTTACATTTCTTGACGTTTCAGGGTGCCTATAATATATATCAAAGGTTTGTAGGTGTGTGCGTTTGTACGTACGTTCGTAAGCCCTTGCGTTCGAATTACTTCCTCTTTTTCGTCCCCAATATCTTAAGAACTAGCAAAGTTGTAAATTTCAAATTAATGTCTAGAGTTCTAAAAGTTTAACAAAATATTTAAAACAACATTTTGTGTAAGCTCAAATAGTTTGAAGTTAATATCTTTATTTGTTCTCAAAAAACTTGAGTCGAAAACCTTGTTTTTAGTTGTTTTTGTAGGTTTTCGTGTTTTTGGAATAAAAGGTTGTCATTTTAATTTTGTATAAGAAAAATTAAATTAAAGCTAACAACAAAATTCTGCATACGATGAAATAAGTTTCGTTTCAATATCTGATTTTGTATCCAAGATATTTTATAGTCGAAGACCAATTTTAAAATATTTTTATTAGCATTTTAAATTTTTTCCGAAAGATTCGAGTCGAAAATCTATTTTTATAAACTTTTAGTTGTTTTTTTTGGGTGTTTCACTACAGTTTTTATAAAAAAATTTCCAGATGTCAAAAATGTCATTCTTTGATGCACACAATTATTTTAGAGGTAATATAATAAGTTATTCGCAAAATATTGGACGTGACAAATATTTTTATTTCAGTTTTTTTTTGTATTATTAAAAACACAACTTTAGTTAATTTTCTTTTTAAAAAAGGTATTTCAAACGTACCGACGCACGTACGAACGTACACGACTGCACAGGAATCTTCCTAAAAACATTTGATTCAGATTCTAGGAATCTTGAAACAAATCGGTCCAGTTACAAAAACTTCCTATGAATAGTTAAAAACCTCTTATTAGAAAACCCTAAAGTATAAAGCACAATAGGTTTTTCTTATGAAGTTCAGGTTTGCAGCTGTTCAATATAACTTATATTAAATTTGGAATCCAACGAGGAAGATGTTTTTAATTACAGTACGTACAGACGTACCTTTTCAATTAAAGCTTCATGCATACTATAGATTTTTTGAATAATTAATTCTTAAGTACAAATAAGACTCCTTAGCTGCATTTTTATACTTAAACTTTGGTTCAATAATAAAGGTTAGATTTTTAAAAGGTTGAGTTGGTTTTTTGTAATCTCGCATGTGCACAAACTTGTCTAATAGATTTCTCTGCTGATAATCTTTTTCAGATGTACTGTAACTGTACTTTCAATAGTTGAATTATTTTCTAACATGCTTTGTCAATTTAAAAAATTTTTGTCAAAATTGAATTCATAGCCCCGAATTGACTATTTTAGTGAGATCCGTCATAAGATCTTCCGTGTATCCAAAACAAATCCTATAAACATTCAGAAACTATAAAATAATCTCAAGATCATAAAAGTTTACAACTTAATAACAAAGAAACTCTCATTTTTTAACAAGAAAACTTCAACACTCATATAATTTGTATTACAAAGTCCTTGAAGTGACTGGGCTTCGAAGGACCCCAATTTTGGCGCATTTTCGGATGAATGGCCGTGTTAACAAGCAAAATTGCCGTATATAGGACGACACTAACCCACGCAAGATTCACCAGGTGATAATGCATCCTCAAAACGTTACTGTTTCGTGTGGATATTGGGCCGGAGCGGGCGTAATTGTTCCGTACTTTTTCGAAAACAGCGTTAGTGAGGCAGTCACCGTCAACAGCGTGCGCTACATAACGATGATAACTGATTTCTTATGTCTCAAATTGATCCATATGGACCTAGACGACTTGTGGTTCTAGCAGGACGGCGATACGTGCCACACAGCAAATGCCACAACATCTACCCGCCCTTATTGAAAAACGTTATAGTTTATAATATTCTATTTTAACCAAAACTTTAAGGTTTTGGAAAAAAATGAACTTTAACTTCAGTACAAAAATGGCTTACAGTACAAAAGGGGACTTAAGTGACATTATATGATTTTCTCTTAAGTCAGTCATCACTTAAGTCAAATAATTAATCATCACCTCGAATCTCTCAATTTAGCTCAAAACTAACTTACAAGATGGACTGCTATTATACAATCGATTAGTACTATTTCGAAACAGTTTTCAGTAATTATTTGCCTCTTATATTAGTCCAATATATTCTCAGTACACTTATACAGACACATATATGTTTATATATATCTAATACAGACAGACACTTCTCTTCTCTTTTAAAAACTGGATGCAAACAAATTTTCCATCAAACCAAAATGTAAACACACCACAACAGCAATCTTCCTCTTGCACTTGGAGCTGTTAGAGAGAAGATATAGACTCCTCACAAGAGTGGCACTGTGGCATTCTCCTTTTGCTTGCTGCTTGCCCATTTCCATCCGCCCAAAATGTACCCCACACTAAATCAACTCAAGAGGATTTTCCGGTTCGAAAAATTTTCATTACGGAAGTTCATATCCGGTCCTGAAATTAGTAGAGCATCGCCCGAAAGCGTATGAATTTCATTTTGGAACATCGTTGTCCTCATCATTCAGTTGCAGTATACGGTATAACGGGAACAAGACCAGGACTGGGACCGGGAGTTGACTGGTGTGTTCGGTGTTCCTCTTAAGCTGACTCTTTGTGCAACCTTGGGGTTTTGGAAACTTTTGTGGTTGGACAAGGCTCTTCTGAGTTCTGAGCTCAACATCTATGTACTTCTACACTCACAGTGTTCAACTTCTCACTTCAAGAATTTACAATCCAATTTAAGTGCCATCGAAGTAAAGAGGGTATGTAAACACACTGAATGGTTAACTGTACTACAGTACTCGTAGAAATTCCAAGGAGAATGAGTGCAAAATATTTCCACATCCAGATCCCCAGACCTAAAGCCAACTTCTAAATTGCACTTTTAAGGGGACCAAAAATTATATTTCAATTTTGTTACATCATGATGTTGTCGTCGACAGGGGGTTCACAAGCTAAGCTAGCTAGCTAGCTACCTTTCTAGCTATAGCGAGAGAGATTTTAGGAGGACACATTTTGTAGTCGAGGATGACGACGACACCAATTCATGTACCTATAGTATACTCGACTTGTAGAAAAGCAATTCATCTTGGTCGAAAGAAGAAAACATGCACTTTATTTAGACTTTTCGACAAAATTTGTGCTTTTGGCAATTTACACCTTTTGATATAGAAGACGGAAAGACGAAAAGTTACCAAAAAGACTATTTTGAGTTTTGGGGGCTGACGGCGGCGGCTGTGGCGGTGGGGTTGGAATTGTATTTAACCAGAGATAGGTTAGCAGCGTTTTATTGAATTTAGCGTAAGACTCAATAAAAGATTTGTTTGTATCGTTGCAAAACAGTTTGTGATATATATAGGTATGTATAAGCAAACTTAAGTCGATCGAAACAAGGTGAGCATCTATGTACATATGTATGTAGCTTAGCTAACGATATTAAATGAACTTTCTAATTAAATGACGAAAACAAGGATGGTGTTGTTTGAAAATGAAATATTCTAAAACCATTTGATTAAGATGATAATTAAGTAAAAGAAGCAAATATGGAAAAAGGTGAAATTAATTATTTTAAAGGTGTTAGTTTACTGCCAATGAGTTTCCTTTAATTTTAAGGTGTAGAATATACTGAGTGAATTTTTTCATCAATTTGTTGAATGATAACTATTCTTTTCTTTTTATCAAAATCTGCATCGAACTTAGCTATTTTCAAATTTTAATAAGTAATAAGTAGGACTTATTAAAAATATACTAAGTTTTAGTCGGACAATTCTTTAGTCAGCAGTTATTATATAGTAACAGGGACACTAAATAAAAAAACATCATTTTTCTTATAAATAAAATTTCGTGTAACTTTAGAGTTTTGCAATAAGAAGTTTCATTTTGACATTAAAAACGAGTATTTTCAAAAGAAATCACTGAATTCTTATTTCATTGAAAAGCAGAGGGTATGTCCTTTGACAATCAAACACGATATTAACCAAATTTTGTTGTATGTTATTATTCATTATTTTTGAAATAAAGAGAATTTTGTTTTAACTTGATATTTCAAAACCGTCTGCATATATGGTTTTGTCATATCTATATAATCAAAAGAAGAGTGGACCAAGTTGGTAGTCTTGTGTCACACTTGATGTATTTTGCTTTCCTCAAGTTTGGTTTGTTACAAGAGAATTGTTTTCTTTGTTTTAATAAACAACTTCTCAGAATAAGTAATAAATTCAAGTATGTACATTGCAATACCTTTGAATATTGTTACACTTCTCGTTATAATTAACTAGCCGACCCGTGCTCGCGTTGCTTCGCAAATTGTATAACCACGAACATTTTTTGAATATTAGTATTAGCATATGAAAAAATTTCTCAATGGGACTGAGCATATTTTCTACAATAATTTTAATTTTAGTTTATATGTACATATATATGGTTTCGCTTTTATATAATAGTATAGATTTGCGGTAAAAAAAACAAATTTGTGTTTTTAATGTTCTCATACATCTATAGGTATGCGTGTGTAAATATCCATAGACACATTTTTTTATTCATCTGCTCATGTTCAGTGCAGTGCAACTGACGTAACCTACCCACATTGGTGCTCTTTTTATCGACGTCATTGTAAGTACCTTCTTCGAGTTATTTGTAAAGAAAATTTTAACTTAATTTCAGTTTTATTGTTCGAGGAAGTGATACAAAATTGGTTATTCAAGCTATTATAATAGAACTTTTTTTCTTTTTAAATTGGAATAATTATAATCTATTCACTTCCTCGAACCAGAAAAATAAAAAAGATCTAATTTTTCTTTAGATAAATCGGCATTTCATGTGCACGGCACTGTAGTTAATTAAATGTCCATAGTAACGATGTGACAATAGAATTAGAGAAACAAAAAAATAATGTGTGTGTGTAGGTTAGTTGATGAACTTAAGAGAGAAAGAGCATGGGAAGAAAAGAAAATTAAAAATGTTGAAATGATAATGAAATGAAACAAAGCAGCGACCTCGCGATTGTGATGGAATCTAATTTCCTGGATTAAATAAATTCAAAAAGTTTATAATATTTTATAATTTGTTTTTATTTATTTCTCAGGTTGTATGTTTAACTTAGAACTGATTTTAGGCTTAAAATTTGCGCAACAATATTGACTTTATGAAGCAATGCTATTTTTTGTCGATTATTGTATAGGTTTTAAGATATGAGTGGTTGTATAAGTCAACTAATGACAAAAAAAAGACAAAAAATGTAAAATTAATAATATTTAAGTTTGACAAATAATTAATGAAAAAAAACACTCTCATAACAATATAGAAAATAATAAAATATATTTCAAATAAATCGGTTGACTTATTTCTGAGATCGTGCGTTACAAACTTTAAAATGGTTTCGCTTTTATATAATAGTATAGATATAGATATGAGAACTTGAATTGACGTGTCACTATTAAATATTAATTAAACAATGCCAATTGCGTTCTAAATATTAAAATATTTCCAGAAAATAAGGTATACATTTTCTCCTTAATCAGTAAGAGTAGAACATCGATTATATAAACTAATTAAAACGAATTTTTATTATTTTTTTTTAAATTGTTGTTAGAACCTTGGAGGCCGTTTAAGGTAATGTTTAATTTGTATTCTTATTAAACTTTTTAAGTTAATGTTTATTTGGTATTCTTATTAAACTTGAACTCTTTAATTCATGTTGTGCTGAATTTATTAATAGTTATAATATAAAGGGTTTTTCAATTGGTGCGGGTAGATTTAAACGCCCCGTGGTGGCCATTTTGTTTTGGTGACATCTGTCAAATCTTTTGTTTATTATTCATCATGGCAAGTTACACGTTTCAACAGCACGTTCAAATGATACAATTTTATTATCAAAATGCCAAAATGTCTTAGTTAACGCAAACGTTGCGCGCATTGTACCCATTTTACGGTAGATGTGGTGGCCCTTTACAGTCGACTCTTTAACGTTTGGTGTCCAAATTTAAGACGACCGGTTCAGTAAACAGTCAGCCAACACCCGTACGGCCGAGAATATAGCCGCGGTCCGTAAAAGTGTACAGCAGTCTATTCCTCGCGGCCTTTCGCAGACTTCAACTTGGCGAATTTTGCGTGGGGACTTGGGCCTACACCCGTAAAAGATCCAACTGACCCAGGAGCTCAAAGTTCATGACCATAGACAACGTTGTTTGTTCGCTGTCTGGGCTTCAAATCGTTTGGAAGAGGACCCCCATTTTGGCCGAAAAACCATCTTTAGTGACGAGGCACATTTTTGGGTGAATGGCTGTGTTAATAAGCAAAATTGCTGTATATGGGACGACACCAACCTGAGCGAGGTTTACCAGGTGATAATGGATCCTCAAAAAGTTACTGTTTCGTGTGGATTTTGGGCGGGTGGCGTAATTGGTCCGTACTTTTTTAAAACGACGTAAGTTAGACGGTCACCGTCAACAGCGAACGCTACATAACGATGATAACTAATTTCTTATGTCCCAAATTTAACCCTATGGACCTAGATGACATGTAGTTTCAGCAAACGCCATGATTGACATTTTGCATGAACGATTTGAGGGTAAGGTTATCTCTCGCAGGGATGATGTGAAATAGTCACCAAGGTTGGGGTTTCTTAAAGTCGCAGGTCTATGCAAATAAACCACAATCGACCGATGCCTTAAAGGTTAATATAATACAGGCCATCGCTCAAATTCAGCTGGATCTATGCGGAAGAGTCATTGAGAATTGGACCACTGGAATCCCTGCCACTGTAAGAAGCCAAGGCAGGTATTTGAATGATGTCATATTCCACACATAATGGCATACATGCGTCTTTCAAATAAAAAAAAAAAAATTTTTTAATACCTCAGACACTGTTTGTTTTATTCCATTTCAACATCTACCCGCCCTTTTTGATAGTAAACTTTGTAATATGACTTATTATTAATTTGTTTGTCTACGGTGATATCTTATAATTTTATTTTGTATCTAAATCATAGGTGTTCTCCTACAAAATATTTTCTTGTGATTTTTTTCAAGACATTCAAATAGTTTTAATAATTTATAGGAAATCGTATATAAAACACAATTTATGTGAATCAACAACAAATTGGGGCACATTCATAGATTTTTGCTAAACTCTTGCTAAGTTGTTACTAAGCAGGTCCAGAGTTTAAATGAGAAATATTCATCAAAACTATAAAAAAATTCCTATTAAAAATTGATTTAAAACTTAATATAAAGGTTTAGAATTTAATGAATTTATATTCGTACAGTTCACTATGGGGTATGTGGAATATTTTTGTTTTTAACATAATTAATAAGAAAGTAGTGTTTAAGTGTTTTATAATATAAGTCGCTATAAGTATTAAATCCATAATTATATTTACAGAATGAATAAAGTGATTTGAATTTTGAAGTCCATTGTTGTTTTTACTAAATCATTACAAAACCTAGGAACTTTTTAATTTCAAATGCTGCTATGAACACTGAACAGTCAAAATACAAACGTTAAGGGTTTGTCATATATATTTTCTATTTTTTTGCCCGTCAGGATAGTTTCAATTGGCTTCAGTTTGAAATAAAAAAATCAGCTTACGCATACCCAATCCATTCTTATAAGCTCGAAAGCTTCTTGTTTCGACCAATTTTAAATGGTTTTTAAAGAGTCAAAAAACGGTTTCAATATTTTTTAACGGTTTTGGGTACTTTTACTTACATCGAATTTTATTGTTTTGCAAAATTAAATAGGTACGAAATTGTAAAATAATAAATCAGGTATAAAAAAGGTTCAAAGTGGTAAGTTTTAAGTATACTCGTATACCAACGTTTCCTATTCTAAAATGTAATCCATTCAAAAGTGTGTGATTCAAAGAAGTAATTTATATTAAAAGAATTTTCTAGAATATTTTTGAATTATGTCTTTTATAATTTTGTGTATAAAAATTTATATTAATTGAATTTAATTTAATTTAATGATTTTGAATAAATTAATTTTGAAATATAATTTTAAAAATAAAAACAATAAATAATATTTTTGTGCTCATATTATATGCTAAGAACATTAAACTTGTTTTATTCGAAATAAATAAAAGAATTAACAAATAGAAAAAAATACCAATTTTTAAAAAACTTAAATATTCTAAATAAGTACATACCCTCTTTAACTTCAGGATGGTAGCTTTTTCTTTCATAAAAATAAACACAATGTTATAGTAAAGTAACTTTTCATTCGATTATTGTTTACAGTCGTCATGACTTAACATTCTTCATTCCCTCACATATTTATTCGTTTATAATTTTGTTTATCAAAACATTTAAAAAATTGTTGGCTTTTTATATTTCCTTAGAAAACAGCTTTTTATTTCAACCTATATGTACCCACTATTGTTAACATTATATAAAATTTCTTTTATAACAAAACGAATAAAAAAATCACTTTTAATTAATTTTTGTATTTTTCTCCAGTTCTCTGATGTGTTACCAACGCAATATGCAGGTTTCGTCGACAACGAACTTGTATTAAAAAACAGCCCGCTGCTAACGAAACCCGATTTCGACGTGGTTCAGTTTTTTATCAAAAATAAAAAAAATATATGTATATACAAAATAAACTTTAGACACCTGAAAAAAAAAGAAACAGAGGTCAATAACAATAAAAACTTCTCATTCCACAAATACTTCAAAAGGTCGTTAAAAAAAAAACAGAAGACTTATGTATCGTCCTAAGTGTTAAAAGTGTCATAATAATTGTTAACATTCCACACTCTCATTCACAACATTCCGACAAAGTTAATGTGATACTAAATTGTCACACACAAGGACCTTACCACACCCTAACTTTACTTTCTCCGTTCGTCTCTTCATTATTATCCCACGGAAGCATTGAGATGGTGGAGGGCCGACATAAAAGGACGAGAAGATGGAAGATGGAATATAAATATAATAGGTTTGCCATCAGAACAAAGTCAACGCGGGCTGTATAAGGAAAACACAGATGCAGATAAAAAAATTAAAAGAAGCAACAGAAAATTGAAAACTTTTCCTTTATAGCCCGCATGCCGCCGCCGCCGCCGCCACCACACCACACTACACACCCCCACCTCATACCACACTGTACTCATCTAGCTTCTAGCACCACTGTACGACTCCAAAACATAAATCACTTCAAGTGCAAAAGTTCTGACAGTTAACCAGCAAAGCCATTCCCAGAAAGGATGCACACGCAAACACACAACAATAAAGAGAAAAATAAAAACAAACACACAAACACACAATAGAAACACCAAGCAGCAACTAAGTCTTGAGAATCGCGAATAAAAATAAACCAAAACAAAAGTATCCTCGTACTCATATACATATACATATATAAATGAAACAGGAGCAGGAGAATATAGAAGTAAAAAAGAAGAAGAATAATAATAAACTTTGTTTGCTTGGGTTATGGGTGATGGGTGATAGCTGATGATGGGTGTCCTCGGTGGCGGATGTAGGAAGAAAAATTATTTTCATGTCCTTTTATAGTCCTTATTATGACAAGAGTCCACAATGAGAAAGCATCGGCAGGAACACAGAAAAAAAATTGTGTGCAATGAGAACAAGACCGGACTAAAGTAATTGATATTTAAGGGCCTTAAGGTTCAAAAGCAAGACCAAAATGTTCCAACTTTCGTGAAAAAACTAAGCTCTAGTGACTTAAAGCAGGTGGTCTAAAAAGTGTTAAAAATACAAAAGACCTTCAGCTTTATGTCGAAGATGCGAACGCCTAATACGAGAAGCGCGTTTTTGTATGACAATAATTATTACTCTTTGAGGATTTTTCAATTCGTCGCAAGAGGTAACACCCTTAAAAAAGACCCTTAGGCATAGGCAGGGTTTGATCGCAGATTTCTGGCATGACAGCCCTACGAACTATTCACCACGTTCACCACCGATACTAAATATCTCAAATAACATCTTAATTCTTAAATATCTCCATAATTTATGAGACTCTATGGTGAATTAAATCAGATTTACAAAATTTGAAGGATTTAACATCAATATTACCTTTTAGCCCAAAGTGGACTCATTTAAATGGGGACTTAGTCCGGATTAAGAGTTATACCTTAAACTCATAATCTGGAGGGAATATCATTGGTCAAATGGAAATCTAAAATGATAAAATTTATGGACCCTTGGCATTATTTTGTTGAGAGATTTAAGTCCAAGTTTTAAAATGATGATTTAAACCTATGTTAGCTAAACTGATCCTAACTTCTTCAATTAATCTGTCTAGCGATGTCCAATTACATTTTTTTAATCATCTCAGATTTCCATTTTGATGCAAATACCAGTCGAAAAAAATCTGGATCAATATTTAATACATTATTTCTATTTTAGAACTGATTAATTAAGGTTCAACCATGGTTTAAGATTTTCAACCAGTGTTGAACCTTAATTAATCTGTAAATACTCGTGCGTTATAAATACTTCAACAAGACCTATTTTGTTTTTTTTTTATTAAAAATCTGGCCCTGAAAATTCTATAAGACTGATGGATACGCGTAGACGGGAGTGTCCTGTCCATAGACAGGACAGTCATGGAAGTGGGTTTAGAGTAGGTGGGCTTAGGTACACTCTATTTGTCACTAGTAGAATTTGTCAGTTTATTTGCGTGGTATTTCTTTTCTCTGGAAAAAGATTTCTTTCTTTTTTTTCGATTTCCATAAAGGAAATGAGTAAAGATTTAGAAGGAAAAAGAAGGAAAAAGAAGAAGAAAATGAATAAAAACTAAAAGAATTGAATTCAAAATATAAAAAGAGAGGAAATTGACAAAGAGAAAAAAAAATATAATTTTTAAAATACTAGAAAAGATTTTTACTTTTTATTCTTATATTGTTTTTGTTATATCCTTATCCTTTTGTATAGTGAACGATGAAGGTAATTAGGGGATTACAAGATAATTCCCTGTCAACTGTCAAAATGATGAAAAAAAGAGGAAAAACCAATTGTACCCACAAATACATACAAAATAAAATGGCTTGTTTATAAATTGTGAACTGGGATTTGGTTCTGCATTTAATTTGAATTTATATTTTTTCTCTTTTTGGAAAAAAAGAAGTGTCTAGGAACACTCTTGGATTTGTTTGTCGTTTTAAGAGGATAACGACATAAAAAGCAAATTGAAAAAAAAAAAAAAAAAAAACAATTGGTATTGATTTTGACAATATTCGCAGACTAAAATGATTGTCATCCTTGTGAGATTGGAATTAAGGGATAAATCTTTCATTGAGAACTGCCATGCAGATGAGTTTTATTTTTGTTTTATTTCCTTAGATTTTATAGTTTTTAAATGTCGGGTAATTTTGACAAGTAAAAATCAGTGCAGGGGCAAAAGGGTAGAAACTAAAGGGGGTTAATTTTTGTTTTTAATGTTTGTAATAAAATTGCACATTGAATGTAAAAATGTGATTTTTAAAGAAAAATTTACAAAATTACATTCAAATCCTTTAATTTTTGGTGATGGGGATTTAAAAAAAAGTAAAGACTTTAAAAGAATTCAAAAGAATGTAATCAATTGATTGCAATCAAATGATTGGAAATAAAATGATTGCAGTTTATTTTATATGAAATTATATGGTTATTGCGAAATTTGAAGTTCCAATCTTTAGGTGAATTCAATGAACGCAATCTTTAAGTTGAATCCCATAAATGAATTTATAATGATTGCATTCCAAAATGATTGCATTCTTTTACAAGCCTCACTTACAAAAAAAGAATTCTTTATTTCGTATTTTGTTACCTTATCTCTTATACATTTCCAAGTGTAATAAAATAGTTGATTTGTTGAAAGGCTCAAGTAGGCCACAAAATCACAGTGATTTTGACCCGGTGCTGGCTCAAGTTCCAATAAAGATGTAAGCTTCCTTAGTACATGTTTTAAATTATATTTGTAAAGGGAAATTTCAATAAAATTTCAACTAACCATATTCATTTCACTTGAGTAATTTACAAGCTTCTACAACAATGTCCTCTTATACCACTTATATATAAACTTTCATTGTCCTTCCTTCACCCTGTTTGTTTCTATTTTTAAGGTATAGGAAGATAGAAAAGTAAATCACTTGTAAAAAATAAAACCAAACCAAAAGAATCCAATAATATTTGTGCTATTTGATCAATTTGTGAAAGAATAAAGAATATTTTTCATGTCCGAATAATTTTAATATTGCGTCTTATGAATTTTTTTAAAAAAGTTCTTTGGTATAAAGAAACAAAAGAAAAGAAAAAAGAAGAACCACCATCACTATTCATAAGTCATCCTTTAGATAGTATAGTGGCAGTGGCAAAGGACACCACAATTTATCGTATTCCTCCTCATAGACATAACCTTAACTTTTTAGCAGACTCTGAGACTGAGACAGAGATTGAGACTATATGTACTCTAAAAAAAGGTTCAGTATAAGAGCTCTCTTCAGGCTCAATGTCATTTACCTTGGAAATAAAAAAAAATGGGCGAAAAGAATTTCAAGTAAGAAAAATAAAATACATATTTCTTATATTATTATAACAAGTCGCCACACAGTAAGGAAATAAAGACAAAAATTGTATAAATGTGCGTACCTATCCATAACCAGCCAAGCCAAGTGTCCTTATTATAGATAGATACGCTTCCGTTTGTGTTTCGTTTCCTTTTCCTTAGTTTCTTGCTGTTGCTGTCGTATTTTAATGCGACTTTATGAAAAATTCTTCTAAGCAGATAACTGTCATAGTTATTTTGTAGCCTCTGTCTTGTGTTTGTCTGTGCTTTGGACCTTTTTTTTTCGTTCTTTATCAGAATGAATACAATGAAAAAGGTTTCATGTGGTGTTTTGTGTGTTCCTAAGTGTTAAAAGGAATAAAAACAAATAACCAAACACAAAATTTTGATGTTGATTGGTGGACAAAGTTCTTAGCTTTGGTTTATAAATAATATTAATTCATATTTTAAAAAAATAGTTATACCTAAAGAGTTTTCCAATAAGAAGTTTCATTTTGAAAAGCCAGCTATTTGACAAGTAAAAATTACTTTATTACTAAATATGGAACGATGCACTCCTCAAACACGAATTAAAATAGTTGACATTCACTACAAAAATAGTAAACATTTTCTTAAGACTTTTAAAGTTCAGTCTCAAAAGACAAAAGGGTCTATTACCAGGAATTTCGTATCTTCGGTTATAGGGTCCTTGAAATGTATCAAAATAATCAAGATTTTCATCGAAAAATCATCTTCAATGATGAAGACCATTTTCACTTTGGAGGTTTTGTTAATAAGCAGAATTTTTAGTTTTCGTGCTCAAAAAATCCCAATTGTTTGTGACCGAAGACCTTTAAAATTTTTCCTCTAGGACTACGTGAAGATATTTTCCAATTTCAAAATGCTTCAAAAAAGATTTAAGATGTTTGTGGAAGCTTAAGAACAAGATTTTTGGCACTTAACAATTGAATACGTCAAAAACGTGACTACCTCAACAAAATAAAATTCTCGAACTTCCTGCATTGCAATTCAATATTTTCAAACAGTTTTGAAACATAAAGTAAATTATTTATCCTCAGATTATAGAACATGTTTCAAAAAATTTGTTATGCTGTTGAAAATTAATAGCTTAACAAATTCTTAGATAATTGAGGTTACATAATGTCACTAAGCCATAAAATGCTTAAAATGCTCCAAAAATTCAACCTTTTTGAGATGCGTAGGAATATGTTAAAAAACTTGTGGATTACATTAATTACCCATGATTACTTTTGAATCCCTGATCTAAGAAATGATCTCATCCGAAAAGATTGTTTTTAACAAAAATCTAAATTTTCTGCTAAAATTTTTAGTACTAAATTAGGAAAAATTTATGGCATTGTGTATTGGCACATTAATTCCTCCGAAAAAAATGCGATGCACAATTCAGCTGATTGGTGAAATTATACCGAGTCTTCTGCAGTATTGGACACTTCGGAGAATAATATTATGTTGTTTCTTGCAAACTGAGGATTATTCAAATTATAAGTAATTTCCACAGTTCAGCAATTGCAGAAAAATATTTGGTAGCTACATTTCATTCATAACTTAAACAGCTCCTTAAAATCACTGCCAACAAATCACTGTGTTCAAATCTGGTCAAATAAAATACAAAGTGAAATTATTTCAGTTCTGTTAAACAATTTCATGGGAAATATAAGTTCAATTGGAAAATAACTCCACAACTAATAGGAAATAAGCAATGATAGAAAATACACAAATAAAAATTAAGGGGAAATAACTTCACTAAAAAATTTCACAAATATTGCAAAGTGAAATTATTTTCCGATGTCAGTGACAATTTAAACAGCTCCTTAAAATCACTGCCAACAAATCACTGTGTTCAAATCTGGTAAAATAAAATACCAAGTGAAATTATTTCATTTCTGTTAAACAATTTCATGGGAAATATAAGTTCAATTGGGAAATAACTCCACAACTAATAGGAAGTATGCAATGATAGAAAATACACAAATAAAAATGAAAGGGAAATACTTCACTAAAAAATATTACAAATATTACAAAATGAAATTATTTTTCAATGTCAGTCATAATTTAAACAGCTCCTTAAAATCACTGCTTACAAAATTACTGTGTTCAAATCTGGTCAAAAAAATATAAAGTGAAATTATTTCAGTTCTGTTAAACAATTTCATGAGAAATAAAAGTTTAAATGGGAAATTACTCAAACAATAATAGAAAATACACAAATAAAAATGAAAGGGAAATGACTTCACTAAAAAATTTTACAAATATTGCAATGTGAAATTATTTTCCGATGTCAGTCACAATTTAAACAGCTCCTTAAAATCACTGCCAAAAAATAACTGTGTTCAAATTTGGTGAAGTAAAATACCAAGTGAAATTATTTCAGTTGTGTTAAACAATTTCATGGGAAATATAAGTTCAAATGGGAAATTACTCCACAACTAATAGGAAATAAGCAATGATAGAAAATACACAAATAAAAATGAAAGGGAAATAACTTCACTCAAAAATTTCACAAATATTACAATAAGTGAAATAATTTGCCCATGACAGTCATAATTTAAATATCTCCTTAAAATCACTGCCAAGAAACTACTGCGTTCAAATCTGGTCAAAAAAAATATCAAGTGAAATTATTTCAGTTCTGTTAAAAAATTTCATGGGAAATAAAAGTTTAAATCGGAAATTACTCCACAACTAATAGTAAATAAGCAATGATAGATAATACACATATAAAAATGAAAGGGAAATAACTTCACTCAAAAATTTCACAAATATTACAAAGTGAAATTATTTTCCAATGTCAGTGATAATTTAAACAGCTCCTTAAAATCACTGCCAAAAAATTACTGTGTTCAAATCTGGTCAAATAAAATACCAAGTGAAATTATTTCAGTTCTGTCAAACAATTTCATGGGAAATAAAAGTTAAAATGGGAAATTACTCAAACAATGATAGAAAATACACAAATAAAAATGAAAGGGAAATAACTTCACTCAAAAATTTCACAAATATTGCAATGTGAAATTATTTTCTAATTGAAATGAAAAGTAGGGAAATTCATTACTATACTTATTTCAGGTGATGTAGTTTCTTGCTAGAGTATATCTGATAAAGTTTCGTTCCTTGTATCTATTTTCCCATTGATGTGATTGAATGCCGCTTGAACTTAATATTTCCGACTTAAGGCACCTAAATTTTGATTTCACATCCCACACGTAAATAAAAGTTATCTACCATATACATTTTTCAAATTCCCACCATCAATCACTTTTCAGTGTTATACATTTGTTCTTTAAGTTTGGCAATTTCTATATAACTTGATACTATTAATAAAATGTAATAAAGGATAAAGCACACATGCTTAATGTTTGTTGTTGTTTGTTTAAAATTTAAATCCTTAGAATTTTGTACCTTTTTATTTCTTATTTTTACTTTCGAAAAATCACACAACCCATTTGTGCAATTTATTTTTCTTTTTCATCTTAAAAATCAACAAAATAAATTCCAGTCTCCTCGCCCAAGCCCACGCCCAATCGTCACCCAGTCCGCCCACTGCCATCGTACAAACATACATAAACATACATCACATGATGAACGATTATTGAGATTTATGTCCTAGGTTCACCTTCGGTTAGACGAGGAGTAAAAAAATTCAAACAATCACGTTAAAGTTTTTATTATTTTCCTTTTTTCTAAAGGATTTTCTTCTCCGAAACCAGCATGGCAAGGACCACACTACCACCGCTGCCATATTTAAACGAAAATCCTTGAGACTGAAGAGAATATTGAAAAAATGCAACAAAAATGTGCAAGTTTCGAAAATGCAACAGGTTTACGTTGTATAATGTAACTGTCCGTCTGAACGATACACACACACCCCAAACTCTACACTTCCGTCAAGAAAAAAGCTTTTGGAAATGAAAATAAAAAAATATATACTCGTATATTAAAGTTTGAAGTAAATTAAGGAACCAAATCTTGAGAATTCAAGTGGAAGCGAGAACATTATGCGCTCAGATGAACTTTATTTGAAGAAACCTGCTATTACCCTCCTGACTTGTCTGTTGAAAATCAATCCCATCAAGGGAGCAATCAAGAAGTAACCATTGCTATCTACCTCTTACATACCTACTTCTGCATCAAGCAATAAGGAATAAGGAGACTAGGTACTATCTATACCAAGGAGCAAATTGAGCATGCCGAAAATCCTGTGCGGAACAAATGGTATAAGGAAAATCAAATATATGTAGGTATACCCGAACCGGGTGCCGGTGTGCAAGGAAATCGAAAACGATGGTCTAGGAGAAGAAGAAGAAAAAGAAGAAGCATAAGAAGATTGTCTGTGCTTGTGAAGGAAGCGCAAGCACCTCTCAAACTCTAGGTACCTTTATATACCTATAGACTTATAGACATAAGGTGCAATATAGTTAAGGTAATCGCAGCTGGTTTATTCTTTATCCCATTTTCTCTGCTTGCGGTACGGATTGTCATCGTCTTCGTTGTTGTTGTTGTTGTTGCTTCTGCTGCCAGAACTGACTCTGTCTCCGTTTGTTTTCGGAGTTTAAAACCCAAGATCTACTTTTACCGAGGTGACACCCAGCTGGATACCGTTTTTTTTTCTTTCTTGCATCGGAAATTGCTGGAAAATGTGTATATGCAGTAAGTCCTCTGCACAGTTAAGAGAGGTAGACAACGACCGACCGACAAACGACGACAACGACAACGACAAACGACGTTGTCAACATTGGGAAGGAGTGTCTTGACCTTGCAAACCTAGCTGCCAGATAAGTCTTGAGCTTCCTTCAGAATAAAAAGGAAGAGGACGAAAAAAGAAAGAACGAAAAAAAAAACATGGAGGATGTTTACCAAATTGGGATTAAATTTGTGAGTTTGACTTTTGTATTAGGTGTGTGGGCGAAAGAGTCTTCGTAGGAGGTTTCTTGAAGAAAATTAAATTTAAAGCCATAGTAACCATTTATACATTTTATTGCACGGCAGATATTGTCACTACAAAAGTAAGAAGACACTGAATGAAGAAAAAGTAAGTGTTTAACAAAATAAATATGCAGAGAACATTTTTGAATAAAAAGCTTGCGTTTTTAAAGATAAATATGCATCGTCAGAACGTCACTTTTGAGCCCTTAAATTCTTATTAAATCGGTTCTGCTTTAAAATTTTATTTTTTTAGTTACCAAGTTTTTAAAACAACTGAGCTTTATTTCTTACAAGTCTCTTATTGGGCCTGCGAAATGACCATAATATTTTGAAATCACTTTTTTGTTGTGGTCGTTGTTCAAAAACTTCAATTCCAATTTTATATTGACATCACAAAATATACATATGTATGTACCTATATGTCGATGTTGGCTTAAACTTCTCAAAATTGCATCTGGAAATTCTGCCTGAATGCAATAAAATTGGAAAATCACTTCACTAACTCCATCAACCAAGAGTTCTACTCTATTTCCTGGCAATCACCAAAAGGCTTTTCCTTATTGCATTCTACTATACTACTCGAACTACATATACATATATGTATACACCATTAGGTCATCGTCATATAGCTCTTGAAAACAGATTGAACCAACTTCCAGAGCTATTTGGGATAATCCTTTTGCCATTATGGCACGTGCAATGCCTTAGGATGATTCCTATATTTAAGTTTCTGATGCGCTCTATATGCCCTTCTGCTGTGCCAAAGCCTCAAACCCTGACCAAAACCTAGATATGCCAACCAACAAAAGATTAAAGCACCAAACCGCACATACGGCTGTCTCATTTCCCAAAAAACAGTTGTTGCCTTTAATGGCAGAACATTCAGCACTGGAAAACACACATACAAATGAACATATATGTATGTATGTATCTTTCATACGTTTGTAACAAATGCGAAATGCCAATTGCCAATAGGCTCAATCGATCGCCATTAATTCGCCATTTGTTTCCTATAGCCCTATAGCCAGGACAGGCTAGGCTAGGGTAGGCTAAGTGAAGCAATGCAAAGCAACGCAAGGCAAGGCCAGATCAAACCAAACCAGGCCTAGCTATTGGGGTCGAAGAGCAGTCAGCAGTCATCAGGCAATATGCAGGAAATAGGCAAGCGACAATAGAATCTGTATAAATGCAGGGTAGGGATGGAGGCGACTATTTTCATTTTGGGTTTTGTGGTTCTGCTCTTCGCTAATAGTCGCCAATTAGACGAAAACGCTAATTTAGAGCCAACTATATGGTCGTTGTGTGTGCATTGGACCAAATGCAGAGCGGTCTATATGTATACCGATGTTTTTCCTGGCAGATGTGACACATGCCTATTCATATACAAACAAAAATCCAAAATTTTACTTACACTTTATATGGGAAAATGTTTAGTTTAACATAAACTCATCGGATGCACAAAATTGCAATTTAATGAATCGATGATTTTTATTATCACCGATAGGAGGAGCGGCTGTTGCATAAGCCAAGCCGGGCCAGGCCAGGCCAAACCAAGCCATACCATCAAAGCCACTCCGATGCCACCACCACCGCCGCCGGCCTCACCGCTCCGGATGCATTCCAACAAAAAACAAAACCAAACCAAACCAGTCACCGATGGTATTTCGCCTCGGGACACAGAGCCAATTCCGTTCAATTAACGGAGGTAATTTGTTCAAATGATTGGAAAATATTTTCCATTCTAGTGGTGAGTGAGAGTATAGGTAGGTCTAGGTAGGAATGTTACATCTGTGTGTGTGTGTAAGGTTTTGTGTGTTGGAATTTGGGTTTTTGTTTTTCGAAATTTGATATTTTTTTTGAGTATTTTTTATTTGAAATTTTTGTTTGTTTTTTTTTTTTTTGTTTTAATCCACTTTAACTTTTAAATGTGGAAAATGAAAAGCTGAAATTAGTTTGATATTTCATTTATGTTATTATAGTTGGAGTGAGTAGATTGAAAATTAAATAAAAATAATCGAAATTTGTCAATTTAATATAACAAATGTGTTTGCAATTTTTATTGTAAGTTAATTGAACTCAACTGTTAAGCTGTTTCGAGTAACTTAGTTCTTTGTTTTGTATTGTATTCAATTGAAAATATGTAGTGAAATAATGAAAATCATTGATTAATACCAAATGTTTTAACTTAAGCCTTTAAAGAAGATTCACATAACATACTCCCTGATTCATTTTTATGATTTCAGAGAAATTAAAAAGATTTTTATCGCAACTTTACTCAAGGATTGATTTTAGTAAAAGTTAGCTTAAGGGACAAATTTGTCAAGTGGTTTTGATGAATGAAAAGATTATAGAATAAAAATACTATACATTTCATGAATCTATAGGTTTTTTTTTATAATTTACAGGCACTCAAGGGGTTATAAGTACCCTTTATGTGTTTATATTTAAACACAGTGCGAACGTTAGGAAAATAGGGAAGGATTTAAGAGGAGATTCCGGTGCACGTTGGACTTAAAATTCTAAACATACAAATTTGAGAAAAAAAAACAGAGTTGGCCAAAGCATTCCACATTCTCGATGTGCGATTTAAGAAAGAGTCTCTATACTTGACAGTACGCCCAAAATTGAGCTCAAGAGTAAATTAATGAGCATTCCTGGAAGTGCCAGTATTACGGTTGAATGGTTTAAGGGGTGGAATGCAACTGGGTAATTCGACAGAACATTGTTTGTAAAAATAAATATAAAACAACAACAAAGGCATGAGACATTGCGACGGTGTTCTAGCGATGTAAATGTTTCGATTATAGTTCTATCGCCTAAAATTTTTAAAGCCCCTTTTTTTGAATTCTATCAAAGAAATTTAAACTTGTTTTAGGGGCACCTGCCCAGATATGCGAATTATATTCAAGCTTTGGACGGATGAAGGCTTTGTAAATTACAGCCAGATCAGAAGGGGTGAAACATTTCTTGCACCGTGTCGGTCGGAGAAATCCTAAGCACCTGGCAGCATTTTTGGCAATATTAAATATGTGATCATTGCATAAAAGGTGATCTGTGATACACATACCGAGTACTGACAGTTGATTAGTTTCCTAGATGCAAGTGCCACTCATAGATAGTGACATCGGGGGTGTGTTACGCTTTAACGACAGGAGACAGCATTGAGTTTTCGAAGCATTAAATTCTACACGGTTTTTGATTTCCCATTGGACAATGGAAAAGCTGAGGGTACTGTCGTTAGCGAAACAGTTTAATGGATTGGAAGAGGCAGACAAGAGATTGTTTATGAATATGAGAAAGAGAGTCGGAGACAAAATGGAGCCCTGGGGAACACCAGCATTTATTTTATGACTTTCATAATTGAAACCATCCAATACAACTTGTATTAAACAGCTAGAAAGGTAATTTCTAATCCAACGAAGAAGAGATTCATCAATACCAAAAGCACGCAATTTCGATAAGAGAGCTTGGTGCCAAACTCTATCAAATGCTTTTCAAATATCAAGTGCAATAATCTTACTTTCTCCAAAACGATGTAAAGATTTGTTCCACTGTTCGGAGAGATAAACCATGATATCACCAGTGGACATATTGCTACGAAAACCATACTGCTGGTTATTAAGAAGCTTCCGTTCTTCAAATATTTCTTAAGCTGATAATTTATCAGCATTTCCATGACCTTGGAAAGAAGAGACATGCGATCTATTGGACGATAGTTGGAGGGAGAGGAGGATTCGCTTGGAAAGAGACCGGTAGATTAGGAAATATGGAAAAGTATACACAGTGGCTTTGTCAGCGTTGAAGAACATCTCTTCAGAACAATTGGGGAGATACTATTTTTGTGTATGTCATAAAAATGTTATTTTTTTTCGAAATCATACATTTTTGAAAGTTCTTTGAAAATTCTGCCATGCAGGATTTTAAATAAAGCGTTTCTTGATCGCTATTGAATCGTACGTAGTTGCTTTTAACAAAGTTGGCGGAGTAAAAGCCCTTAAAACGACACATCGAGATACTTAAGAATCTCAACCATTTTTGTTTCCAAGTAATATCGGAAATGAAGGGATCATTCAATTTCATGCCGTTTTTCTAAAAGTTTGTTTGTGAAGTACTATTTAATGATAAAAAATAATCTACCTTGAAGAATAATTATATTATCAATTCGTAACAAAAGACAGTTTATATGAACTATCTAAGAAGATGCACTTAAAATTTAACTTAAAGGTCTGCACTATAATTAAAAATTTTTTATTGTCAGAAGTGTTAAGAAGGTTTCAATGACTACGGATGTTTTAAACAGCAAGAAATTATTTAAATTAATAGGATTCAATAGATTTTTGAATTTTTAAGAACATTTTTAAATAATTTTAAATGACAGAAGTAGTACCCGTGGCATGATGGTTAGTGCGTTGGACTGTCATGCCAGAGGTCTTGGGTTCGATCTCTGACTGTACCATCAAAAATTTTTTCACGGGTACTGTCTCTTGCGATCAATTTACAAATCCTCCAAGAGTAATTCTTGTCATGAAAAGTTCTTTCTCAATTAAGCCGTTCGGATTCGGCTTAAAACTGTACAACATTACAGGCATGGTTGAGACTTGTAAGTCACTAGGCCCTGGTTCTCAAAGGACTGTTGCACCACCTAATTTATTTACTTTAAAAAATGACAGAAAATAAATTGAATTTATTGAAGTAACTCTCTGACGAACGTCTTCTCCTAAGAGTGAAATTTTCGTTATAAAATTGTATTCCACAAGAGAATATTAATATACGACCTTTCGAAAGCAAGTAAAAAAATTAACAATTTAAACATTTTTAAATTATAAAAAAAGATGATTCTTTTGAAAAAATGTACACTGTGGCGTATACGTACTTTTTGTGCTTTAAGTTAAAATTTGTATTTAACTAAAAATTGACATTGAAATCCTATGAATTTATTTTTTTCTATAAATATTGTAAATAATTTTGTATCTTAAAACTGTACAGCGGTACTTTATAGTTTAGATGCAAAGCAACTGACTTTAATGTTTAATTAAATATTTCTTTACAAAAACTTTTAACGGAATGGATAAACAAATGTTTGCAAAGTAAAACGAACAAATCATCAAAATAAAGCAAAAAAAGTACGTATACGCCACAGCGATCAACTTTATACCTACGTATTGTGTTTTTGCAATTCTCCTTCTGGAAATTTTTTCGTTTTTTGGGTTCGTCTTAGTAAAGTTCTATTATTTCAAGACTTTCCATACATTAAATTATAAATAAATAAAATAAATTAGGTGGCGCAACAGTCCGTAGAGAACCAGGGCCTAGTGACTAACAACTCTCAACCATTCCTGTGTGCGAGTAATGTTGTCAGAGATTGAAGGGACCTACAGTTTAAATGCCGAATCCGAACGGCTTATTTGAGAAATCACTTTTCATGACAAGAATTACTCTTGCCGGATTTGTCAATTCCTCGCAAGAGGCAGTACCCGTGAAAAAAGTTAGGTGGCACATTACATTAAATTACATTACATTAAATTGTATTAAAATGTATTTAATATTGGTGAAGTTAAGATCAATATTGTAAGTGTATTTTTGATGTTCAAAATTTGTTCCTCATTGTAAAGAAATAAATCTGGACAATGTATAATAAAGGTTAAAAAATGTTAAAAACTGCGTCGAGTTTTGACATTTTTGGGAATTGTGAAAAGCATAAATATTATTATGAATTTTTAAACAGAAACAGAAAATTGAAAGCAAAATTTTGATAAGCAGATCATTAAAAGCAGAATTTTAGAAAAAGAATTTTCAGATAGTCAGAATTTCAACCCAAACGCTGAATTACCTAAAAATCATTATTTCAATGGAAAATGTTCAACAATTCCTTAGGTGTACTCAAGGAGGGAGTAACAAAAGTGGAAGCACGTTTGTTTTAGATTAAGTTTCAAAAAAACTTTCATTTTTGAATAATTGCTTTTGTGAGCATGAATTTTGGTTAATTTTTGTATCACTCATTACAAAACTAAGAAAAGAGGCTGGGATGCGACCCACACTGATAACTTCCCATCCCGACTGTCGATTTGTCTTGTTTAAAAGTTTGTAGGTTTTCGTGTTGGGTTAAAAAAGCTGTTAGTTTAATTATTCTTAAAAAATTTAAAATTACCAACAATGTTTTTCATATAAAGAAATAGTTTAGTTTGAAAATCTAGTTTTATTAAATAGATTTTTAGTCGAAAAAAAATTTTTACCAATTTAAGTAGCATTTCTTAATTTTTTACAAATTGGATGAATGAAATTAATTTGGGAGATATCAAGAACCGAACATCAATTTTTAACAAATTTGCGTACTATTTTTTGTAGATTTTATTTTCTTATGAAAAAACGGACTGTTGGATTTTTATAAAAAAAACTACTAAATATCGAAAATAATATTCTCTGTGAAATAAAAAGATTTTGTAGATAATATTTTTAATTTTTGAAAAGCTATTTGAGTCGAAAGTAAATTTTTACCAAGTTTTAGTATTGTTTTTTTGTTAGGTTATTATTTTTTGTAAAAAACCTGTCTATAAAATTTTTTCAAAATTTTACTGCATGTTGACAACAACATTTTTTAAAAGATAAAAGTAGTTTAAAGTAAATATCTCAATGTTTAAAAAAGATATTTGAATCGAAATTCAATTTTTACTAACTTTGAGTAATGTTTTTTTAGGATTTTATTTTTTATAAAAAAACTGTCAATTCGATTTTTCTCAAAATTTTACCAGATGTTGAAAACGTTATTTTTCTTTGCACAAAATTGTTTTGGTGATAAAATCATTTTGTATTCGTAAAATTTTCGAGGTGACAAATTTTGTTTTCAGTTTTTTTGATTTATAAAAAAAACCGTTAGTTGGATTTTTTTCAAAAAATATACTTGTTTGGTATTACGTTACAATATATTATATAAAATTTAATTTAAGTGTCTAGCGTTTTTGGTTCGTAAGATATTTAGGGTTAACCAAAATGTTCACCTTTTTTTAAACTGCTATCCGAAAAAAAACCACTCACGCAATTTTCTTGAGAGCCCTTTCTACATCTTGCTGCCTTATTATCTGTATAACAAAATTTATTTGAAGTCGATATCTCTTCTGGTTCTTGAGCTATGAACGACGAAAAAAACGTCGCCAACGTACGGACGTACGAACGTATACGTACGCACGCACGCACAGACATCTTTCTAAAAATCTTTTATTTCGACTCTAGGGACCTTGAAACGTCGAGAAATGTCAAAATTTTCAGTTCGACAAATCGGACCAATTACAATAACTTCCTATGAGACGTTAAAAATTATAATTTAGCACCAGTTTAATGATTTTATTATAAACCCTCACAAAAGGTCTTAATCATGATTATTTTCCTTAAATTTGGTTGGGAAATAGTTGCCTTTTAATTTAATGGAAAGTCCATAAAATCTGAACGTCAACATTATTATTTAAATTGTTGGTTAATATGGACCATTCAATGGTTTACACTTGATTAAAACTGCTTGAAAAGATCTTAAAAAACAAATTACTGAAAAAAGTACGTATACGCCTAAGAAGCCACTTATTATTTCGTTTTACACAAATTATACCTGAATATTCTCTTTTGCTTAAGTAAAAATGTTCAATGTATAAATGATTTAACTACAAATCCACTAATGGAATTCAAGGTTTTTTACAAAATTACCAACACAATTCTCAGCACCGGAAACTTACGAAGCAATCAAATGCATAGACGTGTTTAACACGAATTGTGAATGGTCGTGAATTTCAACATTTCATTTACATAATTGTGAACAAAAAACTTCGAATAGTCCAAAAATACGTAATATTTTAAATTTTAGCTAAAATTCTAAGGAATTTTGTATTCAATTTTGAGAATTCCGCAGAAAACAGTGTTTGATCGCATTAAAATTGTTAAAATAACCCATTTTCTACTTTTAACAATAATTTAAAACAATGTTTTCTTTTTGGTTCAATTAATAAAATTTTGTACTCACCTAGTCAAAGACTTAAAATACAAAAAGTTGGGATGATATAATTTCTAATTATATGGCTTTAAACAATTCATTTGATAAATTCTAGAATCTAGATCATGAATTAATAATCATGTATTGGAATGTGCTAAAAAGTCCCTGATAATTAAATAATGGAGCTTAAATTACTTTTCCCAAAAGTCGCAGTTACACAATAGGCACTACCAAAACAACGCTATTGCGTTCCTCCACACACACACACACACAAACAAATTATAATGACATCTTATTGTCTGATATACTGATATAATAATTATCTTAATAATGAAAATTAGCTGAAAATCTGTTAGGCATGTTTAAATTCCCAGCCATAATGTCCCGTCCCATATGTGTGCTGTGTACACGCATATAAATAGTCGTATATTTATTCATAACGCACAATCAGCGCAAATTTCATAGTCCTATCAGAAAACACATGTTGGATATTCCTAATTGCTGATAACAGCAACACGTCACTAACAAATATCTACTTCTACATCCAGATACCAGAGAAATATACGCACAATATTCACAACACGGTGATTTAATTTAATTCAATTTAATTCCCCGAACAAAGTGTGTGTCCCCAAAAGGGTATAGCTAGAATAGAAGAAGACAGGCAGTACGGTGCGGTGCGGTGCGTTTGAGGTAATGGTTCCAATAATACCAAACTCCCCTTCCCCCTCCCCCCATCTACTTTACACATCCGCAGGTGCGTGCGGTAGTGTTGCTGGTGCTGGTTCTGTTGCTGTTGCTGTTACTGGTAAATGTTATTGTCCCCATTCAGCAGGTGCGGTCGTATAGCTGGTGTTGTCAGTTGTCAGGATATTGTGTAGTTAGTGGTGGTATGATGATGGTTATTTAAATATAATTAACATTTATTATAATAACTTACCTCGCTCGGTGAGCCACCAAGCACATCACACAATCACACTCAATCGCACATTTCAACCCTTATAATTTCTTATTCAACTCTGGGGGTAATCTGATTAAGGGAAATGTTCATTCATGATGTTTGGAAGATAGTGGCGATGCGATGCTACGAGTATGATGGTGTCAGTCATTCGATGGGCTTCTGTTTATCTGTTTGTTGCCTGAACTCAACAGAATTCTCAGAGACAAAGTAGAAGACTTTGTAGTTCGGGGAAGTCACATTTCTGCGCCTTTTGGCGGAATGAATTAATCGCTGATGTAATCGTAATCAGAAAACCGATATTCAACACTCCTTGTTTGTTGGCTTCTTTATAAGTGCTGAATCCTTTGTGAGGATTTCTTGCCTTCGAGTTAAGTATGTGCATGGGATTTATTTACATGAAAGAACTCTGTCTGCCGTTTGTGACAGTTCTGCCACCTCGAGGGACTGATAACAAGAAAGACGACGCACGGCGACGGCAACGGCAACATAACGAAGACGTGGTTATGGTGGTGTCGTCGGCTTGGCTTTTTCATCTTTTTTGTGTATAGGCATGGCACCCAACCGCCTCCTTTATCTCACGCCAAATAATTAAGTCATTTCATCGAGGATCCTTGTATACACAACACAAAGATACAAACGTGTGCGCTTTAAGGATGCCATCACACAAACAAATTTCGTCCTTAATGATATTCTTCCTTGAAGTGTATACCAGATATACACAAACACATTTCTTCTCTCCGCCACTTCTCTTCATCATGGATTGAAGATAATTATTTGTGTGTGAGGGGGCCAAGATAACGAGATCCTGACGCGTATCCTGCAAATAAATAGACAGAAAAAAAGGGGGGAATATGAATGAATTGAGTATATAAATTCCATTATGAATGCTTAATGCTTTATTTCCGGTTAATTTTTGTGCTAAAGAATGTCGGCTATGTAAATATTTTCGGTTAGGTGATGATGATGATGGCAATGGCAATGGCAATAGCTGAGGAAGGGATGATTGTTTTTATGTGAATATTTGGTGGTTATACCTACGAGTACCTATACGCTATACGCTATGTTGTGGAAACTTCGGTAGGTATATAAATTACGAAAAATATTTGTTGAAAATACGTGGCGCACGCGGAAATGCTTTATGGATTGTAATTAATTTGGCGTGTTTAACTGAGTGTGTGCTATTTCGTAATTTTGGGGATATACATAATACTACGTTACGTATAAGCCTATCATCATCATCATCATCCGTAAAGCAAGCAACAGGAGAGACGAGGAAGGATGAGACTTTCGCGCGAGAGATTTATTTACTGGTGACATATTAAACAAGTATTTGCGTTAAATTATGGTTTAGTTAGCATGATTAATTGTCAACTTACTGTTAAATGAAGCTTTATATTTATATACATATATCTACGTTGGAATGTATAGTTAAATGCCTGAGTATATTGATGGCAATAGAATTATAATATAGTCCATAGTACTATATCTAGATATTATTTATCATTTGTAAACTGGTTAATTAGTCGTTTGGTTGCGCGATGTCATTGGAGAATAATTATATAAGCGGGAATTTGTGCAAATGTACATTGGTATTAATTAAGGATCGAAATCCGCACATCCAGAGACATTCCAAATTCAAAGTGTAGTGAAAATTAAATTGAACTGTTCTTTTTAAAGCGATCGCTTTAAGTTAGTTACGTATTTCTTAAGTAGCAGAAATTGAGGAAGATAGCAGAGGACTAATCTTTTGTTTCTCAGCTTTATACGTTCACTATTCACATAAGCACTAAATTAGTATTTACATATATGATCTCTTTGAGGGAGAGTGCACGTAAGGCTCGTTTCCAACTACACGGTTTTGACCGTACGGAAAAAAAACCGGACGGCGACATTTTGCTAGAGACCGTGCTCTTCTTCGCGCCTCTAACAAAATGTCGTCGTCCGGTTTTTTGCCGTATGGTCAAAACCGTATAGTGTGAAACAAGCCTAAGGCTTACCTGGAGGTAAACTTGTCCTGAGAAGGTAAGTTGTTTGGACTTACATATATAACATTTACAGCATTTCAAACGTTAAGCTTGTAGAGACTGACAAGTTTTACTGGAACCAAAAGACTTAGAACATATTCATCTTTAAGGTCTTGAATCAATTGTAGGGGATTCACATAAACCTTATCTTTTATGATCCCAGTGGCTAATTGTGGTAACCCCTAGGCCTCTTTCACATGACACGGTTTCGTTCGTACGGTTAAAATCCGTACGGTTTTTATCCGTTAGCCATTGATAGTAAACTAATAAAATCAACTAAAGCTTTCACACTGGACGGAGACGGGTTTTTTCTGTACGGATGATTTAAAACAGCCGTCTCAACGACTGAAATATACGGCGACCGTGCCGTCGCCGTCTTATCAGTGGCGTATGTGACTACGCGAACGCATTCACAAAAGACGATTTTTATTCGTCTGCCGTCCGTTTTTGTGGTCACTTGTACTAAAGAAAAATATCTAAAATATAACCACACGTAGACGATTCACGGGGAAAATACGTTATGTGTGAAAACAAAGTCCGTACGGAAAAAAACCGTACGGACAAAGCCGTCTCGTGTGAAAGAGGCCCTAGGGAAGTAAGAGGTGCAAAAATTGTACATAGCACCATCAACTTGACAAAAAAAACTATTCCACGTGAATGTTTTCTAATTCCGGTCTTACAAAATAATGTATCATAGCTCGTTAGGGCAATTCATTCACTATAACATTTGCACCAGTATCACTTTAAAATAAAAGAGGTCTACTCACACCGCCACTTGAGGATGTAGAGGCTTGGCAACAATCATTTTTTGGATTTTGTGATCCACAAATACCAGAATATTGCTTATTAAAGTATAGACTCCGACTTTCTGGTGATCGACCGGATTTAGTTTTTTTGTTATTTGAAGTTTTGAAGCCCTAAGACCGTTGGGTTTTCGCCAACATTACGGATAATGCAACAGCAATACATTACGAACAATATGCAACAGCAATATTCTCAGTTGTTCTTGACATGAACATAAATACATGATTAAATTTTCTTAACAGCTCATTATTTCCCATTAATTTTGTTGTTGAAGCGTGTATTGTTAACTTCCCATAGGAAGTTATTGTAATGGGTCCGATTTGTCGAATTGAAAATTTTGACATTTCTCGACGTTTCAAGGTTCCTAGAGTCGAAATAAAAGATTTTTAGAAAGATGTCTGTGCGTGCGTGTGTACGTACGTTCGTACGTCTGTACGTTCGCGACGTTTTTTTCATCTTCCATAGCTCAAAAACCAAAAGAGATATCGACTTCAAATACATTTTTTACTTGCGACATATAGGAACTATATGGCAAGTTTTGCATTCGTGCAAAATTTCGAACTTGAGATTTTAATCAAACATGATATTACGATGGTAGAGAAGTCGAAAAAAGTGGGTCCCGCGATTCCGTCCGGTCTGTTTTGTCTGTCTGTCCACGCTCCTACAGCCTAAACCATTGGGTCGATTGAGTTCAAACTTGGAAGTTAAGGTTTTGAGCAGATTCGCGTTAGGCGTTTTTTTCATTTTTTTTATGATCAAAACTAACAGTGGCCCCCATACAATTTTTTTGGTCAAAAAACGAAAATTCGAATTTTCTCAAAAACAAACCGATAGCTTTTTTTTAAATTTTCTCTAAAATTTTATTTTTTAACTAAGCTTCTATTGATAAGAAAAACATATTTTTGTATTGCTCAGGAAAGGTACCGCTCATAGAACCGTTATTTTGTTTTTTAATTTTCTCAGCAACTTATGAACTGATTTCAATAATTTTTTTTCTAAATAAGCTCTTATATTGCTTTAACAATATTTGATTATCAAAAGTACAATTTTTTATTGTTTGGATTTTTAAAAAAATATTGAATTTTTTTTTTTCAAAATTCTATATCTCAAAAACGGGTGAACATTTTTTTACGAAATTGAAATATAGAGCGTATATTTACAATCACTAAACAACTGCATACCAAAAATATTTTTAGAACAAACTTGAAAAATTTTATATATAAAAAATTAATTTAAAAAAAAACCGCTCTAACGATTTTCAAAAAAAATATTTGAAAAATCAAAGATTTTTTGATTTATAAAATGGCATTAAAATTTTTAAAGAAAAACTTATTTTTGAGGTAAAATTTTGAATCTTAAAATTTTTTTTAAATTATTTTAATTATTTTTTTTATTTTTAATTATTTATTTTTTTAATAATTTTAAATATTTTTAACTAGTTAAATACACAAACAATTGTTTTCGTTAAGTATGCTTACAAGTATTTTTCATTTTCGGGATGAGTTTTGTCTTGGGATGAATCGCAAGTTTTTTGACAAATCAAATGGCATTTATATCTTTGAAGACGAACTTATTTTACAGGTATATTTTTAAATATTATATAGATACTTTTTTAAACAGACTCTTTGCATACAGGAGCAAGTTCGTGCGACCCAGTCGTGCACTTTATTTTTATAAAAATCCAAAAAAATAGTACGCAAATTTGGTAAAAATTGATACATATAGACAAACTTTTAAGCAAGACAAATCGACAGACGGGATGGGAAGTTATCATTGTGGGTCGCAACCCAGCCTCTTTTTCATTTTTAGTAATGGCGTGGTTTTTATATGTCAAATGTCAAGCGATGACAGCTTCATAAATGACAGCTGCCTAAAAAGCAGGCTATTCGAAATCAAACTTCTTATTGGAAAACCCTTCAGTAGTGTATGTTAAAACCCTGAAACAAATAGTCGTATAAGTATTGAGGTTAGGTTCGGTAATAGTGGCTGTCTGTGATGCAGTGAAACACACTTAGGCCAATTTAATGGCCCATTGTGATACCCTAAGAATCTTGAGGCTTTCTTCTAAGCTCAATGAAACCATTTTAAGTCCCTTACGTAAATGTGAGTGGCTGATTATGTTAACGTGTTTATAGAAGAATTTTCTTGGGTAATTTTTGCGTTTTTGAGCTAGAGCAGGGCATGTAAAAAGGAGGTTAAAAACTGTTTCCTGTTCTTCCCCATTCATACAGCTTCTGCAAAAGTCACTTGAGAATACGCCTAGCCGGACGGCGTGCTTTTCTATCTGCTTAGAGATAGTAAGCACCTTAACGTTTTAAATCTATTGTAAGCCAGACATTTTTCTTGAACTGACACGTGATGATGTTATTTTACCTGATGTTTGCCTTCTTTATAGCGTATCACTAGCAATAGTTTAATTGTAGCAATTGGTATGTCAGCATTAGCCAAACGTGGCAGAATGGAGTCTGGCGAGTTCATCTGCCTTATAATTTCCTGGAATTTCTCTATAGCCCAGCACTCATCAAAGGTGAGTGTTAAACTGTTGTGCCACCTCCATTAGGGATGATCGGCAGTTATGGACTGTTATAAAGTTTGTAGAGACAGAGTTCCGAGATTAAATAGCAGCCTGACTATCTGAGAAAATACGGATATTAGATGTTGATGTCATGATTTCTTTGAGCCAGGACAATACTTCTTTTATCGCCAAAAGTTTAACCTGGAACAACCCCTTTATTTGGTTTTAAATAATATTAAGAAATGGCTTAAAAAACCGTACTTATAAGACTGTTTGATGATCCGAGTGTTTTTTTGATTCTTGAAGTCCAGAAAACTTTCACGGCAATACTGTATGCCCATTCAACGCAACTTATGAAAACTTAGATCAACTAAGACTAAAATACTTTACTTTTTGGTTAAATCTTGTTGTTTGTCCATGACGGAACTTGAACCGTAGAAATCTCTGTGAAGTGGCTAAATGAGGTCAAATGAAAATAAATAAGTTAATTTACATAGTTCTGAATGATTTCTCCTAATAAGGCTTCTAAAGAAGATGGAAGAAAAGACTAAGCAGTAAGCAGCAAAACCCAAATAGATATGCTTTGCAATTACTTTTGTTTTTCTGTTACCCTAAAATAATAGACTCCTGTTTCATCCGAATCCAAATCCAAAACCATGTCTGGCCTTGGCATCATCATAAAACCCGAATAAAAACCAGGAAAAAAAAAAAAGTAAAAATCACTTCATAACGAGGGCGAAGGTTTTTGCTTAGCTATACGAGTAAAGGTAGATACCTAGATAAACCACCCTTAACCTTCTGCTTTCATAACAGTGAGGGGTTCGAATATGCCTGATTCTTCAACGTGATGCCTTAGCCTCATATAGTACAATGGATATGGTGTTAGTGTTGTTGTTTGTTGGTCTGGTCGATGGGAGGGCGAGGACGAAGACCCACGACCGACGACCGACGACGACGATGAGAATTGAGGATGGCACAAAATGAATTGTCTTCAGGGATAAAATGTTATCACTTTACAAAATTGCTCATTAGCACGTGCTAATATGGAACTTTCATCCTGTGCGTTTACCTTGTTTCCTCCTTCCCCATCATCATAAGGACTCCTCTCGAATCTCGAATCAAAGCTCCTTCCATGGTATCATCGTTTGAAAAAGGTACACATAGAAAGTTATACAATGTTATAAGCGCGTATATAATAAGGAATATCTTAGTCGGGCGCGGGCGGCTTCTGTTGAATATTTTATGCTCAACTTTTGCCCTGCGGGTGCAATTCTCTTGCCGAAAATTTCAGGTCATATGATCCAGACAAACGAGACGGCACAGCAGTGTTTTTGGTTTTTGGTGATGAGGATAGGGACAAGGACGAGGACGGGGACGAAAAAGCAAGCTAAACAAATAATGTGGGTGTAACATGAATGTATGCGTAGATAAGCTCGCGAATTTTTGGCACTATACGAGTATGTACAATGTACATATATATCTATATACCTATAGGGAAGGTAAAATTGAGCAACCAACAAAAGCATATTAATCCGTAATATTTCCAGGATGTGAACTCTGTTTTATGGGAAGGGATGTGCAAAAAGGACATCCTCAACGTCACCGTATGCTTCGTTGTCATCCCTGCCGCGTCGGTATGTGTAACCGGTTTGCAATTACAATCATTGCATGGTGTAATTTACACCATTTAAAGTTTTAAGCCTTCTGTCTGGAGAGGGCGCGAAAAGCCGACCTGACTCGACTCCAACTCCATTTCCAACTCCGCATCCTTTGACACACCAGAGTGTGTTATACCTACGTTGATATAGCCGTGCGAAGTTCAATGGGGGGCGAGTTAGTGGATTTCGGTTGACATTGTCGTTGGTCGTCGCTCGTTTGTTTGTGTTTACATTTGCCAAGCAGATATTTAGACACCATGAGTGGACGGGTTGGGCATAACGGGCACATATGGTTGAAACGATTTTATAACGTTTGTCGTTGGCGTCGTTGTTGTCATTGTCATTGTTGCGCGTGTGGATGAGAAGGGTAAACAATAATATCCCAGATAGACAGGGTGTAGGCGTGTCATCAAAAGGAAGGCAAGCAGGAAGGAAGGAAGGAAGGAAAAGCTAGAGAGTGCTGACGTCGAAAAAGGGGCGGGGGTGAGTGAAGAAAAAACAAGAAAAATGTGACTTTTGCGACGATGAAAAATAAAATCCTCGTCCTGGTGCAGTACAGATAAGTCGCCAAAGTGTGAAATTGGGATTTCCTGCGTTTTCATATTAGTATTACATACATATGTACATACACACATTCTCATATATGTAACTATGTAAGTATTTATGTATGTTGGTAGTATTTGCAAGAACTGAAGTAAAAAGATTGTGGATATTGCAAAATGGGTATATAGGGGTAGGTGACAATGACGGATTAGAAAAGCTAATATTTTTACTTTGCAAAGGAAAAAATAATAATTATTTTATGTTACCATCAGTAGGTACCTAACCTACGTATATAATAGAAGTACAAAAGACATAATTTTTTTGTCTGTTCCTATTTAGTTTTGAAATAATAGGTATACACAAGGACAATGTCGTCTACTGAACTAACCAGGATAAGAGAGTTGATGAATTGCTTTGGTATAAGATTGAAGATTTGTGATTTTTAAGGTCGAGTGCGTATACGTATTAAAGATTAAGAAATGTCTAATAGATTTATATTTCTTTGACGAA